>CM026397.1:71269459-71511870 GCA_014843695.1 Archivesica marissinica
TACGCAGTGCACTTTCAGATTCAGTTACTTATATAGGAAACGAATATTGAGCTACGTACGGTCTGCAAACGTTATGTTGATATATACATTGCCTTATCGGCAATAGATACACAGTGTTAACCTCGCGATATGTGTTAAGATTATTGCTATACCAGGCCATGGGAACTTGGGCTTGTAACTGATTTCAATTTTGCGGACACACACAAACGTACCGATATTTAAAAGTACATGTCCCGTTTAGCTAAACTTGTTGTTTCCAACACATTTATGGCACACAATCTATGAAATAAATATTCAATATTCTTAAAAGTGTGCTCTGGCAGTAGAATACAAGGGTTGTAACACATTACAATTGTCTCTGGGACACGCTATTTTACTACCCCATATGCTATTAAATTGACTGCTTAATCAGAAACGGATTTCTTGTATCACTTGTAGCGCATAACATGTTTTAAGGATATAATAGTAGTATCTTCTTGATATGTCTCTTTGCTTGTAAACAAACTGGCGCCATTTTGAATTCTATTTATAGTAACTCATTTGCATATAAGGTACTATAAAGTAGGTCACGCGCGTGCGGGTTTATTTTTAGTATCGCGTCACTATAGAGCCACCTCCTTATTGATGACGTATATGTATGGCGCAACTACTGAGCGCGGCGTCCATGTACGAAGGCGTACCTCTACGTAACGTTCGGTGGTCATCTCGGATGATCTAGTTACAGTAACAGATTTGCGTATAAGTCTCTATGCGAGAGCGGCGTCCATTTTGGATGGCCTTATATTTTTAGCGACCATGACGTAAACCAAAAATAATCGCCAATGACACAAATGTTTAAATACGTTCGTTCCGTCTCGAGACACGGGAACGAACCGCTCTATAAATAGCAATCGCGTACGTTTCTATAAATATCGACTAATTGGAACGAACCGATCCATAAATAGCAATTACGTACGCTTCTATAAATATCGACCGATTAGAACGGACTTAGGCCTCAAACGTTTCATAAGCTTCACGAACTTCAACCATTCTGTCAACGAATATATGGGTACGTTCATTATATTATTCAAACTTGGCGTACGTTTTTATTGCATAAGAAATCCTAATTATACGCTATATACAAACTTAACCTATGTACTTTAGCGGAAATGAATAATATATATCTTACCTCGTTACGTATAATTCCATAAAAACGCAATACATTATTAAGAATCCATAATGTACGTTTTAGAGGGGCATGTCACCCCCGCTAGACAACGAGTTGCCCTAGCGTATATGAAGCACGAATAAAGTACACGTATTTTATCGTATATAGTGATACAACGATTAATATAAATGTCTAATCGTTAATACGTAGTGTTCAAACGCCCGTTAACACAATTAACTGAAACCAAGCGGTAGAGGTATGCCTGTCAGGCCTCCTGTATGTTTGTCCGTTGGGCCGCCCGTCTGCTCGAACGTATGTCTGGTGGCAATCGAGGTTTGTCATATAAATACCGCATATATTCCCGAATAAGTCCTATCGTTCTGTATGACGCATCCTAGTTGTCTGAAAATGACTCGTATAAACTGCTCGTATATAATTGATAGTACACGCGCGGCGCTACATATCTCGAAAATCCCTGTGTAATTAGTGCCATATCTAAATATCTTTGAATACTTGGAAGATTATACACAATCCAGAGGAACTTCGCACTAACTGTAGGAATTTGATAATATTATTAACCTAATATTTTATGTCTCAAATAATCTTAAGAATTTATCTAGGAATGCAAGAGAAATGTTTAATCATAAAAAAAACAGCATGTATCGATTTCTGACGCATGTAATTCTAAATAGCTCGTGTTGTTAAATATGTCCCAAATGCACCGTACAATCTAAAGGTAAGAAGGGTAATTAATTTCGAATTACTACAAATCGACACGGAAATCCGTAAATGTAATTAAGAAATGTTAAATGTCAATTATATTCAATGATTGTAAAAAAGTGGGAATTGACCGGTTTTGACCCTAGAAATCGATTCAGAACGTATCAATTAGTAGAATTTGATATTAAACGCGAGTAATATCGATGAATTATGGCATATTCGTTTTTATATTAAATAAAATTGACACGAGAGATATTACAACAAATTAGTTATTACCTTAACAGATAGTCAAATATCGCTATAGGCAGGAATTAGTTGATTTCGAAAAACATCAATTTTTCGACTCGGCGTTAGAGTGTAGAAATCTGTATAATTCGACGTAGCTCGGCGAGACCGATCCAACGATATCTTTCCTTTATTTATACGGCAAGTAGTTTTCGAGATATCGAGGTTTAAAGATTTTATATATCCTTAAAGTCTCGATAATGAAAAATATTTAAACGTAAGTAACGTAACTATACGTTAGTTCTAATATACGCGAATCGTCGTCACGAGTCCGACGCTACCCTTCATTTTGATCTATCATTATTCGATATATCTATAATACTAATTATGTCCCTTTAATCGTAAATAAGTTTGACGAAAAATTAACTTTCGAGGAAACTGGCCGTGTTTCGTATCGTTGGAAAGATCTCGAAGAGACAATGACGAATCTGCGACTCAATTAATGGTCTGACCTCATACCGGAAGTAGTGATCCGAAAAACCGGAAGTACCGATATAAATTCGTTATATAAGCTTTATTATAGGTCCTATCTATCCGGGGGTTTCGATAATCGTACTAAACAATTATATGTTCCGCACCTACGATTTTCAAAATGGAGGATAAAAATGGCGGGAAAACACTATCTAGCTTATTAATGGTCCATTCGACTCGGGGTGTGTTGCTCCATTTATGTCCGTATCTACCCTTAATTCTAATTACGTAGCTAATGTCCGTACACAATTACCTCCCTCTACACATTCTCATTATACCGATAAAATGATTATATTTATTATTGTAATTTCAATCGTAAGATTTTGATGGACGCGATGCTCTATTATATAATTCATATAGGTACCTAAATATCTTTACACTTTGGCATCCAATACTTAAGTCACAAAGGACTGAGCGCGCGCGTGTTTATAGTTTCCGGAATATTACATCAGTCAGTTGTTGACGTCACGAAATCATGCCCAGACACGTATAGACCTATCCTATAAATGACCTACGTTACATTTACATACATATCTACAAACATACATATCTACGCACATACATAGCTACTCTGTATGTTACATACATATCTACCAACATACATATCTACGCGCATATGTATCTACTCTGTAGGTTACATACATATCTACAAACATACATATCTATGCACATACGTACCTACTCTGTATGTAACATACATATCTACAAACATAATATTTACTTTGTGTGCTACATACATATCTACATACAAACATATCTACTGTGTGTGTTACATACATATCTACACACAAACATATCTACACGCATACATATCTACACACATACATATCTACACGCATACATATTTACACGCATACATATCTACACGCATACATATCTACACACATACATATCTACACGCATACATATCTACACGCATACATATCTACACGCATACATATCTACACGCATACATATCTACAAACATACATATCTACGCACATACATACCTACTCTGTATGCTACATACATATCTACCAACATACATATCTATGCGCATATGTATCTACTCTGTATGTTACATACATATCTACAAACATACATATCTACGCACATACGTACCTACTCTGTATGTAACATACATATCTACAAACATAATATTTACTTTGTGTGTTACATACATATCTACATACAAACATATCTACTGTGTGTTACATACATATCTACACACAAACATATCTACACGCATACATATCTACACACATACATATCTACACGCATACATATTTACACGCATACATATCTACACACATACATATCTACACGCATACATATCTACACGCATACATATCTACACGCATACATATCTACAAACATACATATCTACGCACATACGTACCTACTCTGTATGTAACATACATATCTACAAACATAATACATAATATTTACTTTGTGTGTTACATACATATCTACATACAAACATATCTACTATGTGTGTTACATACATATCTACACACAAACATATCTACACGCATACATATCTACACGCATACATATTTACGCGCATACATATCTACACGCATACATATCTATACACATACATATCTACACACATACATATCTACACGCATACATGTCTACACGCATACATATCTACACGCATACATATCTACAAACATACATATCTATGCACATACATACCTACTCTGTATGTTACATACATATCTACCAACATACATATCTACGCGCATATGTATCTACTCTGTATGTTACATACATATCTACAAACATACATATCTACGCACATACGTACCTACTCTGTATGTAACATACATATCTACAAACATAATATTTACTTTGTGTGTTACATACATATCTACATACAAACATATCTACTGTGTGTGTTACATACATATCTACACACAAACATATCTACATGCATACATATCTACGCACATACATATCTACACGCATACATATTTATGCGCATACATATATACACGCATACATATCTACACACATACATATCTACACGCATACATATTTACGCACATACATATCTACACGCATACATATCTACACACATACATATCTACACGCATACACATCTACACGCATACATATCTACAATCATACATATCTACACACATACATATGGGGAAACAACGTAAAATTTAAAGCGAGTACTCTTACCTCTGTGCTATGTAGCTACGTAAACTACACGATACGCTCTATATCTTTACCTCTATAGCCCGGGTTTAAAAGTGAGTTGAATAAATGGGAAATGTAGATTATCAAAGGCTTAGGATGATTTGATTGGTTAATTAGCGGGTAAATGTGCTTTGAGAGAAATAGTGCATAGATGATTCGCTGTACATTGCACAACGGCTACTAATTACCAAACTGGTTTAATCCGGTATGGTACCGTGTCGTCTTATGATTATATATCTATACGTTTAAACCGGTATGATACATGTAAATAGTCGAGTATCGTCTGCTATTGGGATACTATAAACAATATGGCGGAAAAACATGGTCTGCTACAGTAACCACTCCCGACCGGTTTGATCCCGAGCGGCTCTGAAAATTCCCTGCACCGGCGGGTTTCTGAGAAGAAGTCATTTGTTTGAAAATCGATTTTAGCTACTTTTTATCTACTAGTCGCCACGATGCTCCATACCAAGTCTCATCAAAATTGACCAAGCGGTTTCATAGGAGATGTCGTTTGAAGCAATTGTGAACGGACGGACGCACGGACGCCTGATTATACTAAAAGCTCCCCTTGAGCATAGCTCAGGTGAGCTAATAATGCGGCTATATACGCATTACCCACTAGAGGGTCTAAACTATAATTCTATATTACGAAGATTTATATACCCTGTCTGTGGTCGGCTATTTATAGTAAACGTCATCGTTTATTAATAGGAAGAGGTGACATAGCTAATGTCTGTACACAATTACCTCCCTTTACAATGTTCTCATAATATCGTTATTTTATATCATTTGAATGGTAACTGTTATCATTTCAATATTTGCCATTGTTACCAAATTATGAATATGTATTGTTAGAAACTTTCATGTACTGTAGTCATATCAATATTTGTCATTGTTGTTTTTCTGTTATAATTGATTATAAATTTGATTTATGTAAATAAAAGTATATCAGAATACAATGTATTATGTATTTTCTGAACTTTAACAATACCATGATTGTGAGGTAATGGTAGTAAACTATGACCAAAACACAATCAACTATCCTCACCTCTCCCTCCAGTTTATAAGACGATGTGTAATAAGTTAAAAACACACAAAATGATGGTATGGTATTCCAATATTGTTTTTGGAGACTAGATACTATACGAAGACATTATATAGTGAATCATAATACGCTCCAGTTGATAAGAAAATATCTAAACCACCACCAACACACTGAACCATACACAATACAACCCCACCACCATAACACTGAAACATACACAATACAACATCCCCACCAGCACACTCAAACATATATACTTTATTATTGTACATAGAGGTATAACAAATAAATTTTTTTCCAACATTTACAGATCTACACGAAATAATTACCAAAGTATAGCTCTCATTATTTCAATTAAGAAAATGTAAACTTTTATATATGTACTACGTATACTTTTCCAGATATTGATGTTTGAAGATTTTGCATTAAAGGGACATTGTCATAAAAAAATTGTTTTAAAGGGACACATCAATTTTTTTTATCAGATTAACAACACGTTTAATCATTATACTATTTCAATGGTACCATTCTGAGATCTCATAGAGATTATCCATTCTCCAGATATAGATGTTTAAAGATTTTACAAGAATTACGTCCCTTGGCTTAAAATATTTGAAAAGCCATAGCTCCTTTATGTCTGGGCCGATTTCAAAAAAGTTTGGATTCTCGTAAATGTATCGGAGAGTATGTAGAATGTTACTGCAACCGGAAATGACGTCATAAACGCTTAAAATCGTTATACAAGCCTTATTATAGGCCCTATTTAGCTACGGTTTAGATCACATGTCAATATACACAGTATTTATATATAACCAGTCTCCAATTTTCAAAATGGCGACTATAAAAGGGGCGGTAAAACTTAAAATAACCATATCTAGCTTATTAATGGGCTGATTGACTAGGGGTTTGCTGCGGTATAATAGTGATAGGTGATTGGTTAATAAATACTGTCTTCTGAGTGGGCAACAATCTTCATACAACGTTTATAAGAGTATGTGATTGTATAATAAGTTAAGAAAAAACAATATGAATCAGAAGATGGTGTATGGACTACAACACCACCACCTAAAGAACCAGCGTTGACGATGACTCGGAACGTATTACCGATAGAACCGTGCGTTAGTATTCTCATATCTGGACTCACAGGCAGCGGCAAAACCAGATGGACATATAACTTTCTCAATCAAATGCTAATGACATTAATTGCAATTGTAGTGTCACATATCAAAACGACGGAGACAAAAACTTAAATGACAATGACAAAAACTGAAATAACAATGACAAAAACTGAAACGCTTGTGTCAGAAACTGAAACGACAGAGACAAAAAATGAAACGGACTCTATGGAGAATTACGTGTTAAAGGGTAAAAACTGAAACGCTAGTGTCAAAAACTGAAACGCTACTGTCAAAAATTGAAACGTTAGATACAAAAACTGGAGGATAAAGGGGTCCCGGGGGTGGCCATATTTCTGAGTATTCCGTGAGTGACAAATTCGTCCCCGTACTCTGGGTTTCGCAGTTGAAACAGCCTAACCCCCGGGCCCCCTGTATCCCCCACGTGGTAGCAAAGTTCATCAGTTCGTCTTCATTAGTACAAGAATTCACAATCGTCTCAAATAGACTATTTTCCATGTTGACTGGTTAACTTCTGTAAATAGAATGATATGTTGTGGTTAGAACTCTCTCTCTCTTATAAACTCTGTTAACTATGGTAGTCTATAAATAGATTATGTCATTCTAAAAATAGAATGAATCCTTGACCTTCCTGTTTTCCATGACGTCACGAGAATATGTCCCGACATGAATTGCTTACCATTGAAATGATATAAAATAACGATATTATGAAAACATTGTAAAGGGAGGTAATTGTGTACATACATTAGCTATGTCACCTCATTAGAATTAATGAAACGGTAGAGACAGACAGACAGACAGACAGACAGACGACAGTCCCGAACCCAGTACCATATAAACTATTTTTCGTACAATACTTCTCTGGAATGGCCTCCCCCCTACCCTGTACAGTTCAGCCATTGACTACTCATCTTTGTTGAGCGACTGGCCACTGTACCACTATTGTAATATAATGTCAGGTTTTAACCATATTAGTACTATGTAGCACTTTTAACACTAGCACTTAATGAGACTAAACCACTGCCCCTGACTAAGCGCCTCCCAGTTATACACGGCATTGTGTGTTGGGAATATAATGTAGAAATAGATTAGTTTATACACATTTATTTTAGCTCGATTGCGAAATAATTGGACGCTATTATTAGAAACACTCTCTCCCTCTCTCTCTATTAATAACATAGTTAATGTACAAAGAGTGAATTCTGAATATTAGTTCTTTACAACGATTGCGAAACAAGTGTATCTCATGTAAAGGGAGAAAATCGCGCTCGTGTTATGCGTATATTTGAAAACAGAATTAAAACAGTTTCTCCCCCTTATATGCCAATTATTTGAAAAATTCATGTGCGTGTTCTGTGCGTGTTTAAGCTAATATCTTACTATCTGTGTTTCATGGCTTAAATTTTCGAAATGTTTACAGTGCGACACACGCGTCAGTCTAATTTAAGCACTTCACACCGGGATTTTCAAGATATATAGCATTGTGCGTGTACCATCAATTATATACAAGAAGTTTATACGAGTCATTTTCGATATATTGAGCTGTTGATCAGACAACTATGTTTTGGATGCGGCATACGGAACAATAGGATTTATTCAGGAATATATGCGGAATTTATATGACCAACCTTGATTGCCACCAGACAACACACAGACAGGCGAACAAACATACAAACAGACAGGTGGCCGGATACGCATACATCATACCCCACGGAGAGGCGGAGTCTTGGAAGATACTGTGTCATCAAATTTATAGAAAATATAATATTTTGAACTATGGTATGGTCAATATCTACACATGGATGTAACATATAGATTTCGGATGCGGCATACAGAACAATAGGACTTATTCAGGAATATATGCGGTATTGGAATTTAAAAAGTATAACAAACCTCGATTGTCACCAGACATACGTTCGCACAGACAGGCGGCCCAACGGACTAACATACAACCAGACAGGAGGCCGGACAGGTATACCTCATACCCCACTAAAGAATCGTGTTTACAGAACTAATGAAGGTAGGTGGTTTTACATACATTATCTCTGTATAAAAGTAACTAGTGAGGATTAAGAATATGTATTAAACCATAGCGTTTCAGTTTTTGTATCTAACGTTTCAATTTTTGACAGTAGCGTTTCAGTTTTTGACACTAGTTTTTGACACAAGTGTTTCAGTTTTTGACACTAGCGTTTCAGTATTTACCCTTTGACACGTAATTCTCCATAGAGTTCCGTTTCATTTTTTGTCTCTGTCGTTTTAGTTTCTGACACAAGCGTTTCAGTTTTTGACACTAGCGTTTCAGTGTTTGACACTAGCCAGTTTTTGACACTAGCGTTTCAGTTTTTACCCTTTAACACGTAATTCTCCATAGAGTCCGTTTCATTTTTTGTCTGTCGTTTCAGTTTCTGACACAAGCGTTTCAGTTTTTAACACTAGCGTTTCAGGTATTGACACTAGCGTTTCAGTTTTTGACACTAGCGTTTCAGTTTCCGTATCTGTCGCTTCAATTTTTACCCTTTAACACGTAATACTCCATAGAGTCCGTTTCATTTTTTGTCTCTGTCGTTTCAGTTTCTGACACAAGCGTTTCAGTTTTTGTCATTGTCATTTCAGTTTTTGTCTTTGTCATTTAAGTTTTTGTCTCCGTCGTTTCGATATGTGACACTACAATTGCAATTAATGTCATTAGCATTTGGTTGAGAAAGTTATATGTCCATCTGGTTTTGCCGCTGCCTGTGGGTCCAGATATGAGAATACTAGCACACGGTTCTATCCGTAATACGTTCCGAGTCATCGTCAACGCTGGTTCTTTAGGTGGTGGTGCTGTAGTCCATACACCATCTTCTGATTCATATTGTTTGTTCTTAACTTATTATACAATCACATACTCTTATAAAAGTTGTATGAAGATTGTTGCCCACTCAGAAGACAGTATTTATTAACCAATCACCTATCACTATTATACCGCAGCAAACCCCTAGTCAATCAGCCCATTAATAAGCTAGATATGGTTATTTTAAGTTTTACCGCCCCTTTTATAGTCGCCATTTTGAAAATTGGAGACGGGTTATATATAAATACTGTGTATATTGACATGTGATCTAAACCGTAGCTAAATAGGGCCTATAATAAGGCTTGTATAACGATTTTAAGCGTTTATGACGTCATTTCCGGTTGCAGTAAAATTCTACATACTCTCCGATACATTTACGAGAATCCAAACGTTTTTGAAATCGGCCCAGAAATAAAGGAGCTATGGCTTTTCAAATATTTTAAGCCCAGGGACATAAATCTTGTAAAATCTTTAAAATCTTTAAACATCTGGAGAATGGATAATCACAGAGATCTCATAATGGTACCATTGAAATAGTATAATGATTAAACGTGTTGTTAATCTGATAAAAAAAATTGATGTGTCCCTTTAAAACAATTTTTTTATGACAATGTCCCTTTAATGCAAAATCTTCAAACATCAATATCTGTAAAAGTATACGTAGTACATATATAAAAGTTTACATTTTATTAATTGAAATAATGAGACCTATACGTTGGCAATTATTTCGTGTAGATCTGTAAATGTTTGAAATGTTTTTATTTGTTATACCTCTATGTACAATAATAAAGTATATATGTTTGAGTGTTCTGGTGGGGATGTTGTATTGTGTATGTTTCAGTGGTATGGTGGTGGAGTTGTATTGTGTATGGTTCAGTGTGTTGGTGGTGGTTTAGATATTTTCTTATCAACTGGAGCGTATTATGATTCACTATATAATGTCTTCGTATAGTATCTAGTCTCCAAAAACAATATTGGAATACCATACCATCATTTTGTGTGTTTTTAACTTATTACACATCGTCTTATAAACTGGAGGGAGAGGTGAGGAGAGTTGATTGTGTTTTGGTCATAGTTTACCCTAAAATCATGGTATTGTTAAAGTTCAGAAAATACATAATACATTGTATTCTGATATACTTTTATTTACATAAATCAAATTTATAATCAATTATAACAGAAAAACAGCAATGACAAATATTAAAATGACTACAGTACATGAACGTTTCTAACAATACATATTCATAATTTGGTAACAATGGCAAATATTGAAATGATAACAGTTACCATTCAAGTGATATAAAATAACGATATTATGAGAACATTGTAAAGGGAGGTAATTGTGTACAGACATTAGCTATATCACCTCTTCCTATTAATAAACGATGACGTTTACTATAAATAGCCGACCACAGACAGGGTATATAAATCTTCGTAATATAGAATTATAGTTTAGACCCTCTAGTGGGTAATGCGTATATAGCCGCATTATTAGCTCACCTGAGCTATAATCTTTATTTCTGTCTCATCTATGTACAGTACATACATTGCAATTAATATAAACACATACATTGCACATAGCCATTCTACAAATGAGAATTATAAGAGACAATAACATTTTACAATACATGGAACATGTCTTACTTTCTAAAAACTATGTGAAAGTCGCTAATCATGACATTAAAAAATATTTAAAATACTGATTTTTAAGATTCTGACAGGGAAAAGGTGCACTATCGCGCAAATTAGAATATGTTTTAAGAAATCAGAACCACCTCTGATCAGATCAGGGATGGATGGATTAGCAGCCTTTACATAGTTCACATAAAAAATTGTTCACTAGTAAAATAATGTACACATTATTTACACAGATAAAAACTACGACGCTGTAAAATATTAAAACAGGTTTTGGCACATATACGTATTAATGTCGGATTAGTGAATAACGTAATCAATTTATTTGTTTTAGACAGTGTAAGAAAATTATCACAGATAATGGAAGCTTTTCCAAATAATATAGCCCTGATATCCTCATACATATAACAATCTATAATGGCATGCATTTCATCCTCAACTGCATTGCAGAATGGACAAGTACGATTCTGTACAGTTAGATGTTCATATCGTCCAGTTTCAATGCGTAAAGGAGCAACACCACAACGTAACTTACTAAATGCTGAACGATGGCTTATTGGCATAATAATCTTACAGTATTGTTCAACATCGAAATCCAGTTTGAAAAGTTGGTAGGTTCGTAGTTTGTTACGGCCGTTTCCAGATATACTATCTAGTCTTTGTACTGACTCAAGCCAATCAATAATGAATACATCCATGCACTTTGTTTCAACAAGGGATACACATGGGTGTTTGCTAATATTTTCACTAATGTCAGAATAATCGTCTAAACCAAATTCAAACATATGCCTTTTTACAACAAAGAACCAATTCTTGCATGATCTACTCGATTTTGCCTGTGCCCAGAGTGCAACACGTTTATTCAATCGGGTATGATTTATAAATGAAATACGGCAGCAGAAATTCGCAATGCTTTTCCACTGACGAACAGAAGTTGGTTGCCATGCCATTTCACCAATTACAGCCGAGTTTGGAGTATATTTTCCAACCCCGAGAAAAAATCTCATGGCACGGTTGTGAATAGCGTTAATGCATGAAAACGATGAGGTTCCCCATACAGCGGCCCCGTAGTTAATGACTGGCCACACAATAGAGTCATATAACTTAGTAAAAACGTCATAAGGAACCCCACCAATTAACTTACATCTAGCAATGAGAAGACCAAAGGCACGGTTTGCACATCTGGCTACATGTTTAACAGTAATATTGAAATCTAGATGTTCATGTAAGAGAAATCCAAGGTAAGTGTAAGTATTTACATAATCAATAATGTTTTCACCACACCTAAATATGAATCGAGTCACAGAATTTGGCCGAAAATGAATAACATTACTTTTAGTAGTATTGATATGCATATCATTAAGAGAACACCAGTCATTCAAAGCATTTAACAATATCTGTAAATCTTGTTCATTTTCAGCTAATAAGACGATGTCATCAGCATATAAAAGAATACATATACGCTCATTATCCAACCATACACCAATATCTAGGGACTTGAGATAAACTGCCAGGTCATTGATAAAGAAATTAAATAGAATAGGAGACAAATTACAACCTTGTCTCAACCCACACTTAACATCAAACCATTCAGTATTGAGTGAGTTAACCATTACACTTGAAGATACAGATGAGTATAGCGATTTAATAGCAATAAACATTTTACCAGAAAGTCCTGTATCAATGAGCCTGTTCCAAAGTTTATCTCTATTAATAGAATCATATGCCTTGCTGAAATCAATAAAAGCGGAGAAAGTAGATTTCTTTATTTTCTTCCTGGTTTCAATAATACTAGTTGAGATATGATCTAATGTACTTCGTTTCTTTCTAAAACCGTTCTGCTCATCTGCAATTTTATTATTTTCCTCAGCCCATGTACTAAGGCGGCTATTAAGAACACTACAATATATCTTATACATAGCTGATGCCAAAGAGATACCTCTGTAAGAGAGAGGATCTCTAGGATCCGTAGTTGATGACTTAGGTATTGGGTTAATGATACATTTTCCCCACAGTGTAGGAATCGTTCCTGAATTAAAACATACATTAAATAAGGAGTGAAAGAACACAACTGACAAATCATTTTGCAGTACCTCACTGGGAATATCATCAATACCACTTGCCCTTCCCTTCTTACAATCATCTACTGCTTTTTTAACTTCCAAAATAGTTATACTTTCGTTAAAAGGCGAATAATCAGAATTATTAACAACAGCGGCATAAGGTACAGTATCAGAATTAATATGGTTTAATAGTACACTAAAATCTGATTTCCATTTATGTAGAACGTCTTCTGTTTGTGTAGAGGTCGAACCATTTTCTAAAATTACTTCCATCAGAATTTGCTTATTTTTACAGAAACCGATTCCTATTTTCCCGAAGGATTTCCAAAAATTAGTTTGGTCTACATTACACTCGGTTAGCAGTTACTTGACGATCAAATTCTTTTCGGGCTTTTATATATTCAAATTTTAATTTTTTCTTATCACTACTTGTAACACTGTTGATCCAGTTTCTTTCAGCATCACAAACTGCTGACCATAGGTCAGACAATATTTCAGACCACCATGCCTTACCCGGTCTACATTTTTTATTGCTCACACCAGGATATATAGTTTTGTATGGTAGCGACGAATACATAGTTGTCTTTAACAGGTTACACCAATCACTGTAAGCAACATCTATCTGGTTTTGAGTCCTTTCTTGCTCTAACCTTTTAATAACAACATTTACTTCATAAATAACCCCTTCGTCAGTTAAGAACGAATGAGTAACATTTCTAACATCAAATTTATCATACGAACTGCAACAATCATCATCCTTATTATGAAAAACGGTTGAAACTGCACTAATATCAATATTCCAGGTGAGCATAGAATGATCAGGCACACTAGTTGGTGCAAGCACATTTAGCTGATGAGACTTACTTATTAGGTCAGATGTCCTATTCACAGTAAAATCAAATACTTTTGATAAATCTTCATGACTTACAAAGCAGTAATCAACCACGGACATACCTTTAACAGAAATAGATGTGAAATCGTTATTAGTGCCGTTTCGTCCATTTAACATACACATGTTTGTGTTGATTAAAAACTCAGTAAATAGTTCCCCATATAAATTTGTTTTAAAATCAATTACATTTCGGCCGGGTACACTATCTACTCCACTGATGTAATCTTCGAGCTCGCCACATCTGCTATTAAAGTCACCAGATATACATATTAAACCTCTATTCTGGTATTTATAAATGTCTGCCATAAGATTGTCATAGAAACTGTTAACATCAAAGTAGCTTGATGAATTCTCGGGTGGCAGATAACAAACACAAGGTAAAAAAACAAATTTATCACTTTTATGAGATAATTCTAACCAGAATATACCCTAATATGAGTTATCTAGAACATGTATATCAAATTCATTATATATATCATCTTTAATGAGAAAACCAACACCACCTGAGCCGGTGTTAGCATTTTTATGCACATGTTTACGATTTAATCCGAACCAGCGGAAACCGTCAATGTTTAAAATGTCATTGTTTAAAAGGTGCGTCTCTGCAACGCCTAAATGTCACAGTTACTGTCTAAAACACAAGAAGTTCTTAAAATAGAGTTATCAGAATCGGCATTAGAATTCCAGCCACGGACATTCCAAAACCCAATTTTCAATTATATTCGTCGGTTGTGAATATTGTTGTTTCTGCGTTGTCCCTCGTTTCGGTTGTAATTACCTCCCCTGGCAGTGTACACAGTATCGTCGCGTCTGCCAGCTCTTTGGTTTGAGTTATTACTATTACGATAACGTGATTGCTGATAGCCACTTGTGCCTTGGGGAGCTTTTAGTGTAACCAGGTTATCAGGCGTCCGTGCGTCCGTCCGTTCACAATTGCTTCAAACGACATCTCCTATGAAACCGCTTGGTCAATTTTGATGAGACTTGGTATGGAGCATCGTGGCGACTAGTAGATAAAAAGTAGCTAAAATCGATTTTCAAACAAATGACTTCTTCTCAGAAACCCGCCGGTGCAGGGAATTTTCAGAGCCGCTCGGGATCAAACCGGTCGGGAGTGGTTACTGTAGCAGACGACGTTTTTCCGCCATATTGTTTATAGTATCCCTATAGCAGACGATACTCAACTATTTACATGTATCATACCGGTTTAAACGTATAGATATATAATCATAAGACGACACGGTACCATACCGGATTAAACCAGTTTGGTAATTAGTAGCCGTTGTGCAATGTACAGCGAATCATCTATACATTCTTTCTCTCAAAGCACTTTTACCCGTTAATTAACCAATCAAATCATCCTAAGCCTTTGATAATCTACATTTCCCATTTATTCAACTCACTTTTAAACCCGGGCTATAGAGGTAAAGATATAGAGCGTATCGTGTAGTTTACGTAGCTACATAGCACAGAGGTAAGAGTACTCGCTTTAAATTTTACGTTGTTTCCCCATATGTATCCGTGTAGATATGTATGCATGTAGATATGTATGCGTGTAGATATGTATGCGTGTAGATATGTATGTGTGTAGATATGTATGTGTGTAGATATGTATGTGTGTAGATATGTATGTGTGTAGATATGTATGCGCGTAAATATGTATGCGTGTAGATATGTATGTGTGTAGATATGTATGCGTGTAGATATGCTTGTGTGTAGATATGTATGTAACACACACAGTAGATATGTTTGTATGTAGATATGTATGTAACACACAAAGTAAATATTATGTTGGTAGATATGTATGTAACATACAGAGTAGGTATGTATGTGCGTAGATATGTATGTTTGTAGATATGTATGCGTGTAGATATGTATGCGTGTAGATATGTATGGATGTAGATATGTATGCGCGTAGATATGTATGCGCGTAAATATGTATGCGTGTAGATATGTATGTGTGTAGATATGTATGCGTGTAGATATGTTTGTGTGTAGATATGTATGTAACACACACAGTAGATGTTTGTATGTAGATATGTATGTAACACACAAAGTAAATATTATGTTTGTAGATATGTATGTTACATACAGAGTAGGTATGTATGTGCGTAGATATGTATGTTTGTAGATATGTATGTAACATACAGAGTAGATACATATGCGCGTAGATATGTATGTTGGTAGATATGTATGTAACATACAGAGTAGGTATGTATGTGCGTAGATATGTATGTTTGTAGATATGTATGTAAATGTAACGTAGGTCATTTATAGGATAGGTCTATACGTGTCTGGGCATGATTTCGTGACGTCAACAACTGACTGATGTAATATTCCGGAAAGTATAAACACGCGCGCGCTCAGTCCTTTGTGACTTAAGTATTGGATGCCAAAGTGTAAAGATATTTAGGTACCTATATGAATTATATAATAGAGCATCGCGGCCATCAAAATCTTACGATTGAAATGACAATAATAAATATAATCATTTTATCGGTATAATGAGAATGTGTAGAGGGAGGTAATTGTGTACGGACATTAGCTACGTAATTAGAATTAAGGGTAGATACGGACAGAAATGGAGCAACACACCCCGAGTCGAATGGACCATTAATAAGCTAGATAGTGTTTTCCCGCCATTTTTATCCTCCATTTTGAAAATCGTAGGTGCGGAACGTATAATTGTTTAGTACGATAATCGAAACCCCCGGATAGATAGGACCTATAATAAAGCTTATATAACGAATTTATATCGGTACTTCCGGTTTTTCGGATCACTACTTCCGGTATGAGGTCAGACCATTAATTGAGTCGCGGATTCGTCATTGTCTCTTCGAGATCTTTCCAACGATACCAAACAGGGCCAGTGTCCTCGAAAGTTCATTTTTCGTCAAACTTATTTACGATTAAAGGGACATAATTAGTATTATAGAGATATCGAATAATGATAGATCAAAATGAAGGGTAGCGTCGGACTCGTGACGACGATACGCGTATATTAGAACTAACGTATAGTTACGTTACTTACGTTTAAATATTTTTCATTTCCATTTATTGGGACTTTAAGGATATATAAAATCTTTAAACCTCGATATTTCGAAAACTACTTGCCGTATAAATAAAGGAAATATATCGTTGGATCGGTCTCGCCGAGCTACGTCGAATTATACAGATTTCTACGCTCTAACGCCGAGTCGAAACATTGATGTTTGTCGAAATCAACTAATTCCGTTCTTCGAGAAAAGTTTAGCCTATATCGATATTTGACTATCTGTTAAGTTAATAACTAATTTGTTGTAATATCTCTCGTGTCAATTTTATTTAATATAAAAACGAATATGCCATAATTCATCGATATTACTCGCGTTTAATATCAAATTCTACTAATTGATACGTTCTGAATCGATTTCTAGGGTCAAAACCGGTCAATTCCCACTTTTTTACAATCATTGAATATAATTGACATTTAACATTTCTTAATTACATTTACGGATTTCCGTGTCGATTTGTAGTAATTCGAAATTAATTACCCTTCTTACCTTTAGATTGTACGGTGCATTTGGGACATATTTAACAACACGAGCTATTTAGAATTACATGCGTCAGAAATCGATACATGCTGTTTTTTTTATGATTAAACATTTCTCTTGCATTCCTAGATAAATTCTTAAGATTATTTGAGACATAAAATATTAGGTTAATAATATTATCAAATTCCTACAGTTAGTGCGAAGTTCCTCTGGATTGTATATAATCTTCCAAGTATTCAAAGATATTTAGATATGGCACTAATTACACAGGGATTTTCGAGATATGTAGCGCCGCGCGTGTACTATCAATTATATACGAGCAGTTTATACGAGTCATTTTCAGACAACTAGGATGCGTCATACAGAACGATAGGACTTATTCGGGAATATATGCGGTATTTATATGACAAACCTCGATTGCCACCAGACATACGTTCGAGCAGACGGGCGGCCCAACGGACAAACATACAGGAGGCCTGACAGGCATACCTCATACCGCTTGGATTCAGTTAATTGTGTTAACGGGCGTTTGAACACCACGAACGAACGATGTAATTTTGTTTATAGTCGCCACCGCATAAATGCATTTGGGCGACTGTATTTTCTAAGATGGTTATGTCCTAAGGTGATTCTTCTTGTCTAAGGTGATTCTTCTTATCATAAGGTGATTCTTCTGTGGTGGTTATTCGATGATGATTATACGTGTTCTGTGATGATTATTCCTATGCTTCTATGATGATGATTCCTGGTCTTCTACGTTGATTATTTCTGTATTCTGTGTAGCTTATGAAGACGTCATCAGGTGGTTACTTCTTTCTGTGCCAGCCAGGTTGACAAGGCCTGGTCTGTACGTGGTCCTTTGGAGGGCCACACTCCTCACTGTTGGTCACCCCGCAGCAGTATTAATACGGATCTGACAGTTAAACATCTGGTCGTCGATTGTCACTCAGGGGAGCGTGGATGTCACGACCGTTGCCGCTCCCTCAGGTCCGCCGTCTCGTCTATCCGCCGGAGAAAAGTGTCGAAAAAAGCCGGCGAAGATATAGTGGTTCAATAACACTATCTAGTGTCCACTATCTAGAAGAGCTGGTGGATCTGTCCTGATGTGCTGTAGCCGTGAGTCCACATGCTGGCGAGCCTCCTCCTTCACAAGATCGACGACCAGAAGATCCCAGAATCCTACGCTGCTGCTGCGGAATGTGCCCCGGTCACGACGTGCACGTCGTGAGGAGATCGACCGGGTGAACACCACGTATTAATGATTAGACATTTATATTAATCGTTGTATCACTCTATACGATAAAATACGTGTACTTTATTCGTGTTTCATATACGCTAGGGCAACTCGTTGTCTAGCGGGGGTGACATGCCCCTCTAAAACGTACATTATGGATTCTTAATAATTTATTGCGTTTTTATGGAATTATACGTAACGAGGTAAGATATATAGTATTCATTTTCGCTAAAGTACATAGGTTAAGTTTGTATATAACGTATAATTAGGATTTCTTATGCAATAAAAACGTACGCCAAGTTTGAATAATATAATGAACGTACCCGTATATTCGTTGACAGAATGGTTGAAGTTCGTGAAGCTTATGAAACGTTTGAGGCCTAAGTCCGTTCTAATCGGTCGATATTTATAGAAGCGTACGTAATTGCTATTTATGGATCGGTTCGTTCCAATTAGTCGATATTTATAGAAACGTACGCGATTGCTATTTATAGAGCGGTTCGTTCCCGTGTCTCGAGACGGAACGAACGTATTTAAACATTTGTGTCATTGGCGATTATTTTTGGTTTACGTCATGGTCGCTAAAAATATAAGGCCATCCAAAATGGACGCCGCTCTCGCGTAGAGACTTATACGCAAATCTGTTACTGTAACTAGATCATCCGAGATGGCCACCGAACGTTACGTAGAGGTACGCCTTCGTACATGGACGCCGCGCTCAGTAGTTGCGCGATACATATACGTCATCAATAAGGAGGTGGCTCTATAGTGACGCGTATACTAAAAATAAACCCGCACGCGCGTGACCTACTTTATATTACCGTATATGCAAATGAGTTACTATAAATATAATTCAAAATGGCGCCCGTTTGTTTACAAGCAAAGAGACGGGTATACTACTTATAATGATGATTTGAAAAATGTTATATTATGACCATAAGTAATAAATTACTACATGAGTATGGTGTGTTGAAGGTCGGGGATAGCACTTGTCACGCTTAGACTGAGCCTAATAAAATTAACAGTCTTTCAGATGGGACTTTAAATCAAGGTCTCGTGTCGGTGTTGTACATCGTGCAAGTAAAAGAACCAGAGGAGACTGTATCATTGCACAAACCTCCAACAATCTAAAATGACTAATCTATTCAGGAGGCGTCGCTCTTATTATATGGACAACCGGTAGCGACGATAAATAAACGTAAAACACACACACATGAATTATATATGGCGTATTGCATTTTATTTTATTGTGTTCCAGGGAAATACACAGACCGGTATACATTATACGCAGGCACATTCTATATCGCAAATCACGAAAATTATACCCGAATGATTCCGAACACAGCAACAGCGGACATATGTGCTATGCAGTGTTTTATGAGCGCAAACAACACTTGTAGATCGTTCGATTTCTGTTCAGACTCGAATACATGTTATATATCCAAAGACCACAGGCTGCAAATGTCGCCCGAACCATCTAGGAGCAAAAATGTATGCATGCACTATTCAAGTAAGTTATGTGATGTATTTCCCTGATGACTAGGCTAGTATCTATGAGTGGCTGTCCGATTAGCGCAGTGGTTAGCGCGCTCGTTTCTCACCAATGCAACCCAGGTTAAATCCTCGGACCGGGAAGTATGTGAGCTGGTACGGTGGTAGTCCTATATATAAGACCTCTACATAAATTATTTGTTTCTGTTATTTCGAAAAATGCCTGGATAGTAAAATGTTATATTTTTCAAGTCTAAATATTTGGACTAGTATGGTGGTCGCCAGATCGGACAGGTGGGTTTTCTCCGGGTACTCCGGTTTCCTCCCACACGAATGATCACATATACGCTTTCATTCGCACCAACGAGCGTGATTAATATAAGTTGTTAGAACTTGCTTCGCAATCGTAAAATAAATAAAGTTTAAACTTATCTATGATTAGGCCTACACAATGATCTATTACATCTAGTATTCTCTTGCAAATGTCCTGGCAACTGTTGGCATTTTAAGTGTTAACATACACACTACATTCGAACACGAACCAGCAGTTATGCATAAGATATAACCCGAAAACATCCAATATGTAAAATATTGGACTGTGTGATGGCGTAATGCTGAACATAGTGCCAATATTTTACATATTGGATATGTGTGCGGCTTATATCTAATTCAAAGCACGCACTTACATCTTAGAGCAAGATCTTACTATATAAAATTGATAATTTAATTTCGTTCATTTATGCATAGGCCCTAGGATTTGATATTCATTTAATACTATAGAGCAGTCCGATATTAAAAATAAAATGTGCAATAAATACAAAGATATGACGTCATGACAGTGTTTTTAAATGATATTAATAACTATGTTGGTGGACAATGCTAGTATTTCGGGTTATTATAAGTCAGTCGTGTAAATTATATTTAAAGCAGCATTACATCGTAATAAAGGATGTTTTGGATAAAATATAAATACTAATGTGTGTGTGTTTACAAAAATCGAAATAGTCGCTCAGAAACGATAACATTCCAATAAATTTAAACCGTCGAATTTGTTTATCAACACACGAAATATAAACACGCAAATATCTTTTATTTCATACGATGTAATGCTGCTTTAAGTGTGTGTCACCATCTACCATAACCATTCCCATACTGAATTGTCAGCGTGTGCAGATCAGAACCCTGGAACATTGTAACATGTACGTGTTATTTTATTACAAGAATTGTATTGTTCATTTGCAGGAAAATATCTGTTTGACTTTACTGTGACACCAAATAAACACCTAGCATATGGGCAAAGCTACACATTAACGAACACTACCGTAGATAACTGTGCAAAAGTGTGTGTCGAGAACGAGGGATTTACGTGCAAATCGTTCATGTTTTGTGGACATAGGACGTGTGATATATTCCCGGTACAAACTAAACATGTACAAACTCAGATAGGACCAAACGCAGTGTGTGATCTATACACAAGTAAGTAGGAAATAAGTTGAGAAAAACTAAACCTGTCAAGTGAGTGAGTCTTCATAATTGATTTAATTTGTATAAAACATCCATTATGTTATAGAGTTTTTAAGTCTACAAGTGCTACATATATAATTCCAAAGAGGTATAAAATTTCAAAGTATATAAATAAAACCCACTCGCTTCTCACCAATGCAACCCTGGTTCGATCCTCGCACTGGGAAGTATGTGAGATAAGGTGGTCGCCAGATTGGACAGGTGGGTTTTATCTGGGTTCTCTGGTTTCCTCCCACACGAATGACAACATTTACGCTTTCATCCGTGCCAACGAGAGTGATTAATATAAGTTGTTAAAACACGAGTTAGTAAAATACACAGAAATGCACGAGTTAGTAAAATATACAGCGAAATGCACGAGTTAGTAAAATATACAGCAAAATGCACGAGCTAGTAAAATACACAGCGAAATGCACGAGTTAGTAAAATAAACAGCGAAATGCACGAGTTAGTAAAATAAACAGCGAAATGCACGAGTTTAGTAAAATACACAGCGAAATGCACGAGTTAGTAAAATATACAGCAAAATGCACGAGTTAGTAAAAAATATACAGCAAAATGCACGAGTTAGTAAAATACACACATATATATGATCGTACATTTTACCCTGTGATGATGTCGCCGGCCCGCTCAGCCACACCTGATTGTAAAATACACTCTTGGGTCCCACGTGTAACACTTTAATTATCCGCGCCAAATCCGCCATACATTTATATAAATATATGTATATATATCACAGGACACATATCTCCTACAGAAGCACTGCAGGCAACTCAACCCGCTCCCCAGACGCCACAACAAACCGGATACAGTGCAGGTATTGCTGTAACCATTGACTTGTACCCTGTGTACTTACTAGGTAGAACTATTGCCCATATCTTGGCTACATGCATTATGGGTTATGTTTGCCAGTCTATACATTGTCAGTTATCATGACGACATGCATTATGGGTTATGTTTGTCAGTCTATTCATTGTCAGTTATCTTGGCGACATGCATTATGGGTTATGTTTGTCAGTCTATACATTGTCAGTTATCGTGGCTACAGGCATTATGGGTTATGTTTGTCAGTCTATACATTGTCAGTTATCGTGGCTACATGCATTATGGGTTATGTTTGTCAGTCTATACAGTGTCAGTTATCTTGGCGACAGGCATTATGGGTTATGTTTGTCAGTCTATACATTGTCAGTTATCTTGGCGACATGCATTATGGGATAGGTTTGTCAGTCTATACATTGTCAGTCATCTTGGCGACAGGCATTATGGGTTATGTTTGTCAGTCTATACATTGTCAGTCATCTTGGCGACAGGCATTATGGATTAGGTTTGTCAGTCTATACATTGTCAGTCATCTTGGCGACAGGCATTATGGGTTATGTTTGTCAGTCTATACATTGTCAGTCATCTTGGCGACAGGCATTATGGATTAGGTTTGTCAGTCTATACATTGTCAGTTATCGTGGTGACAGGCATTATGGGTTATGTTTGTCAGTCTATACATTGTCAGTTATCGTGGCTACACGCATTATGGGTTATGTTTGTCAGTCTATACATTGTCAGTCATCTTGGCGACAGGCATTATGGGTTATGTTTGTCAGTCTATACATTGTCAGTCATCTTGGCGACATGCATTATGGGTTATGTTTGTCAGTCTATTCATTGTCAGTTATCGTGGCTACATGCATTATGGGTTATGTTTGTCAGTCTATACATTGTCAGTTATCTTGGCGACATGCATTATGGGTTATGTTTGTCAGTCTATACATTGTCAGCTATCGTGGCTACATGCATTATGGGTTATGTTTGTCAGTCTATACATTGTCAGTTATCTTGGCGACATGCATTATGGGTTATGTGTGTCAGGCTATACATTGTCAGTTATCATGGCTACATGCATTATGGGTTATGTTTGTCAGTCTATACATTGCCAGTTATCTTGGCGACATGCATTATGGGTTATGTTTGTCAGTCTATACATTGTCAGTTATCGTGGCTACATGCATTATGGGTTATGTTTGTCAGTCTATACATTGTCAGTTATCTTGGCGACATGCATTATGGGTTATGTTTGTCAGTCTATACATTGTCAGTTATCTTGGCGACAGGCATTATGGGTTATGTTTGTCAGTCTATACATTGTCAGTTATCTTGGCGACAGGCATTATGGGTTATGTTTGTCAGTCTATACATTGTCAGTTATCGTGACTACATGCATTATGGGTTATGTTTGTCAGTCTATACATTGTCAGTTATCTTGGCGACAGGCATTATGGGTTATGTTTTGTCAGTCTATACATTGTCAGTTATCGTGGCTACATGCATTATGGGATATGTTTGTCAGTCTATACATTGTCAGTTATCTTGGCGACAGGCATTATGGGTTATGTTTTGTCAGTCTATACATTGTTAGTTATCGTGGCTACATGCATTATGGGTTATGTTTGTCAGTCTATACATTGTCAGTTATCGTGGCTACATGCATTATGGGTTATGTTTGTCAGTCTATACATTGTCAGTTATCGTGGCTACATGCATTATGGGATAGCTTTGAGTCTATTTATTGTCCTCCGCATTTTGACGACGTACATCATGTGTAAGGGTTGCCAGTCTATCTATTGTCCTCCACATTCTGACGACGTACATCATGTGTAAGGATTTCCAGTATATTTATTGTCCTCCACATTCTGACGACGTACATCATGTGTAAGGGTTGCCAGTATATTTATTGTCCTCCACATTCTGACGACGTACATCATGTGTAAGGGTTGCCAGTCTATCTATTGTCCTCCACATTCTGACGACGTACATCACGTGTAAGGGTTGCCAGTCTATCTATTGTCCTCCACATTCTGACGACGTACATCATGTGTAAGGGTTGCCAATCTATCTATTGTCCTCCACATGTTGACGACGTACATCATGTGTGAGGGTTGCCAGTATATCTATTGTCCTCCACATTCTGACGACGTACATCATGTGTGAGGGTTGCCAGTATATCTATTGTCCTCCACATTCTGACGACATACATAATGTGTAAGGGTTGCCAATCTATTTATTGTCCTACACATTTTGACGACGTACATCATGTGTAAGGGTTGCCAATCTATCTATTGTCCTCCGCATTTTGACGACGTACATCATGTGTGAGGGTTGTCAGCTTATATTGTGTCAGTTATCTTGGCGACAGTTGGCATGTTCGTAGTCATAGTATTTGGATGAGACTTTAAACTGACGCCACGTGTCGGTTGTATGTAAAACAGTGCATGTAAAAGAAGCAGAGGATACTCCGGAATAGGTCTACGTCTGCATCATCGCACTATCCTCCAATATATATATATATTTGTATGTTTGCAGGATATATGGCAGCGGTTGCATTCGGAGCACTGGTTCCCGGCATATTGATAGGAGCGGCAATATTATATTTCTTCAAGACTAAGAAACTGGTAGTCAGGCGACATGAACATGAAATGAATATCATAGCTAACGAACAACACAACGACGATACATAGCTAACGAACAACACAATGACGATACATAGCTAACGAACAACACGACGACACATATATAGTTAACAAACAACACAACGACGATACATAGCTAACGAACAACACGACGACGATACATAGCTAACGAACAACACGACGACGATACATATATAGCTAACGAACAACACGATGACGATACATATATAGCTAATGAACAACACGACGACGATACATATATAGCTAACGAACAACATAACGACGATACATATATAATACATATATAGCTAACGAACAACACGACGATGATACATATATAGCTAGCGAACAACACGATGACGATACATAGCTAACAAACAACATGACGACGATACATATATAGCTAACGAACAACACGACGACGAAACATATATAGCTAATGAACAACACGATGACGATACATAGCTAACGAACAACACGACGACGATACATATATAGCTAATGAACAACACGACGACGATAGATAGCTAACGAACAACACGACGATGATACATATATAGCTAACGAACAACACGACGACGATACATAGCTAACGAACAACACCACGATGATACATATATAGCTAACGAACAACACAACGACGATACATAGCTAACGAACAACATGACGACGATACATATATAGCTAACGAACAACACGATGACGATACATAGCTAACGAACAACACGACGACGATACATATATAGCTAACGAACAACACGATGACGATACATAGCTAACGAATAACACGACGACGATACATATATAGCTAACGAACAACACGACGACGATACAAAGCTAACGAACAATATGACGACGATACATTTATAGCTAACGAACAACACAACGACGATACATAGCTAACGAACAACATGATGATGATACATATATAGCTAACGAACAACACAACGACGATACATAGCTAACGAACAACATAACGATGATACATATATAGCTAACGAACAACACGACGACGATACATAGCTAACGAACAACACGACGACGATAGATAGTTAACGAACAACACAACGACGATACATAGCTAACGAACAACATGACGATGATACATATATAGCTAACGAACAACACAACGATGATAGATAGCTAACGAACAACATGATGATGATACATATATAGCTAACGAACAACACAACGACGATACATAGCTAACGAACAACATGAGATGATACATATATAGCTAACGAACAACACAACGACGATAGATAGCTAACGAACAACATGACGATGATACAATAGCTAACGAACAACACAACGACGATACATAGCTAACGAACAACATGACGATGATACATATATAGCTAACGAACAACACAACGACGAAAACAACAACAACAACGATGATACATATATAGCTAACGAACAACACAACGACGATACATAGCTAACGAACAACACAATGACGATACATAGCTAACGAACAACACGACGACGATACATATATAGCTAACGAACAACACAACGACGATAGATAGCTAACGAACAACATGACGATGATACATATATAGCTAACGAACAACACAACGACGATACATAGCTAACGAACAACATGACGATGATACATATATAGCTAACGAACAACACAACGACGATAGATAGCTAACGAACAACATGACGATGATACATATATAGCTAACGAACAACACAACGACGATACATAGCTAACGAACAACACAATGACGATACATAGCTAACGAACAACACGACGACGATACATAGCTAACGAACAACACGACGACGATACATATATAGCTAACGAACAACACGACGACGATACAAACAACAACACGACGACGATACATATATAGCTAACGAACAACACGACGACGATACATATATAGCTATCGGACAACACGACGACGATACATATATAGCTAACGAACAACACGACGACGATACATATATAGCTAACAAACAACACGACGAAGATACATAGCTAACGAAGAACACAACAACGATACATAGCTATCGATCAACACGACGACGATACATAGCTATCAGACAACACGACGACGATACATAGGTATCGGACAACACGACGACGATACATAGCTATCAACAACACACGACGATACATAGTATCGGACAACACGACGACGATACATAGCTATCGACAACACGACGACGATACATAGCTATCAGACAACACAACGACGATACATAGGTATCGGACAACACGACGACGATACATAGCTATCGGACAACACGACGACGATACATAGCTATCGACAACACACGACGATACATAGCTATCAGACAACACGACGACGATACATAGCTATCGGACAACACGACGACGATACATAGCTATCGGACAACACGACGACGATACATAGGTATCGGACAACACGACGACGATACATAGCTATCGGACAACACGACGACGATACATAGCTATCAGACAACACAACGACGATACATAGGTATCGGACAACACGACGACGATACATAGCTATCGGACAACACGACGACGATACATAGCTAACGGACAACACGACGACGATACATAGCTAACGAACAACACGCCGACGATACATATATAGCTAACGAACAACACGATGACGATACATAGGTATCGGACAACACGACGACGATACATAGCTATCGGACAACACGACGACGATACATAGCTAACGGACAACACGACGACGATACATAGCTATCAGACAACACGACGACGATACATAGCTATCGGACAACACGACGACGATACATAGGTATCTGACAACACGACGACGATACATAGGTATCGGACAACACGACGACGATACATAGCTATCAGACAACACGACGACGATACATAGGTATCGGACAACACGACGACGATACATAGCTAACGGACAACACGACGACGATACATAGCTATCGGACAACACGACGACGATACATAGCTATCGGACAACACGACGACGATACATAGCTATCGGACAACACGACGACGATACATAGCTATCGGACAACACGACGACGATACATAGCTATCGGACAACACGACGACGATACATAGGTATCTGACAACACGACGACGATACATAGGTATCGGACAACACGACGACGATACATAGCTATCAGACAACACGACGACGATACATAGGTATCGGACAACACGACGACGATACTTAATGTGTTTCATACGATATACTAAAACCAAATTATTATTTTGTGGCTCGACCCATTTTTGCTTTCTTTGCATATATTGTATGTAAATTCTGTGTCATAGAGCAAAATAAAATATGATTAATCGATAAATAAACGTAAAACACACAATGTTAAAACGAACTACATGCATACTGGTACAGTGGACCACAGGGATTCGGCACGTTTGGGGGTACTAGTATATATATTTAAGTACAGGGATTCTACTCTGTGGGATGTCAGATTTCGCATCGATCAGTAAAATGGCCCTATCTGAAACAATTGTGTACACATCTGTCCAAATATAACGCCTATCCCGAGTCTTTATATTGTTCTTCAAATAAAACACAACTTTAAGCTGCGTGCATGTATACTTTGCAAACAATTGCCACAGACAGTGGCCATAGCAGGTCACATTTCCATACTAGGACACGGGTTCTGTCAGCAACAACAAAAAATCTTCAACGGGAGAGTTTTAACTGTGAATAACATTATCAATAAAATGTGTTTCCACTAACGTGTAGGTTTATTCGGCAAAAATGTACGTCAAAAAGAGATTTCGTAGAATTTTTCAATTTGTTTTGAAAATTTCTAAAGCGGCGCAATTCGCGTTGAAACGAGCGTTCTGATTGGATTATTAGAATGTAACTAGATGTTTTTTATATGAAGAATAATCATAATCCAATCAGATGATATAATTCAACACCCATAGTTAGATCCGAACATTCAGCAGTGAGGGGCAAGCGATTTGAACCACTCAACCATGAAGACCCCGTCACTGGTCAGGAACATTCTGATCGTTTTGAAGAATTTGTGTATCAGCAGAGGATTTTACTGTGAGATACATTATGGTTTTATCTGCAAACAGTCTAGTTTTGCTTTTGGTGGAGTCCGGGATATCGTTGATATGGGTTAAAAAGAGGCAAAGTCCTGACTGAAACAGCGTTGCAGGACCACAGAGCTGACAGGCAGTGTATCTGATGTCTCGAACGCTATACTAAAATCATTAACAATTACTGTTGTTTGTTTACATTTTGAAAGTTGTCATATACTTCTTTAGTGAAGCTGAGATGTTTTTATCTGAAGCTATGTTCGGAATTGGCTGCTATGGGGGGGGGGGACAATATTATCGAAATGAGTGGTGATGTTGGAGGCCATAATATGCACAAATAGCTTGGAAGCAATACAGGTATGAGAGGTTGGTCTTGTATAAATCTCGGATCTATTCCAGCAATAGATAAGTATAAATGCATGTATGCGGTGGCGACTTTAAATAAATTGATATGGAAACTATATTACATTATATTAAGAACAAATAGTTATTTCTAGATAAAGCATTCACAATAAAAGACAGAATAAAGTAATTTCCTACCTATAAAAGAATAAAGATGTGTTTCAATTCCACAACGATATCATTTATTTGGCACACATAATTTTAATTTTGAGATTGTTTTACATTTATTTATCGTCGCTACCGGTTGCCCATATGAACGACGTGAAATTTTGATATTGACAAAATGTAGCACATTTATTTTTCCAAAGCAACGTTGACAGAGATACACATATATAACATATAATAACATAGTAAATATTGTTCAATGTTGAATATGCCTTAACAACATTGATTTATATACTACACGTGTAGGCCTACCTATTAATATTCTCCAAAATACTAAACGAATATGAGTGTCGTCCACTTTATTTTTTAAAGTTTATTTAACTTCGCTACTGGTTGTCAATTTGAGCGACGGGCAATTTACATAACAACACCTCTCTGGACAGGCTCCAGCAGTTAATCAGTACTTGGTGCACCAACCTCCGTTAGAAATTGCAACTGTTTCATATAAAGAGCAGGGCTCGAACTCATGACCATACATGATACAAGTCAGCGACCTTAACCACTCGACCATGGAGGCGGACTGTAGTCTAATGAGTATGATGAGTTGCGTTTATTTACCCACGCCACCACAGCAGAGCATATGGGCGAGCAAAACGTGCTTAGCACCATCGATTAGCACCGGTAACGACGATAAATACACGTAAAACACACACGTTTCATCCATTATACGACTGATCTACTTGGTCGGGGGCACATCTCGCAGCAGCAGCCTAGGATACTGAGATGTTCTGGTGGTCGGGGGCACATCTCGCAGCAGCAGCGTAGGATACTGAGATGTTCTGGTGGTCGGGGGCACATCTCGCAGCAGCAGCGTAGGATACTGAGATGTTCTGGACGTCGATGTTGCTACAAGAGACACACGTTCCGCTGTTCTACGGAGGTGGTGGAGGTATGGACAGATGTCTTGTATGGTGTTTTACGTTTATATATCGGCATTACCGGTTGCCCATATAAGCGACGCCTCCTGAAGCGATTAGTAATTTTAGATTTTGAAAGACTGTTCATTTTATTAGGGTTAGACGGGGGATCGAACCTGCGATCCCTGGATTACAAGTCCCAACGTGTTAACCACTGGACTACAGATCCGTCTGTTTGCAGTTGTGAAAAGTGTGTGTTTTACGTTTATTTATCGTCTCTACCGGTTGCCCATATGAGCGACGCCTCCTGAAGAGATTAGTCATTTTAAATTGTTGGAGGATAGTGCAGTGATACAGACAGAGACCCTTCCAGAGTCTCCTCTGGTTCTTTAACATGCACGGTGTAAAGCACCGACACGAGACCTCGGTTTAACGTCACATCTGAAAGACTGTTAATTTTATTAGGGTCAGACGGGGGATCGAACCTGCGATCCCTGGATTACCAGTCCAGCGTGTTACCACATCAGATCCGTCTGTCAGTTGTGAAAACTTGTTTGTTTGAAGTGTTGATGAGCTGAGATTCTTCCAGGTTACAGTGCATTGTACAATGGCTCAATACGGTGTTGACAAGTTGACACTGAGAAGCTTTTTCAGCAATATGTAGCCAAAACTATTTCTGGTATTCATGAGGGATAACACTCTGTTGTAATAACAGCCAATATACTTTACAATTCATAAGGATTTACTTGTATAATTATAATGCATGATATCTTTTCTTAAAACCATTAATATGCATATTTTATAACAAATTTCGTATTTAATTTAAAACACATCTTTTTTTGGCGCACAGCATATACGCAGACTGGTATAAGTACTCCTGACAGGAATCATGAACCAAGTTGCAACAAGTGTGGTCGATACTCTACAGGAAGAAAGCAAGCGTATTAATAACTACTTGATACAGGAGACACACAACTTGAGAGAACCCGAGGAGATCACAGCCATGACATGATTACAAGTGATACGGGTAAAATTTAAAAATCAAATCAAAAAAGAATTGCTTATTTAATGTTTGCATTACACTCACTAAAATGCATAATCGGACGCCTAGTGGTTTATACTTTATTTATTTTACAACGATTGCGAAGCAAGTTTTAACAACTTATATTAATCATTCTCGTTGGCTCATATGAAAGCGTATATATGTGGTTATTCATGTGGGAGGAAACCGGAGTACCCGGAGAAAACCCACCTGTGCGATCTGGCGACCATCGTACCATTTCAGAGTCTCCTCTGGTTCTTTTACGTGCACGGTGTAAAGCACCGACACGAGACCTCGGTTAACGTCCAATCTGAAGTAGTGTCAGACGGGGGATGGAACCTGTGATCCCTGGATCTTCTATCAAACAGCTCATGGAGACTTATATAGTGAACGTCATTCTGACAAAAGTGTTAGTAATAATAAAGGATACGACTTAACAAAGAATGATCTAACATAGGGAAATGGTTGAGATCAAAGAAAATAGCAAGTGAGAGTGGGGCAAAGGGGTACTTAATGTGGTTATTGGTTCTACCCTGCTCAGACCCTGTCTCTTTATATGAAAACGTTGGCAGTTTCTTACGGAGGTTGGTGCACCAAGTACTGTTTAACCGCTGGAGCCAACCCAGGAAAGGTGTTGTTAAGTAAACTGCCCCGTCGCTCAAACGGGCAACCGGTAGCGACGTTAAATAAACAGATTTCTAATTTTGAATGTTCTAAATAAATTTAACTACTTGAATGTTTCATGTTTATATTATAGTAACACTCGTGCATACCCGTGAAGAAAATGGCAGCCCTGAACAAGAGACCGTCATGCAGACAACCTCCACATGCTCGTACAGTTTTGAGAATAATAATAAAACCAGAACGTGCAGACAATTGCAACCAGACGACAATATCAAATCCACAGAACCGCTTCATACACCAAGCATTACACCACAACAATTGGACAATAGTCCAACAGAAAGTGAATACGTGAACGTCAGAGATTTAATGATCGAGCACGTAGGCAAATTTACCATATGTTCACAACTGAAAAGGAAGATGCTAAGTAGAAAAGTTAAATTTTACTATATAAAGCAGGTGGATGAAGATGACGAGAAGCGAATCGTTCAGGAAGCAGAAGACGTGCTGAAGCATTATATCATGAAAAATGAAGCTATTCTGATAGAGAGGAATAGCGTAGGAAATGACGTTACTAAACGAAAGAGCATCGATGGGCGTATTAGAGGAGTGATTAGATACTTATTCTGCTGCATGTCGAGACGTGTGCCATTACTTGATTGAACACACACATAAATAAATGGATGTCGTGATAACGCAGTGGATGCGCGTTCGCTTCAGGTGCGAAAGGCCTCGAGTTCGAGCCCCGCTGGAGCCGTTACGATTATGCTCTTAGGCAAGGCATTTAAATTCCACGTTGCCTCTTCTCTCTTGTGGCGATGGATTCCATCATGAATGAGGTCTCGAGAGTGATTAATAAAGTTGCAAGAACTTGTTTCACAATCGAGCTCAAATAAATTTGTATTAACTAATTTAAATATATATTTATAATTTTTAATTCTGCATTGTTTTCATTCTTGATTTATCCATTGTGCCCATGTTTCTGTTGCATACATGATTTGAACTGTATACCATTCTGAACAATCCTTGTTGTTGGTCCTGTTGCATTAATACTCGTATCACAATTAACAATAACAACACATTCTTGTAAGTCATAACTATTTGCGCAATACATCTATCTTAGACCGAATCCCAATAGCTAGAGTTATGATACCATTAATCTGGACAAGTGTGTCCCGCCTTGACGAACCAGTCAGTATACATACATGTTTCATGTTGGTCAATGGTATGGAAATGTTCGGTACGTTTCAACTGCCCCGTTGCTATGTGTGACATTGTTGGGTACATTTCACGCACCTCGTTGCTATTCGCTACGCTTCATGTGCCCAGTTGCTCGGTGTCATCATGTTTGTTACGTTTCACGTTCCCAGTTTAAAGCCGCACCATGTGTTTACTTACATTGTGCTGCACACTGTATTCTAAGGTGGAGATGATTACAAGAGAATAGCACTCGGAGAGATTCAACCCCCGTAGTGCTGTTAACGAGAATAGCCCCCGAAGAAAAGCAAACTCCCGTGCATTGTTCAAGCAACCACAGTCATGACACGAATTTCTTTCCTGGCCAATTGAGTTAACCATAGATTCAAAATTGGGAGCACAAGTTTTTGTTATCAAAAGTACGTAGAAACAGTGATAATTAGTGATGGCGCGTTCGCTTCAAGTGCTGAATGCCCGGAGTTGGAGCCCCGTATGAGCCGTTACGATTGTACCCTTAGGCAAGGCATTTAAATTCCACATTGCCTCTTCTCTCTCCATTTTCTTTTCTTTAGGTTTTTATCTACACATACCTCACCTCAATTAAAATAATAAGATTTCCTATTCAAAAAGCACCCACCCAAAACGACCGACCCTATACAGTTAACCTTAAATTTAACTATAGTAGAATGCTATGGTAGGCCTCCAACAAGTGCACACATTTGACCGATCCAGTGATTTGAACCGAACTTATGACTTAGAATTGATAAATAAACAGTATACATGTATATATAATAACAACAACAACAACAACACACAAACAAGAAAACTGCGTACAAACATGCAACATGGACAGTATACGTGTGCGCGACGATTCTTATAGGAACCACTACTACGTTTGCTGTCGGTGAACGGTTCTCCAGACATTGGAGGAAGCTACATTGGAGGAAGCCGGCGATATAGCCCAAAATGGTGCTGATGCAGGCGTAAAACCCGAAATATATAAAAAAAAAAAGATACAAGATACATGGCGTGTTCCCCTCATTTGCGCGGTTTCCCTTTCTTGTCCGTTTGTTTTCTTGTTTGTGTTTGTGGTTTAAAGTTGCACCAACAGCGTAGGTCATATGGCGACTCCCCAACTATTATTGGTAGGGACATAATCCTGGTGCCCCTCCGTGCAGTATTTCAGGCACGGACGGGCACCCGGGTAACATCACCGACCTTCCGCAAGCCAACTGGATAGCTTCCTCACCCCAGTGGGAGTCGAACCTACAAAAGCGCTGATGGGAAAATGATTTGAAGTCAATGGTCTTAACCAATAATCGGCCACGGACGTTCGCCAGTTATATCCGTAGGAGAACAATTTACAAATTCATGTGGGTATTTAAGCATCGTTGAGTTAATTGTACCAAAGATAGTGAACAAAATAAACAAATATTTATATTTGCTGTCATAATGTTTGGGAGGAAGAAAGAACAGGCGCCGCCGCCTCCCACTGGTAGAAGAAAAGGTGCTGATCTTATGTCACAGGTAGCTGTCAATCTGACTGTACTGTATGTGTATTTTAATGACTCATTTTCATGCGACTCTGTGACAAGTTGTGGGTGGGGTAATTTATTTTTAATGTACTTCCTCAACTATCACATTTTGCGTAGTGTATGAAACTTGTAATGGACCTGACTGTCAACAAAAATGTTTGCCCATCTCAATGTAAATAACATCAGTGTTTATGTACGTTAATTTATGTATAGAATGTCCCACCCCTCTTCTACTTTAATAAACTTTATAACGTTTATCTACACCTACGTGACAGTGCCGTGGGGTCCATGGTATGATAATGATGGTTGTCTTGTGGTAGGCCTACAACATCAAATGTGAGGGGTTCAATACTCGGTCACGGCACAAATTTAGTGTTCCTGAGCAAGGCACCTGACACTCATTACTCACTGTAGGATTTTTAAGTCATTCTAATAGTATTAAATTTGGCTTGGCTGTTCAACATAGTCGAGTCCTGGTCACTCCTGACAGGTCTCAAGCCAGAGGGTGATTCAGGTGAAATAATTCGCTGACAATAGACATCTGTTTTGCAGTATTTCTGGAGGGCATAATTACGGAAGAACAATGAATGTCTTCTAAAATGTCCTAGATATTGACCCAAAACAAAATACTTTGAAATAAACAACAAGCAATGTCGCCACACTTCTTTTTTTATTAAATTAAATATGTTACTTACTATATGACCATATACGTACGGAAGCAGAAACATGACCGACAGATCCGGTTAAACAACGTGTCAAATTGTTTCTTCCCAGTTCCTAATCATAACTCCGGTGTACAGAAGCATGACCGACAGATCCGGTTAAACAACAACATGTCAAACTGTTTCTTCTCAATTCCTAATCATAACTCCGGTGTACAGAAGCAGAAACATGACCGATGGATCCGGTTAAACAACAACGTGTCAAACTGTTTACAAATATTCTGATAGCATCCAATAACTTCTATGATTGCACTACCGACAATACCATGTGGCACTTTGAAGTTTACTTCATGTAAGACTATACAGTTTTACAGCTGATGTTTTTTATAATTTTTACAGCTTGATAAATTTTGTTGCAATTGACCTTTCGTCATTACAATTTTACTACATACAGTATGTTATCTACATATATTTTTAACTATCTTGTATACAATATACTTAACCCGATGTGATATAGCCTGAACTGTACTGATGCGCCGTTAAACCAAATACTCTCACTTCATGTAAGAAGCTGCTCCTTTGGTGTGTATTTTTCAGATGGGAATGGGAGGTCTTGGAGAATTCGAAGCTGAGCTCTATGGAGATATTGAAAATGATGAAGATCTGGAAGCAGAATTACTGGCATTGCAGGGAAAACCGCAACCAACAAAGAAAGCCAGGCCAAAGGGTAATTTTCTAACATACAATGTACATGTACAAAACCACATACATGTTGTATTTATTGTGACAACTGCAGTCAATAAATTTAGACTAGGCCAAAGTGTAAGTTTTCAATACATCCATTTTTCCCCCTTAAGTAATCGATACCAGAAAATAGTACAGTTACCAATAATAAAATAAAACTAATTAATTTCCTATTTGATAATAAAATATTATTTTGAACCGTAGCAGTACAAATGTACACATCTACAGTCAAACCTGTGTTAGCAGTCACCTCCATTAATCAGCCAACCTGTATTAATAGCCAGATTCCCAAAATATTGATTTATTATACATTTGACCTCTATTAAGCAGCTACATGTGCTAAGCAGCCAATTTCTGTGATTCCCTTGTCTGGCTGCTTAACCCTTTCAACACCACAGACCTCTAAATAGGCTTACAAAAAGTGTAGATCCAGATGAGCCGGCTCGTGATGAGCTGTCTCATCAGGATCTGCACTTTTTGCCAGTGATATGACTTTTTAGACATAATTACCCATTTTGATAAATGAACTTGTCCAAATGTGATTTTCTGATTCATTTATTGGTTTATGAATATCATGGACCAGTCCATGTGTTACTTGATGTTGAATGGGTTAAGACAGGTTTGACTGTAGTCACTTAGAGATTGTCTTTATTTATTACTGTTATGATGCAAAATGATGGAACGATAAAATTGGGACCAAACCTGGCCTCAAGGTCATAAAACTTTTCTCCTATATCAAACTCAAGTCTCAAGCTTCTCATTGCTTCAGCTGGCACGTAAAACTCAGAATCAACCAATGAAACCATTTGAGCTTGAGTTTGAGATCTGAGAAAAGTGTCATAACCTCGAGCACTGTGGCTTATAGTATGACGATTCCAAAATCTTAGTAACAATTTTGTACCAAGTTCAGGGGTTTTAAAATCTGCTTGTCATGCCGAGTAAGCCTTGGTACAGAGAGTTGAAATTCCTGGCTGCTAGATCAACAGGGTGAGTCTAAAAAAAGAACAAGTGTTGCTAGAAACGTAGATACCGATCTTCGATAATGGTATAAGTGGCAATTAGCATACATGTGCAATTCATGCTTTGGTTGCATAATCTTTTGTGTTTTACGTTTATTTATCGTCGCTACCGGTTGCCCATATGAGCGACGCCTCCTGAAGAGATTAGTCATTTTAGATTTTGGAGGATAGTGCAATGATACAGACAGAGACCCATTACAGAGTCTCCTCTGGTTCTTTTACGTGCACAGTGTAAAGCACCGACATGAGACCTTGGTTTAACGTCCCATCTGAAAGACTGTTATTTGTAGTAGGGTCAGACGGGGGATCGAACCTGCGATCCCTGGATTACCAGTCCAGCGTGTTACCACTGGGCTACAGATCCGCCTGTTGCATAATCAAGACTGTGTTGTTTTTATCAATCATTTTGGTGAGTTGGGAAAGGAATATTTTGACTGAGTGTGCGACTAGTATGGATTTTCAGCATGATTCTTAATATACATTGTATGCACCATGCATTTTCCTGTATTCTGTTACAAATGTGAAAACAGAAATACATACATAATTTATTTTGCAAAAAATACATACAAAATTTATTTGGCAAAAACAATATCGTATGGATGAGTGATGGATTTTAATGGTATGTGGATTCTTACACGGCGTATGTTTGAACATTTCTTATCTTTCTATCATTAGTAGTTATGTGTATTTCTTATCTTTCTATCATTAGTAGTTATGTGTATTTATTATCACTGTGTTGGTTTTGTCCCGCTGAATGTTATGTATCTCAACTAACCGAGAAACAAGCAAAATCCCATACCCCCTCCAAAAAAACATTAAAATTATTATTTGTTGGAATTTTATGTCTGTTTGTTTTATTTGTGTTAATATAACTATTGGTTTAGACCATTATTTACGTCATAAGCCATAGAGAACACTGATACACACACCTTTATTAAATTTACTGTTTTGCATGTGAATTATCACAATTCCACAAAGTAGCCTCGACCTATGGAACTTGGAAGGATCCAGCTTAAAATCAACATTTTCAAACCCAATTTTAACCATGGCTGAGAATATACTTGTTTACGAAGGTCCCATTTCCTTTATATGTATTGATCTAGATATCTAGTCAGATTGGATCAGAATTTCCTGTTTGTTGATCTATATGTCAATTGGGATTGGATCAGATTTTGTTTTGTGAGTTGATCTATAGGTCCAGTGGGATTGGATCAGATTTTGTTTTGTGTGTTGATCTATAGGTCCAGTGGGATTGGATCAGAATTTCCTGTGTGTTGATCTATAGGTCCAGTGGGATTGGATCAGATTTTGTTTTGTGAGTTGATCTATAGGTCCAGTGGGATTGGATCAGATTTTGTTTTGTGAGTTGATCTATAGGTCCAGTGGGATTGGATCTGATTTTGTTTTGTGAGTTGATCTATAGGTCCAGTGGGATTGGATCTGATTTTGTTTTGTGTGTCAATCTATAGGTCCAGTGGGATTGGATCTGATTTTGTTTTGTGTGTCAATCTATAGGTCCAGTGGGATTGGATCAGATGATTGCAGCCAGCATGAAGGACTTTGATGATGAAGATATCTCGGATACAGAAGATCCTGAACTACTGGTTAGTTGGAAAATCTTTACAAGTCATATACATGTAGTTACCAGTCTGTAGCATTGTTTGTATAATGATAAAATAGCTTGTGTCCAGAGGATAACTTGAGGGAAGGAATAAAGGATAACTTTGTATAATTGCAACATAATGTGGGACAGCGTTTCTGATTGGCCTATCTATGCATTTCACCTGACGTCATTTATTAAGTGTTTATACATCGACTCCCAATGAATGGGGAACCCATCAGACTGGTGTAGATGTAAAATTGAACCAGTTGGGAACAGACATTTAGCATCAACATCAAATCTAGGAATTCCTTAGGCCTCACTTTAGTCACTTATAATGAATAGACTTATTTAGATTCCTTGCGTCACTATATGCATTTTAAATTTTTAACCCGTAACCTGCCAACAAAAGTTGCTTTTACAAACATCATAGAGCCAGATCAGACGGCACAGAACGTGCTGTCTGATCAGGCTCTATGCTGTTTGGATAGTGGAGCTAAAACACTTGGCTGAATGGCAAACAACATAGAGCCTGACGAGACACAGTGTTATGCCGCGGCTGATCAGGCTCTATGCTGTTTGGATAGTGGAGCTAAACACTTGGCTGAATAGCAAACAACATAGAGCCTGATGAGACACAGTGTTATGCCGCGGCTGATCTGGATCTATGTTGTTTGCACATTCCGTCCAATTTAATCGGCAGGTTAAGGGTTAAGATTTGTAATGAGTAATTATGTAGACAACACACGGTATTCTAAATTCAGAGTGAATTACAAGGTTTAGGCGATGAGGATGCCACAGATGATACCCCGGAGCCTGTGAGCACCCCGTCGCTTGCCCAGGGTGGGTCCAGCATGGTGTCAGTGCTGGAGCAGAGGCTGCAGAACTATATAGAGGCTATTGAGATTGCCAAATCTGCGGGAGATACTTCCAAGCAGAGGAGGACCGATAGGGGCATAAAGGTATGGCAAATCTAATATTTATAGATGTTCAGGATACGATACCCTACTTTTGTTGATACGGCCCTATTATTCTTTGCATACAGATCTCAAGGGCTTTGGCAATTTGGTTAATTTTCTAGAGACATGTTTCATTTCAAGCCAGGCATACATTTAGTTGTTCATGTTTCTAAGAACAGTTTGCATAATACTTAAAGAAACTTTCCACTGGCTACGGTTTGATGAAATAACACACACAATGTTTTGTATGGTTAGGGATAGAGGCAGTAATCCCACAAAACAGGTGGCAGTAAACTAGAGGTGAAAAGAATACTCTTCAATTGAAGATCAAATATAACCCTAAGTATAATGTCAAGATTACTGCCAATTGTCCCAAGATTACTGCCAATTGTCCCAAGATTACTGCTAATTGTCTCAAGATTCCTGCTAATTCATTATTGTATATTTCGTTACTGCCTCTATCGTTAACGTTTTTTTGCATCTACTGTGAGCGATTTCCTATTCTGGCAGACAAGAATGTGTTTACTACAGGTATGGATCAGTTCCGGTTAGATCTAATAAGGGCACACCAGGCAAGCAGCTCACACAAAGCTTGTGCCACTCAGTACTTTCATCAGGAAGATGATATAAGTTCACAGACCAGGACTGTATACTAGAAAGTCACCCATATTGATATAACATGCATATAATGAATGGTCCTGTCCACTTTTAATCAGGGCCTGCCCACTTTAAATCAGGGCTTGTCCACTTTAAATTGGGGCCTGTCCATTTTCAGAGGGGACAAGCCCTGGGCCTGTCCTTTAAAAATTATTTTCCGTGAGCACTGACTTTCCAAGAAATTGAATATTCTCCTACCATGAAGGTCAACTATCTCAGTGTTAAGGCATCTGCCACGGAGCGGGAGGTCAAGGGTTCAAACCTATTCAGGGGTTTGTTCTGATATGGCCGGTTGGTGAGTCGCCAGCTAGTTAAATAATGGTTACCGAATGCCTACCAGTCTGGGACAGGCATACAAGCATTTAAGGAATCAGGAATACAAGCTCACAAGGATTCAGGAAGTACAGATGTTCATAAAAAGAGGTGTCTCATAAGTCAGAAATGGCTTGCCCTTTAAATAAGGGTGACACTATAATAAACAAACACTTTACTTTATATATCGGATACCTTCAGACCATACAAGATTTGTTAAGGAAAGCTCAGCAGGGAAAGGCTGTAGATGAGGATGACATACCTCCAACCATTGCCGTAACAACATCAAGACGTGCACAGCCTCCCCCGCCTGCATTGGATCCAAGCCCCATACCTATGTTCAAGCCGATAATAACACAAGAGGAGCCTAAGCCCACTCCGGCTCCAAGGAGAGTGGTTCCAATGCAACCACGGCAGGAGTCTGCCACTGCCGGGCTATCAACTTCACATGGTTTGTATATTGTTTAAATGGTATAAGATAATATATAATTCATGAACATGGCTTTACCTCCGTACATTATCTTCCTCCATATTGCTGCTTCTACTACAGTTACAATGATCTTGCTAAGACACTTGGCTATGTAGCAAACAACATAGATCCTGATCAGCACGCAGCGTGACGCTGCGGCTGATCTGGATCTATGTTGTTTGCAAAAGCCTTTGGATGAAATGGGTTAAGCAGCCAACCTGTATTAAGCAGCCACTGGAGCCGTCACGATTGTGCCCTTAGGCAAGGCATTTAAATTCCACATTGCCTCTTCTCTCTCTCTAGTGGGTGGCGATGGATTCCATCAGGAATGAGTTCTCAAGAGTGATTAATATAAGTTGTAAGAACTTGTTTCACAATCAAGCTAAAATAAATTTGTAGAAACTATTGGTTTAAACATATTTATTCCACTATATACATTCACAAAACAATACATGCACACAAAAGCAAAGAAGTAAGTATATAGGAAAGGATTAAAAACGGAAGCAGAGCTTATATAGATGCTCTCCTTAAACTATTAAGCAGTCAGGTTCCAAATATGTTGTTTTATAATACATTTGACCTCTATTAAGCAGCCACATGTGCTAAGCAGCCACTTTCTGTGATTCCTTTAACTCGTAGCTGAAGACATGTTTAACTGTATATGTAATTTCATTGAAAACTGCCTTTTCTCATAATATTCAAATATCGGCCGAATTATACATTGCCCTGGCAATTATTTTGTATTATTGTTGGTTTACAGATTCTAAGGATCACCGGATGTTAGTAGAGCGACGTGATCAGTACAAGAAGGCAGCCTTGTCAGCAAAATACGGCGGAGATATGGCTACAGCTCGCAACTTTGTCAAAATATCAAAAGTAAGAACATTTTTGTGCCTTTTAGTTTCCTGTTGTTGCGGGACATCCTGTTCTAGAGAAAAATGGCCTCATTAACCCATTCAACACCAAGTAACTCACATGGACTGGTCCATGATATTCATAAACCAATAAATGAATCAGAAAATCACATTTGGACAAGTTCATTTATCAAAATGGGTAATTATGTCTAAAAATAGTCATATCACTGGCAAAAAGTGCAGATCCTGATGAGACGGCTCGTCACGAGCCGGCTCATCTGGATCTACACTTTTTGTAAGCCTATTTAGAGGTCTGTGGTGTTGAAAGGGTTAAGTTTCCATATCTCCCTCTGTTACATATTTGTGAATGTGCTGTACATTTTATGTGCATTTAGGGTAGATGTGTCGGAGGTAGAAACAATATCGGTATATCACCATTTCATGACTTATACACACTTTAAAATGTTGTTGTATTAGACAACCAGACCATCTCCGTGGTCGAGTGGTTACGATCGCTGACTTGTATACCACTGTAACTTATCATCACTGATGGTCAGTGGTTCGAGCTCCGTTCAGACAGTGTCTATTCATATGAAAAAGTTTCTTAAGGAGGTTGGTGCACCAAGTACTGGTTACTGTGAGATGGTATGGTGGTCGCCAGATCAGACAGGTGAGTTTTCTCCGGGTATTCCGGTTTCCTCCCACACGAATAACCACATTTACGCTTCCATCCGCGCCAACGAGAGTGATTAATATAAGTTGTTATAACTTGCTTCGCCATTGTTGTAAAATAAATAAAGTTTAAACAAAGTACTGGTTAACCACGGGAGCCTGCCCAGGAAAGGTGGTGTTAGGTAAACTGCCCATCGCTCAAATGGGCAACTTGTAGCCACGTTAAATAAACTTAAATAAAAAAAATTAGACAACCAAATTCAACCATCAATGAAATCGTTCATAAGAACTGACATTCTGGTTAATCTGGACAGCTGATACAATAATAGTTATAAGCATGGAACTCTTTATCTGACTTCTAAATGTTGATATTTTCAACAATTTTGATCGAAACACTGGGGGTATGGAATTCTTTCATGTGATGAAGCTATCCAGTTTGCTTGCGGTAGGTTAGTGGTTCTACCCAGGTGTCCGTCAGTGCCTGCAGTGTTGCTCAGAGGGACATCGGGGGTCTTCCTCCACCAATAATAGCTGCAGTTGCTGTATAACCTAAGCTGTTTGTGCAACTTTAAGCACCCAAATTAAACAAACGTGTATGGGCATGTTCCCAATAGGATGGATGACGGGGGAAGGAATACATGCGATATAATAATCGATATATCGTTGATATTCTCTTCTCCATATACTGCTACACAAAATTTGTGGATGTTGTCCTTAGGGTACATTTCAGTCATAATGGTTAGGTCGAGGTCTATATCCTGTTCATTTTATAAAGTGTGTTTGTGTTTGCACAATAAAACTAAATAGAGTTTACGTCCGCCTCCGTGGTCGAGTGGTTAAGGTCGCTGACTTGTATACCACTGTAACCTATCATCACTGATGGTCACGGGTTCGAGCCCCGCTCAGGTCGTGTCTCATTTATGTGAAAAAGTTGGCAGTTTCTTACAGAGGTTGGTGCACCCAAGTACTGGTTAACCATTGGAGCCTGCCCAGGAAAGGTGTTGTTAGGTAAACTGCCCGCCGGCGATATAGCCCGAAATGGTGTTGATGCAGGCGTAAATCCCGAAATATAACATAACTAAGTAGAGTTCGGACCTTCTAGTTTTATGTGGTGAAGAAAGACCATAGTTGCTTGTCTGCTCTTGTATTCTAATCCAAGTGGAACCATTAATCTTTCATAAGTCGTGATAGCGCAGTGGATGCGCGTTCGCTTCAGGTGCGAAAGGCCCGGAGTTCGAGCCCCACTGGAGCCGTTCTGGTTGTGTCCTTAGGCATTTAAATTCCATGTTGCCTTTTCTCTCTCCCTTGTGGCGATGTATTCCATCAGGAATGAGGTCTCGAGAGTGATTAATATATGTTATAAGAACTTGTTTCACAATCGAGCTAAAATAAATTTGTATAAACTAAGCCAGCTGGAAAACTTCCTGCCTAGAAAGAACATGTGGGCTAACAAGTGTACATGTAACTGTTTTGTCTTCATCTAGCATCATATTTGTGTGTGACACATGCACATCGATTATTTCAGCAATTTGACAATGTTATTCACGCTCTGGAAGCAGGTCAGCCCATAGATCTAGCCCAGATGCCCGGACCACCTGGACAAGCAGGTAATATACTGTTTATCGGGGGAGGGAGATCATGGTATTTATCGTTGAAATATGGGTCTATTAAACGTAGAGCATCTATGTCAAAGGAACAAGTCGGTCTGTTGAAAGGTGGTAGTTATCCCAGGTAAAGTATTCAATATATTGGTCTCTATTGCAAGGTGGTCTTGACAACATGTTTGACTGTATCTGTAAAATGCACTTGGGTGTGGGGTTGTGTTGAACTTGGGTGTGGGGTTGTGTTGAACTTGGGTGTGGGGTTGTGTTGAACACTTGTGTGTGGGAGGTTGTGTTGAACACTCTGGTGGGAGGTTGTGTTGAACACTCTGGTGTGGGGTTGTGTTGAACACTCTGGTGGGAGGTTGTGTTGAACACTCGGGTGGGAGGTTGTGTTGAACTTGGGTGTGGGGTTGTGTTGAACTTGGGTGTGGGGTTGTGTTGAACACTCGGGTGTGGGGTTGTGTTGAACACTCGGGTGTGGGGTTGTGTTGAACACTCTGGTGGGAGGTGTGTTGAACACTCAGGTGTGGGGTTGTGTTGTACACTCTGGTGGGAGGTTGTGTTGAACACTCGGGTGTGGGGTTGTGTTGAACACTCTGGTGGGAGGTTGGTGTTGAACACTCGGGTGTGGGGTTGTGTTGAACACTCGTGTGGGGTTGTGTTGTACACTCTGGTGGTAGGTTGTGTTGAACACTCGGGTGTGGGGTTGTGTTGAACACTCTGGTGGGAGGTTGTGTTGAACACTCGGGTGGTAGGTTGTGTTGAACACTCTGGTGGTAGGTTGTGTTGAACACTCTGGTGGTAGGTTGTGTTGAACACTCGGGTGTGGGGTTGTGTTGAACACTCGTGTGGGGTTGTGTTGTACACTCTGGTGGTAGGTTGTGTTGAACACTCGGGTGTAATGTGCTGTTTTTCTGTCTGTTTATATCTAAAGTATGTGTTCTTAAGGGTTCACTCAAAAGACTCATGCAGAGGCTGTAGCAGGTCCATCGAGGCTCGTACCACAACAAGAGTCACTCCAGCAAGGCCAGGATCAGCCAGCGATACCACAGAATGTTCCACCACCACCGTCAGAAGAAGGTACAGTAGTAATTAAATTATATATCCACTCATATTATTACAGTCTACATCCGTTATGTCGAATTCTCAGGTTATGTCGAATTCTCCGGTTATCTCGAAGTCGGATCATAGTCTCGTTTCAGGCATTATCATTTTACATATAACTGGATCTGTTTACATGTATATCAAATTTTGTTAAGTCAAACTTCGGTTATGTCGAAGTATTTTGTTCGGTCCTATGGAAATCAACATAACGGATGTAGACTGTATATTTAATGCATTTCACAGTTTAAACAATTTTCTACAGATCATACCATATTTGCATCATTGCAAAGAGTGCTTGAGTGCTGTGCTTAATTGTCATGAAAAAGATTGTGGCATATTTTTTATTTTGGACCTAATTACCGTTACCTGATTTACGAAAATGTGAAATCGTGAAATTCTGGCCAAGATTAAGTTGCTTGCTTTAACCAACCTCATCCTGTAGGATGAATATTGAGTTTTCTGTTGCTATATGAAATATACAGTCTGTCTGTTCATGTGTCTGTTTGTCTGACCCGTCGGGTACAAATCTAATTTAATACATGAACTACTACAGTATTTTATTAACAGAAGAAAGCGCAGTGGTTAGCGCGCTCGCTTCTCACCAATGCAACCCAGGTTCGATCCTCGAACCGGGAAGTATGTGAGATGGTATGGTGGTCGCTAGATCAGACAGATGGGTTTTCTCCGGGTACTCCGTTGTTAAAACTTGCTTCGCAATAATTGTAAAATAAAGCACAATCTCACCTTTCGTCATTACATTTTTACTACATATATTAATTTTCCAAATATATTTTTATCAATCTTGTTGATGGGAAACCAATACTCACTCACTCACTCACTCACTCACTCACTCACTCACTCACTCACTCACTCAAGGACAATCTGCTCTTAACACAACCATGTGGTTAAAATCTAATATAATACGTGTGCTATTATTTTTTTAGCAGAAGAAAGGGCGTTATTTCAAGCACCAACAGCTCCCAAGACGACCATGGATGCCTTATCTCAAAGACTGGATAAATACAAGAATGCTGAACAACAGGCAAAGGAAGAAAGAAACACGAGTAAATCTAGGAGGATGGGAAGGATAACTAAAGTAGGTCGCTGTCGTACAATCACATATAATCTATCACATGCGTCTAATAAGTCTGATCATTGGGTACTTCCACGCCCACTCATACAATCCAGTACATGTGTCTTATGAAACCACTCATCCATGGATATAATACAATCACACTTGTCTTGTGAGACCACTCATAGGGGGTCTGATCATCGGGTACTTCCACGCCCACTCATACAATCCAGTACATGTGTCTTATGAAACCACTCATCCATGGATATAATACAATCACACTTGTCTTGTGAGACCACTCATAGGGGGTCTGATCATCGGGTACTTACACGCCCACTCATATAATCTATCACGTGCGTCTAATGAGTCTGATCATCGGGTACTTACACGCCCACTCATATAATCTATCACGTGCGTCTAATGAGTCTGATCATCGGGTACTTACACGCCCACTCATATAATCTATCACGTGCGTCTAATGAGTCTGATCATCGGGTACTTACACGCCCACTAATATAATCTATCACGTGCGTCTAATGAGTCTGATCATCGGGTACTTACACGCCCACTCATATAATCTATCACGTGTGTCTAATGAGTCTGATCATCGGGTACTTACACGCCCACTCATATAATCTATCACGTGCGTCTAATGAGTCTGATCATTGGGTACTTACACGCCCACTCATATAATCTATCACGTGCATCTAATGAGTCTGATCATCGGGTACTTCCACGCCCACTCATACAATCCAGTACATGTGTCTTATGAAACCACTCATCCATGGCTATAATACAATCACACTTGTCTTGTGAGACCACTCATAGGGGGCCACCTTGATTGTGTCATTTAATGTTTGGATTTCAAATCACTTGCCCCTCATCTGTGTATGTTTAAATCCCACTAGATGTGCCAGCTTTTACATGTGAATCTATTCAACTGGCATGCATGAAGGTCTATGGTTTTATCCTGTGCCATACATGCAACCCGGGGTAAATGATCAACAGATACAAAATATCATAGAGCAATTTATCTAGGAATAAAAATAGATTATGCAAACTCTTACCATGTAAACTAGAATATTAGGGATGGGACCAAATATCCGAATACACTGATTCACACCGAACGCCCAGCCAAAACGACAACATTTCATGTCCTGCTGTTCACGATGAAACAATGTGCCATTCTGGTGTTATTTGACCGATCTCCATGAAATAAAAAGTATTTGTTGATAGAATAAGGTCTTCCGGTCGGGACCACGAGGGCATATCAGTGATCTGGTCGTTTTTACCTAGTTTCTCGTCGATGTTTCTGCATGCATGTTTCAATTTTGTTGGTTGCCTTTATTATATATTACTTACTATATGACCATAGGCCAAAAATAAAAAATAATCTTTTGTGTCTGGTGCCTGTGGTTTACATGTAAAAATACTGAAATAAATAATGTTTTTTTTTTTTACTTGAAGATAACCAGATTTAAGGAACTTTTCATCAAGACTAGTTATCTAAGGAGTGATTATCTTGTTTTCTTCATTTCAGCAATACCAAGATGCCATTAAAAGTTTCAAAGCTGGAAAACCCGTAGATTTTGAAGAACTGCCAACGCCTCCAGGTGTGTAAACACATGATTTCTATGCACCAATAACCAGGTGTGTAATGTTATGATTTTGATGCACACATGCAGTATCCAGCTGTGTAATCTTTGATTTGCATCCACAATTGGATTGTCCAGGTGTATAAGCTTATAATTAAATATCCACAACAATGTGTGTGTGTGTGTTTTATGTTTATTTATAGTCGCTACCGGTTGCCCATATGAGCGAATCCTCCTGAAGAGATTAAGTCATTTTGGAGAATAGTGCATGATACAGACAGAGTCTCCTCTGGTTCTTTTACATGCACGGTGTAAAGCACCGACACGAGACCTTGGTTTAACGTCCCATCTGAAAGACTGTTAATTTTATTAAGGTCAGACGGGCGATTGAACCTGCGATCTGGATTACCAGTCCAGCGTGTTACCACTGGACTACAGATCCGTCTGTAAATATCCACAAATTGGAACACTTTTCATTTATATTGGATTTGTACCTGACATGCCTTAATCAGCCAGCCAAGGGAATCACAGAAAGTGGCTGCGTAGCACAGGTGGCTGCTTAATAGAGGTCAAATGTATAGCAAAACAACATATTGGGAATCTGGAAACTGGCTGTTATTCAGGATACATGTGTTGTATTACACATGGATGTTAACCCTAGTTACATTATTTTGTTATGTCAATAAACGTTGTATACAATTATTTGTTTATTAGTTGAAATACTCAAATCCCATCGCAAATATTTGGAAAACAATGATAAATTTGATATTTTCACCAATGTAGTGTCACTTTAAGGTGTATTACCAGTGGACCTTAAAATAAACGGAGGTGTCACCCGTGTTGTCAACAACCCATGTGTTATAGATATGTGTTATATTATTTATACATAATTATATAAATATGTATAAAAAATGACATTTCAGGATACGCACCCATACCTACTGATCCAACACCGCAAGCCAGACAGCCGCAAGCCAGACCAGCCCCTAGTCCCAGCTCCAGCAACTCCTCACTACAACCTCCTGCTGGTAGGGGTCAACAAAGGTCACCACAACCTGCTCAAAGGTCACTGCAACCACAGAGGTCACCAGGTCCCACTCAAAGTCAAGTGTCACCGGGGAAACAAGTTGCACAGAGTAGTCAAAAAGGTATAACTAATGTAAGGAAGGTTGCTTTAAGTATGTGATCCTCAGATGGTGTAGACTGTTCCCCAGTATGTGATCCTCAGATGGTGTAGATTGTTCCCCTGTCTGTGATCCTCAGATGGTGTAGACTGTTCCCCTGTATGTGATCCTCAGATGGTGTAGACTGTTCCCGTGTATGTGATCCTCAGATGGTGTAGACTGTTCCCCAGTATGTGATCCTCAGATGGTGTAGACTGTTCCTGTGTATGTGATCCTCAGATGGTTTAGATTGTTCCCCAGTATGTGATCCTCAGATGGTGTTGACTGTTCTCCAGTATGTAATCCTCAGATGGTGTAGACTGTTCCCCAGTATGTGATCCTCAGATGGTGTACACTGTTCCCCAGTATGTGATCCTCAGATGGTGTAGATTGTTCTCCAGTATGTGATCCTCAGATGGTGTAGACTGTTCTCCAGTATGTGATCCTCAGATGGTGTAGACTGTTCCACTGTATATAATCCTCAGATGGTGTAGATTGTTCCCCTGTATGTGATCCTCAGATGGTGTAGACTGTTCCCCAGTATGTGATCCTCAGATGGTGTAGATTGTTCTCCAGTATGTGATCCTCAGATGGTGTAGACTGTTCTCCAGTATGTGATCCTCAGATGGTGTAGACTGTTCCACTGTATATAATCCTCAGATGGTGTAGATTGTTCCCCTGTATGTGATCCTCAGATGGTGTAGACTGTTCCCCAGTATGTGATCCTCAGATGGTGTAGATTGTTCTCCAGTATGTGATCCTCAGATGGTGTAGACTGTTCTCCAGTATGTGATCCTCAGATGGTGTAGACTGTTCCACTGTATATAATCCTCAGATGGTGTAGATTGTTCCCCTGTATGTGATCCTCAGATGGTGTAGACTGTTCCCCAGTATGTGATCCTCAGATGGTGTAGATTGTTCTCCAGTATGTGATCCTCAGATGGTGTAGACTGTTCTCCAGTATGTGATCCTCAGATGGTGTAGACTGTTCCACTGTATATAATCCTCAGATGGTGTAGATTGTTCCCCTGTATGTGATCCTCAGATGGTGTAGACTGTTCCCCAGTATGTGATCCTCAGATGGTGTAGATTGTTCTCCAGTATGTGATCCTCAGATGGTGTAGACTGTTCTCCAGTATGTGATCCTCAGATGGTGTAGACTGTTCCCCAGTATGTAATCCTCAGATGGTGTAGACTGTTCTCCAGTATGTAATCCTCAGATGGTGTAGACTGTTCCCCAGTATGTGATCCTCAGATGGTGTAGACTGTTCCCCTGTATGTGATCCTCAGATGGTGTAGACTGTTCCACTGTATATAATCCTCAGATGGTGTAGACTGTTCCCCAGTATGTGATCCTCAGATGGTGTAGACTGTTCCCCTGTATGTGATCCTCAGATGGTGTAGACTGTTCCACTGTATATAATCCTCAGATGGTGTAGACCGTTCCCCAGTATGTGATCTTCAGATGGTGGTGTACACCGTTCCCCAGTATGTGATCCTCAGATGTTGTACACAGTTCCCCTGTATGTGATCCTCAGATGGTGTAGACTGTTCTCCAGTATGTGATCCTCAGATGGTGTAGACTGTTCCCCAGTATGTGATCCTCAGATGGTGTAGACTGTTCCCCAGTATGTGATCCTCAGATGGTGTAGATTGTTCTCCAGTATGTGATCCTCAGATGGTGTAGACTGTTCTCCAGTATGTGATCCTCAGATGGTGTAGACTGTTCCCCAGTATGTAATCCTCAGATGGTGTAGACTGTTCTCCAGTATGTAATCTCAGATGGTGTAGACTGTTCTCCAGTATGTGATCCTCAGATGGTGTAGACTGTTCCCCAGTATGTAATCCTCAGATGGTGTAGACTGTTCTCCAGTATGTAATCTCAGATGGTGTAGACTGTTCCCCAGTATGTAATCCTCAGATGGTGTAGACTGTTCTCCAGTATGTAATCCTCAGATGGTGTAGACTGTTCTCCAGTATGTGATCCTCAGATGGTGTAGACTGTTCCCCAGTATGTAATCCTTAGATGGTGTAGACTGTTCTCCAGTATGTAATCCTCAGATGGTGTAGACTGTTCCCCAGTATGTGATCCTCAGATGGTGTAGACTGTTCCCCTGTATGTGATCCTCAGATGGTGTAGACTGTTCCACTGTATATAATCCTCAGATGGTGTAGACTGTTCCCCAGTATGTGATCCTCAGATGGTGTACACTGTTCCCCAGTATGTGATCCTCAGATGGTGTAGACTGTTCTCGTGTATGTGATCCTCAGATGGTGTAGACTGTTCCCCAGTATGTGATCTTCAGATGGTGGTGTACACCGTTCCCCAGTATGTGATCCTCAGATGTTGTACACAGTTCCCCTGTATGTGATCCTCAGATGGTGTAGACTGTTCTCCAGTATGTGATCCTCAGATGGTGTAGACTGTTCCCCAGTATGTAATCCTCAGATGGTGTAGACTGTTCTCCAGTATGTAATCTCAGATGGTGTAGACTGTTCTCCAGTATGTGATCCTCAGATGGTGTAGACTGTTCCCCAGTATGTAATCCTCAGATGGTGTAGACTGTTCCCCAGTATGTAATCCTCAGATGGTGTAGACTGTTCTCCAGTATGTAATCTCAGATGGTGTAGACTGTTCCCCAGTATGTGATCCTCAGATGGTGTAGACTGTTCCCCAGTATGTAATCCTTAGATGGTGTAGACTGTTCTCCAGTATGTAATCCTCAGATGGTGTAGACTGTTCCCCAGTATGTGATCCTCAGATGGTGTAGACTGTTCCCCTGTATGTGATCCTCAGATGGTGTAGACTGTTCCACTGTATATAATCCTCAGATGGTGTAGACTGTTCCCTAGTATGTGATCCTCAGATGGTGTACACTGTTCCCCAGTATGTGATCCTCAGATGGTGTAGACTGTTCCCCAGTATGTGATCCTCAGATGGTGTAGACTGTTCCCCAGTATGTAATCCTCAGATGGTGTAGAACTGTTCTCCAGTATGTAATCCTCAGATGGTGTAGACTGTTCCCCAGTATGTGATCCTCAGATGGTGTAGACTGTTCCCCAGTATGTAATCCTCAGATGGTGTAGACTGTTCTCCAGTATGTAATCCTTAGATGGTGTAGACTGTTCCCCAGTATGTGATCCTCAGATGGTGTAGACTGTTCCCCTGTATGTGATCCTCAGATGGTGTAGACTGTTCCACTGTATATAATCCTCAGATGGTGTAGACTGTTCCCCAGTATGTGATCCTCAGATGGTGTACACTGTTCCCCAGTATGTGATCCTCAGATATTGTACACAGTTCCCCTGTATGTGATCCTCAGATGGTGTAGACTGTTCCCCAGTATGTGATCCTCAGATGGTGTAGACTGTTCCCGTGTATGTGATCCTCAGATGGTGTAGACTGTTCCCCAGTATGTGATCTTCAGATGGTGGTGTACACCGTTCCCCAGTATGTGATCCTCAGATATTGTACACAGTTCTCCTGTATGTGATCCTCAGATGGTGTAGACTGTTCTCCAGTATGTGATCCTCAGATGGTGTAGCCTGTTCCCCAGTATGTGATCCTCAGATGGTGTAGACTGTTCCCCAGTATGTGATCCTCAGATGGTTTAGATTGTTCCCCAGTATGTGATCCTCAGATGGTGTAGATTGTTCCCCAGTATGTGATCCTCAGATGGTGTAGACTGTTCCCCAGTATGTAATCCTCAGATGGTGTACACTGTTCCCCAGTATGTGATCCTCAGATGGTGTAGATTGTTCCCCAGTATGTGATCCTCAGATGGTGTAGATTGTTCCCCAGTCTGTGATCCTCAGATGGTGTAGACTGTTCCCTTGTATGTGATCCTCAGATGGTGTATACTGTTCTCCAGTATGTGATCCTCAGATGGTGTAGACTGTTCTACTGTATGTGATCCTCAGGTGGTGTAGACTGTTCCCCAGTATGTGATCCTCAGATGGTGTAGACTGTTCTCCAGTATGTGATCCTCAGATGGTGTAGACTGTTCCCCAGTATGTGATCCTCAGATGGTGTAGACTGTTCCCCATTATGTGATCCTCAGATGGTGTAGACTGTTCCCCTGTATGTGATCCTCAGATGGTGTAGACTGTTCCCCAGTATGTGATCCTCAGATGGTGTAGACTGTTCTCCAGTATGAGATCCTTAGATGGTGTAGACTGTTCTCCAGTATGTAATCCTCAGATGGTGTAGACTGTTCCCCAGTATGTGATCCTCAGATGGTGTAGACTGTTCCCCTGTATGTGATCCTCAGATGGTGTAGACTGTTCCACTGTATATAATCCTCAGATGGTGTAGACTGTTCCCCAGTATGTGATCCTCAGATGGTGTACACTGTTCCCCAGTATGTGATCCTCAGATGGTGTAGACTGTTCCCCAGTATGTAATCCTCAGATGGTGTAGACTGTTCCCCAGTATGTAATCCTCAGATGGTGTAGAACTGTTCTCCAGTATGTAATCCTCAGATGGTGTAGACTGTTCCCCAGTATGATATCCTCAGATGGTGTAGACTGTTCCCCAGTATGTAATCCTCAGATGGTGTAGACTGTTCTCCAGTATGTAATCCTCAGATGGTGTAGACTGTTCCCCAGTATGTGATCCTCAGATGGTGTAGACTGTTCTCGTGTATGTGATCCTCAGATGGTGTAGACTGTTCCACTGTATATAATCCTCAGATGGTGTAGACTGTTCCCCAGTATGTGATCCTCAGATGGTGTACACTGTTCCCCAGTATGTGATCCTCAGATGGTGTAGACTGTTCCCGTGTATGTGATCCTCAGATGGTGTAGACTGTTCCCCAGTATGTGATCTTCAGATGGTGGTGTACACCGTTCCCCAGTATGTGATCCTCAGATGTTGTACACAGTTCCCCTGTATGTGATCCTCAGATGGTGTAGACTGTTCTCCAGTATGTGATCCTCAGATGGTGTAGCCTGTTCCCCAGTATGTGATCCTCAGATGGTGTAGACTGTTCCCCAGTATGTGATCCTCAGATGGTTTAGATTGTTCCCCAGTATGTGATCCTCAGATGGTGTAGATTGTTCCCCAGTATGTGATCCTCAGATGGTGTAGACTGTTCCCCAGTATGTTATCCTCAGATGGTGTACACTGTTCCCCAGTATGTGATCCTCAGATGGTGTAGATTGTTCCCCAGTATGTGATCCTCAGATGGTGTAGATTGTTCCCCAGTCTGTGATCCTCAGATGGTGTAGACTGTTCCCTTGTATGTGATCCTCAGATGGTGTATACTGTTCTCCAGTATGTGATCCTCAGATGGTGTAGACTGTTCTACTGTATGTGATCCTCAGGTGGTGTAGACTGTTCCCCAGTATGTGATCCTCAGATGGTATAGACTGTTCTCCAGTATGTGATCCTCAGATGGTGTAGACTGTTCCCCATTATGTGATCCTCAGATGGTGTAGACTGTTCCCCTGTATGTGATCCTCAGATGGTGTAGACTGTTCCACTGTATATAATCCTCAGATGGTGTAGACTGTTCCCCAGTATGTGATCCTCAGATGGTGTACACTGTTCCCCAGTATGTGATCCTCAGATGGTGTACACTGTTCCCCAGTATGTGATCTTCAGATGGTGGTGTACACCGTTCCCCAGTATGTGATCCTCAGATGTTGTACACAGTTCCCCTGTATGTGATCCTCAGATGGTGTAGACTGTTCTCCAGTATGTGATCCTCAGATGGTGTAGACTGTTCCCCAGTATGTGATCCTCAGATGGTGTATACTGTTCCCCAGTATGTGATCCTCAGATGGTGTTGACTGTTCTCCAGTATGTGATCCTCAGATGGTTTAGATTGTTCCCCAGTATGTGATCCTCATATGGTGTAGACTGTTCCCCAGTATGTAATCCTCAGATGGTGTAGACTGTTCCCCAGTATGTAATCCTCAGATGGTGTAGACTGTTCCCCAGTATGTGATCCTCAGATGGTGTAGACTGTTCCCCAGTATGTGATCCTCAGATGGTGTAGACTGTTCCCCAGTATGTAATCCTCAGATGGTGTAGACTGTTCCCCAGTATGTAATCCTCAGATGGTGTAGAACTGTTCTCCAGTATGTAATCCTCAGATGGTGTAGACTGTTCCCCAGTATGATATCCTCAGATGGTGTAGACTGTTCCCCAGTATGTAATCCTCAGATGGTGTAGACTGTTCTCCAGTATGTAATCCTCAGATGGTGTAGACTGTTCCCCAGTATGTGATCCTCAGATGGTGTAGACTGTTCTCGTGTATGTGATCCTCAGATGGTGTAGACTGTTCCACTGTATATAATCCTCAGATGGTGTAGACTGTTCCCCAGTATGTGATCCTCAGATGGTGTAGACTGTTCCACAGTATGTGATCTTCAGATGGTGTACACCGTTCCCCAGTATGTGATCCTCAGATGTTGTACACAGTTCCCCTGTATGTGATCCTCAGATGGTGTAGACTGTTCTCCAGTATGTGATCCTCAGATGGTGTAGACTGTTCCCCAGTATGTGATCCTCAGATGGTGTAGACTGTTCTCCAGTATGTGATCCTCAGATGGTTTAGATTGTTCCCCAGTATGTGATCCTCATATGGTGTAGACTGTTCCCCAGTATGTAATCCTCAGATGGTGTAGACTGTTCTCCAGTATGTAATCCTCAGATGGTGTAGACTGTTCCCCAGTATGTGATCCTCAGATGGTGTAGACTGTTCCCCAGTATGTGATCCTCAGATGGTTTAGATTGTTCCCCAGTATGTGATCCTCAGATGGTGTAGATTGTTCCCCAGTATGTGATCCTCAGATGGTGTAGACTGTTCCCCAGTATGTAATCCTCAGATGGTGTACACTGTTCCCCAGTATGTGATCCTCAGATGGTGTAGATTGTTCCCCAGTATGTGATCCTCAGATGGTGTAGATTGTTCCCCAGTCTGTGATCCTCAGATGGTGTAGACTGTTCCCTTGTATGTGATCCTCAGATGGTGTATACTGTTCTCCAGTATGTGATCCTCAGATGGTGTAGACTGTTCTACTGTATGTGATCCTCAGGTGGTGTAGACTGTTCCCCAGTATGTGATCCTCAGATGGTGTAGACTGTTCTCCAGTATGTGATCCTCAGATGGTGTAGACTGTTCCCCAGTATGTGATCCTCAGATGGTGTAGACTGTTCCCCATTATGTGATCCTCAGATGGTGTAGACTGTTCCCCTGTATGTGATCCTCAGATGGTGTAGACTGTTCCCCAGTATGTGATCCTCAGATGGTGTAGACTGTTCTCCAGTATGAGATCCTAGCAAGTAACAACTCAAAATAGACAAGTACATGCTTTGTACATTGTATAATAGATCAAATATCTATGGTACATAGGACTGAATGTTTATATGTCGTGTAAGTTTGACATTGAACCGCTGTGTAAGTGTTTATATGTCGTGTAAGTTTAACATTGAACCGCTGTGTAAGTGTTTATATGGCATGTAAGTTTAACATTGAACCGCTGTGTAAGTGTTTATATGGCGTGTAAGTAACATTGAACCGCTGTGTAAGTGTTTATATGCCATGTAAGTTTAACACTGAACCGCTGTGTAAGTGTTTATATGTCATGTAAGTTTAACATTGAACCGCTGTGTAAGTGTTTATATGTCATGTAAGTTTAACACTGAACCGCTGTGTAAGTGTTTATATGCCATGTAAGTTTAACACTGAACCGCTGTGTAAGTGTTTATATGTCGTGTAAGTTTGACATTGAACCACTGTGTAAGTGTTTATATGCCATGTAAGTTTGATACTGAACCGCTGTGTAAGTGTTTATATGTCGTGTAAGTTTGACATTGAACCGCTGTGTAAGTGTTATATGTCGTGTAAGTTTGACATTGAACCGCTGTGTAAGTGTTTATATGTCATGTAAGTTTGACATTGAACCGCTGTGTAAGGTTATATGCCATGTAAGTTGACATTGAACCGCTGTGTAAGTGTTTATATGCCATGTAAGTTTGATACTGAACCGCTGTGTAAGTTTTATATGTCGTGTAAGTTTGACATTGAACCGCTGTGTAATGTTTATATGTCATGTAAGTTTGATACTGAACCGCTGTGTAAGTGTTTATATGCCATGTAAGTTTGATACTGAACCGCTGTGTAAGTGTTTATATGTCGTGTAAGTTTGACATTGAACCGCTGTGTAAGTGTTTATATGTCATGTAAGTTTGACATTGAACCACTGTGTAAGTGTTCATATGTCGTGTAAGTTTGACATTGAACCACTGTGTAAGTGTTTATATGTCATGTAAGTTTGACATTGAACCGCTGTGTAAGTGTTTATATGTCGTGTAAGTTTAACATTGAACCGCTGTGTAAGTGTTTATATGTCGTGTAAGTTTGACATTGAACCGCTGTGTAAGTGTTTATATGCCATGTAAGTTTGATACTGAACCGCTGTGTAAGTGTTTATATGTCGTGTAAGTTTAACATTGAACCGCTGTGTAAGTGTTTATATGGTGTGTAAGTTTGACATTGAACCGCTGTGTAAGTGTTTATATGTCGTGTAAGTTTGACATTGAACCGCTGTGTAAGTGTTTATATGTCATGTAAGTTTGACATTGAACCACTGTGTAAGTGTTTATATGTCGTGTAAGTTTAACATTGAACCGCTGTATAAGTGTTTATATGTCATGTAAGTTTGACATTGAACCACTGTGTAAGTGTTTATATGCCATGTAAGTTTGACATTGAACCGCTGTGTAAGTGTTTATATGCCATGTAAGTTTGATACTGAACCGCTGTGTAAGTGTTTATATGTCATGTAAGTTTGACATTGAACCGCTGTGTAAGTGTTTATATGCCATGTAAGTTTGATACTGAACCGCTGTGTAAGTGTTTATATGTCATGTAAGTTTGACATTGAACCGCTGTGTAAGTGTTTATATGTCGTGTAAGTTTGATACTGAACCGCTGTGTAAGTGTTTATATGCCATGTAAGTTTGATACTGAACCGCTGTGTAAGTGTTTATATGTCGTGTAAGTTTGACATTGAACCGCTGTGTAAGTGTTTATATGCCATGTAAGTTTGATACTGAACCGCTGTGTAAGTGTTTATATGTCGTGTAAGTTTGACATTGAACCGCTGTGTAAGTGTTTATATGTCGTGTAAGTTTGATACTGAACCGCTGTGTAAGTGTTTATATGTCGTGTAAGTTTGACATTGAACCGCTGTGTAAGTGTTTATATGCCATGTAAGTTTGACATTGAACCGCTGTGTAAGTGTTTATATGCCATGTAAGTTTGATACTGAACCGCTGTGTAAGTGTTTATATGTCGTGTAAGTTTGACATTGAACCGCTGTGTAAGTGTTTATATGTCATGTAAGTTTGATACTGAACCGCTGTGTAAGTGTTTATATGCCATGTAAGTTTGATACTGAACCGCTGTGTAAGTGTTTATATGTCGTGTAAGTTTGACATTGAACCGCTGTGTAAGTGTTTATATGTCGTGTAAGTTTGATACTGAACCGCTGTGTAAGTGTTTATATGTCATGTAAGTTTGACATTGAACCACTGTGTAAGTGTTTATATGTCGTGTAAATTTGACATTGAACCACTGTGTAAGTGTTTATATGTCGTGTAAGTTTGACATTGAACCGCTGTGTAAGTGTTTATATGTCATGTAAGTTTGACATTGAACCACTGTGTAAGTGTTTATATGTCGTGTAAGTTTGACATTGAACCGCTGTGTAAGTGTTTATATGTCGTGTAAGTTTGACATTGAACCGCTGTGTAAGTGTTTATATGTCGTGTAAGTTTGACATTGAACCACTGTGTAAGTGTTTATATGTCGTGTAAGTTTGACATTGAACCACTGTGTAAGTGTTTATATGTCGTGTAAGTTTGACATTGAACCGTTGTTTAGTGTTTATATGTCGTGTAAGTTTGACATTGAACCGCTGTGTAAGTGTTTATATGTCGTGTAAGTTTGACATTGAACCGCTGTGTATGTGTTTATATGCCATGTAAGTTTGATACTGAACCACTGTGTAAGTGTTTATATGTCGTGTAAGTTTGACATTGAACCGCTGTGTAAATGTTTATATGCCATGTAAGTTTGATACTGGACCGCTGTGTAAGTGTTTATATGTCATGTAAGTTTAACATTGAACCGCTGTGTAAGTGTTTATATGTCGTGTAAGTTTAACATTGAACCACTGTGTAAGTGTTTATATGGTTGTAAGTTTGACATTGAACCGCTGTGTATGTGTTTATATGTCGTGTAAGTTTGACATTGAACCACTGTGTAAGTGTTTATATGTCGTGTAAGTTTGACATTGAACCACTGTGTAAGTGTTTATATGACGTGTAAGTTTGACATTGAACCGCTGTATAAGTGTTTATATGTCATGTAAGTTTGACATTGAACCACTGTGTAAGTGTTTATATGCCATGTAAGTTTGACATTGAACCGCTGTGTAAGTGTTTATATGCCATGTAAGTTTGATACTGAACCGCTGTGTAAGTGTTTATATGTCGTGTAAGTTTGACATTGAACCGCTGTGTAAGTGTTTATATGCCATGTAAGTCTGATACTGAACCGCTGTGTAAGTGTTTATATGTCGTGTAAGTTTGACATTGAACCGCTGTGTAAGTGTTTATATGTCGTGTAAGTTTGATACTGAACCGCTGTGTAAGTGTTTATATGCCATGTAAGTTTGATACTGAACCGCTGTGTAAGTGTTTATATGTCGTGTAAGTTTGACATTGAACCGCTGTGTAAGTGTTTATATGCCATGTAAGTTTGATACTGAACCGCTGTGTAAGTGTTTATATGTCGTGTAAGTTTGACATTGAACCGCTGTGTAAGTGTTTATATGCCATGTAAGTTTAACATTGAACCGCTGTGTAAGTGTTTATATGGCATGTATGTTTAACATTGAACCGCTGTGTAAGTGTTTATATACCATGTAAGTTTGATACTGAACCGCTGTGTAAGTGTTTATATGTCGTGTAAGTTTGACATTGAACTGCTGTATAAGTGTTTATATGTCATGTAAGTTTGATACTGAACCGCTGTGTAAGTGTTTATATGTCGTGTAAGTTTGACATTGAACCGCTGTGTAAGTGTTTATATGTCATGTAAGTTTGATACTGAACTGCTGTGTAAGTGTTTATATGCCATGTAAGTTTGATACTGTACCGCTGTGTAAGTGTTTATATGTCGTGTAAGTTTGACATTGAACCGCTGTGTAAGTGTTTATATGTCGTGTAAGTTTGATACTGAACCGCTGTGTAAGTGTTTATATGTCGTGTAAGTTTGACATTGAACCACTGTGTAAGTGTTTATATGTCGTGTAAGTTTGACATTGAACCACTGTGTAAGTGTTTATATGTCGTGTAAGTTTGACATTGAACCGCTGTATAAGTGTTTATATGTCATGTAAGTTTGACATTGAACCACTGTGTAAGTGTTTATATGCCATGTAAGTTTGACATTGAACCGCTGTGTAAGTGTTTATATGCCATGTAAGTTTGATACTGAACCGCTGTGTAAGTGTTTATATGTCGTGTAAGTTTGACATTGAACTGCTGTGTAAGTGTTTATATGCCATGTAAGTCTGATACTGAACCGCTGTGTAAGTGTTTATATGTCGTGTAAGTTTGACATTGAACCGCTGTGTAAGTGTTTATATGTCGTGTAAGTTTGATACTGAACCGCTGTGTACGTGTTTATATGCCATGTAAGTTTGATACTGAACCGCTGTGTAAGTGTTTATATGTCGTGTAAGTTTGACATTGAACCGCTGTGTAAGTGTTTATATGCCATGTAAGTTTGATACTGAACCGCTGTGTAAGTGTTTATATGTCGTGTAAGTTTGACATTGAACCGCTGTGTAAGTGTTTATATGCCATGTAAGTTTAACATTGAACCGCTGTGTAAGTGTTTATATGGCATGTATGTTTAACATTGAACCGCTGTGTAAGTGTTTATATACCATGTAAGTTTGATACTGAACCGCTGTGTAAGTGTTTATATGTCGTGTAAGTTTGACATTGAACCACTGTGTAAGTGTTTATATGCCATGTAAGTTTGACATTGAACCGCTGTGTAAGTGTTTATATGCCATGTAAGTTTAACATTGAACCGCTGTGTAAGTGTTTATATGCCGTGTAAGTTTGATACTGAACCGCTGTGTAAGTGTTTATATGTCGTGTAAGTTTGACATTGAACCGCCTTGTAAGTGTTTATATGCCATGTAAGTTTGATACTGAACCGCTGTGTAAGTGTTTATATGTCGTGTAAGTTTAACATTGAACCGCTGTGTAAGTGTTTATATGTCGTGTAAGTTTAACATTGAACCACTGTGTAAGTGTTTATATGGTGTGTAAGTTTGACATTGAACCGCTGTGTAAGTGTTTATATGTCGTGTAAGTTTGACATTGAACCGCTGTGTAAGTGTTTATATGTCATGTAAGTTTGACATTGAACCACTGTGTAAGTGTTTATATGTCGTGTAAGTTTAACATTGAACCGCTGTATAAGTGTTTATATGTCATGTAAGTTTGACATTGAACCACTGTGTAAGTGTTTATATGCCATGTAAGTTTGACATTGAACCGCTGTGTAAGTGTTTATATGCCATGTAAGTTTGATACTGAACCGCTGTGTAAGTGTTTATATGTCGTGTAAGTTTGACATTGAACCGCTGTGTAAGTGTTTATATGCCGTGTAAGTTTGATACTGAACCGCTGTGTAAGTGTTTATATGTCGTGTAAGTTTGACATTGAACTGCTGTGTAAGTGTTTATATGTCGTGTAAGTTTGATACTGAACCGCTGTGTAAGTGTTTATATGCCATGTAAGTTTGATACTGAACCGCTGTGTAAGTGTTTATATGTCGTGTAAGTTTGACATTGAACCGCTGTGTAAGTGTTTATATGCCATGTAAGTTTGATACTGAACCGCTGTGTAAGTGTTTATATGTCGTGTAAGTTTGACATTGAACCGCTGTATTAGTGTTTATATGTCGTGTAAGTTTGACATTGAACCGCTGTATAAGTGTTTATATGTCGTGTAAGTTTGACATTGAACCGCTGTGTAAGTGTTTATATGCCATCTAAGTTTGACATTGAACCGCTGTGTAAGTGTTTATATGCCATGTAAGTTTGATACTGAACCGCTGTGTAAGTGTTTATATGTCGTGTAAGTTTGACATTGAACCGCTGTGTAAGTGTTTATATGTCATGTAAGTTTGATACTGAACTGCTGTGTAAGTGTTTATATGCCATGTAAGTTTGATACTGAACCGCTGTGTAAGTGTTTATATGTCGTGTAAGTTTGACATTGAACCGCTGTGTAAGTGTTTATATGTCATGTAAGTTTGACATTGAACCACTGTGTAAGTGTTCATATGTCGTGTAAGTTTGACATTGAACCACTGTGTAAGTGTTTATATGTCATGTAAGTTTGACATTGAACCGCTGTGTAAGTGTTTATATGTCGTGTAAGTTTGATATTGAACCGCTGTGTAAGTGTTTATATGCCATGTAAGTTTGACATTGAACCGCTGTGTAAGTGTTTATATGCCATGTAAGTTTGACATTGAACCACTGTGTAAGTGTTTATATGTCATGTAAGTTTGACATTGAACCGCTGTGTAAGTGTTTATATGTCGTGTAAGTTTGATATTGAACCGCTGTGTAAGTGTTTATATGCCATGTAAGTTTGACATTGAACCGCTGTGTAAGTGTTTATATGCCATGTAAGTTTGACATTGAACCACTGTGTAAGTGTTTATATGTCGTGTAAGTTTGACATTGAACCGTTGTTTAGTGTTTATATGTCGTGTAAGTTTGACATTGAACCGCTGTGTAAGTGTTTATATGTCGTGTAAGTTTGACATTGAACCGCTGTGTAAGTGTTTGTATGCCATGTAAGTTTGATACTGAACCGCTGTGTAAGTGTTTATATGTCATGTAAGTTTGACATTGAACCGCTGTGTAAGTGTTTATATGTCATGTAAGTTTGATACTGAACCGCTGTGTAAGTGTTTATATGTCATGTAAGTTTGACATTGAACCGCTGTGTAAGTGTTTATATGCCATGTAAGTTTGATACTGGACCGCTGTGTAAGTGTTTATATGTCATGTAAGTTTAACATTGAACCGCTGTGTAAGTGTTTATATGTCGTGTAAGTTTAACATTGAACCACTGTGTAAGTGTTTATATGGTTGTAAGTTTGACATTGAACCGCTGTGTATGTGTTTATATGTCGTGTAAGTTTGACATTGAACCGCTGTGTAAGTGTTTATATGTCGTGTAAGTTTGACATTGAACCACTGTGTAAGTGTTTATATGTCGTGTAAGTTTGACATTGAACCGCTGTGTAAGTGTTTATATGCCATGTAAGTTTGACATTGAACCGCTGTGTAAGTGTTTATATGCCATGTAAGTTTGATACTGAACCGCTGTGTAAGTGTTTATATGTCATGTAAGTTTGACATTGAACTGCTGTGTAAGTGTTTATATGCCATGTAAGTTTGATACTGAACCGCTGTGTAAGTGTTTATATGTCGTGTAAGTTTGACATTGAACCGCTGTGTAAGTGTTTATATGTCGTGTAAGTTTGATACTGAACCGCTGTGTAAGTGTTTATATGCCATGTAAGTTTGATACTGAACCGCTGTGTAAGTGTTTATATGTCATGTAAGTTTGACATTGAACCGCTGTGTAAGTGTTTATATGCCATGTAAGTTTGATACTGAACCACTGTGTAAGTGTTTATATGTCGTGTAAGTTTGACATTGAACCGCTGTATAAGTGTTTATATGTCATGTAAGTTTGACATTGAACCACTGTGTAAGTGTTTATATGCCATGTAAGTTTGACATTGAACCGCTGTGTAAGTGTTTATATGCCATGTAAGTTTGATACTGAACCGCTGTGTAAGTGTTTATATGTCGTGTAAGTTTGACATTGAACCGCTGTGTAAGTGTTTATATGTCATGTAAGTTTGATACTGAACCGCTGTGTAAGTGTTTATATGCCATGTAAGTTTGATACTGAACCGCTGTGTAAGTGTTTATATGTCGTGTAAGTTTGACATTGAACCGCTGTGTAAGTGTTTATATGTCGTGTAAGTTTGACATTGAACCGCTGTGTAAGTGTTTATATGCCATGTAAGTTTGACATTGAACCACTGTGTAAGTGTTTATATGTCGTGTAAGTTTGACATTGAACCGTTGTTTAGTGTTTATATGTCGTGTAAGTTTGACATTGAACCGCTGTGTAAGTGTTTATATGTCGTGTAAGTTTGACATTGAACCGCTGTGTAAGTGTTTGTATGCCATGTAAGTTTGATACTGAACCGCTGTGTAAGTGTTTATATGTCATGTAAGTTTGACATTGAACCGCTGTGTAAGTGTTTATATGTCATGTAAGTTTGATACTGAACCGCTGTGTAAGTGTTTATATGTCATGTAAGTTTGACATTGAACCGCTGTGTAAGTGTTTATATGCCATGTAAGTTTGATACTGGACCGCTGTGTAAGTGTTTATATGTCATGTAAGTTTAACATTGAACCGCTGTGTAAGTGTTTATATGTCGTGTAAGTTTAACATTGAACCACTGTGTAAGTGTTTATATGGTTGTAAGTTTGACATTGAACCGCTGTGTATGTGTTTATATGTCGTGTAAGTTTGACATTGAACCGCTGTGTAAGTGTTTATATGTCGTGTAAGTTTGACATTGAACCACTGTGTAAGTGTTTATATGTCGTGTAAGTTTGACATTGAACCGCTGTGTAAGTGTTTATATGCCATGTAAGTTTGACATTGAACCGCTGTGTAAGTGTTTATATGCCATGTAAGTTTGATACTGAACCGCTGTGTAAGTGTTTATATGTCATGTAAGTTTGACATTGAACTGCTGTGTAAGTGTTTATATGCCATGTAAGTTTGATACTGAACCGCTGTGTAAGTGTTTATATGTCGTGTAAGTTTGACATTGAACCGCTGTGTAAGTGTTTATATGTCGTGTAAGTTTGATACTGAACCGCTGTGTAAGTGTTTATATGCCATGTAAGTTTGATACTGAACCGCTGTGTAAGTGTTTATATGTCGTGTAAGTTTGACATTGAACCGCTGTGTAAGTGTTTATATGCCATGTAAGTTTGATACTGAACCACTGTGTAAGTGTTTATATGTCGTGTAAGTTTGACATTGAACCGCTGTATAAGTGTTTATATGTCATGTAAGTTTGACATTGAACCCTGTGTAAGTGTTTATATGCCATGTAAGTTTGACATTGAACCGCTGTGTAAGTGTTTATATGCCATGTAAGTTTGATACTGAACCGCTGTGTAAGTGTTTATATGTCGTGTAAGTTTGACATTGAACCGCTGTGTAAGTGTTTATATGTCATGTAAGTTTGATACTGAACCGCTGTGTAAGTGTTTATATGCCATGTAAGTTTGATACTGAACCGCTGTGTAAGTGTTTATATGTCGTGTAAGTTTGACATTGAACCGCTGTGTAAGTGTTTATATGTCGTGTAAGTTTGACATTGAACCGCTGTGTAAGTGTTTATATGCCATGTAAGTTTGACATTGAACCGCTGTGTAAGTGTTTATATGTTGTGTAAGTTTGACATTGAACCGGTGTGTAAGTGTTTATATGTCGTGTAAGTTTGATACTGAACCGCTGTGTAAGTGTTTATATGGCATGTAAGTTTAACATTGAACCGCTGTGTAAGTGTTTATATGCCATGTAAGTTTGATACTGAACCTCTGTGTAAGTGTTTATATGTCGTGTAAGTTTAACATTGAACCGCTGTGTACTTGTTAATATGTTATGTTATACACAGACTCCCAGAAGCAGAGATGTAAGTATGTAGCAAGGACACCAGGGTGTTGTGTGTTTTGTCTGTTGTTGTAAACAGTGCATATTTATAGCATAGCTCTGCTCACCAGCTTGTCTCTACATACATTATTATTAAAACAAGATATGAGGCTGTTATTGTACTGGTAGTTGTGTAATCTGTACCACATTTCCTCTAGACCTCAGTTTTGATGTTCAAAGCTAATTTCTTTAAAGTTATATCATGCAAACTGGAAGTAAAATATAGAGGTGCCATCAACGTTATCATTTCTCAAATTATATCATATTTAACTCTTAACATGCCGAATAATTGGACGGAATGTGCAAATAACATAGATCCAGATCAGCCGCGGTGTAACATGCATCTCATCAGTATCTATGTTGTTTGCTATTCAGAAAAGTGTTTTAGCTCCACTATCCGAATAGCAACTCTTAAGTTGACTTTTAAAGTGACTTTTGTCGTGATTGGCACAGTAAGGGTTAAGTCAGAATTTAAATTTTTTATTTTTCCCCCATGGGATGTAATGCAAAATGATGTGAGATAAAACAATCTCTTTTGCTTACTTTTCCATAGACTGTATGTAATACAAAGTGGCTCATTATTTTGTTTACAATACAAAATGAGACGACACTTCAATAGTTTTCTTTGGATTATTGTGATACCGTTAATGTTCATTTTCTATACTATGGATTTCAAAAATGAGGTGCACAGCTAGTTGGAACAGACTTATAGTCAGATAATACATGTATACTATATAGTGATGATCAGTGATATTAACCCTTTCAACACCACAGACCTCTAAATTGGCTTACAAAAAAGTGTAGATCCAGATGAGCTGGTTCGTGATGAGCCGTCTCATCAGGATCTGCACTTTTTTCAAGTAATATAACTATTTTTAGAAAAAAATTACCTATTTTGATAAATGAACTGATCCAAATGTAATTTTGTTATTAATTTATTGGTCTAAAAATATCATGGATCAGTCCATGTAAGTTACTTGATGTTGAATGGGTTAACTTAAATTTTAAATATTGTTAAAAGGATATGTTGTGATGGTGTATGAAATACAATTCAACTAATTCCAGAGTCTTCTCTGGTTCTTTTACGTGCACGGTGTAAAGCACCGACACAAGACCTCGGTTTAAAGTCCCATCTGAAAGACTGTTAATTTTTATTAGGGTCAGACGGGGGATCGAACTTCAGATCAGTCAGTACTGTTGGTGGTTAAATCTTTGATTAGTATTATGGTTTTGGGTTGTTTTTGGCCTAGCCAATTGGCTGCATTCTAATGGAGATAGGTGGGGTCTAATATAACAGGCAGGTGTCATCTGATATGGTCTTGTGACGTATGCATGTGTATTGTCAAATTCAAGAGGATATTGTCCAGTGGGGATATGTATGGTATAGTGGGTGTCACCCAGAGACGGAATCTATGCTCTTGTAGGGATAGACATGTGCAGTGAGATGGTGTGTCACTCAGAGGCGGAAGCTGTGCTCTTGTGGGGATAGACATGTGTAGTGAGATGGGTGTCACCCAGAGGCGGAAGCTGTGCTCTTGTGGGGATAGACATGTGTAGTGAGATGGTGTGTCACCCAGATGCGGAAGCTGTGCTCTTGTGGGATAGACATTTGTAGTGAGATGGTGTGTCACCCAGAGGCGGAAGCTGTGCTCTTGTGGGGATAGACATGTGTAGTGAGATGGGTGTCACCCAGAGGCGGAAGCTGTGCTCTTGTGGGGATAGACATGTGTAGTGAGATGGTGTGTCACCCAGATGCGGAAGCTGTGCTCTTGTGGGATAGACATGTGTAGTGAGATGGTGTGTCACCCAGATGCGGAAGGTGTGCTCTTGTAGGGATAGACATGTGTAGTGAGATGGTGTGTCACCCAGAGGTGGAAGCTGTACTCTTGTGGGGATAGACATGTGTAGTGAGATGGTGTGTCACCCAGAGGTGGAAGCTGTACTCTTGTGGGGATAGACATGTGTAGTGAGATGGGTGTCACCCAGAGGCGGAAGCTGTGCTCTTGTGGGGATAGACATGTGTAGTGAGATGGTGTGTCACCCAGATGCGGAAGCTGTGCTCTTGTGGGATAGACATGTGTAGTGAGATGGTGTGTCACCCAGATGCGGAAGGTGTGCTCTTGTAGGGATAGACATGTGTAGTGAGATGGTGTGTCACCCAGAGGTGGAAGCTGTACTCTTGTGGGGATAGACATGTGTAGTGAGATGGTGTGTCACCCAGAGGCGGAAGCTGTGCTCTTGTGGGGATAGACATGTGTAGTGAGATGGTGTGTCACCCAGATGCGGAAGCTGTGCTCTTGTGGGGATATACATGTGTAGTGAGATGGGTGTCACCCAGAGGTGGAAGCTGTGCTCTTGTGGGGATAGACATGTGTAGTGAGATGGGTGTCACCCAGAGGCGGAAGCTGTGCTCTTGTGGGGATAGACATGTGTAGTGAGATGAGTGTCACCCAGAGGTGGAAGCTGTGCTCTTGTGGGGATAGACATGTGTAGTGAGATGGGTGTCACCCAGAGGTGGAAGCTGTGCTCTTGTGGGGATAGACATGTGTAGTGAGATGGGTGTCACCCAGAGGTGGAAGCTGTGCTCTTGTGGGGATAGACATGTGTAGTGAGATGGGTGTCACCCAGAGGCGGAAGCTGTGCTCTTGTGGGGATAGACATGTGTAGTGAGATGGGTGTCACCCAGATGCGGAAGCTGTGCTCTTGTGGGGATAGGTATGTGTAGTGAGATGGGTGTCACCCAGAGGTGGAAGCTGTGCTCTTGTAATGGTAATAGTGTTACAGTGTTTGTAGAAAATCCAAATGGGGAGTGTGTGTGGTCTAGTTGTGGTGGGGGTTGGAATGTTGGCATATTCTTTGTTGGATAATGCCTAGACCATGGTTTTCACTAAATCTGCAGTTGAATGTCTTTTGGTGCACACAAGACATGGGTACACGCTTTTCACGATTGTAGAATACCTGACATATACATGGTAACGTCATGATTTTCACGGGACCTATAAACTAAAGAGACCGCTCCATATAATGCGTGTAATTAATGGCCTCAAGTATATTAATGTGTTGCCAAATTTGATGCTAATCTGCTGTTGAATCCGTACGTGAGATGCTAAACATGCATCCTAATACGGCTTTGCTTAGTGTTAATTAATTAATTTAATAAAATTGATGATTCATAATTAATCATGTTTCTGTTGTAGATATTGTATGCATGTTGTTAACTGTAATTTGTAACATGTGTAGTGTAGTTATTTGTTTGTGTATCACCTGTGACTTCATGGTTAGGTTATCACCTGTGATATCATGGTTAGGTATCACCTGTGACATCATGGTTAGGTTATCACCTGTGACATCATGGTTAGGTATCACCTGTGACATCATGGTTAGGTATCACCTGTGACATCATGGTTAGGTTATCACATGTGACACCATGGTTAGGTATCATCTGTGACATCATGGTTAGGTTATCACCTGTGACATCATGGTTAGGTTATCACCTGTGACATCATGGTTAGGTTATACTGTGACATCATGGTTAGGTATCACCTGTGATATCATGGTAGTATCACCTGTGACATCATGGTTAGGTTATCACCTGTGATATCATGGTTGGTTATCACCTGTGACATCATGGTTAGGTTATCACCTGTGACATCATGGTTAGGTATCACCTGTGACATCATGGTTAGGTTATCACCTGTGACATGGTTAGGTATCACCTGTGACATCATGGTTAGGTTATCACCTGTGACATCATGGTTATGTTATCACCTGTGACATCATGGTTATGTATCACCTGTGACATCATGGTTAGGTATCACCTGTGACATCATGGTTAGGTTATCACCTGTGACATCATGGTTAGGTTATCACCTGTGACAACATGGTTAGGTTATCACCTGTGACATCATGGTTGGATATCAAGGAAGGACTGCACATGAATGTGCATGTACTCCATGACACAGCAACATGCACTAGTCATGACCTGCATTTATATTCCTTAACGGTCAAGGTCGTTCATTGAAGGTGAGCTTTATATGGTATAGTTCAAGGTTGCACTTTAGCACTTTTAACAGTATACTGTAATCTGCATAACTATACCATTACGGTCAGTCACAGCTGAATCGCAAAAATATTCATAATCATATGTTCAACAGATCAGTGTCTGGTGCTTCCTATTCATTTATTGCTGTTGATAGTGCATGTGTAAACCCTGCATATCGTCCCGATTTGAATGAAATGTCACAAGCCCTATTTTCTAGGAAAAATAAGAAAAATATTACACATTTGTTATCTGCTCATTTCGCCTACAGCATGCTAAAGGTTAGTTAATTAACCCTTTCAACACCACAGACCTCTAAATTGGCTTACAAAAAAGTGTAGATCCAGATGAGCCGGTTCGTGATGAGCCGTCTCATCAGGATCTGCACTTTTTTCAAGTAATATAACTATTTTTAGAAGAAAAAAATACCCATTTTGATAAATGAACTGATTCAAATGTAATTTTGTTATTAATTTATTGGTCTAAAAATATCATGGACCAGTCCATGTCAGTTACTTGGTGTTGAATGGGTTAACTTAAATTTTGAATATCTGTTTATCTACTATAGCTTAAAGTTCAAGGTCATACTGCCGGACAATCAGTGGTGATTATTACTGGCATGCAATACCATAATGTTCAAGGTCATACTGCCGGACAATCAGTGTTGATTATTACTGGCATGCAATACCATAAAGTTCAAAGTCATACTGCCGGACAATCAGTGTTGATTATTACTGGCATGCAATACCATAATGTTCAAGGTCATACTGCCGGACAATCAGTGTTGATTATTACTGGCATGCAATACCATAAAGTTCAAGGTCATACTGCTGGACAATCAGTGGTGATTATTACTGGCATGCAATACCATAACGTTCAAGGTCATACTGCCTGACAATCAGTGTTGATTATTACTGGCATGCAATACCATAAAGGTCAAGGTCATACTGCCTGACAATCAGTGTTGATTATTACTGGCATGCAGTACCATAAAGTTCAAGGTCATACTGCCGGACAATCAGTGTTGATTATTTCTGGCATCCAGTACCATACAGTTCAAGGTCATACTGCCGGACAATCAGTGGTGATTATTACTGGCATGCAGTACCATAAAGTTCAAGGTCATACTTATGAATTCTTTGGTTTAAACTTTATTTATTTTACAATTGTTCTGCAAGTTTTAACAACTTATATTAATCACTCGTTGGCGGGGATGAAAGCGTAAATGTGGTCATTCGTAGGGAATTCTTTCAGGCTGGTTGGTTGTGTCGTATACTATGCATACACATGTGACATATTGCTTTATTTATATACATTGCAGAGCCGGAAGCGCTTTTGCAGTGTCTAGTGGTTGTTAGCATTATCTTAGTTTATACAAATTTATTTTAGCTCGATTGCGAAACAAGTTCTTATAACTTATATTAATCACTCTCGAGACCTCATTTCTGATGGAATCCATCGCCACGAGGGAGAGAGAAGAGGCAACGTGGAATTTAAATGCCTTGCCTAAGGGCACAATCATAACGGCTTCAGCGGGGCTCGAACTCCGGACCTTTCGCACCTGAAGCGAACGCGCATCCACTGCGCTATCACGACTTCCATTATCTTGTTACCCATTGACTATACTCTACAAACACACCTTCATGTGACTCCTTGTCAGATATTTGACATTAATTTGGATTGATTCAAAGCGTCAAGAATCACAATTTTGCGGATATACGAACATCTAGTCTACTTTAACCCATTCGACCCCAAGTAACTGACATGGACTGCTGCATGATATTTTTAGACCAATAAATGAATAAGAAAATTACCTTTGGACCAGTTCATTTATCAAAATGGGTAATTTTATCTAAAAATATTAATAATTATTACTGGCAAAAAATGCAGATCCTGATGAGACGGCTCATCACGAGCCGGCTCATCTGGATCTACACTTTTTGTAAGTCTATTTAGAGGCCTGTAGTGTTGAAAGGGTTAATGATTTGAGATGCTTTCATCATGCCTGCATCACTTGTCCTATGTCTTCTACACAACAAGTCTTTGGTTTTGTTCTATGACACTGCCTCGTGAATGGCCTCTTACCCAAGTCAGATAAGGTGGTTTTATTCCTTTTTAATTGCCAATTTTCTCGAAATATTAAAAAACTTTTTTTTAAATATTCAATATTGATCAGTACATACATACAGTTTAAGTATTTGATTTGTCTACATAATATGCAATTTATGTTTAGTGTATTGCATTTGAAACCAACATTCAAATTATTTAAACTTTCCCCCAAAACTTGAAAATAGCATACAGTCAAACCTGTCTTAAGCAGCCAGCCAAGGGAATCTCATAAAGTAGCTGCTTAGCACAGGTGGCTGCTTAATAGAGGTCAAATGTATAATAAAACAACATATTGGGAATCTGGCAACTGGCTGCTTAATACAGGTTGGCTGCTTAGTAGAGGTGACCACTAACACAGGTTTGTCTGTACATATAATCATATGATTTATTCCGCACAAAGACCTGCAATTGCTCAATTGCTCAGGATTCTTTCCCTCCTAGGATACATCTTCACCAAGGTTAACGCAGAACAAACTGACAACATAATGCATGCTCTGCCACTAGACCTGTGTTTTCTGTTTAGCGGTATTCCAGGGTTCATTCTAGGTCAGAATTTTTGGGAGAAGTGAGAAAGCACGTGAGCGCTTCCTTAAATGGTGTTCTTTAATATACTTCTGCAAAATAGGGTTAAAATGCACAGTACAACCATTAAATACAACATTTGAATAGAAGGAGTGCTTTATAATGGGCCAATGTATCTATCTTATCAAAATTTTGTAGGGAGACGTTTTAGGGAGAAGTGGGGCCCCCAGAGGGCAAAGCCCTCTAGAATGATCCCTGTATTCCTCCGTGTAGTGGTTCCTGGCCTCATGCTATTCTTGGGATGTAAATGAAATACAAATCAAGACTCAAATAAACCCTTAAAATATGGAGACATGTAGTTGCTATGGAGACGATTTCTCTCCATTAGCTCAAACCTCGTCAATTGTGTTGTTAGATGCATTGAAACATGGACTGTATCTATGCACTGTAGAGCACAACTTGACATGGCTCTCTAGGGGTTAAAACTGGAGGTCAAATTGGGAGAAGTAGTCGCCCTGACTGCCTCAATTCTCCCTCTTTTGATCTCAGGGAGAAGTGTTTTCAAATGAGTCCGCAGGCTTCTCCCTATCTCCCTATGAATGCTGAGAAGGGGCCAGATCACTTCCTCCACCATGCAATGTGAAAGATCACTATATGATCGTTAGCTATTGACGGTGTGGCTATAAATAAAACATTTACAAAGCAGACATTTATGTGATATATTGTGACACTTGTGTGATTTTCAGTTATGAAGCGTTCCATGTCTCTGAAGGCAGATCAGCAAACAATGTTTTTGAAGGAGAGAATGCGGGAATACAAGAATGGTGCAATTACCGCCAAGAAAAACAATGATATAGCACTGGCTAAGCAATACCTTAGAGTGGTGAAGGTGAGTTTATACCAAGCTCGTCTAAATCTGTTTTAATTTAAGTTTATTTAATGTTGCTACCGGTTGCCCATTTGAACGATGGGCAGTTTACCTAGCAACACCTTTTCTGGGCAGGCTCCAGCTGTTAACTAGTACTTGTTGTACCAACCTTCGTAAGAAACTGCCAACCTTTTCTATAAAGAGACACAGTCTGAGCGTGTCTCGAACCAGTGAGCATCACTGATGATGGGTTACAGTTGTATACAAGTCAACGACCGTAACCATTCGACCACGGAGACAGACTGAAGCTCATCTCTTTGTTAAATATGTATTCCTTCAACTGAAAAATTACATTGTAAATTAGTTTGGAATTTTATCATAGTGTTATATTTAGTAAGCCAACATTTACATTTTTTATTTATTTTGAAGTCATAAAGGGAGGTAATTTCACAAAAACTGGTTCACTTTTGTGCCGAGTTTCAAATTTTTGCTTAGAATCTGAATATATTAATACTAAAATATGGAAATATAAAGACAGTAAGCATGATTTCTTAGAATATCTAGGTGTGCAAACATTTCCAGCTATGATGTAAATAAGTATATTACAGGGTTTAACGCCGATGATACATGCCTCGGAAAGTGGTTTACCTGTGGACCTCACACAGGTATGTTACATAAACTTATTGACCTTGGCTCTGTGTTTTGCAAAAGTTAAAAAACTGCTACCAAAACTGGGATTATTGGCAGGATTACCACTGTTTTCATTCTTCTATTTCTGTCCATCAAATCATTTTCTAATAAATATTGGAAGTTGAGTGTGTATGGGTACCAACTTTCTCACAGATTACCATTTATCGGATGTTTCTGATAGAGAGCAAACTTTATCAATTTGACCTTACCTCGATATGCAATGAATTTACCTCAGTATGTAAGCATACAGGGACCTTACCTCAGTATGTAAGCATACAGGGACCATACCTCGGTATGTAAGCATACAGGGACCTTATCTCGGTATGTAAGCATACAGGGACCTTACCTCGGTATGTAAGCATACAGGGACCTTACCTCAGTATGTAAGCATACAGGGACCTTACCTCGGTATGTAAGCATACAGGGACCTTACCTCGGTATGTAAGCATACAGGGACCTTACCTCAGTATGTAAGCATACAGGGACCTTATCTCGGTATGTAAGCATACAGGGACCTTACCTCGGTATGTAAGCATACAGGGACCTTACCTCAGTATGTAAGCATACAGGGACCATACCTCGGTATGTAAGCATACACGGACCTTAACTCGGTATGTAAGCATACAGGGACCTTACCTCGGTATGTAAGCATACAGGGACCTTACCTCAGTATGTAAGCATACAGGGACCTTACCTCGGTATGTAAGCATACAGGGACCTTACCTCGGTATGTAAGCATACAGGGACCTTACCTCAGTATGTAAGCATACAGGGACCTTACCTCAGTATGTAAGCATACAGGGACCTTACCTCGGTATGTAAGCATACAGGGACCTTACCTCAGTATGTAAGCATACAGGGACCTTACCTCAGTATGTAAGCATACAGGGACCTTACCTCGGTATGTAAGCATACAGGGACCTTACCTCAGTATGTAAGCATACAGGGACCTTACCTCGGTATGTAAGCATACAGGGACCTTACCTCGGTATGTAAGCATACAGGGACCTTACCTCAGTATGTAAGCATACAGGGACCTTACCTCAGTATGTAAGCATACAGGGACCATACAACGGTATGTAAGCATAAAAGGACCTTACCTCGGTATGTAAGCATACAGGGACCATACAACGGTATGTAAGCATACAAGGACCTTACCTCAGTATGTAAGCATACAGGGACCATACAACGGTATGTAAGCATACAGGGACCATACAATGGTATGTAAGCATACAGGGACCTTACCTCGGTATGTAAGCATACAGGGACCTTACCTCAGTATGTAAGCATACAGGGACCATACAACGGTATGTAAGCATACAAGGACCTTACCTCGGTATGTAAGCATACAGGGACCTTACCTCAGTATGTAAGCATACAGGGACCATACAACGGTATGTAAGCATACAGGGACCATACAACGGTATGTAAGCATACAGGGACCTTACCTCGGTATGTAAGCATACAGGGACCTTACCTCAGTATGTAAGCATACAAGGACCTTACCTCGGTATGTAAGCATACAGGGACCATACAACGGTATGTAAGCATACAGGGACCTTACCTCGGTATGTAAGCATACAGGGACCTTACCTCGGTATGTAAGCATACAGGGACCTTACCTCGGTATGTAAGCATACAGGGACCTTACCTCAGTATGTAAGCATACAGGGACCTTACCTCAGTATGTAAGCATACAGGGACAATACAACGGTATGTAAGCATAAAAGGACCTTACCTCGGTATGTAAGCATACAGGGACCATACAACGGTATGTAAGCATACAAGGACCTTACCTCAGTATGTAAGCATACAGGGACCATACAACGGTATGTAAGCATACAGGGACCATACAACGGTATGTAAGCATACAGGGACCTTACCTCGGTATGTAAGCATACAGGGACCTTACCTCAGTATGTAAGCATACAGGGACCATACAACGGTATGTAAGCATACAAGGACCTTACCTCGGTATGTAAGCATACAGGGACCTTACCTCGGTATGTAAGCATACAGGGACCATACAACGGTATGTAAGCATACAGGGACCATACAACGGTATGTAAGCATACAGGGACCTTACCTCGGTATGTAAGCATACAGGGACCTTACCTCAGTATGTAAGCATACAAGGACCTTACCTCGGTATGTAAGCATACAGGGACCATACAACGGTATGTAAGCATACAGGGACCTTACCTCGGTATGTAAGCATACAGGGACCTTACCTCGGTATGTAAGCATACAGGGACCTTACCTCGGTATGTAAGCATACAGGGACCTTACCTCGGTATGTAAGCATACAGGGACCTTACCTCAGTATGTAAGCATACAGGGACCATACAACGGTATGTAAGCATACAAGGACCTTACCTCGGTATGTAAGCATACAGGGACCTTACCTCGGTATGTAAGCATACAGGGACCTTACCTCAGTATGTAAGCATACAGGGACCATACAACGGTATGTAAGCATAAAAGGACCTTACCTCGGTATGTAAGCATACAGGGACCATACAACGGTATGTAAGCATACAAGGACCTTACCTCAGTATGTAAGCATACAGGGACCATACAACGGTATGTAAGCATACAGGGACCATACAACGGTATGTAAGCATACAGGGACCTTACCTCGGTATGTAAGCATACAGGGACCTTACCTCAGTATGTAAGCATACAGGGACCATACAACGGTATGTAAGCATACAAGGACCTTACCTCGGTATGTAAGCATACAGGGACCTTACCTCAGTATGTAAGCATACAGGGACCTTACCTCAGTATGTAAGCATACAGGGACCATACAACGGTATGTAAGCATACAGGGACCTTACCTCAGTATGTAAGCATACAGGGACCTTACCTCAGTATGTAAGCATACAAGGACCTTACCTCGGTATGTAAGCATACAGGGACCATACAACGGTATGTAAGCATACAGGGACCTTACCTCGGTATGTAAGCATACAGGGACCTTACCTCGGTATGTAAGCATACAGGGACCTTACCTCAGTATGTAAGCATACAGGGACCATACAACGGTATGTAAGCATACAAGGACCTTACCTCGGTATGTAAGCATACAGGGACCTTACCTCGGTATGTAAGCATACAGGGACCTTACCTCAGTATGTAAGCATACAGGGACCATACAACGGTATGTAAGCATACAGGGACCTTACCTCGGTATGTAAGCATACAGGGACCATACAACGGTATGTAAGCATACAGGGACCTTACCTCAGTATGTAAGCATACAGGGACCTTACCTCAGTATGTAAGCATACAAGGACCTTACCTCAGTATGTAAGCATACAAGGACCTTACCTCGGTATGTAAGCATACAAGGACCTTACCTCGGTATGTAAGCATACAGGGACCTTACCTCGGTATGTAAGCATACAGGGACCTTACCTCGGTATGTAAGCATACAGGGACCTTACCTCGGTATGTAAGCATACAGGGACCTTACCTCAGTATGTAAGCATACAGGTACCATACAACAGTATGTAAGCATACAAGGACCTTACCTCGGTATGTAAGCATACAGGGACCTTACCTCAGTATGTAAGCATACAGGGACCTTACCTCGGTATGTAAGCATACAGGGACCTTACCTCGGTATGTAAGCATACAGGGACCTTACCTTGGTATGCAAGCATACAGGGACCTTACCTCGGTATGTAAGCATACAGGGACCTTACCTCGGTATGTAAACATACAGGGACCTTACCTTGGTATGTTAGCATACAGTGACCTTACCTCGGTATGTAAGCATACAGGGACCTTACCTTGGTATGTAAACATACAGGGACCTTACCTCGGTATGTTAGCATACAGTGACCTTACCTCGGTATGCAAGCATACAGGGACCTTACCTCGGTATGTAAGCATACAGGGACCATACCTCGGTATGTAAGCATACAGGGACCTTACCTCGGTATGTAAGCATACAGGGACCTTACCTCGGTATGTTAGCATACAGGGACCTTACCTCGGTATGTAAGCATACAGGGACCTTACCTCGGTATGTAAGCATACAGGGACCTTACCTCGGTATGTAAGCATACAGGGACCTTACCTCGGTATGTAAGCATACAGGGACCATACCTCGGTATGTAAGCATACAGGGACCATACAACGGTATGTAAGCATACAGGGACCGTACCTCGGTATGTAAGCATACAGGGACCATACAACGGTATGTAAGCATACAGGGACCGTACCTCGGTATGTAAGCATACAGGGACCTTACCTCGGTATGTAAGCATACAGGGACCATACAACGGTATGTAAGCATACAGGGACCTTACCTCGGTATGTAAGCATACAGGGACCATACAACGGTATGTAAGCATACAGGGACCTTACCTCGGTATGCAAGCATACAGGGACCTTACCTCGGTATGTAAGCATACAGGGACCATACAACGGTATGTAAGCATACAGGGACCTTACCTCGGTATGTAAGCATACAGGGACCATACAACGGTATGTAAGCATACAAGGACCTTACCTCGGTATGTAAGCATACAGGGACCTTACCTCAGTATGTAAGCATACAGGGACCATACAACGGTATGTAAGCATACAGGGACCATACAACGGTATGAAAGCATACAGGGACCTTACCTCGGTATGTAAGCATACAAGGACCTTACCTCGGTATGTAAGCATACAAGGACCTTACCTCAGTATGTAAGCATACAGGGACCATACAATGGTATGTAAGCATACAAGGACCTTACCTCGGTATGTAAGCATACAGGGACCTTACCTCGGTATGTAAGCATACAGGGACCTTACCTCAGTATGTAAGCATACAGGGACCATACAACGGTATGTAAGCATACAGGGACCTTACCTCGGTATGTAAGCATACAGGGACCATACAACGGTATGTAAGCATACAGGGACCTTACCTCAGTATGTAAGCATACAGGGACCTTACCTCAGTATGTAAGCATACAAGGACCTTACCTCAGTATGTAAGCATACAAGGACCTTACCTCGGTATGTAAGCATACAAGGACCTTACCTCGGTATGTAAGCATACAGGGACCTTACCTCGGTATGTAAGCATACAGGGACCTTACCTCGGTATGTAAGCATACAGGGACCTTACCTCGGTATGTAAGCATACAGGGACCTTACCTTGGTATGCAAGCATACAGGGACCTTACCTCGGTATGTAAGCATACAGGGACCTTACCTCGGTATGTAAACATACAGGGACCTTACCTCGGTATGTTAGCATACAGTGACCTTACCTCGGTATGCAAGCATACAGGGACCTTACCTCGGTATGTAAGCATACAGGGACCATACAACGGTATGTAAGCATACAGGGACCTTACCTCAGTATGTAAGCATACAGGGACCTTACCTCAGTATGTAAGCATACAGGGACCTTACCTCAGTATGTAAGCATACAGGGACCTTACCTCAGTATGTAAGCATACAGGGACCTTACCTCGGTATATAAGCATACAAGGACCTTACCTCGGTATGTAAGCATACAGGGACCTTACCTTGGTATGCAAGCACTGGTTTTCTTTTCATGCAACTATTTAAAGTAGTGAAATAGATCAATTCTTTATTTATAAAATTGATGAAACGTCTGTGCTATAACATATAGATAGTTATTGTAACTGTCGGCATGAATTGATTTACTCGCCACCAGGTGCCTCCTGCGCTGGAATCAGAGGATGATGGTCCGAGTATTGTGCTGGTTTCCCGAGAAGAATGTGAGTTATCGGGCGACCGAGAAGAAGTCTTTGAAAAACTGAAGCAGGATCTTATATCTCAAATCAGGGTATGTTTCATATACCACACAAACCATTCCGTGCAATGCAATGTGTATAGCATAAGCTGCATCATCATGTGCAATGTGTATAGCATAAGCTGCATCATCGTGTGCAATGTGTATAGCATTAGCTGCATCATCGTGTGCAATGTGTATAGCATTAGCTGCATCATCGTGTGCAATGTGTATAGCATTAGGTGCATCATCGTGTGCAATGTGTATAGCATTAGCTGCATCATCGTGTGCAATGTGTATAGCATTAGCTGCATCATCGTGTGCAATGTGTATAGCATTAGCTGCATCATCGTGTGCAATGTGTATAGCATTAGCTGCATCATCGTGTGCAATGTGTATAGCATTAGCTGCATCATCGTGTGCAATGTGTATAGCATTAGCTGCATCATCGTGTGCAATGTGTATAGCATTAGCTGCATCATCGTGTGCAATGTGTATAGCATTAGCTGCATCATCGTGTGCAATGTGTATAGCATTAGCTGCATCATCGTGTGCAATGTGTATAGCATTAGCTGCATCATCGTGTGCAATGTGTATAGCATTAGCTGCATCATCGTGTGCAATGTGTATAGCATTAGCTGCATCATCGTGTGCAATGTGTATAGCATTAGCTGCATCATCGTGTGCAATGTATATAGCATTAGCTGCATCATCGTGTGCAATGTGTATAGCATTAGCTCATCATCATGTGCAATGTGTATAGCATTAGCTGCATCATCGTGTGCAATGTGTATAGCATTAGCTACATCATCATGTGCAATGTGTATAGCATTAGCTGCATCATCGTGTGCAATGTGTATAGCATTAGCTACATCATCATGTGCAATGTGTATAGCATTAGCTGCATCATCGTGTGCAATGTGTATAGCATTAGCTACATCATCATGTGCAATGTGTATAGCATTAGCTGCATCATCGTGTGCAATGTGTATAGCATTAGCTGCATCATCGTGTGCAATGTGTATAGCATTAGCTGCATCATCGTGTGCAATGTGTATAGCATTAGCTACATCATCCTGTGCAATGTGTATAGCATTAGCTGCATCATCGTGTGCAATGTGTATAGCATTAGCTGCATCATCGTGTGCAATGTGTATAGCATTAGGTGCATCATCGTGTGCAATGTGTATAGCATTAGCTGCATCATCGTGTGCAATGTGTATAGCATTAGCTGTATCATGTGCAATGTGTATAGCATTAGCTACATCATCGTGTGCAATGGATGCGTATTTCTATTTTCAGGCCTGTACAGCCAATAGTTCACACTTCTCTAAGCTAGGAGATGTAATGAGTGCTAACAAGTAAGATATTGTGTAATGTTTGTATCCAGTTTGTTTTTAATTTAACCATATTTTATTGCCTAGATATACATGAATATAGTTACACAATGATAATACAAGATAACAAAAGCAAATGGGTTGGCAAGTTCTAACAACATTACATTAAGCCCTTCCCAGTAATGAAAATATACAGAATTATATAACTGGCAACATAGCCAGTTAATAACAGTTAATAATTTAAATGGTTAAATTGAATTGAATTGGAGGTATGCTTTTGTAAGTGTAAACAGTATCTAAAATACCTTACTAAAGATGAATTTACCGAGATCATTTTTCATTGGTCACTATCCCCGGTATATGTATCCAGTTGAAATCACATGTGGAAGGAACGATGTCGAGGCCTTAATGGAAGTATTATAGTCGGCCGTAGAAGTTCAGTACTTCAATCCTGTCGTCGGCCGCCGTGGCAGTTTGTGAAACGCTGTGGTGACTGTCAATGACTTGTCCTTAGTTACTGTGGGTTACCTATTGTATTTAGATTTATTGTGGAAGCTATCCAGGTGGCGTATGGATGATCAGTAGTTCTACCCGGGTACATGTACGGTACTTGATTAAGATGTGGGAACGAGCACCTGCAATCCTTCTGCTGTTAATATCTATCATGCGCAGTCCATCTGTACAATAAACATGTGCGCAGTCCACCTGTACAATAAACTCATGCGCAGTCCACCTGTACAATAAACTCATGCGCAGTCCACCTGTACAATAAACTCATGCGCAGTCCATCTGTACAATAAACTCATGCGCAGTCCATCTGTACAATAAACATGTGCGCAGTCCATCTGTACAATAAACATGTGTGCAGTCCACCTGTACAATAAACATGTGCGCAGTCCATCTGTACAATAAACATGTGCGCAGTCCATCTGTACAATAAACATGTGTGCAGTCCATCTGTACAATAAACATGTGCGCAGTCCATCTGTACAATAAACATGTGCGCAGTCCATCTGTACAATAAACATGTGCGCAGTCCATCTGTACAATAAACATGTGCGCAGTCCATCTGTACAATAAACATGTGCGCAGTCCACCTGTACAATAAACATGTGCACAGTCCATCTGTACAATAAACATGTGCGCAGTCCATCTGTACAATAAACATGTGCGCAGTCCACCTGTACAATAAACATGTGTAATTATATTTCTCGCTATTATTTCTGTTTTGTTATCCAATAAAAATGCGTCTATGTTTTTGGTCAGTTCATTGACAAATGTTTTTGGGGGGTTTTTCTAGCACATTTAATGGGTACACTATTTTTAGCATGACAAATCAGTTTTATGACTTACTTTTGTGTTGTTGTTACAGCTTACGCAAGATGGCGTATAATTTGTCTGGTTTATGATTTAATATTTATTTTTCCGTCGAATCACAATTAAATATAGCTGGAAAGACAACGAATGACCGTATTTGTTGATGCAACATTAAAACAACATCTAAACAATATAAACCATGTTAACCCTTTCAACACCACAGACCTCTAAATAGGCTTACAAAAAGTGTAGATCCAGATGAGCCGGCTCGTGACGAGCCGTCTCATCAGGATCTGCACTTTTTGCCAGTGATATGACTATTTTTAGACATAATTACCCATTTTGATAAATGAACTTGTCCAAATGTGATTTTCTGATTCATTTATTGGTTTATGAATATTATGGACCAGTCCATGTGAGTTACTTGGTGTTGAATGGGTTAATTAATACTCTTCTATAAATAGATGGAAGTTCAACAGGGAATTAAGTAGTACAGTAATGGTATTTATCCGTATCTTTTCAGATTTCAGAAAATGGAAAGCGGGTTGCAGAAAGATTTGGAGGCATTGAAGAATGGTTTACGATTCAAAGACCCAGTACCCAAATTTCATTATGAAAACAGAACATTTTCTATGGTGCAGTAAGTGATTTGATACAAGATACAATACTATGATGTCGAGTAAACCCTTCTTTGTGTAACCAAGGTGTTGTTTGTTTGAGCCTCTACGGAACAATGGTGGTGTCCAGTCCTTAGTTTAACCATTATTTATTTCAATATTTGTACATGTAATCAAGAAATGAATGTTTTACATATAATTTAACAGCAATAGACTGAAATGGATTAGAACGAAAGAAAATTTATATAGTTCTTCTCCATATCAATTGATTGATATACAATAGGTAGGAGAATAATATATATATAACAATGAAAATACGTGAAATCTATTCTAGGTATTTGCTAAAGAATTTCAGAACTTATTGTATTAGTGAGTCAATAGTTTTGGATGTAAAAAAGAAAATGGCTAATATTTAAAGGAATATTTGAAGAAAGTTCAAGAACATGAACTATCAAATCCAGTCCTTGGACTTGGACCCATTCAACACCAAGTAACTCACATGGACTGGTCCATGATATTCATAAACCAATAAATGAATCAGAAAATCACATTTGGACAAGTTCATTTATCAAAATGGGTAATTATGTCTAAAAATAGTCATATCACTGGCAAAAAGTGCAGATCCTGATGAGACGGCTCGTCACGAGCCGGCTCATCTGGATCTACACTTTTTGTAAGCCTATTTAGAGGTCTCTGGTGTTGAAAGGGTTAAATCCACATTACCTTTTCTTATCTCTCCCCCATGAATGCATAGCCCCTAGATTTCAAGGCGGACACTATTTCCATTACAGCACAGAGGCATCTATATTAATTATGGATGAAAATAAATGTTCTAATATTCATTTCAATATTAAACTAAAAAATTGCAGTTTTATAATTATTTTTAAAATTTTTAATAAATTGCAGTTAAAACTGGTTGTTTAGTTTTCAATCAATTAAGATTCAAACAAAAAGATTGGTCCAGTGTAGACACGGAGGTTCGAAAAATGGTCATGATTTGTGACTCCAATTAACAAAGGCAGGTGATGATTACGTTGATTCATAGACGGATCAGTAGTCCAGTCGTAACCCGCTGGTGTGGTAATCCAGGGATCGCAGGTTCGATCCCCTGTCTGATGCTAATAAAATTAACAGTCTTTGAATCTGGAAACTGGCTGCTTAATGCAGGTTGGCTGCTTAATAGAGGTGACCACTAACACAGGTTTGACTGTAGTTGTAAATGTCCATGCCTCAGACCATAACAGTCAGGATTACCTCCCCTTATGCCTTGATATCCTGTACACAAATGTGTTCCAGAGACACAGACAGATATGTAGTCCAGTGGTAACCCGCTGGAGTGGTAATCCAGGGATCGCAAGTTCGATCGCCCGTCTGACCCTACAGACTGATCTGTAGTCCAGTGGTAACCCGCTGGACTAGTAATCCAGGGATCGCAAGTTCGATCGCCCGTCTGACCCTACAGACTGATCTGTAGTCCAGTGGTAACCCGCTGGAGTGGTAATCCAGGGATCGCAAGTTTGATCGCCCGTCTGACCCTACAGAGTGATCTGTAGTCCAGTGGTAACCCGCTGGAGTGGTAATCCAGGGATCGCAAGTTCGATCGCCCGTCTGACCCTAATAAAATTAACAGTCTTTCAGATGAGACATTAAACCGAGGTCTTGTGTCGGTGCTTTACACCATGCACATAAAAGAACCAGAAGAGACTCTGGAATGTGTCTCTGTCTGTATCATTGCACTATCCTCCAAAAATCTAAAATGACTAATCTCTTCAGGAGGCGTCGCTCATATGGGCAACCAGTAGCGACGATAAATAAACGTAAAACACACATACATTGATTTAGTAGTGTTCTTGAACAATCAACACTAGTCATATTTATATGTTTATGGTATGTACTGTTTGCATTCACAATGGTTGCAATTGCTGATATCTGTCCCCTGTATGTTCATTGCTCAATATTTATATGTTGTCTAATGTTGTTAAAACTTGTGGCCCAAACCATTTTTATGCTATGTATTGTATCTTTACGTGATTTGCAATAAAATATGGTTAAATAAAATGTTTATAAATAGCAGGCTTAACAAGAATTTTTAAAAGGTTGTCTGACAGTAGACATCACGTTTAGAATCCTACCAAGTCATCATTTTCAATCGGAAACGGTGTTACATTACAGCGCTGAAGAAAAGTGTAAATTTCGAACGTTCAAGAAATTAGAGAATATTCGAATCTTCGTTTGGAAGTTCATCCAAATATTCAAATGTAATATCACCATATTTGGCCACCTAATATTAATCAATTATAACGAAGTCGTGATAGCGCAGTGGATGCCCGTTCGCTTCAGGTGCGAAAGGTCCGGAGTTTGAGCCCCGCTGGAGCCGTTACGATTGTGCCCTTAGGCAAGGCATTTAAATTCCACGTTGCCTCTTCTTTCTCCCTCGTGGCAATGGATTCCATCAGGAATGAGGTCTCGAGAGTGATTAATATAAGTTGTAAGAACTTGTTTCGCAATCAAGCTAAAATAAATTTGTATAAACTAATCAATTATAAGAAGATAATATATAGTGTAACATTGTAGGCATGATAATATTTCACACAAGGCGAGTCCTATTGTTTCAATTTGAAAATACCTTCTCAGCAAACGCGATATTTATTTATTTTGTAGGAAATACCTCTTGTCTATTGTAGGTGTAATACAGACCTAGGAGATAATGATTTATTTTGTAGGAAATACCTCTTGTCTATTGTAGGTGTAACACAGACCTAGGAGATAATGATCTATTTTGTAGGAAATACCTTTTGTCTATTGTAGGTGTAACACAGACCTAGGAGACAATGATCTTGAGATGACTGTAGTCCGTGGTGTGCAATATAATCCCCCGTCCGGCTATTCAGAAAAAGATCTAGACACGTATATCAAATATGAACTGCCATTTCCCACAGTATGTATTTTGTAAATAAATTTCCATATTAAAAAAGGAGGTAATTTACAATTAAGAATTTCACAAATAGCATGTCCTTAGAAAAGTTTTATAATTTGGTAGTTAATTATTATGTGAGACCTCGTGATATATTTGTGTTTATTACTGTAAGATAGGATTTGATTTCATACATTGATCACCGAAATTTCTATTCCCACGAGTGACGTTAGCCACTACAAAAAAACAAATACAGTTTACTGGCGCTAAATTTTGTGAATTGGCAAAACTATTTGGTGCAATATGTTTTGGCCGTAATCAGGGTTCATTCTAGGTCAGAATATTTGGGAGAAGTGAGAATGCGCGTGATCGCTTCCTTAAATGGTGTTCTTTAATATACTTCTGCAAAATAGGGTTAAAATGCACAGTAAAACCATTAAATACAACATTTGAATAGAAGGAGTGCTTTATAATGGGCCAGTGTATCTTACTAGACACAATTTTGTTTGAAAATCGTAAAAACCAAGAGGGCGAAGTCAGGGTCCCTAGGATGACAATTTCGCCCACATCGCCCTCTAGAATGATCCCTGCGTAATTGACAAAGGTGGACATAATTCCGCCAATAAAAACCCTGAAACCCTAAATCTAACCATATAATGAACGCAAACCCTAACCCAGTCCCTAGACGCTAGGGCATTTTGTCCTCCTATGATAAAAAATTATTTATCTGTGAACTATATGGCTCTTAATTGGCTGCAATGTTTTTCAAGTGGCGACAGAAGTGGCTCAGACAAAATATGCGACAGAGGGAACTCTGATTGGAGGGTTTCATTGTATATTTGTTTGAATGATTGCAGGATGATCCACAGACAGGGCAAACAGAAACTGTGAAAGGCTCTATTAATCCAGGTGCGTATCCTACCAAGCATGACTCCCCCGGTATATACTCTACTGTAGTGGAGCCTTCTGACTCTAATAAAATTTAACAGTCTTTCAGATGGGACGTTAAATCGAGATCTTGTGTCGGTGCTGTACACCGTGCATGTAAAAGAACCAGAGGAGACTCAGGAATGGGTCTCTATCTGTATTATTGCACTACCCTCCAAAAATTTAAAATGACTAATCTCTTCAGGAGGCGTCACTCATATGGGCAACCGGTAGCGACGATAAATAAACGTAAAACACACACACTTCATGGTTACAAATATCACATAATTTTCATATATGTTCATGCCCAGCAATTATTGCTTCTTGAATTGAAGCGTCTTCTATAGACAGTATCCTCCATAGCATAGAACAAATTGAAACAACTGGTATTCCTGTGGACCTGTGGAGGCGTTCCCCTTAGTCAACCAGGAGAAACAAGAAAGATATGCTTAGTTAGAAATACACATGTTTTTCTCTATCTATTGGCAATAGAAGAGCATCGTTGTTCGTGTTTCAGAATATCAAGAACCAGTCAAGTTCAACATGAACAGAAAATCCCGAGCATTAGTTCGAGTTATAGACAGAAAAACGCTAAAATTAGAAATTTATTATAAAAGGTTAGTACACACTACAATATGATTATAATTATCCCCCGCTGATCTGAAGAATCTCGTAGGGGGATATAGATTTGGCGTTGTCCATCCGCATGTCCATGCGTCTTGCCGTCCGGAGTCAGATACAAGTCAACAATGCATCATTCACATGTATACATATTAGTAGCTATCTTGCTTTTCGTTTCGGCAAGATACCATTACCTCGAGTATGTATACCTCAAACTCAACATATGGAGACCTTGAGTGTTCTTAACACAACTATTATATAGAGTAAGGACACGCTTAATGGGTTTACCGTAAACTAATTGTTTTCTGTTATCTTGGATGCATCCGGATGTTTGTGCATTGATTCATTGAGTACTACAACTGTTCTTGCAATGTTTCTAATGCACGTATAGTTCAGCTGCAAGTACTCTACTGACAATTAACAGGGTTATTTGTGCATTTATATTATACTGTTTGTACATACATATTAATAATGATTGGTAAATATGTTATGCTCTTCAGAAATGGAGGAAATAAAAGTATCTATCTATATGTAACCAATTGGGGAATTTCATGAAACTCCAATCAAATATGTATCATCATAGTTTGCAGGTATAACTTACATCCGCATTGGGTCAGATACATGTATAACTTACATCCGCATCGGGTCAGATACATGTATAACTTACATCCGCATCGGGTCAGATACATGTATAACTTACATCCGCATTGGGTCAGATACATGTATAACTTACATCCGCATTGGGTCAGATACATGTATAACTTACATCCACATTGGGTCAGATACATGTATAACTTACATCCACATCGGGTCAGTAACACCAGAGTTATGGCCCTTTAATTGATTAAAAATGCAATAAATTGGCCATAACTAAGTAACAGATGTATGTACTGTCATCAAACTTTAAAGAAAAAATTATATCACTATAGAGCGGATCTGTAGTCCAGTTGTAACACGCTGGACTGGTAGTCCAGGGATTGCAGGTTCGATCCCCCGTCTGACCTTAATAAAATTAACAGTCTTTCAGATTGGACTTTAAATCGAGGTCTCGTGTCGGTGCTGTACACTGTACACGTAAAAGAACCAGAGGAGAATCTGGAATGGGTCTCTTTCTGTATTATTGCACTATCCTCCAAAAATCTAAAATGACTAATCTCTTCAGGAGGCGTCGCTCATATGGGCAACCGGTAGCGACGATAAATAAACGTAAAACACACTCACTATAGAGCGGTGTTGTCCTGCATGTATGACCCACATTGCAAAAGTTATTGAATGTGGGTCATTGTAAGAGTTATTGCCCTTGAATTGATTAAAAATTCAAGAAACATGATTTATTGTTCATCATCAACAACAACTTAATGATGATTTCTATTCATCCTTTTTCCACTCGTGTTCATCATCACAGGTTTTATTTCTGTTTTTCAGAGGTTTTTTGAAGAGCGATAAATTGTTAGGGACGGTGAATGTTAAGTTGCTGCCTTTAGAAACACAATGTACAGTCCATGACAGTTATGATGTAAGTGAACTCAATTACAGAGATTTTATTCTATCTCACTGTATGCAATCTGATACACTGCACACAGTCCATGACAGTTATGATGTAAGTGAACTCAATTACAGAGGTTTTACTCTATCTCACTGTATACAATCTGATACAACAAGTTATTTTTACTGTGAAAATTTGATACAATGAAAATCATTTGAAACATTTACAACTGACTAGAGTTAGTTTCGTGATCGCCATGCGTCCGGCTATGATGTCTTGGTAACCATTAAAATCAGATGTGTTAAATAGATATAGTCAGCGTTATTTATTACAAATTGTGATTACAGACGGATCTGTAGTCCAGTGGTAACATGCTGGACTGGTAATCCAGGGATCGCAGGTTCGATCCCCCGTCTGACCCTAATAAAATTAACAGTCTTTCAGATGGGACGTTAAACCGAGGTCTCGTGTTGGTGCTTTACACCGTGCACGTAAAAGAACCAGAGGAGATTCTGGAATTGGTCTCTGTCTGTATTATGCACTATCCTCCAAAATCTGAAATAACTAATCTCTTCAGGAGGCGTCGCTCATATGGGCAACCGGTAGCGACGATAAATAAACGTAAAACACACACAAATTGTGATTTGTTGATGTGTACATGTATATAGATGTGCTAGAAATAGTGTGAAACTGTTCTCTGTCTGCCTCCATTATCTATGTGTACATAGAACATGCTATGCCCACAATGTACTGGTTCTGTTTGTCCAAATTTCTAGTTAACGGATGGACGCAAGTCAGTAGGAGGTAAACTAGAGGTCAAAGTTCGTATCAGGGACCCATTTAAAAACAAACAGGTTGAAGAAGTGAAGGAAAAATGGCTTGTGATAGATCAGTTCATCAAAACACTGGACAAACCTCAGTCAAATGTAAGTACTCGAGTCAGTTATATCTGATCATAGCAGCTATAAGCTTAACTGTGTTAACCCTTTCCTTCATAGAGATTTAGGTTAATATACCATTATATCTCCATACAAACGACAGCCATTTAACCCTTTCCTTCATAGAGATTTAGGTTAATATACCATTATATCTCCATACAAACGACAGCCATTTAACCCTTTCCTTCATAGAGATTTAGGTTAATATACCATTATATCTCCATACAAACGACAGCCATTTAACCCTTTCCTTCATAGAGATTTAGGTTAATATACTATTATATCTCCATACAGACGATAGCCATTTAGCTATCATGCAGTGGATAAGTGGTCGCCATATCTATCCCATCTCCATAGATATTACTGGGACTATATGAGATTCTGGCCTTAATTATGAACATTGATTTGGCTACTACATTTTCAATGTATGTTGTATTGGTAATGGCGTCAGGAGGTGCTTTTATGAGGGAAAAGGTTAAACTATTACTTTACACAAATTTATATTAGCTCAATTGCGAAAAAAGTTCCTACAACTTATATTAATCACTCTCGAGACCTCATTCCTGATGGAATCCATCGCCACGAGGGAGAGAGACGAGGAAATGTGGAATTTAAATCATAATGCCTTGCAATGGCACAATTGTAACGCTTACAGTTGGGCTCGAACTCCAGACATTTCGCGCTATCACGACTTCCACAAACTGTTAAACTAGCTTGCACTATAGCTCTGTTGAGAGGCTAGACAACTCTTAATGGCAGATGGAGACGAAACATTTCGAAGCTACCTGTCCTGTGGGACTAGTGACCTGAACAATACACTCACTGTTAGCAACCGTCTACTTGCTGTACACTTACATGTAACGGTGTGAAGCTACCTGTCCTGTGGGACTAGTACCTGAACAATACACTCACTGTTAGCAACCGTCTACTTGCTGTACACTTACATGTAACGGTGTGAAGCTACCTGTCCTGTGGGACTAGTGACCTACAATACACTCACTGTTAGCAACCGTCTACTTGCTGTACACTTACATGTAACGGTGTGAAGCTACCTGTCCTGTGGGACTAGTGACCTGAACAATACACTCACTGTTAGCAACCGTCTACTTGCTTTGCACTTATATGTAACGGTGTGAAGCTGTCCGATTAGCGCAGTGGTTATCGCGCTTGCTTCTCACCAATGCAACCCGGGTTCGATCCTCGGACCGGGAAGTATGAGATGGTACGTTGGTCGCCAGATCGGACAGGTGGGTTTACTCAGGTACTCCGGTTTCCTCCCACACGAATGACCACATATACGCTTTCATCCGCGCCAACGAGAGTGATTAATATAAGTTGTTAAAACTTGCTTTCCAATCATTGTAAAATAAATAAAGTTAAACTTAAATGTATGATGCATATGTTATCAATTATGTGAGCTCGCAGACATCTAAATATTTGATGAAACGACACGATCTCATGGATTGCACGTATACATGAATGCTAATTGTTACATAAACCATTATCAAATAGACTATATAGAGGGAACTCGACCAAGTCACATAACTCCTCCATAATATACCAAAAACTTCTCCCTCATATATCAATAACTTCTCCCTAGTATACCAGCTGTTTCTGCCTAATGAAGAAATGTCTCCCTTATACAGTCAAACCTGTGTTAGTGGTCACCTCCATTAAGCAGCCAACCTTTATTAAGCAGCCAGTTTCCAGATTCCCAATCAGTTGTTTTATTATATATTTGACCTCTATTAAGCAGCCACCTGTGCTAAGCAGCCACTTTCTCTGACTCCCTTGGCTGGCTGCTTAAGACAGGTTTGACTATATCAATAACTTCTCCCTTATATATCAATATCTTCTCCCTAATATGATAATTTACCAAAAGCTTATCCCTAATATACCAAAAACATAATTATCGTTAATACATGTACATGCATACCAAAATCTTCCTCCATATTGTGAAGGTCTAGTTTTTAGCCCTGACAATGTTTTTATTTAATATGTTCTATTCTATTTGCAGGTGCAAGGTGGAGGGAGAAAAGGGTGAGTTTGTTTACAGTTAAGGGTTTAATAGAACGTCAAATGGTAAACGGTAATGTGAAGTCGCTGTAAAATAAATTACAAAAACGTATTTTTTAACTTTTGACGAAAAGCACAACATTAATTATTTGCAGAAATGTGTCGATACATTATCCATACCGAAATCATTAACAATCAACATCATACCACATGCGCCAATAAGAAATTACACCCTCCCATGTCAAATGGGAAGAATCACATATTTGGGAATAAAACTAAGTGAAAATATTAATACACTACTGGAAGAACGTAGAAACACAAAATCTGAAACCTTTAATACGATGGAGATATATTGATGACATTTTCAGGATTCTGCCTCACTCACGAGAGGAACTGGAATCCTTCAGCACGGCCGCGAACAGTTTTCATAACTCGATAAATCTTACATTTGATATACCTGTACATTTGAACTATGTAAACATTTTGGACGTACGCATTACAAAAGACGAAATCTGCATGAAACATGGTGGCAATGTATTTATACACAACAACTAGTCCAAATTTGGTCAATGTTGCATGATTTATCACTCTTTTAGTGCCACCATCAATGGACGGAATCCAAAGCTGGAACATCTGCTTGTAATGTATGTGATCAAATTGTTGTGTATATCGGTGAAGCTAGAACATCTGCTTGTGATGTATGTGTTCAGCTTGTTGTGTACATCGGTGAAGCTGGAACATCTGCTTGTGATGTATATGTTCAACTTGTTGTGTACATCGGTGAAGCTAGAACATCTGCTTGTGATGTATGTGTTCAACTTGTTGTGTACATCGGTGAAGCTAGAACATCTGCTTGTGATGTATGTGTTCAGCTTGTTGTGTACATCGGTGAAGCTGGGGCATCTGCTTGTAATGTATGTGTTCAACTTGTTGTGTACATCGGTGAAGCTGGAACATCTGCTTGTGATGTATGTGTTCAACTTGTTGTGTACATCGGTGAAGCTGGAACATCTGCTTGTGATGTATGTGTTCAACTTGTTGTGTACATCGATGGAGCTAGAACATCTGCTTGTAATGTATGTGTTCAACTTGTTGTGTACATCGGTGAAGCTAGAACATCTGCTTGTGATGTATGTGTTCAACTTGTTGTGTACATCGGTGAAGCTGGAACATCTGCTTGTAATGTATGTGTTCAACTTGTTGTGTACATCGGTGAAGCTAGAACATCTGCTTGTGATGTATATGTTCAACTTGTTGTATACATCGGTGAAGCTGGAACATCTGCTTGTAATGTATGTGTTCAACTTGTTGTGTACATCGGTGAAGCTGTAGCATCTGCTTGTAATGTATGTGTTCAACTTGTTGTGTACATCGGTGAAGCTGTAGCATCTGCTTGTAATGTATGTGTTCAACTTGTGTACATGGGTGAAGCTAGAAATGTATGTGTTCAACTTGTTGTGTACATCGGTGAAGCTAGAACATCTGCTTGTGATGTATGTGTTCAACTTGTTGTGTACATCGGTGAAGCTAGAACATCTGCTTGTGATGTATGTGTTCAATTTGTTGTGTACATCGGTGAAGCTAGAACATCTGCTTATGATATATGTGTTCAACTTGTTGTGTACATCGGTGAAGCTAGAACATCTGCTTGTAATGTATGTGTTCAACTTGTTGTGTACATCGGTGAAGCTGGAACATCTGCTTGTGATGTATGTGTTCAACTTGTTGTGTACATCGGTGAAGCTGTAGCATCTGCTTGTGATGTATGTGTTCAACTTGTTGTGTACATCGGTGAAGCTGTAGCATCTGCTTGTGATGTATGTGTTCAACTTGTTGTGTACATCGGTGAAGCTGTAGCATCTGCTTGTGATGTATGTGTTCAACTTGTTGTGTACATCGGTGAAGCTGTAGCATCTGCTTGTGATGTATGTGTTCAACTTGTTGTGTACATCGGTGAAGCTGTAGCATCTGCTTGTGATGTATGTGTTCAACTTGTTGTGTACATCGGTGAAGCTGTAGCATCTGCTTGTGATGTATGTGTTCAACTTGTTGTGTACATCGGTGAAGCTGTAGCATCTGCTTGTGATGTATGTGTTCAACTTGTTGTGTACATCGGTGAAGCTGTAGCATCTGCTTGTGATGTATGTGTTCAACTTGTTGTGTACATCGGTGAAGCTGGAACATCTGCTTGTGATGTATGTGTTCAACTTGTTGTGTACATCGGTGAAGCTAGAACATCTGCTTGTGATGTATGTGTTCAACTTGTTGTGTACATCGGTGAAGCTAGAACATCTGCTTGTGATGTATGTGTTCAACTTGTTGTGTACATCGGTGAAGCTGGAACATCTGCTTGTAATGTATGTGTTCAACTTGTTGTGTACATCGGTGAAGCTAGAACATCTGCTTGTGATGTATATGTTCAACTTGTTGTATACATCGGTGAAGCTAGAACATCTGCTTGTGATGTATGTGTTCAACTTGTTGTGTACATCGGTGAAGCTGGAACATCTGCTTGTAATGTATGTGTTCAACTTGTTGTGTACATCGGTGAAGCTGTAGCATCTGCTTGTAATGTATGTGTTCAACTTGTTGTGTACATCGGTGAAGCTGTAGCATCTGCTTGTAATGTATGTGTTCAACTTGTTGTGTACATCGGTGAAGCTAGAACATCTGCTTGTGATGTATGTGTTCAACTTGTTGTGTACATCGGTGAAGCTAGAACATCTGCTTGTGATGTATGTGTTCAATTTGTTGTGTACATCGGTGAAGCTAGAACATCTGCTTGTAATGTATGTGTTCAACTTGTTGTGTACATCGGTGAAGCTGGAACATCTGCTTGTGATGTATGTGTTCAACTTGTTGTGTACATCGGTGAAGCTGTAGCATCTGCTTGTGATGTATGTGTTCAACTTGTTGTGTACATCGGTGAAGCTGGAGCATCTGCTTGTAATGTATGTGTTCAACTTGTTGTGTACATCGGTGAAGCTAGAACATCTGCTTGTAATGTATGTGTTCAACTTGTTGTGTACATCGGTGAAGCTGGAACATCTGCTTGTGATGTATGTGTTCAACTTGTTGTGTACATCGGTGAAGCTAGAACATCTGCTTGTGATGTATGTGTTCAACTTCTTGTGTACATTGGTGAAGCTGTAGCATCTGCGTGTAATGTATGTGTTCAACTTGTTGTGTACATCGGTGAAGTTAGAACATCTGCTTGTGATGTATGTATTCAACTTGTTGTGTACATCGGTGAAGCTAGAACATCTGCTTGTAATGTATGTGTTCAACTTGTTGTGTACATCAGTGAAGCTAGAAATGTATGTGTTCAGCTTGTTGTGTACATCGGTGAAGCTGTAGCATCTGCTTGTGATGTATGTGTTCAACTTGTTGTGTACATCGGTGAAGCTGGGGCATATGCTTGTAATGTATGTGTTCAACTTGTTGTGTACATCGGTGAAGCTAGAACATCTGCTTGTAATGTATGTGTTCAACTTGTTGTGTACATCGGTGAAGCTAGAACATCTGCTTGTGATGTTGTATGTGTTCAACTTGTGTACATCGGTGAAGCTGGAACATCTGCTTGTGATGTATGTGTTCAACTTGTTGTGTACATCGGTGAAGCTGTAGCATCTGCTTGTAATGTATGTGTTCAACTTGTTGTGTACATCGGTGAAGCTGTAGCATCTGCTTGTAATGTATGTGTTCAACTTGTGTACATCGGTGAAGCTAGAAATGTATGTGTTCAACTTGTTGTGTACATCGGTGAAGCTGGAACATCTGCTTGTAATGTATGTGTTCAACTTGTTGTGTACATCGGTGAAGCTAGAACATCTGCTTGTGATGTATGTGTTCAACTTGTTGTGTACATCGGTGAAGCTAGAACATCTGCTTGTAATGTATGTGTTCAACTTGTTGTGTACATCAGTGAAGCTAGAAATGTATGTGTTCAGCTTGTTGTGTACATCGGTGAAGCTGTAGCATCTGCTTGTGATGTATGTGTTCAACTTGTTGTGTACATCGGTGAAGCTGGGGCATCTGCTTGTAATGTATGTGTTCAACTTGTTGTGTACATCGGTGAAGCTAGAACATCTGCTTGTAATGTATGTGTTCAACTTGTTGTGTACATCGGTGAAGCTAGAACATCTGCTTGTGATGTTGTATGTGTTCAACTTGTGTACATCGGTGAAGCTGGAACATCTGCTTGTGATGTATGTGTTCAACTTGTTGTGTACATCGGTGAAGCTGTAGCATCTGCTTGTAATGTATGTGTTCAACTTGTTGTGTTCATCGGTGAAGCTAGAAATGTATGTGTTCAACTTGTTGTGTACATCGGTGAAGCTGGAACATTTGCTTGTGATGTATGTGTTCAGCTTGTTGTGTACATCGGTGAAGCTTGAACATCTGCTTGTAATGTATGTGTTCAACTTGTTGTGTACATCGGTGAAGCTAGAACATCTGCTTGTAATGTATGTATTCAACTTGTTGTGTACATCGGTGAAGCTAGAACATCTGCTTGTGATGTATGTGTTCAACTTGTTGTGTACATCGGTGAAGCTAGAACATCTGCTTGTGATGTATGTGTTCAACTTGTTGTGTACATCAGTGAAGCTGGGACATCTGCTTGTAATGTATGTGTTCAACTTATTGTGTACATCGGTGAAGCTAGAACATCTGCTTGTGATGTATGTGTTCAACTTGTTGTGTACATCGGTGAAGCTGTAGCATCTGCTTGTAATGTATGTGTTCAACTTGTTGTGTACATCGGTGAAGCTAGAACATCTGCTTGTGATGTATGTGTTCAACTTGTTGTGTACATCAGTGAAGCTGGGGCATCTGCTTGTAATGTATGTGTTCAACTTATTGTGTACATCGGTGAAGCTAGAACATCTGCTTGTGATGTATGTGTTCAACTTGTTGTGTACATCGGTGAAGCTGTAGCATCTGCTTGTAATGTATGTGTTCAACTTGTTGTGTACATTGGTGAAGCTAGAAATGTATGTGTTCAACTTGTTGTGTACATCGGTGAAGCTGGATCATTTGCTTGTGATGTATGTGTTCAGCTTGTTGTGTACATCGGTGAAGCTAAAACATCTGCTTGTGATGTATGTGTTCAACTTGTTGTGTACATCGGTGAAGCTGGAACATCTGCTTGTGATGTATATGTTCAACTTGTTGTGTACATCGGTGAAGCTAGAACATCTGCTTGTAATGTATGTGTTCAACTTGTTGTGTACATCAGTGAAGCTAGAAATGTATGTGTTCAGCTTGTTGTGTACATCGGTGAAGCTGTAGCATCTGCTTGTGATGTATGTGTTCAACTTGTTGTGTACATCGGTGAAGCTGGGGCATATGCTTGTAATGTATGTGTTCAACTTGTTGTGTACATCGGTGAAGCTAGAACATCTGCTTGTAATGTATGTGTTCAACTTGTTGTGTACATCGGTGAAGCTAGAACATCTGCTTGTGATGTTGTATGTGTTCAACTTGTGTACATCGGTGAAGCTGGAACATCTGCTTGTGATGTATGTGTTCAACTTGTTGTGTACATCGGTGAAGTTGTAGCATCTGCTTGTAATGTATGTGTTCAACTTGTTGTGTACATCGGTGAAGCTGTAGCATCTGCTTGTAATGTATGTGTTCAACTTGTTGTGTACATCGGTGAAGCTGGAACATCTGCTTGTGATGTATATGTTCAACTTGTTGTGTACATCGGTGAAGCTAAAACATCTGCTTGTGATGTATGTGTTCAACTTGTTGTGTACATCGGTGAAGCTGGAACATCTGCTTGTGATGTATGTGTTCAACTTGTTGTGTACATCGGTGAAGCTAGAACATCTGCTTGTGATGTATGTGTTCAACTTGTTGTGTACATCGGTGAAGCTAGAACATCTGCTTGTGATGTATGTGTTCAACTTGTTGTGTACATCGGTGAAGCTAGAACATCTGCTTGTGATGTATGTGTTCAACTTGTTGTGTACATCGGTGAAGCTAGAACATCTGCTTGTGATGTATGTGTTCAACTTGTTGTGTACATCGGTGAAGCTAGAACATCTGCTTGTAATGTATGTGTTCAACTTGTTGTGTACATCAGTGAAGCTAGAAATGTATGTGTTCAGCTTGTTGTGTACATCGGTGAAGCTGTAGCATCTGCTTGTGATGTATGTGTTCAACTTGTTGTGTACATCGGTGAAGCTGGAACATCTGCTTGTATGTATGTGTTCAACTTGTTGTGTACATCGGTGAAGCTGGGCATCTGCTTGTAATGTATGTGTTCAACTTGTTGTGTACATCGGTGAAGCTAGAACATCTGCTTGTAATGTATGTGTTCAACTTGTTGTGTACATCGGTGAAGCTAGAACATCTGCTTGTGATGTATGTGTTCAACTTGTTGTGTACATCGGTGAAGCTGGAACATCTGCTTGTGATGTATGTGTTCAACTTGTTGTGTACATCGGTGAAGCTGGAACATCTGCTTGTGATGTATGTGTTCAACTTGTTGTGTACATCGGTGAAGCTAGAACATCTGCTTGTGATGTATGTGTTCAACTTGTTGTGTACATCGGTGAAGCTGTAGCATCTGCTTGTAATGTATGTGTTCAACTTGTTGTGTACATCGGTGAAGCTGGAACATCTGCTTGTGATGTATGTGTTCAACTTGTTGTGTACATCGGTGAAGCTGTAGCATCTGCTTGTGATGTATGTGTTCAACTTGTTGTGTACATCGGTGAAGCTGTAGCATCTGCTTGTGATGTATGTGTTCAACTTGTTGTGTACATCGGTGAAGCTGGAACATCTGCTTGTGATGTATGTGTTCAACTTATTGTGTACATCGGTGAAGCTAGAACATCTGCTTGTGATGTATGTGTTCAACTTCTTGTGTACATTGGTGAAGCTGTAGCATCTGCGTGTAATGTATGTGTTCAACTTGTTGTGTACATCGGTGAAGTTAGAACATCTGCTTGTGATGTATGTATTCAACTTGTTGTGTACATCGGTGAAGCTAGAACATCTGCTTGTAATGTATGTGTTCAACTTGTTGTGTACATCAGTGAAGCTAGAAATGTATGTGTTCAGCTTGTTGTGTACATCGGTGAAGCTGTAGCATCTGCTTGTGATGTATGTGTTCAACTTGTTGTGTACATCGGTGAAGCTGGGGCATCTGCTTGTAATGTATGTATTCAACTTGTTGTGTACATCGGTGAAGCTAGAACATCTGCTTGTAATGTATGTGTTCAACTTGTTGTGTACATCGGTGAAGCTAGAACATCTGCTTGTGATGTTGTATGTGTTCAACTTGTGTACATCGGTGAAGCTGGAACATCTGCTTGTGATGTATGTGTTCAACTTGTTGTGTACATCGGTGAAGCTATAGCATCTGCTTGTGATGTATGTGTTCAACTTGTTGTGTACATCGGTGAAGCTGGGGCATCTGCTTGTAATGTATGTGTTCAACTTGTTGTGTACATCAGTGAAGCTAGAAATGTATGTGTTCAGCTTGTTGTGTACATCGGTGAAGCTGTATCATCTGCTTGTGATGTATGTGTTCAACTTGTTGTGTACATCGGTGAAGCTAGAACATCTGCTTGTGATGTATGTGTTCAACTTGTTGTGTACATCGGTGAAGCTAGAACATCTGCTTGTGATGTATGTGTTCAACTTGTTGTGTACATCGGTGAAGCTGTAGCATCTGCTTGTAATGTATGTGTTCAACTTGTTGTGTACATCGGTGAAGCTGGAACATCTGCTTGTGATGTATGTGTTCAACTTGTTGTGTACATCGGTGAAGCTGTAACATCTGCTTGTGATGTATGTGTTCAACTTGTTGTGTACATCGGTGAAGCTGGAACATCTGCTTGTGATGTATGTGTTCAACTTATTGTGTACATCGGTGAAGCTAGAACATCTGCTTGTGATGTATGTGTTCAACTTGTTGTGTACATCGGTGAAGCTGTAGCATCTGCTTGTAATGTATGTGTTCAACTTGTTGTGTACATCGGTGAAGTTAGAACATCTGCTTGTGATGTATGTATTCAACTTGTTGTGTACATCGGTGAAGATAGAACATCTGCTTGTAATGTATGTGTTCAACTTGTTGTGTACATCAGTGAAGCTAGAAATGTATGTGTTCAGCTTGTTGTGTACATCGGTGAAGCTGTAGCATCTGCTTGTGATGTATGTGTTCAACTTGTTGTGTACATCGGTGAAGCTGGGGCATCTGCTTGTAATGTATGTGTTCAACTTGTTGTGTACATCGGTGAAGCTAGAACATCTGCTTGTAATGTATGTGTTCAACTTGTTGTGTACATCGGTGAAGCTAGAACATCTGCTTGTGATGTTGTATGTGTTCAACTTGTGTACATCGGTGAAGCTGGAACATCTGCTTGTGATGTATGTGTTCAACTTGTTGTGTACATCGGTGAAGCTGTAGCATCTGCTTGTGATGTATGTGTTCGACTTGTTGTGTACATCGGTGAAGCTGGGGCATCTGCTTGTAATGTATGTGTTCAACTTGTTGTGTACATCAGTGAAGCTAGAAATGTATGTGTTCAGCTTGTTGTGTACATCGGTGAAGCTGTATCATCTGGTTGTGATGTATGTGTTCAACTTGTTGTGTACATCGGTGAAGCTGTAGCATCTGCTTGTGATGTATGTGTTCAACTTGTTGTGTACATCGGTGAAGCTGGGGCATCTGCTTGTAATGTATGTATTCAACTTGTTGTGTACATCGGTGAAGCTAGAACATCTGCTTGTAATGTATGTGTTCAACTTGTTGTGTACATCGGTGAAGCTAGAACATCTGCTTGTGATGTTGTATGTGTTCAACTTGTGTACATCGGTGAAGCTGGAACATCTGCTTGTGATGTATGTGTTCAACTTGTTGTGTACATCGGTGAAGCTATAGCATCTGCTTGTGATGTATGTGTTCAACTTGTTGTGTACATCGGTGAAGCTGGGGCATCTGCTTGTAATGTATGTGTTCAACTTGTTGTGTACATCAGTGAAGCTAGAAATGTATGTGTTCAGCTTGTTGTGTACATCGGTGAAGCTTATCATCTGCTTGTGATGTATGTGTTCAACTTGTTGTGTACATCGGTGAAGCTAGAACATCTGCTTGTGATGTATGTGTTCAACTTGTTGTGTACATCGGTGAAGCTAGAACATCTGCTTGTGATGTATGTGTTCAACTTGTTGTGTACATCGGTGAAGCTGTAGCATCTGCTTGTAATGTATGTGTTCAACTTGTTGTGTACATCGGTGAAGCTGGAACATCTGCTTGTGATGTATGTGTTCAACTTGTTGTGTACATCGGTGAAGCTGTAGCATCTGCTTGTGATGTATGTGTTCAACTTGTTGTGTACATCGGTGAAGCTGGAACATCTGCTTGTGATGTATGTGTTCAACTTATTGTGTACATCGGTGAAGCTAGAACATCTGCTTGTGATGTATGTGTTCAACTTCTTGTGTACATCGGTGAAGCTGTAACATCTGCTTGTGATGTATGTGTTCAACTTGTTGTGTACATCGGTGAAGTTAGAACATCTGCTTGTGATGTATGTATTCAACTTGTTGTGTACATCGGTGAAGATAGAACATCTGCTTGTAATGTATGTGTTCAACTTGTTGTGTACATCAGTGAAGCTAGAAATGTATGTGTTCAGCTTGTTGTGTACATCGGTGAAGCTGTAGCATCTGCTTGTGATGTATGTGTTCAACTTGTTGTGTACATCGGTGAAGCTGGGGCATCTGCTTGTAATGTATGTGTTCAACTTGTTGTGTACATCGGTGAAGCTAGAACATCTGCTTGTAATGTATGTGTTCAACTTGTTGTGTACATCGGTGAAGCTAGAACATCTGCTTGTGATGTTGTATGTGTTCAACTTGTGTACATCGGTGAAGCTGGAACATCTGCTTGTGATGTATGTGTTCAACTTGTTGTGTACATCGGTGAAGCTGTAGCATCTGCTTGTGATGTATGTGTTCAACTTGTTGTGTACATCGGTGAAGCTGGGGCATCTGCTTGTAATGTATGTGTTCAACTTGTTGTGTACATCAGTGAAGCTAGAAATGTATGTGTTCAGCTTGTTGTGTACATCGGTGAAGCTGTATCATCTGGTTGTGATGTATGTGTTCAACTTGTTGTGTACATCTGTGAAGCTAGAACATCTGCTTGTGATGTATGTGTTCAACTTGTTGTGTACATCGGTGAAGCTGTAGCATCTGCTTGTAATGTATGTGTTCAACTTGTTGTGTACATCGGTGAAGCTTGAACATCTGCTTGTGATGTATGTGTTCAACTTGTTGTGTACATTAGTGAAGCTGTAGCATCTGCTTGTGATGTATGTGTTCAACTTGTTGTGTACATCGGTGAAGCTAGAACATCTGCTTGTGATGTATGTGTTCAACTTGTGTACATCGGTGAAGCTAGAACATCTGCTTGTAATGTATGTGTTCAACTTGTGTACATCGGTGAAGCTAGAACATCTGCTTGTGATGTATGTGTTCAACTTCTTGTGTACATCGGTGAAGCTGGAACACCTGCTTGTGATGTATGTGTTCAACTTGTTGTGTACATCGGTAAGGCTGGAACACCTGCTTGTGATGTATGTGTTCAACTTGTTGTGTACATCGGTGAAGCTGTAGCATCTGCTTGTGATGTATATGTTCAACTTGTTGTGTACATCGGTGAAGCTGGAACATCTGCTTGTGATGTATGTGTTCAACTTGTTGTGTACATCGGTGAAGCTGTAGCATCTGCTTGTAATGTATGTGTTCAACTTGTTGTGTACATCGGTGAAGCTGGAACATCTGCTTGTGATGTATGTGCTCAACTTGTTGTGTACATCGGTGAAGCTGGGGCATCTGCTTGTGATGTATGTGTTCAACTTGTTGTGTACATCGGTGAAGCTAGAACATCTGCTTGTAATGTATGTGTTCAACTTGTTGTGTACATCGGTGAAGCTAGAACATCTGCTTGTGATGTTGTATGTGTTCAACTTGTGTACATCGGTGAAGCTAGAACATCTGCTTGTGATGTATGTGTTCAACTTGTTGTGTACATCGGTGAAGCTAGAACATCTGCTTGTGATGTATGTGTTCAACTTGTTGTATACATTGGTGTGCAGACACATGCTAACTGTTTATTTCTGTGTCTCCGCAGGAACCAGAAGTCTCGTGCATGCACACTCATGTGACAAGAAGTTGTATTCAGACATCCTATGCGGACAGACGGATAATGGGAACTAGAGACTAGATGTGCACCTTTGTATTAGGAGCATTATAAATATCTGTGATAAATTGGAAGAAATCATATGACAAATTGACATGTAAAATGATGCTTTGTTACCAACCATTCCTCTTCCAACACAGAACCTTCCTCTATTAATAGTTTATTGGGTTTGCTTCGGACTCTCCACACAGAGTTATGTGCGGTCAGTAAAATATATGGTGGATGAGGGGTTAGCCGAATCCTCTAATGATTTTACTGAACCCACATTACTCTGTGGAGGGTCACTAGCAAACCCAACAATGAAATTATTGCATCGACAACTATTAATTTAAAAAAATGATGGAATGATTGCATCGATTCACCTGTTTGTCTGTGTTTGTGGATTAAAGTCACACAAGCAGCTACGGTCATATGGCTACTCTCCAGCTATTATTGGTGGAGGAAGACCCCGGGTGCCTTACGAGCAGTATTTCATGCATGGACAGGCACCAGGATAGAACCACCGACCTTCCACAAGCCAGCTGGATAGCTTCCTTACATGAAAGAATTTGACACCTCAAGTGTTATTAGAACCTACAGCAGTAAGGGGCAAGTGATTTGAAGTGAACTGCTCCATCCATTCAGAATTTTAAAAGTGTATTTAAATTGTTTTCTGAAGTTATTATTTAAATGTAAAGTTAGATGATGACTGCCGGCCAGAAGAACCTGTCTGAGTCTTTTCGACATTTAAGCTTCCTGTGCTCCCATTTTTGTCAACCTTGACATTGATGTTATGTGTCGTCTTGTCAGTGTCAACAATGGATGCGGCAAATAGATTTGGTTCCTTTACTGATGGGGAACTAGAAGCTAGGAGGTTATTGCTTCATTCAAACTTTATACATTGATGCCGATTTACTTAAAATAAGTTCAGAAAACAATTAAAGACTTAAAATTCTGAATCGAGAGTTTTAGAAAGCAGCCATTTTTCTACATAAGATATTTACTGACCCTCCACAATCCCATGTAGGGTCACCACCTGATCACCTTTGACCAATGGAAAGGATATAATTAGTGGGCCATTGACCAATGGAAAGGATAGAATTAGTGGGCCTTTGACCAATGGAAAGGATAGAATTAGTGGGCCTTTGACCAATGGAAAGGATAGAATTAGTGGGCCTTTGACCAATGGAAAGGATAGAATTAGTGGGCCTTTGACCAATGGAAAGGATAGAATTAGTGGGCCTTTGACCAATGGAAAGGATAGAATTAGTGGGCCTTTGACCAATGGAAAGGATAGAATTAGTGGGCCTTTGACCAATGGAAAGGATAGAATTAGTGGGCCATTGACCAATGGAAAGGATATAATTAGTTGGCCTTTGACCAATGGAAAGGATAGAATTAGTGGGCCCTTGACCAATGGAAAGGATAGAATTAGTGGGCCCTTGACCAATGGAAAGGATAGAATTAGTGGGCCTTTGACCAATGGAAAGGATAGAATTAGTGGAAGGTGCAACAAATGGGTCTTAGGATCCTTATTATCTGTATATCATTGGAAAGATATTTTATTTTTTCCAGATTCTAAGAATCTCTTTAAAAACATCCGAATTTTATTCTTTTTCTATGCATAAACATTCATTGAATTTTCGTACCTCCCATGTAGGAAAGCAAAACTCTTCCAGAAGCAAATTATCTCTGTTCCAGAAGCAAATTATCTCTGTTCCAGAAGCAAATTATCTCTGTTCCAGAAGCAAATTATCTCTGTTCCAGAAGCAAATTATCTCTGTTCCAGAAGCAAATTATCTCTGTTCCAGAAGCAAATTATCTCTGTTCCAGAATCAAATTATCTCTGTTCCAGAAGCAAAATCTCCCTCTTCAGGAAGCAAAGTGTTCCTCTTGGAGTTTGACAATGGTTTATTTACTTTTGATAAGTGGTTAAGGACACTAAATCACTTGCCCCTTAAAGCTGTAAATTCGAATCCATGTCGAATTCTTTCATGTGAGGAAACTGCCCAGCTGGCTTGCGGAAGGTCGGTTGTTCTATCCTGCTCTCAGTCTGTGCTAGAAATACTGCTTGGAGGGTCACCCAAGGTCGTCTTCCATCAATAATAGCAGGAGAGTCACCATATGACCTTACCTGTTGATGCGACTTTTAACCTGAAATACAAAAGCAAAGCACTTTTTAATGGGTGGATCTGAGTTTGTTCTACTAGTAGTATTGAATTGTTGGGCCATGGGTCACAGGTTTGATTCCCTTCTCCACCAATAATAACATTATTAATGATAAGTCTGAATCAATGTCAATTGTATCAGTGCATTACACCAAGCAGGGTACCAATGGAATGTCAATTGTATCAGTGCATTACACCAAGCAGGTTACCAGTGGAATGTCATATTCGGACAGCCATTGGATAACTTCTAAATTTAATAATTAATATTATATAGAAGTGTAGTCAAGAATATTTACATGCTACATGTGTTTGTATTAAACCTTTTTGGGATCAGGTATTTAATGTTTCATAGTCCGTCCATGCTTTATATGAATCTTTTATTTTTATTCATTTCACATTATATAGTTGGTCAACAAATGTCTCAAATATCTGCCTTACATACCTTACTTAACCCATACCCACAGCAAATGTCTGCCTTGCATACCTTACTTAACCCATACCCACAACAAATGTCTGCCTTACATACCTTACTTAACCCATACCCACAACAAATATCTCCCTTACATACCTTACTTAACCCATACCCACAACAAATGTCTCCCTTACATACCTTACTTAACCCATACCCACAACAACTGTCTGCCTTGCATATCATACTTAACCCTGTCCAATTAGCGCAGTGGTTAGCACGCTCGCTTCTCACCAATGCAACCCGGGTTCGATCCTCGGACTAGGAAGTATGTGAGATGGTACGATGGTCGCCAGATCAGACAGGTGGGTTTTCTCTGGGTACTCCGGTTTCCTCCCATATAATATAAGTTGTTAAGACTTGTTTCGCAATCGCTGTAAAATAAACAAAAGTTTGAATAGGCAAAACTGTGTACAGGATGAGAACAGCTCCAGTGAGGATTTTATAATTATCTGTGATAAGTTTAAAGCAGCATTACATCGTAATAAAGGATGTTTTGGGTAAAATATAAATACTAGTGTGTGTTTACAAAAATCGAAATAGTAGCTCAGAAACGATAAAATTCCAATAAATTTAAACCGTCGTATACGCGAATTTGTTCATCAACACACGAAATGTAAACACGCACAGCGCACATGCGTGAAACAACAGGATGTAGAAAACAACGTATATATTTTGAACATGAAAGACTATCTATCTATCTTCCTCTAATGTCGAACCCATTGCGGGGATGTAGAAATGTCCCTAAAAGACAGCTAACAGAGGTATGAATCAACATATCAAGTAATTTAATTAAAAAAGACAACGTGGGACAAATGGGGACGATGCATTCCGAATGCACGTGGACGATGCGTTCCGGTTGTAAACAAGTGCGTGACCGATCAACTCGGAAAGTCCTACTTTCGGTTTCGAGTTTGTTTTATCGCAAAAAAACACTGTTTACCAAATGAACATAAGCATACAAAGTATAATGTTAGATTGTGTAGCAGCATTGCTACCCATACGTAAAAATTGAATTTTTCAAATATCTTTTATTTCATACAATGTAATGCTGCTTTAATGGTATTTACAAACATTTTTGCATATCCTGTATCTATTTTCCTCCGGTACTTTTGTATACATATTATTTTTGTTTTGTTTGTTTATGTACATGTATTACCCTTCGTCTCGTATTTTGACAATGATTTTGTGTTCACAGAATTCTATAGGAGTGTCATATTTTCATTTCCCTATGATCATTCTGAGCCTTGTATTAATGTCTCAATTTTTGACATTTTTCTAAAGCTAGTTCAATGTACCTGTATATTTATAAAGTATCAGATTTATATTGAGAGTAATTTTATTGTTGAATTTTATAGTAAATAAATTTATGTGACAAAATTCCCCAATACTTTTTTCTTTAATTTGTCTGTCTCGACCATTATGTGTAATACTTCTTTAATTTGTCTGTCTCGACCATTATGTGTAATACTTCTTTAATTTGTCTGCCTCGACCATTATGTGTAATACTTCTTTAATTTGTCTGCCTCGACCATTATGTGTAATACTTCTTTAATTTGTCTTCCTCGACCATTATGTGTAATACTTCTTTAATTTGTCTGCCTCGACCATTATGTGTAATACTTCTTTAATTTGTCTGCCTCGACCATTATGTGTAATACTTCTTTAATTTGTCTGCCTCGACCATTATGTGTAATACTTCTTTAATTTGTCTGCCTCGACCATTATGTGTAATACTTCTTTAATTTGTCTGCCTCGACCATTATGTGTAATACTTCTTTAATTTGTCTTCCTCGACCATTATGTGTAATACTTCTTTAATTTGTCTGCCTCGACCATTATGTGTAATACTTCTTTAATTTGTCTGCCTCGACCATTATGTGTAATACTTCTTTAATTTGTCTGCCTCGACCATTATGTGTAATACTTCTTTAATTTGTCTTCCTCGACCATTATGTGTAATACTTCTTTAATTTGTCTTCCTCGACCATTATGTGTAATATTCTTTAATTTGTCTGCCTCGACCATTATGTGTAATACTTCTTTAATTTGTCTTCCTCGACCATTATGTGTAATACTTCTTTAATTTGTCTGCCTCGACCATTATGTGTAATACTTCTTTAATTTGTCTTCCTCGACCATTATGTGTAATACTTCTTTAATTTGTCTTCCTCGACCATTATGTGTAATACTTCTTTAATTTGTCTGCCTCGACCATTATGTGTAATACTTCTTTAATTTGTCTTCCTCGACCATTATGTGTAATACTTCTTTAATTTGTCTGTCTCGACCATTATGTGTAATACTTCTTTAATTTGTCTGTCTCGACCATTATGTGTAATACTTCTTTAATTTGTCTGTCTCGACCATTATGTGTAATACTTCTTTAATTTGTCTGTCTCGACCATTATGTGTAATACTTCTTTAATTTGTCTGTCTCGACCATTATGTGTAATACTTCTTTAATTTGTCTGTCTCGACCATTATGTGTAATACTTCTTTAATTTGTCTGTCTCGACCATTATGTGTAATACTTCTTTAATTTGTCTGTCTCGACCATTATGTGTAATACTTCTTTAATTTGTCTGTCTCGACCATTATGTGTAATACTTCTTTAATTTGTCTGTCTCGACCATTATGTGTAATACTTCTTTAATTTGTCTGTCTCGACCATTATGTGTAATACTTCTTTTGTTTGCGTCCATCTATCACACAACTATCCCTGAGTATTCATTATCAAGTATTTACCATTTCCCAATGATATTTAGTAGGATGAAGAGGCCAATGAGATTTACCACATCACCCATATGGTGACGAGGGTTAACCCGTAACCTGCTAGTCACGACTAAAGTCTTTACAAAATTACAAACAGCATAGAGCCAGATCAGACGTCACAGAACAGAACATGTTGTCTGATCAGGCTCTATACTGTTTGCTATTCGGATAGTGGAGCTAAAACACATGTCTGAATAGCAAACAACATTGATACTGTTGTTTGCACATTCCGTCCAATTTATTTGTCAGGTTATGGGTTAATAAGCTCAATCCTCATCATCGGCAAGTGCAGAGCACTCCAGCCATAACTCTGTGGAAGTCGTGATAGCGCAGTGGATGCGCGTTCGCTTCAGGTGCGAAAGGTCCGGAGTTCGAGCCCCGCTGAAGCCGTTACGATTGTGCCCTTAGGCAAGGCATTTAAATTCCACATTGCATCTTCTCTCTCCCTCGTGGCGATGGATTCCATCAGGAATGAGGTCTCGAGAGTGATTAATATAAGTTGAAATAACTTGTTTCGCAATAGAGCTAAAATAAATTTGTATAAACTAAACCATAACTCTCGACATTGTCATGTTGTCTGTATGGGAAATGGGAAGACTATAACAGTGTCTTAGATTTTGCAGCATTTTTGAGTTCCTCATGTCTGCCCTTGGAAGAGTTTGACCAGCAGGCCCCGAGGTTATAAAACTTTTCTTCAATATCAAAACTCAGTCTCAAGCGCCTGGTTGGTTCAGCTGACAGTAACACTCAGAATCAACCAATCAGATTATTTGAGCTTGAGTTTGAGATCTGAGAAAAGTTTTATAACCTCGGGGCCTTGTCTGCCTACTACCTATAACCCTGCCTAATTCTGGTTACCCAGTACAGTTCAGCTAACAAAGCAAAATGCAGGTAACTAGGTCTAGTTCAGATTACCCAGCACACTTCAGGTAACCCAGCTCAGTTTGGGTAACCAGAATTAGGCAGGGTTATAGGTAGTAGGCAGACAAGCCTTGCCTCGAGGTTATAAAACTTTTCTCAGATCTCAAACTCAAGCTCAAATAATCTGATTGGTTGATTCTGAGTGTTACTGTCAGCTGAACCAACCAGGCGCTTGAGACTGAGTTTTGATATTGGAGAAAAGTTTTATAACCTCGGGGCCACAGGTAACCCAGCTCAGTTTAGGTAAATTAGCTCAGTTCAGATTAGGGTCAACCAAGGGTATGGTAATGGTCCGAACATTGGTTCAGAGTCAAACCTGATTAGAACCAGCTAAGCCCAAGGATTGCTCGGGTGCAGCAGAGAGGGGTAATAGTGGATATTCTTGTACCTCAGAAATTAATAGTTGACAATAGTTTGACTTTGTATGATGTGTTTTTCTGTTTCTATAGACCAGTGGTAGGATCAACTTGTATGGAAGTATTGGAATTTGAAAAACAACAGCTTGATAAACAAGTAAGTAGGATACTGTTAAGATGAACTAACCGTAATGTTAGTTGGGGTTGGTGCAAAACTGATGTTAGTGTCTGTAAATAAAGCTGGCATATAGAACAATTCTGCACTAAATGTTCTCTCATGTCCTTAACCCATTCAACACCAAGTAACTCACATGGACTGGTCCATGATATTCATAAACCAATAAATGAATCAGAAAATCACATTTGGACAAGTTCATTTATCAAAATGGGTAATTATGTCTAAAAATAGTCATATCACTGGCAAAAAGTGCAGATCCTGATGAGACGGCTCGTCACGAGCTGGCTCATCTGGATCTACACTTTTTGTAAGCCTATTTAGAGGTCTGTGGTGTTGAAAGGGTTAATAAAATTGTTAGAATATTAGAAACTTTAATTTGGTTTAGTTTTCATGAAAATGCTAGCAAACACTGTGTGACAAAGTGATGGGTGGGGTATGGTAGGCATTGCATTCCTGTAGATTATTACAATAGAGCTGTGGGAAGTCCTAGGATCCATCAGGGTTATCGGTGCCGTGTACATCTTTTTTGGTACCTTGTGGATAAATTCTTGAGTTCCTGTGGTTTATTCATATTTATTTAAGATTGGTTGTAAAGTAAGTTTGGAATGTGTACTCTTCAGACCTCATTCCTGATGGGTGGGAGGGGGCTATGTGTATTTAAGTGGTGTGTCTAGTACATCCACCACTATGGTTCTGGTGAGGTGGGAGGGGGGCTATGTGTATTTAAGTGTCGTGTCTAAGTACATCCACCACTATGGTTCTGGTGAGGTGGGAGGGGGGCTATGTGTATTTAAGTGTTGTGTCTAGTACATCCATCACTATGGTTCTGGTGAGGTGGGAGGGGGGGGCTATGTGTATTTAAGTGTTGTGTCTAGTACATCCACCACTATGGTTCTGGTGAGGTGGGAGGGGGGCTATGTGTATTTAAGTGTCGTGTCTAACTACATCCACCACTATGGTTCTGGTGAGGTGGGAGCTATGTGTATTTGAGTGTCGTGTCTAAGTACATCCACCACTATGGTTCTGGTGAGGTGGGAGCTATGTGTATTTAAGTGTCGTGTCTAAGTACATCCACCACTATGGTTCTGGTGAGGTGGGAGGGGGGCTATGTGTATTTAAGTGTCGTGTCTAAGTACATCCACCACTGGTTTTAGTGAGGTGGGAGCTATGTGTATTTAAGTGTCGTGTCTAAGTACATCCACCACTATGGTTTTGGTGAGGGGGGGCTATGTGTATTTAAGTGGTGTGTCTAGTACATCCACCACTATGGTTCTGGTGAGGTGGGCTATGTGTATTTAAGTGTTGTGTCTAGTACATCCACCACTATGGTTCTGGTGAGGTGGAAACTATGTGTATTTGAGTGTCGTGTCTAAGTACATCCACCACTATGGTTCTGGTGAGGTGGGAGGGGGGGCTATGTGTATTTAAGCGTCGTGTCTAAGTACATCCACCACTATGGTTCTGGTGAGGTGGAGCTATGTGTATTTAAGTGTCGTGTCTAAGTACATCCACCACTATGGTTTTGGTGAGGGGGGAGGGGGGCTATGTGTATTTGAGTGTCGTGTCTGAGTACATACACCACTATGGTTCTGGTGAGGTGGGAGGCTATGTGTATTTAAATGTCGTGTCTAAGTACATCCACCACTATGGTTCTGGTGAGGTGGGAAGGGGGCTATGTGTATTTAAGTGTTGTGTCTAGTACATCCACCACTATGGTTCTGGTGAGGTGGGAGGGGGGGTCTATGTGTATTTAAGTGTCGTGTCTAAGTACATCCACCACTATGGTTCTGGTGAGGTGGGAGCTATGTGTATGTAAGTGTCATGTCTAAGTACATCCACCACTATGGTTTTGGTGAGGTGGGAGCTATGTGTATTTAAGTGTCGTGTCTAAGTACATCCACCACTATGGTTCTGGTGAGGTGGGAGCTTTGTGTATTTAAGTGTTGTGTCTAGTACATCCACCACTATGGTTCTGGTGAGGCTCAAACTCGCAACCATATGATTACGAAACAAACATCATATCCATTACACAATTGGCTGTCCGCTTAGCGCAGTGTATTATATACACATACAATAGTTCTATGAATAACTCTCAATACACAATCATACGCGCCTACATGAGTAGGAGTCATTAATAGATATATTGTGAACACAAGTGTGGAATCGGAAGATATCTGATAGAAACAAATTTGTTTGGTTGAGTCCATTACACCATTATTTCACAGCGATATTGTTTGGATTCCGCGATGTTTGCCATCAGCTTCTGTCCCAGCTACCCAATGAGCCTCATTTGTTGTATGCAGTTTATTATAGATAACACTAGTAGTTATACTGGTTTATATTACAGATTATTGGATTACGAGACAGTCTAAGCACCACACAATTGAATGCACTGAATGCTAAAAGTAAACTTCTGCAGCAGAAGATAGACCATCAGTCGGCTGCTCTCAAAGTTGGAGGGGTCGACACATGGAAAGGTTTGCCATTCAATCACATACACATGAAATACCGGTATCTCCCTTCAAGGGTAATGTCCCCCTCGAGATGGTACACACATGGAGTATCTCCCTTCAAGGGTAATGTCCCCCTCGAGATGGTACACACATGGAGTATCTCCCTTCAAAGGGAATGTCCCCCTCGAGATGGTACACACATGGAGTATCTCCCTTTAAGGGGAATATCCCCCTCGAGATGGTACACACATGGAGTATCTCCCTTCAAGGGGAATATTCCCCTCGAGATGGTACACACATGAAGTATCTCCCTTCAAGGGGAATGTCCCCCTTGAGATGGTACACACATGGAGTATCTCCCTTCAAGGGGAATGTCCCCCTCGAGATGGTACACACATGGAGTATCTCCCTTCAAGGGGAATGTCCCCCTCGAGATGGTACACACATGGAGTATCTCCCTTCAAGGGGAATGTCCCCCTCGAGATGGTACACACATGAAGTATCTCCCTTCAAGGGGAATGTCCCCCTCGAGATGGTACACACATGGAGTATCTCCCTCCAAAGGGAATAACCCCCTCGAGATGGTACACACATGGAGTATCTCCCTTCAAAGGGAATATTCCCCTCGAGATGGTACACACATGGAGTATCTCCCTTCAAGGGGAATGTCCCCCTCGAGATGGTACACACATGAAGTATCTCCCTTCAAGGGGAATATCCCCCTCGAGATGGTACACACATGGAGTATCTCCCTTCAAGGGGAATGTCCCCCTCGAGATGGTACACACATGAAGTATCTCCCTTCAAGGGGAATATCCCCCTCGAGATGGTACACACATGAAGTATACCCCCTCGATAGCATACACATTTCTATAAAAGGTGTATGTTTTCACCAAAATTCCCCCTTGAGTGTTTCGACATTTCCTTTGTTATAACTATTTTAAATGCCCCTCTTTGGAATGAGAAATATCCTCTCACCCACCCACCCACCCACCCTCCCTCACCCTCCTCTCCCTCTTGGACTCCAGAAATGTTTCACATGTATGCTCTCATCCTTTCCTCTCTTGCAAGAAATGTACCGAGTGGTCTTGCAACTTCTGACGAAAATATTGGCACTGTTGACAAAATTGTTAAAGCCAACAGCTAGTATCCTTTTATAATAACCCTTATTCTCGGAAGTTCCCAATACTGTTACTTGTTAATTAGATTTCATGATGCATGCAGTTAGCTAATAGCAGAAGTACATTCTGTTTGTCATGTAATAAACGAGGGTGAATAAGGGTGAATAGTTGACAGAGGCCAACCTCTATAAGTTAATCCATTCAACACCAAGTAACTGACATGGACTGGTGCATGATATTTTCAGGCCAATAAATTAATAAGAAAATTACATTTGGACCAGTTCATTTATCAAAGTGGGTAATTTTTGTGTAAAAATAGTAATATTACTGGCAAAAAGTGCAGATCCTGATGAGACGGCTCGTTACGAGCCGGCTCATCTGGATCTACACTTTTTGTAAGCCTATTGAGAGGTCTGTAGTGTTGAAAGGGTTAATCTATCTAATGTTACATAATCCCCATGCATATACATTGTAGGTGCAAACAATGCACATCAATATATTATAATAATTTACAATAAAAGTATGTGAGGAGAGTTTATAAATACAGAGTACATATGACCATTAGAATCTGTTTTTTCCTAAGCACATTTCTTTTTATATTCCCCCCCCCCACGAAGGGTTTTGAAGTGTTTTCATGATTCAAAAACTACTTATCCATCAGGCAAGAGAGGGTCACATTACAAAATCACAGATTTTATAACATGCATTGCTTACGTAGAAATGAATTTTGTAATCTGAAATATATGTAAACATGTTAATATATATACAATGTACTTCATATTTAGTGTTATGTATATTGTTAACATGTGAAAATTATTAATTATAAAAAAATAATATACAGAGTATGAGAGGATAGGCAATACTTGCAGCAAATGTGAGGATAGGCAATACTTGTAGCATATGTGAGGATAGGCAATACTTGCAGCGTATGTGAGGATAGACAATACTTGCAGCGTATGTGAGGATAGGCAATACTTGCAGCGTATGTGAGGATAGGCAATACTTGCAGCATATGTGAGGATAAGCAATATTTGCAGCATATGTGAGGATAGGCAATACTTGCAGCGTATGTGAGGATAGGCAATACTTGTAGCATATGTGAGGATAGGCAATACTTGCAGCGTATGTGAGGATAGACAATACTTGCAGTGTATGTGAGGATAGGCAATACTTGCAGCGTATGTGAGGATAGGCAATACTTGCAGCATATGTGAGGATAAGCAATACTTGCAGCATATGTGAGGATAGGCAATACTTGCAGTGTATGTGAGGATAGGCAATACTTGCAGCATATGTGAGGATAGGCAATACTTGCAGCGTATATGAGGATAGGCAATACTTGCAGCGTATGTGAGGATAGGCAATACTTGCAGTGTATGTGAGGATAGCCAATACTTGCAGCATATGTGAGGATAGGCAATACTTGCAGTGTATGTGAGGATAGGCAATACTTGCAGCATATGTGAGGATAGGCAATACTTGCAGCATATGTGAGGATAGGCAATACTTGCAGCATATGTGAGGATAGGCAATACTTGCAGCATATGTGAGGATAGGCAATACTTGCAGCATATGTGAGGATAGGCAATACTTGCAGCATATGTGAGGATAGGCAATACTTGCAGCATATGTGAGGATAGGCAATACTTGCAGCATATGTGAGGATAGGCAATACTTACAGCGTATGTGAGGATAGGCAACACTTGCAGCATATGTGAGGATAGGCAATACTTGCAGCGTATGTGCGGATAAGCAATACTTGCAGCGTATGTGAGGATAGGCAATACTTGCAGCGTATGTGCGGATAGGCAATACTTGCAGCATATGTGAGGATAGGCAATACGTGCAGTGTATGCGAGGATAGGCAATATTTACAGAATATATGAGGATAATTAATATTTACAGAGTATGTGAGGATAGTAGAAGAAGACATCAAGGCATATACTGATGAAGGTCGACAGTTTGCTCAGCACGGCGACATGCAGAAAGCCCAGCTCATGCTGACCAAGAAAAAACTTGCAGATAAAGAGGTTTGTTTGTATATATAACACCAGATAAAGAGGTTGGTTTGTATATATAATAACACCAGATAAAGAGGTTAGTTTGTATATATAACACCAGATAAAGATGTTAGTTTGTATATATAACACCAGATAAAGAGGTTTGTTTGTATATATAACACCAGATAAAGAGGTTTGTTTGTATATATAACACCAGATAAAGAGGTTGGTTTGTATATATAACACCAGATAAAGGTTAGTTTGTATATATAACACCAGCTAAAGAGGTTAGTTTGTATATATAACACCAGATAAAGAGGTTAGTTTGTATATATAACACCAGATAAAGGTTAGTTTGTATATATAACACCAGATAAAGATGTTAGTTTGTATATATAACACCAGATAAAGAGGTTGGTTTGTATATATAACACCAGATAAAGAGGTTAGTTTGTATATATAACACCAGATAAAGAGGTTTGTTTGTATATATAACACCAGATAAAGAGGTTTGTTTGTATATATAACACCAGATAAAGAGGTTAGTTTGTATATATAACACCAGATAAAGAGGTTAGTTTGTATATATAACACCAGATAAAGGTTGGTTTGTATATATAACACCAGATAAAGAGGTTTGTTTGTATATATAACACCAGACAGGGATGTTAGTTTGTATATATAACACCGGGCAAGGATGTTAGTTTGTATATATAACACCAGATAGAGAGGTTGGTTTGTATATATAACACCAGATAAAGAGGTTAGTTTGTATATATAACACCAGACAGGGATGTTAGTTTGTATATATAACACCGGGCAAGGATGTTAGTTTGTATATATAACACCAGGTAGAGAGGTTGGTTTGTATATATAACACCAGATAAAGAGGTTGGTTTGTATATATAACACCAGATAAAGAGGTTAGTTTGTATATATAACACCAGATAAAGAGGTTTGTTTGTATATATAACACCAGATAAAGAGGTTGGTTTGTATATATAACACCAGGTAGAGCGGTTAGTTTGTATATATACTGATTCAAAAAAGAAACGATACCTGGTGTTTATGTGTCTATAATTTCAACATTTATTAAGAAAATTCTTTGAAAATTCATAAGATGATAGTCCAACATGTTTGAAAGAGGAGCACATAAAGCATAATGAGCCTCCGAAACTGTCTGCTGCGTGATGACGGGGGTCTAATGGAGTTTTCACACAGACGTCAATACCGAGTATGGGCACCATTTGCGTCTCTCACTGCAATGCACCGCCGTCGCATCGAACGGAAGAGTGTCTGAATCTCTTGCTGGTCAATATTTGTCCACTCCTGACGCAAAACATCCCTCAGTTGGTTTAACGTTACCGGCTGACGTCGTCTGACGCGGCGGTCTAACGTATCCCACAAATGTTCTATGGGTGACAAGTCTGGTGACAAAGCAGGCCACGGCAGGGTTTCAATATTGTTCTGCTCCAATAATGTGGTGGAAATCCGAGCAGTATGACACCTGGCGTTGTCCTATTGGAACAGTGTGACGTTTCTGTTGGCGTTAAAGAACGGCACAACAACTGGCACAAGGATCTCATCACAGTACCGCTGGGCGTTTAGGTTCCCGTCCACCACTAACAGTTCAGTGCGACTGCCGAAGGTGATACCGCCCCACGCCATAACGCTTCCGCCCCCGAACAGATCGACCTGACGTACACATGCGTCGGCGTAACGTTCACCGCGTCTGCGATATACCCGCTCTCTGCCATCTGCTCGACGCAAACAGAACTGCGATTCATCGCTAAACATCACCGAATTCCACTGTAACAGAGTCTAGCGAGCACGTTCCGTCGTCCATTCCCGCCGTACATCACGGTGACGTCGTGTCAGGATGGGTCCAACGTATGGCCGATAGGCACGAATGCCACGTTCACCGAGCCAGTTCCTGACTTTGTGCACTGATGCGATTGTTGGTCATCCCAGGAGTAACGGCAGCTGTGTGCGTAGCAGGTAGGAACCGGTCACGTAAATGTGACGTCCGAATGTGACGGTCCTGTTCACGCGTCGTCACGATCTTGGACGGTCGTCCACCGATCCATGTGTTCGATAATGTCGAAGTAGACGTGTTATCGTGATCCGCGTAACCCCCGAGTCGATTTGCGACGTCACGCTGACTTAAACCGCAGTCAATCATGCCAATGGCACGCATTCTCTGATTGCGGTTTAGCCTAGGCATTTTGTTAGAGGTAACAATGGGTATGTAAGGTGTTTTTCCTCGATGATAATGCAATACCAGTACAATAAACCGGTTTTCCGATTTGTACATGTGCAGGAAGTTGTCTTTGTTGTTGAGCACGTGCAAATCGGAAATTCGGCGTTTATCGGGTGTTTATTTACCTGTGTTTATGGTTGGCTGACGTTGCAATAAGATACCCGGTACTGATACGTAATAATATATTAAACCTTTCTATGGTTTTATCGGTTTTACGTCATTTTTAGTTTGGTATCGTTTCTTTTTTGACTCAGTATATAACACCAGATAAAGGTTGGTTTGTATATTTAACACCAGATAAAGATGCTTGTTTGTATACAATGTACTTAAATAAGATATGATATAAATAATTAAAAGTCTTGTGTATTATGAATATCTTTTGTAGGTTGCCGCGATACGAACAAAAGTACCAAATATATAACCGGAGGGTTGAGAAAACATTACAATACAAACACATGTGCTGCACCGGTAGCCCAGTACCACATGGATACAAGTCATGTGATCATACACGTCTATACTGAGTGACCAGGCCAGCGACACGTCTATACTGAGTGACCAGGCCAGCAACACGTCTATACCGAGTGACCAGGCCAGCGACACGTCTATACTGAGTGACCAGGCCAGCGACACGTCCATACTGCGTGACCAGGCCAGAGACATGTCCATACTGCGTGACCAGTCTAACGACACGTCATTGCTGCATGACCAGGCCAGCGACACGTCATTGCTGCGTGACCAGGCTAGCGACAACTGGGAAAACTAAATGTGACATCAATGTATGCCCGTGATGTTAACGTTGATCACTTGAAGTACTCGCAAACCTGTCTTAAACAGATAAACTAGAAAAACATATTTGTATAATATAAGATTGGTTTAATTGTGGAATTATTGGGGAGGTGGTCGTCTTATAGAATTATTGGGGAGGTGGTCGTCTTATGGAATTATTGGGGCGGTGGTCGTCTTATAGAATTATTGGGGCGGTGGTCGTCTTATGGAATTATTGGGGAAGTGGTCGTCTTATGGAATTATTGGGGAGGTGGTCATCTTATAGAATTATTGGGGAGGTGGTCGTCATATAGAATTATTGGGGAGGTGGTAGTCTTATGGAATTATTGGGGCGGTGGTCGTCATATAGAATTATTGGGGCGGTGGTCATCTTATGGAATTATTGGGGAGGTGGTCATCTTATGGAATTATTGGGGCGGTGGTCGGCTTATAGAATTATTGGGGAGGTGGTCGTCTTATGGAATTATTGGGGCGGTGGTCGTCTTATGGAATTATTGGGGCGGTGGTCGTCTTATGGAATTATTGGGGAGGTGGTCGTCTTATGGAATTATTGGGGCGGTGGTCGTCTTATAGAATTATTGGGGAGGTGGTCGTCTTATGGAATTATTGGGGAGGTGGTCGGCTTATAGAATTATTGGGGAGGTGGTCGTCTTATGGAATTATTGGGGAGGTGGTCGGCTTATGGAATTATTGGGGCGGTGGTCGTCATATGGAATTATTGGGTCGGAGGTCGGCTTATGGAATTATTGGGGCGGTGGTCGTCATATGGAATTATTGGGGCGATGGTCGGCTTATAGAATTATTGGGGAGGTGGTCGGCTTATGGAATTATTGGGGAGGTAGTCGTCTTATAGAATTATTGGGGAGGTGGTCGGCTTATGGAATTATTGGGGAGGTGGTCGTCATATAGAATTATTGGGGAGGTGGTCGTCTTATGGAATTATTGGGGAGGTGGTCATCTTATAGAATTATTGGGGAGGTGGTCGTCATATAGAATTATTGGGGAGGTGGTCGTCTTATGGAATTATTGGGGCGGTGGTCATCTTATAGAATTATTGGGGAGGTGGTCGTCATATAGAATTATTGGGGAGGTGGTCGTCTTATGGAATTATTGGGGAGGTGGTCATCTTATAGAATTATTGGGGAGGTGGTCGTCATATAGAATTATTGGGGAGGTGGTCGTCTTATGGAATTATTGGGGAGGTGGTCATCTTATAGAATTATTGGGGAGGTGGTCGTCATATAGAATTATTGGGGAGGTGGTCGTCTTATGGAATTATTGGGGAGGTGGTCATCTTATAGAATTATTGGGGAGGTGGTCGTCATATAGAATTATTGGGGAGGTGGTCGTCTTATGGAATTATTGGGGCGGTGGTCGTCTTATAGAATTATTGGGGAGGTGGTCGTCTTATGGAATTATTGGGGAGGTGGTCGGCTTATAGAATTATTGGGGAGGTGGTCGTCTTATGGAATTATTGGGGAGGTGGTCGGCTTATGGAATTATTGGGGCGGTGGTCGTCATATGGAATTATTGGGTCGGAGGTCGGCTTATGGAATTATTGGGGCGGTGGTCGTCATATGGAATTATTGGGGCGATGGTCGGCTTATAGAATTATTGGGGAGGTGGTCGGCTTATGGAATTATTGGGGAGGTAGTCGTCTTATAGAATTATTGGGGAGGTGGTCGACTTATGGAATTATTGGGGAGGTGGTCGTCATATAGAATTATTGGGGAGGTGGTCGTCTTATGGAATTATTGGGGAGGTGGTCATCTTATAGAATTATTGGGGAGGTGGTCGTCATATAGAATTATTGGGGAGGTGGTCGTCTTATGGAATTATTGGGGCGGTGGTCATCTTATAGAATTATTGGGGAGGTGGTCGTCATATAGAATTATTGGGGAGGTGGTCGTCTTATGGAATTATTGGGGAGGTGGTCATCTTATAGAATTATTGGGGAGGTGGTCGTCATATAGAATTATTGGGGAGGTGGTCATCTTATAGAATTATTGGGGAGGTGGTCGTCATATAGAATTATTGGGGAGGTGGTCGTCTTATGGAATTATTGGGGCGGTGGTCGTCATATAGAATTATTGGGGCGGTGGTCATCTTATGGAATTATTGGGGAGGTGGTCATCTTATGGAATTATTGGGGCGGTGGTCGGCTTATAGAATTATTGGGGAGGTGGTCGTCTTATGGAATTATTGGGGCGGTGGTCGTCTTATGGAATTATTGGGGAGGTGGTCGTCTTATGGAATTATTGGGGAGGTGGTCGTCTTATGGAATTATTGGGGTGGTGGTCGTCTTATGGAATTATTGGGGAGGTGATCGGCTTATGGAATTATTGGGGCGGTGGTCGGCTTATGGAATTATTGGGGCGGTGGTCGTCTTATGGAATTATTGTCTTTAACAGTGTCTGTCTCTGTACATGGCATAATATTCTAATGTGATCATATCTAGTAACTTTACAGAAATATTATATTATACATGTTTGTTTCAGTATACGATCAAATTACGTTTCTCTGAATGAACATTGAAAGCATTATTATGATGCACCGCTAGTGATAATGATAAATTACAATGTATAATTATATCGTACACTAGCAAGACCATGTTTGCTTTACACATGAAATGTTATAATCGAAAATGATGCAACCACACCTTACATGGCCTTAACTGTTGCATTTATATGGTGGCCAAAACAATGGATTCTGAAATCGTTCACATTGATGTATTTTAAATGAATGCGGCTGGGAACCAGAGAGTGAACATTTTAGCTGTTTCAAAACGGCAAAAGGTGCATTTTTCATTGCGAAAGCATATAAGAAAGAGTTAAAACTGGTGTAAGTGTATATATGTATATATGTATATATATGTACAACAAAGCATAATTATGCTGTAAAGATCATTTAAAGTTATGAAGGGAATATGTTTTACCGTAACTAAACTTATATTATTCTATAAAATGAATGATATAGTTTGTGAAATAACACACTCATTTCCATTGCATGTTGAATCTATGACTCGCGATTGGCTTTATTCATTACAATGCTCGAGTTTGTACGACGGTTGCTAGTCTATTCCGCATAACTAAACTGCATGTTTCACTGTATAGTAGAATGATGAGCCTACGCACATCATATTTACATCGTTATTACAATCGTGTAAATAAAATAGAAATAGTTGTTGGGCAGTACTAGGAGAAGTGTGGTTAGAGGCAAACACCGAGGATACATGGTATGTTTGTATGACAGGCTCTCTGACCTAGTGATTGTTTGTATGACAGAGATGTAATACTTCACGATTTGCACATGTTTACCATATTAGATTTTGGTTGTGCAAGTTATTTACTGCTAAATGTCATAAAAACAAGGTGTTAATTAATTTGTTGTAGTGCGTTTTATTATTGGGTATATATCGTTAACAAGTAGGAAATGTTTTACTTCTGTACAAAAATTGTGTTTTGTATTTATTTATTTACATGTACTTATGAATATAACACACGCTCATATCTTTGGTTTTTAGTAATCATATTATTTTATATGCCCAACCCAGTGGTGCGCCAGGACAAACTGTCCATGCTGGTTACAAGTTTGAGAAAACAACACTGATATAAAATGTCTCTTGTTTACTACAGAAGTAAGAGAGAAATATAAGAATAGATCAACATCTAATATATGATTCATTTAATAAATCATTAAGAACCACAAACAATATAAATACATGTATAAAGAACCTCGATCATTAATATGCAACTTTCCAGACACACCCGTTAATATGCAACTTTCCAGGCACACCCGTTAATATGCAACTTTCCAGGCACACCCGTTAATATGCAACTTTCCAGGCACACCCGTTAATATGCAACTTTCCAGGCACACCCGTTAATATGCAACTTTCCAGGCGCACCCGTTAATATGCAACTTTCCAGGCGCACCCGTTAATATGCAACTTTCCAGACACACCCTTTAATTTGACACTGAGAGCATGCAAACCAATTTACAAATTCCCTGAAAAACATTTGAAAAATATCAAGTCTGGCTCATAGCATCTGGAAGAAAAACATTGTTTTAAGTAAACGCATAAAGCTGGTTTAACTATTGTAAGTACATAAATGTGATCGTACATGTGTAGTCCGACACTTATATGTAGTCTGACACGTACATGTATGTGTAGTCTGACACGTACATGTATGTATAGTCTGACATGTATATGTGTAGTCCCGACATGTATGTGTACATAATCTGACATGTATTATGTTTAGTCTGACATGTACATGTAGTCCAACACTTACATGTAATGTGTAGTCTGACACTAAGCGTGTAACGGCTTCCAACATTTTGCAAATTGGTTCTAATCACCTAATAATTATATATAAACACGATCAAGTCGCCATGACAAAACCAACATACTGCTCATAAAATTACAAAAATCAATAACTGCTTTATAGAAATATACTTTATACCGAGTGATATTCTCGAAGATAACCCAGACTTTATACCGATTTACAATGTCTCGAAGATAACCCAGACTTTATACCGATTTACAATGTCTCGAAGATAACCCAGACTTTATACCGATTTACAATGTCTCGAAGATAACCCAGACTTTATACCGATGTACAATGTCTCGAAGTTAACCCAGACTTTATACGATGTCTCGAAGATAACCCAGACGTATACCAATTTACAATGTCTCGAAGATAACCCAGACTTTATACCGATGTACAATGTCTCGAAGATAACCCAGACTTTATACCGATTTACAATGTCTCGAAGATAACCCAGACTTTATACCGATGTACAATGTCTCGAAGTTAACCCAGACTTTATACGATGTCTCGAAGATAACCCAGACGTATACCAATTACAATGTCTCGAAGATAACCCAGACTTTATACCGATGTACAATGTCTCGAAGATAACCCAGACGTATACCGATTTACAATGTCTCGAAGATAACCCAGACTTTATACCGATTTACAATGTCTCGAAGATAACCCAGACTTTATACCGATTTACAATGTCTCGAAGATAACCCAGACGTTATACCGATTTACAATGTCTCGAAGATAACCCAGACTTTATACCGATGTACAATGTCTCGAAGTTAACCCAGACTTTATACGATGTCTCGAAGATAACCCAGACGTATACCAATTTACAATGTCTCGAAGATAACCCAGACTTTATACCGATGTACAATGTCTCGAAGATAACCCAGACGTATACCGATTTACAATGTCTCGAAGATAACCCAGACTTTATACCGATTTACAATGTCTCGAAGATAACCCAGACTTTATACCGATTTACAATGTCTCGAAGATAACCCAGACGTTATACCGATTTACAATGTCTCGAAGATAACCCAGACTTTATACCGATGTACAATGTCTCGAAGTTAACCCAGACTTTATACGATGTCTCGAAGATAACCCAGACGTATACCAATTTACAATGTCTCGAAGATAACCCAGACTTTATACCGATGTACAATGTCTCGAAGATAACCCAGACTTTATACCGATTTACAATGTCTCGAAGATAACCCAGACTTTATACCGATGTACAATGTCTCGAAGTTAACCCAGACTTTATACGATGTCTCGAAGATAACCCAGACGTATACCAATTTACAATGTCTCGAAGATAACCCAGACTTTATACCGATGTACAATGTCTCGAAGATAACCCAGACGTTATACCGATTTACAATGTCTCGAAGATAACCCAGACTTTATACCGATGTACAATGTCTCGAAGTTAACCCAGACTTTATACGATGTCTCGAAGATAACCCAGACGTATACCAATTTACAATGTCTCGAAGATAACCCAGACTTTATACCGATGTACAATGTCTCGAAGATAACCCAGACTTATACCGATTTACAATGTCTCGAAGATAACCCAGACTTTATACCGATTTACAATGTCTCGAAGATAACCCAGACTTTATACCGATTTACAATGTCTCGAAGATAACCCAGACTTTATACCGATTTACAATGTCTCGAAGATAACCCAGACTTTATACCGATGTACAATGTCTCGAAGTTAACCCAGACTTTATACGATGTCTCGAAGATAACCCAGACGTATACCAATTTACAATGTCTCGAAGATAACCCAGACTTTATACCGATGTACAATGTCTCGAAGATAACCCAGACTTTATACCGATTTACAATATCTCGAAGATAACCAAGACTTTATACCGATTTACAATGTCTCGAAGATAACCCAGACGTATACCGATTTACAATGTCTCGAAGATAACCTAGACGTATACCGATTTACAATGTCTCGAAGATAACCAAGACTGTATACCGATTTACAATGTCTCGAAGATAACCCAGACTTTATACCGATTTACAATGTCTCGTAGATAACCAAGACTGTATACCGATTTACAATGTCTCCGAGATAACCAAGACTTTATACCGATTTACAATGTCTCGAAGATAACCCAGACGTTATACCGATTTACAATGTCTCGGCGATAACCCAGACTTTACACCGATTTACAATGTCTCGGAGATAACCAAGACTGTATACCGATTTACAATGTCTCGAAGATAACCCAGACTTTATACCGATTTACAATGTCTCGGAGATAACCAAGACTTTATACCGATTTACAATGTCTCGGAGATAACCCAGACTTTATACCGATATACAATGTACTAGATAATAACTGGGTGATAATCTCAAAGATACACACAAAAAACCCTGACTATACTGATTTACTAAATAATAACTGGGCGATACTCTCGAAGATACCCTCTTGATATGACTGAGATTACGGTAAACATTATTCCACAAGTTTATCAAGTTGTATTGACTGCATGTTCAATCATATCAATTTGATCAAATATGTATACCTAATCACTGATTAAGTTATGTGCTTTTTTTAACCACTACGTTGATTTTCTCATGCCAAGGCTAAACGAGAAATGTACAGTTAAACCCGCCTTAAGCAGCCAGCCAAGGAGTCGAAGAAAGTGGCTGCTTAACCCTTTCAACACCAGACCTCTAAATAGGCTTACAAAAAGTGTAGATCCAGATGAGCCGGCTCGTGACGAGCCGTCTCATCAGGATCTGCACTTTTTGCCAGTGATATGACTATTTTTAGACATAATTACCCATTTTGATAAATGAACTTGTCCAAATGTAATTTTCTTATTCATTTATTGGTCTAAGAATATCATGGACCAGTCCATGTCAGTTACTTGGTGTTGAAAGAGTTAATGGAAGTGACCACTGACAGGTTTGACTGTATTCTGAACACATAATTGGTGCAAACCTACCTACATGTATGTAACTAGATACAACATCTAAATAACAGTAAATGCCAGGAAACAACTGCAGCTTGTCACGAGTGGAAGGAACATAGCATACACCCAAATAGTGCATCAGAGGTTAAACAAATCTTGTGACACAGCTGTGTATGACTGTCAGAAGGTTAGCTCGCTTCTCCCCAATGCAACCCGGGTTCGATCCACAGACTGGGAAGTATGCGAGATGGTACGGTGGTAGCAAGATCGGACAGGTGGGTTTTCTACGGGTACTCCCCGACACGAATGACCACATAATTATACACTTTCATCCGCGCTAACGAGAGTGATTAATATAAGTTGTTAGAACTTGCTTCGCAATCGTTGTAAAATAAATAAAGTTTACGGTTATTTTTACTTCAGATTCAGTATTTCGGCCTTGGCCACATTCCTTCTACATTTCCCCGAGATTATTGAAGCACTAGGCATTAATGGAGTGGAGACAAGTTCATGTTCTCTGTATTCATTAATAATACTGGATGCGTTTATACGATTATGTTCCATAAAACGGGAACTATAACTAATATCATAAATTAATTTCAAAAAGAAACGAGAATAAACGAAAGCAGTTGGCCAGTAACTTTAATAGCTGCTGTACAAACAATTCCAAGATAAAGTTGATGCAATAATAAACTTGTTATGAACGTGCAGTATCATGGATTTGAGTTGTTATGAACATGCAGTATCATGGATTTGAGTTGCTATGAACGCTCGGTATCATGGATTTGAGTTGCTATGAACGCTCGGTATCATGGATTTGAGTTGCTATGAACGTGCAGTATCATGGATTTGAGTTGCTATGAATGCTCGGTATCATGGATTTGGGTTGCTATGAACGCGCGGTATCATGGATTTGAGTTGCTATGAACGCTTGATATCATGGATTTGGGTTGCTATGAACGCGCGGTATCATGGATTTGAGTTGCTATGAACGTGCAGTATCATGGATTTGAGTGAAAGATCAAGTGAACATTTGTTTTGTTTTATAAGAATACAAGTTTTAGCATCAAGTTATATATTGGGGGATAAATTACCCTATGCAGAAACATTATCTGGAGCTCAGATTTCAATCTATTTTCGGGATTTTTTGTAACAACTATTCACAATAAAGACATTTACATTAACCACACACAAAGCGTAAATGTGGTCATTCGTGTTGGAGGAAACCGGAGAAAACCCACCTGTCCGATCTGGCGACTACCGTACCATCTCACATACTTCCAGGTCCGGGGATCGAACCCGGTAATGTAACGAAGAATAAAAGGAATATTTGTTTGTTTCAAGGAATGATCAAATTATATTTCACCGAATGAATATTGACGCTAGCCACGAGTAATAATATTTTTCTATTCACGAGTGAAATATTATTCAATCATTCATTTAACCCTTTCCCTCATAGAAGCACCTCTTAACGCCATAAATTGACAAAAGTAGTAGCCAAACCAATGTTCATAATAAAAGCCAGGATCTCATGTAGTCCCAGTAATATCTGTGGTGGTGGCGAATACTTATCCACTGCATGATAGCTAAATGGCTTTCATTTGTATGGAGATATAATAGTACATGTATATTAACCTAAATCTCTATGAAGGAAAGGGTTAAATGGCTGTCGTTTGTATGGAGATATAATAGTATATTAACCTAAATCTCTATGAAGGAAAGGGTTAAATGGCTGTCGTTTGTATGGAGATATAATAGTATATTAACCTAAATCTCTATGAAAGAAAGGGTTAAATGGCTGTCATTTGTATGGAGATATAATAGTATATGAACCTAAATCTCTATGAAGGAAAGGGTTAAATGGCTGTCGTTTGTATGGAGATATAATAGTATATTAACCTAAATCTCTATGAAAGAAAGGGTTAAATGGCTGTCGTTTGTATGGAGATATAATAGTATATTAACCTAAATCTCTATGAAGGAAAGGGTTAAATGGCTGTGGTTTGTATGGAGATATAATAGTATATTAACCTAAATCTCTATGAAGGAAAGGGTTAAATGGCTGTGGTTTGTATGGAGATATAATAGTATATTAACCTAAATCTCTATGAAGGAAAGGGTTAAATGGCTGTGGTTTGTATGGAGATATAATAGTATATTAACCTAAATCTCTATGAAGGAAAGGGTTAAATGGCTGTGGTTTGTATGGAGATATAATAGTACATGTATATTAACCTAAATCTCTATGAAGGAAAGGGTTAAATGGCTGTGGTTTGTATGGAGATATAATAGTATATTAACCTAAATCTCTATGAAGGAAAGGGTTAAATGGCTGTGGTTTGTATGGAGATATAATAGTATATTAACCTAAATCTCTATGAAGGAAAGGGTTAAATGGCTGTGGTTTGTATGGAGATATAATAGTACATGTATATTAACCTAAATCTCTATGAAGGAAAGGGTTAAATGGCTGTGGTTTGTATGGAGATATAATAGTACATGTATATTAACCTAAATCTCTATGAAAGAAAGGGTTAAACAAACAAATTTTCTTTTAGGCTGTAAAGTGTTTTATGATAGAAAACGATATATGACGTCATGGACAGCATGAGCCTGAAAATGTTTGCGTTGACAACATGACAACATTTCAACATGCAGCGGCTGGGTACTTCATGGACAGCACGAGCCTGAAAATGTTTGCGTTGACAACATTTCAACATGCAGCGGCTGGGTACCTCATGGACAGCATGAGCCTGAAAATGTTTCAACATGCAGCGGCTGGGTACCTCATGAACAGCACAAGCCTGAAAATGTTTCAACATGTAGCGGCTGGGTACCTCATGGACAGCACGAGTCTGAAAATGTGTCAACATGCAGCGGCTGGGTACCTCATGGACAGCACGAGCCTGCAAATGTTTCAACATGCAGCGGCTGGGTACCTCATGGACAGCACGAGCCTGAAAATGTTTCAACATGCAACGGCTGGGTACCTCATGGACAGCATGAGCCTGAAAATGTTTCAACATGCAGCGGCTGGGTACCTCATGTGCAAAGCAGTGGAAATAAAAACTTGTTATTCCACTGTTTTCACCCAAAATAAATGCATATACATATTCTGTACACTTCCATCTGCCACGGGTTTTTCATTGTATTTTTAGTTTAAATACGCACCAACGTAGGACGACTCTCCAGCTATGGTGGAGGAAGACCCAGGGTGCCCCTCTGAGCAGTATTTCGACAATTCGACACCCCAAGGAGATTTGAACCTGTGGCGACGGGCAAATGATTTGAAGTCAAGACTTTCACCACTTGGCCACGTCTTCCACAAGTAAAACACATCATTTTATTCAAACACATTCAGAAATATATTGGTACTAAAACATACATGTATCAGCTGATATTTATATCTCTATTAAACCAGTATTACATACCAGGTTACACATAGCGACATTTTAATATTATTTTAATGACAAATAATGAAGGTGAACAGAAATAAAAGTGAAACTAACTCCTCCCCGATATTTTTCGCCAATCTCACGAGTATTCTATGATAATTTAAGAAACAATACATCTTTACTGGAAGAACTACCAACAATACATCTTTGTTGGAAGAACTACCAACAATACATCTTTGTTGGAAGAACTACCAACAATACATCTTTGCTAGAAGAACGACCAACAATACATCTTTGCTGGAAGAACTACCAACAATACATCTTTGCTGGAAGAACTACCAACAATACATCTTTGCTGGAAGAACTACCAACAATACATCTTTGCTGGAAGAACTACCAACAATACATCTTTGTTGGAAGAACTACCAACAATACATCTTTGTTGGAAGAACTACCAACAATACATCTTTGTTGGAAGAACTACCAACAATACATCTTTGTTGGAAGAACTACCAACAATACATCTTTGCTAGAAGAACGACCAACAATACATCTTTGCTGGAAGAACTACCAACAATACATCTTTGCTGGAAGAACTACCAACAATACATCTTTGCTGGAAGAACTACCAACAATACATCTTTGCTGGAAGAACTACCAACAATACATCTTTGCTAGAAGAACTACCAACACAACTGAACCATAATCATGTACAGTTGTTCGGTTTCCAAGGTTTACAGTATACCTTCCATTTACATTATAAAATATCTCGGAACATTTAATGCTCCCCCACCCCCACCAAACATTTCTCAGATTCTTCATTTATACAATTTCTACGACTTTGCTAGCTTGTGATATAGTAGTACACAATGCCACAACAATTGTTATTTATTTGCTTCAAGACACACTTCAGACTGCCACACAACGCCGGGCATCCCAGTCTAAAAAATGGAAGGCAGGCCTAGATCCTACAATCTGCCTGGCAACAATCAAGAAAGAAAACTCCAAATTTTAGCCTACATTCTACAATCTGCTCGATAACAAGTGAAAACCTTGAATCATATTCTTGCTTTGTTTAACAAATAAATAAATATTATAATTCTACACTCGCTCCTTAAATAATTCCTGATAGATCTAATAAAAAATACATTATAAATCTAATCTGTTTGGCATATCCACACACAATGCTGCTTGTTAAAGACCTCCAATGCTCTGCTATCCTAAACCGTTTATTTCCATTCCTGTATCTCGCGCAAGGTACCCGCTACTGCAGTTCGGCATTGATTATTAATCTTGTTGCCACGGCTTACTGTGCATTTTCTATACTTTTTTCACAGTATAATTTATTTTAAAACGCGTCACAAGGCACCTAACTCTTCTTCAAGACATACTAACACTTGTGTCATCAACGTCCATTCCAGGACCAGTGTTTACTTCTGGTGCAGCTTGTGGAGGTTTGGCCTCCTCCAGCACACGAGATCCTGACGGTACCATCTGATTTGACTCGGACTCAAGGTTATGTGCAGGAGGAATATTTTCACCATTTTCCACTGGTGTGCTTTGGTTATCGTCCCAGTCTATTTTGAATCTAGTCACTCGTGGATTTGTGGCTAAAATGTTTCTCACCAACTGTAATGTATAATATAAGTTATTATTATTGCAATAATGTTGAAGTGAATTCTCCTTCTACCATCTGTAAATGCTGATAGTTCAGAATACATACTTCAACAGTGCCCCTTGTATGGTGCCCAGAGGAACCATTATTGGCATAGAGAAACCCCACTGTAAATATGTGAATGAGACACAGATTATTGAACATTTATTAACCCTTTCAACACCAAGTAACTGACATCAGGGAACATTTATTAACCCTTTCAACACCAAGTAACTGACATCAGGGAACATTTATTAACCCTTTCAACACCAAGTAACTGACATCAGGGAACATTTATTAACCCTTTCAACACCAAGTAACTGACATCAGGGAACATTTTAGATGGCGATGTCAGGGTCCATAGGGCGACAATTTTTCCCACATATGGGGCACTTCTCCCTAAAAAGATTTGTTTTTACAATTTTAATACAAAATGATACACAGACCTATAAGATAAAGCACTCCTTCTATTCAATTGTATTTAATCGTCATACTGTGCATTCTAACCATATTTTTTTGGAAATTTATTAAATAAGACCATTTAAGGACGCGGTCGTGCCCTTTCTCACTTCTCCCAAAAATGCTGACCTAGAATGAACCCTGTGACATGGACTGGTGCATGATATTTTTAGACCAATAAATTAATAAGTAAATTACATTTGGACCAGTGCATTTATCAAAATTGGTAATTTTGTCTAAAAATAATAATATTACTGGCAAAAAGGGCAGATCCTGATGACGGGCTAAAAGCGGTCTCATAATACAGGCTAATTTGTTCCTTACAATTACGATTATTTCCAATTAAAATCATCAAAAACAATTTTTTTTTTATTGACAGACAATTAATAATGATTCACAATAAATAACTTGCAAGCTTTGCAAACAACCAATTACCTACTGGTGTTTGGAATATGTGCAACTAATTATGAGAAACCATTGATGTGTTGAGATTGACAAGTTTGACTAGGTGTTGACATGATGAATTAAGTCACCTACTAGAACATTTCCAGATTTACTCACTCACTGACAAATGTCAAACATGTTATTAAAATGATTGTATAAATAAAATCAGGAGCAGATTTTGATGGTTGTACACAGCACATGAGAAATTGGCCACCATTGACTACGCCGAAGCACATGGGTACACAGAACAGAAGGTAGAGATCCATGCATATTAACGATTTGTGGACGACTCGTAACGCTTGCGAATCACGGTTAGTTCTTTCAATAAATTTGGTCATTTTCTTCTCTCCAAGATCATGTGCGTTTTATACAGCAAATAAACTTTTATCCCTGGCATTTCTCTTGTTTCAGCTGCGTCTTATATTCCCGTGCGACATATGTTACGGTAATAATATAATATAGGGTTTATTCTAGAGTGGAAAAACGGACAGGGTACATGTCAGAAATAGGGCAGGGTGTGTCAGAAAAGGGACATGGTGTATTTTGAGCTGCAATGAGGTGCGGGAGCAATTAGTTTGGGGTTAGCGCCAAGAAAAGTTTACTAAATCAAAATTGATCAAAGATGCAATATGGCAGTACATTACATATTCACGAAAAGGGCAGACAAGTTCTAAGCTATATGTCTACCCGCCCGAAGGCACCTGTGGAGGTTTGTATAAAAAATATTTATAAAATAAAAAAGGGCAGGGTGCGGAACACTGCCATTCACTCTAGAAAGAACCCTAGCAATATCACGTTTCTGAACAGGCATATAAGTATATTACCAACCTTATTATACTGTGGTACTGTGGGAGGTCCCTCCTTCATTTCTGGTTCATCATATTCATTATTTACATAATAACCGACACGTATAAACTCCTTATTTTTGTATGAGCAGGTTAACAGCACCACTGTTACCCCCACTGCATCCTGAAGGGGTATTTTACTTGTGTCTGGAGGCGATGCCTGTCAAATATATCATGAAACATTTAAAACATAATTTTTCTATTATATTGTTACATTACAACACAAGTTTGTCCGCCTCTGTGGTCGAGTGTTACAGTCGCTGACTTGTATACCACTGTAACCTATCATCACTGATGCGTTCGAGCCCTGCTCAGGCTGTGTCTCATTTATATGAGTGCACCCAAGTACTGGTTAACCGCTGGAGCCTGCCCAGGAAAGGTGTTGTTAAGTAAACTGACCGCCGGCAACATAGCCCGAAATATAACATATAAATATAACATAACAACACAAGTTAAATTGCTCGCAAACCTCATTCCTGACGGAATCCATTGCATCGAGGACAGAGAAGAGGCAATGTGGAATTTAAGTACTTCGCCGAAGTGCACAATCGTAATGGCTACAGTTGGGCAAAAACTCTTGAGCCTTTCACATCTGAAGCTAAAGTGCTACCACTGCTATCAAAACTTCTACAAAACTTTCCATGCGACTTGCAGTATTTTAGGATATGTGTGCTCATTGTGCTGCCACCATTTTAGAGCTATACTGTGTGGGTCCATTTTTCCCAGTAAGTACAATTTCATTTCGTCCAATTATTCTTTCTCAGAAGATTCATAGATTAAGAAGCTTAATTTTGTGTCTGTTTTACGTTTATTTATCGTCGCTACCGGTTGCCCATATCATGAGCGACGCCTCCTGAAGAGATAGTCACTTTAGATATTGGAGGATAGTGCATGATACAGATACAGGTTGAATGTGATGAAATAACACATACAGTTTTCATGTTGTATCACTATGCAAGCGCATCAGTCCCTGCTTACATACATATTGTTAGAAACGTTTAGACTGTTCTATGAATCTATGGACAGCTAAGACTATTATTTCATTATGTCCAGGTGCCAAGGTAATATCACCAAATAGGATAACTTTTAGAGATATTTGACTGAGTTGAGAAATAGTGTTGACTAGTGCAATGCGTATATGGTAATATTTGTAACATTCACAGAAATAATGATAAGTTCAGGGAGGTTTGTTGGATCAGTGTCAAGTGTCCGATACATCAAATATAAAGAACATCTCAATTTCTCAAATTCGCCGTCTAGGTCCAGCCGTACCCCAGTTTTAACCCTTTCAACACCAAGTAACTCACATGGACTGGTCCATGATATTCATAAACCAATAAATGAATCAGAAAATCACATTTGGACAAGTTCATTTATCAAAATGGGTAATTATGTCTAAAAATAGTCATATCACTGGCAAAAAGTGCAGATCCTGATGAGACGGCTCGTCACGAGCCGGCTCATCTGGATCTACACTTTTTGTAAGCCTATTTAGAGGTCTGTGGTGTTGAAAGGGTTAAATGAGCCAATAATAGCAAGCTCTATCAAGCAGGCCAACGTGAATTGAGATGAAAGTGTCGATATGTTATCTAATTTTAAATCTTAGTACAGAAGTTGACCTAAAAAGTTGAATGGTGGGAGAATATTTAATGGGTATTTTCCCATAATCCCACATTCTTTTACCATCAGTATCGAGCACTTTTTTAACGCTTGAAAGTGTTTTTATGAGCCAGATTAACATTGAATGACACTGGAATAAGACATTACAAAATCAACAAACGCAATATTACTGTCCAGTATAAACATGTTTCGGCAAATAAACGCATGCAAATTGAATTCATGCAATAGCATACCATTGGAAATGGTTTAAAATTGGAATTAAGATGTCGAATCGGCAAGACAAAATGGTGGATTTATAGAAAATACTCACCTGAAATACAAATTTGTGTCTGCCCCCTGGGATTGGTCCTACAAGTATAGTTTCTAACGTTTGGTCAAATTCTTCACTTTCTGCTGCGCCTACATAGATGATCTTCCACTCCAAATCTGACAATAAACAATGTCATAAAATAATGTTAGAATCTTCCAAATGTATTTATTCCATACATGTACATTTACATATTCATTGGCATTCCTGATGTGAGATACACAACAAAAACCTATGTGTATGATATCTCGCATACAGGACAAGTGCTCCAAATGTGTTTCAGCAACGAACATTATACATAACGATATGGCGGACACCAATATGCAGCGACGTGTTAAAGTATGAAACGGTGCCAAAATTCAGAAAATGAAAATATCAAGCCAAATGCAAGAACGGACACTATGGACACATCTGTATTGGACACAACATCCAATGTGTCCCCTCACACACCAAGACAAGTAACTACACTCAAAGTGAAATATGTTACACAGTTTACACGGTTACATTAATGAATGTAATTATTCGAATCAGCTCATACAAAAACTAAACAATTAGATTGCTGGATTTGGCTAAGACAAGGTCACATATTGATTAGGAAATAGTGTTTACTATTTAATTTCAGCACTGATATTAGTGTCAGATAGTGGCAGTTAATTCAGTCTTTTTTTGTAATTTCTGGTCCGTTTTCATTTTGGTTCACGAAGATACGATTAACTCTGGAAACTGACTAGCCTGGACCCGTGATGAACTAGACAGTACTTTTCAATTATCGTAATATTTGGGAAACAAGACACTAGTAAGTAAGAACATGTCTAAATTGAAATCTCATTTCTATGGTTAAATCAACGATCTGTAGGTCTAAACACACCGCTGAAATAAAATATCTGTTCAAATATTACCACATTTCAATAAAATGCGCAGCAGTTTTACGACATTCAGAAATTTACATAATTTATTAAGTCGTGTCGAGGATTTCCAAGATTTAGAAAATGGCTGTGTACGGACAACTTATCTGCCGAGACACAAATGGTAATTATTGAAATTTAATGCTACAATTTTATCAAATTATCAGCACAACAGATCGGGCAACCATCTGGCAAATTTACCGCGTCCGATCGACATTTCTTACTAGACATATCCATGTACACTCAGGGCTCAGTTAGCACTCGTTTTCTGATTGTAAACACACAAAACTATGACATAGAACACAACAGTGACTGATTTTTCGTTTTGCTCCATCTGGCCAATTGGCGTGGGCATTTTGAAAATTCGAGTCAATCATAAAATCCAGTCTGCGTAATTTTTATAGTAGTAGATATTCCAAGATTCCATATTTCTTCATCTGTTATTTTGAGGTCTTATCGTTAAAGCTCATTTTCACATAGCACTTTCCGCCCTGATCCGATGGCGGGATTTCTGACCAATATTTTGAAGCTTTTTGGACATAAACGGTTATAAATGTGTGCATTGGTGTTAAGAATAATCCTAAATATAGATATTAAGAACGTTTAAAATATATTGTCTAACCGTTGTGCATATATATCATTTAACTGTTTGAAGTCGACAGGTGAGATTCTCCCATTTTTTCTGCGCAGTATTCACAAAAGAAATATATTTAGTACATTGCATGCGTATGAACAATTGGATATTAAACGAAATCTTATTTGGTTCACTGTAATGGCACGGAGATAAATCTTGTAAACATTTTCGTCTAATGATTTCTATTTTTGTTTTTCACAATAATCAAATATTCAAAATGGACGATTTGGAATGGCGAAACTCTGCCATGAAATTTAAATGTTGATTTCTTGTATAATATTCAGGGCTCACACTAGAGGGCGATTCGGGGGTAGTGGTCAATTTATTTTTTACGTGACTTTGCCGACAATAGACATGAGGGCGACATCTATTTCGCTTTATTTCTGGTGGGCATACTTGATAATTAATGGTAATCTGTATGTCACTAAATTTTGAGTCTCGAAATACACAAGGAGGTGAAATACCGCCTGCGAGGCATAAGATAATCTCCCCCCAACATCCGGATAATATACTTAATACAATCAATATGTAACGCCAATCAGCAACGCCGATGTAAAACAGTTTGACATAATTCACAGCCTAATTAACATCAATAGCCAGATGATAATCAGATATTATGCAACAGTGTTCAAGTACAGGTAACTTAAGATAATTGCCAATTTAGCTAGTGTCGAAAATATGTGCGAAAATTGACTAATAAAATAATCAATTCACTGGAAATTGGGAAAGTTTCAAAGCTATTTATGGAAAATTACTCGGGTCAAGGTAACATTCTGTGGTCATGTCTAAATTTATCCAATTATTTCAGTGCCTACATGTATTCCGTGTATATAAAATTGATAGCCAGTCGTAGAATCATGCAAGCTGGTTTACCGGAAGTAATGACATCATTGTAAATAATGTTAGGTCTGCAAATAATGACAATTATTATGAAAAGATGCTATAATAAATTAAGTGCAAGTTTAGGAGTGTTTGCATTTCTCCAAGTGATATTTGTTGTCTTGGGATTTAATGATGCATGTAAGAAATTCAATACTAAAATTTCAACAAAATGGTATTTAAACTAGAACAATTGTATACAACATAACTTCCTTCAAAATGAATTCATACACGTACAATTAATTATAGCTATTGTCATTTTATAATTCTAAAAATGAAAGATGAAACAAATATTGTATTACTGAAAATATTGAGTTGATGTACACCGGTTCTGTTTAGGATCAACATTACAATTTACATAAACCGAATGTTACATACAATCTATAGTTCTTATATCCTATCCTGCAAACCTCGACTAAATACGGGTTCACTATTTACAGTCAGTGAAAAGTCAGTCTCCCCACTTCTCCCTAAATTTTCTCACTTCTCCCAAAAATTGGAGTCTAGCTTGAGGCCTGATATTGTGTCAAGGGACGTTATAGACTGTGCAGAATTCAAACGGTATGTGTGTTAATCTTGTTAACAATTTTAATTTATAAAAACGACTTTTTAGAATATAAAATATGCTACGCGTAATTGAGGTTTAGCATTTAAACTTTGAAAAATGCCTGGATAGTAAACTGTCACATTTTTCAAGTCTAAATATTTGGACTAGGTTCGACATCTCCAAAAACAATATAAAAAAAACGTCGAGACAAAGCATGATGAAATGTCCCGCACTCGATTCGCACTATTCTGACAGTCGGACCCAGTAGATCTAATTGAAAAATAAAATTCATTATAAAAATTCAAAGTTCTATCACTCATTTTTGCCAGTGTACAAATAAAGTTAAAATTCTAGCCCTGTGTACACTGATTAATTAATAATGTCACGGCGTTGCATTACGGGGAATGCTAAACTGGGAGAATTCATATTTTTCAAACCATGTACTTACTGCAGCTCTAGATGAAGAAAAACTACAGACCTGTTAGTATTTTACCAACTATGTCCAAGATATTTGAAACAGTCATAAACAATCAGCTGGCAGATTACTTTGAACATGTATTTAATAATTACTTAGCAGCTTTTAGACCAAAGTATGGCTGTCAGACAACCCTCTTGCGCTTAATTGAGGACTGGAAAATGGCACTGGACCGGAATGATCATGTGGCGGGAATACTTATGGACCTATCAAAGGCATTTGATTGCTTGCCACATGACCTTGTTGTCCTGAAATTGGGGGCATATGGGCTGTCTGACAGTGCATGCTCACTTGTACATAATTATCTGTCTTTTAGGAAACAACGTGTCAAGATTGGTGATGCACTCAGCCTATGGCAAGAAACTATCAAGGGGGTCCCCCAAGGCTCCATATTAGGACCTCTAATTTTTAATATTTTTATAAATGACATCTTTTATTTTATTACACAATCTAAGCTTTACAAGTATGCAGCCGACAATACTTTGTCATACCGGGATAAGGATCTGTCATCTCTCAAATCAACTCTTGAAACAGAAAGTGACATCTTAATAAAATGGTTTGATTGTAACCAAATGCAGGCCAACCCTGATAAGTTTCAGGCCATAGCCCTAGGTAAGAAAACCCACAAACAATTAAGATCTTTTACCATTGCAAATGCTGATATTAAATGTGAAGACTCTGTGAAACTCCTAGGTGTAGATATAGATTTTATGTTAAATTTTGATGAACAGGTTACAAAAATGTGTAAGAAGGCTGCTAGACAACTAAATGTACTTCTCAGACTAAGCAAGTTTTTAACACCTGACCTCAAATTGTTAATTTATAAATCCTTTATAAGATCAACTTTCAACTACTGTCCGCTCATATGGCACTTTTGTAACAAAACTAATACAGAAAAATTGGAGAAACTACAAAATAAGAGCTCTAAAAATTACTTTAAATGATTTCACCTCTAGCTACGAAGACCTTTTGAAACAAGTAAACATGCCTACATTACATCTTAGTAGAATAAGAACTATTGCAATAGAAACATTCAAATGCCTGTACCATGAATCACCTCCATATTTACATGACCTGGTTAAATTTCGAAATATAAAATATTCTTTCAGACATTCAAACACTGTTGAAGTACCAACTGTACGCACCACCTTGAACGGTAAGAGATCTTTCAGATACGAGGCCGCTTAGGTATGGAACAGCCTGCCAAATGACATTAGAAAAATTGAAAACCACAAGGAGTTTGTGAGGCTGGTCCGTGCCTGGACGGGCCCGTCCTGTAAGTGCTCAATGTGCTCTACCTAGTCGTGTCCGCTTATTTCCTCATGCTTAATGTGCTTATAAATGTGTGCTATGTGTTTTATTTGTGTTTTTATGTTTATAATTTATGATAATTTGATTGTTGTAACTTAGTTTTAGTGTTCTATAAATTTGCATGCCACAAATAGTTGCTTTAACTGCTTTTTATGTATTTTGTTTTAAGATACCTGTGAGGTAATTGCTGATCAGTTCCTTTCCAAATCTGATTTGGGGGATAACTGTTTTTTTAAACATATCTTAATTTCACAGTAGTGTACCTTTTTGCCTGTCAGTGTCTTAACATTTTTTGTTCTTTGCAGTTTTTAGGCCACAGACCAAGATCAGCAACTACAACACAGTGTATCAATCAAATAGTGTATTTCTATTTGAATTCTTAAGATTTATCTATATTATATAGTTGCTTGTATCTTAAGCTGTATGTTATCCTTAAATTGTTAAAACTACTAACACAATGTATTAATTTTATTTTTGTCTTTTAGGTGCTCGCTTTAACATGTTTTAATTATGCTATGTGACTATGTCCTGTGTTGTATTCATGTTTAAACCAACTTTCATTTCTTAGCTGTTTTTTCTTATGTTTTGATTATAATATATGTTTGTCGGAAAAATAGCTTATTAGCTAATGTTATTTGTAAATGTAATCCGACGTTAAATAAAGCATCTTGTATCTTGAATAAAATATCTGCCTCTACATGTGGTCGAAAATATTTTGGACGAATAACAAACATTGCACAATAAAACGTAAACATTACCTTCACTGAGGTCTTCTAATGCTTCAAATGTTATTTCGAACTGAAAAGGATTAAGAAATGGCGAAGGGTTGTCAAGCACAACAACATTAACTATGTTAACCTTTGCCATGGCTAGAAAATATAATTTTTCTAAAATAATAATATGCAGTGTGTGAAGAATGGCGCGAATGAATGGTGACAAAGTGTCATTGTACCAGAGCGATCGATTGGTCAATATGTAAAACCATTTTGTTATAAGAAATTTCATTGGTGTAAAAGTTCAGAGAACAAACACATCCGGTTCCGGTAATTTTGACAGGTAGTGTTTTTTAATTGTTAGGCAAATATTTCGAGATATCTTCATTTAGCCGAAATGATTATGTTTAAATGGAATTAATATTTATACATATCTTACAATTACTTGTGTTGTAACCAATATCCTATAATGACATTGCAAGTTAATATGTTAATTCCAGTGGATTATCCTGGACTATCTCTTTTTGACGTACATTTTTGCCAAATAAACCTACACGTTAGTGGAAACACATTTTATTGATAATGTTATTCACAGTTAAAACTCTCCCGTCGAAGATTTTTTTTTGTCGCTGACGGAACCCGTGTCCTAGTATGGAAATGTGACCTGCTATGGCCAATGTCTGTGGCAATTGTTTGCAAAGTATACATGCATGCAGCTTAAAGTTGTGTTTTATTTGAAGAACAATATAAATACTCGGGATAGGCGTTATATTTGGACAGATTTGTACAACATTGTTTCAGATAGGGCCATTTTACTGATCGATGCGAAATCTGACATCACATAGAGTAGAATCCCTGTACTTAAATATATATACTAGTACCCCCAAACGTGCCGAATCCCTGTGGTGCAATTAAGCATAATCATATTTATTTTATTGTATGCAATATTAGTTAGTAAGAAATAAATCATAACTAAATCAAAAACAAAGTGAAAGCAACAGCACATGCCTCCATCTTTTATTTACGCGGTGATACCAATGACTGGTGACAATGTAAATTCCGCCTCACAAGTTCATACCAATAAATGCCATATATAGGGCAATCATGTGACGTCACATGAGTAGCGGGTACCTTACAAATGTCAAATGCAGCCGATAGATAACAAATTCATTGAAATTCACCTAAATAACATGAACAAGAACAAGAAGGTAAATTTACCCGTAAAAAGCACATTTCAGCTAGTTTTTGCTATGGACAGTTGTAGAAATCCGACGGAAATTGTCAATAGTAAGCACAAAATGAACATGTGCGGTTCATTTGGATTTATTCTGATATCACCGCTCATTAGTATTCACCAATATTAGAGTCACTGGGGATAGTAGTATGCTGTATTGATCATGCCAGCCACTACTTGTTCTACCCAGCTACTTTTATACTCTTATATTGACCTCTACATAAAAAATTTTCGATCTGTTATTTCGATTTTCGCATAGCACTTTACGCCCTGCTCTGCTGGCGGGATTTCTGACCAAGATTTTGAAGCTTTCTGGACAAATGAACGTTTATAAATGTGTGCATTGGTGTTAAGAATCATAAATATAGATATATATAAACACCATTTAAAATATATTGTCTTACCTTTGTGCATACGATTTTGCTGTTTGAAATTGACAGGTGTGATTCCATCATATCTGTGCAATGGCCGGGTGTCTTCACAAAAGAAATCTGAATGAATTATTTGTTAGTACATTTCATGCGTATGAACACTTGGTACCTACTTTTTCCGACATTCAACAAACTTCTCATGAGTAACCTCTGAAGTAATATGAAATCGGTTCTACCTATCAACATTCCACTGGGTTCTACCTATCAACATTCCACTCGGTTCTACCTATGAACATTCCACTCGGTTCTACCTATCAACATTCCACTCGGTTCTACCTATCAACATTCCATATGATAGCCAATCAAATGATTGTGTTGGTCATTTTCGTTTTGGTGTGTTGGATAATCAAATGTTTCTTATATTTCAGTTGTTCCATCATCTGATATCTCACTAGAAACACCAGTATTGCTGTATATAAGACTTAAAAGATCAACAAACATCTAAACCTTGCCTGGTACCGGAGCTACATGTAACTGCTTATATTGAGATGAAAATGTTAAACAGAACAAGCATAGAGGAAGCTAACAAACATTTGCAGGCTCTGTACGGTCGTGTTAGCCAACTGGAAAGTGTCGTGCAAGAACAGCATGATGCACTGTTGGCCAAAGATATATTTATACAAACCAAAATCGATGAGTTACGTCAGCAAGATTTTATCATACAAGAAATGAAACATAAAATAGAAGAACAGGATCAAGAATTGAACCAAAAGGATGAAAAGATTGAGTATTTGGAAAAGGATCTAAGTAGCAAAAGCATGCAGATTTCTGCTTTAAGGGATAAAAGTACAGCTTTTTGTGACATTATGAATCTCCTGCCTCATTTGAAATCTGTTATGTTAAAGATCGATACTATAGCTGAAAGAGTAGATGATGCTTATGTAGAAGTTAGTGCAAGTCCATGTCCTTCTGGGGATGCGGATAATACGGACAGAGTCGATGTGAAAACATATACAGAACCAAGTGAAGATATTTATGACATTCCTACAGAAGAATCAACAACAGTTGGTGAAATGGTACGAAATTTTGCAAAGTCAGACAAATCGGAGAAGTTTTCTGTATCAGAATATGCTGAAGATGATTTGAATGATATGATTGAAGTAACGAATATTGGTAGAAATACAACAAAAGAACTCTACTTCTGATGCTATATTTTATGATATTGTCAATTTGTGGATTCTTTTGAATTTGGGTATTGTAATTCATACATGTAATTGAAACTTTAGTGTAGAAACTTTCAAACTGGTTACGGTAATTTTATGGTGAAAAACAATTATTTGGTTTCAATTATGGTAATATCAAGGACTTGGTTTCATTAAAACAATGTAATACAACAGTCAGATGAGCCGATCCATGAAGGTTAAGTTTCCATGACAGACAAATCAGTTTACAGTGTCAACAGAGCTTTCCCCAGCACCAGCTCAAATATACAATGATTCAATTTCAAAATGTCTAACATACAGAGCTTGAATTTCAGAGTCAATAATTAAAGAATTCTTAAAGTATGTATTAAAACTGCTAAGATCAACAAATACGTTTTTGTGTGAATTCATCTGGCTTGAATAGAATTAGCATTATTTTAGCATGTAAACATGTTACTTTTAAAATTGACAAATTCTCTCTCAATAGAAATTGGTGTTCATGAAACGAATTCAAGTGCATAACTTTTTTCTGGGAAGGCCTTGTTAACCAGTATATAGTTTTAAATTTTAAAGTTGCATAATTAAGGTTTATCGTCAATAAATAAATGGCAAACCATATGCGTAATAGACACTTGCATGTTGCATTTAACATAAACACATGAATAATTGTGCAATTAATATACATGTAGCAGAGACAATGACAATTGAAAATTTATGGATTTCCATCCTTTATAGTTTGCAAATGACATTAAATACAAATGGCATTTATTACATATTGTAGGATTTTGCTTAAAGTCTTTGATTCGTTTCTTTTTAACTTAGCAAACCACGATTTACAGAGTTGTTGTTGATTTTGTCGAAAAAGGGAGGTAATATTTACCAAATTATTCCTTTTTATTTCAAACTTAAACACATGAATGAATAATCATTTATAATATATAATAAAATGAAAATATTAGACAATAATCACAATATCTTATCATCCTCTCTTTACAATATCTCGGTGTGCAGCACATTCTAAGTACCTAACTGCATTATGGGGCTTTAAAAAGGACAATTTTTTATGCAATGAAATATAGAAATATTTCAGTGAAATAAAATGTGTTACCCCTGAGCAGACTCAGCTGTCAGCTATTGGTGTAGTTGGATCGTTCTGTGACTTCCGTCTGTCTGTGGGCATGTCTGCAATTGCTTATAATGACGTCTCCTTGGAAACCATTTATTCAGCTTCTCGTGAACCGCTAGATTAGTCAATATTCAATCATGAAACTTGGGAATGGAGCATCAGGGCAACTTGTAGATAAAAAACAGCTAAAACATAGGATCCAAGATTCAGAACGATATGGCGGCCATCTTGAAACTCTTTTGAAACATTTGATACAACTTTGCATGGAGAATCGGGAAAACCAGACGATCAAGCGCAGAAAAGTATTACCTGAAATTGACCTTGATATCTGGGTGATTAGTAGATGAAATATAGGTAATTAACCCATTCCTACATAGAAATGCTTACTATAATGACCATTACCAGATATATCGACACATTTGTAGTGAACGAACAGAAACATAGCGAATACAACCATTGTTTATTGCCATAAATCTCTGGAGATTAGATAGACATCATCAATTTCTAGCCATTGTTTGCTATACGTAAATGGCTGTCATATGATCATATAGGTACGGAAATACAATTGCATATATAAGCAGATGTCTCTATGTGGGATTATAGGGTAAAAATATTGTTGTGCTGAAATCCATCATGGTGGCCATCTTGAGAACATTTTCAACATTAACCCATTTCATTCTGGATACATTTAATCGCTTTTGCAAACAACATAGATCCAGATCAGCCGCAGCGTGACGCTGCATGCTGATCAGGATCTATGTTGTTTGCTACATAGCCAAGTGTCTTAGCATGATCATCTGAATAGCAAACAGCATAGAGCCTGATCAGACGGCACGTTCCGTGGCGGTTAATCTGGCTCTATGTTCTTTGCAAATACTATAATGGGTTAACCAAAGAATATATGGCAAGCGATTTCAATAGAGGCTAGCTTTGAGTAAACAAATTATCGAATGTTGTCTTTGTTTTGTTGGGGTGAGATGGAATAACCAGCCTCAGACCAGACAACTATTGCATTTCTAAATGGCTTCTCAGGCACCAATGGTAGCATTTCTACAGTGCATTAGTGTTATGTTTGTTTTGATGTACCATTATTTGCTCTGTAACAATTATATGTGTGTGGTTTTGCTCTATTGCTGAATGCTTCATGCAAGTTTGTGGGTTATTGGTTGATTTACTGCTATATATTTATATTATTCATGTAGTTAATGTACTGGAGTACCTACTCTAATAAAGACCCGGTGACCGTATCATTTTAATAGGGGGGTGGGGGAGCGAGACAGGGAAATAATTGAGGTGTTTTTAGTATAATTATTAATTAAACATAATAAATTTGTTGAAATGCTTTGTGTAATTGGTAAATTAATGGTATTAAGGGCTTTACTAGTAAAGAATAAACATTTATTTGCATTAAATTTGGAGCATTTGTAGACAAGGTGCGCTTTATTAGGATAAATCCTGCATGCATATTTTGCATGCAATTATAGGAGAGGGTACATTTATAAGAATAAAGACGGTAATTGATATTAGTATTATTAGTAACCTCATTTTAATGTATAGGTTATAAGCTGAAAACGATCCAATATGTAAAATATTGGACTGTGTGAAGCAGGTAGTGCTGAAGACAGTACAAGGACCTGTTTGAGGCTTATATCTTACTTAAAAAACACACACATGTATACAACCAGATTCTACTAATTAAAATTGTTAATTTTCTTTTACATATACTATTTAAAACTCTTGCCTTTTGACACCAGTCCAATAATAATGGACTGCAAGTACAAAGGTATGACGTCACGACAGTGTTTTAAATACAATTATACTGTGTTTGTTTAGATGTAATTCCTTTGCTCTATAGAAATAACATTTTGTATTTTTTCTATATCATTTTCTATTGCCCAAGGTTTAATGCATGTCTGTTGTTTGCTGTGTATGCACATTTTGACAATTGCCCAACTATTTACTGCATTGGCATAATACAATTGTTTCTGCAGCCTAATTTGGGACCAAGATTCCCATTACTGTTAACCCATTTGATTCTTGATACCGTTCAAACTGTATTTGCAAAGAACATAGAGTCAGATCAGCCGCCACGGAATGTTCCGTCTGATCAGGCTCTATGCTGCTTGCTATTCAGATGATCTTGCTAAGACATTTGGCTATGTAGCAAACAACATAGGTCCTGATCAGCACGCAGCATCAAGCTGCAACTGATCTGGATCTATGTTGTTTGCAAAAGCCTTTAAATGTATCCAGAATGAAATGGGTTAATTAAAGGGTCTCTATAAATATTTTCACGTCGAGTTTCATAGTAGAATGAAAATGTGCGGATACATGTCCAATACATGTTTGGTTTAAACATATATATTCGATAATAATGTACATTACATATACATTGTATACAAAACGAAAATGGATTAAATCGGAAGCTTAACCCATTCAACACCAAGTAACTGACATGGACTGTTCCTTGATATTATTAGACCAATAAATTAATAAGAAAATTACATTTGGACCAGTTCATTTATCAATATGGGTAATTTTGTCTAAAAATAGTAATATTACTGGCAAAAAGTGTAGATCCTGATGAGACGGCTCGTTACGAGCCGGCTCATCTGGATCTACACTTTTTGTAAGCCTATTTAGAGGTCTGCAGTGTTGAAAGGGTTAAAGCTTATTGAGATTTTCTCAAGACATGTTTATAACGGTCTGCCCACCTGAAAGCACTATAAGTGAGTGACTACTGGCTTGACACTGATACAAGAAATGTTATATATATTAATTTATGAAATAAATAGGTTGGTAGTAACTGTAAAAATACATCTTATTAGCAGCTAGCACCAGTCTAAAGGTTGCATATGAACCTTGATGTTATTTATTAAATTTCAACGGAAATAATGCATTGTAAAGGTAGACTAGACTAGTCATTTTGATATGTTGTGTTTCTATTTGAAACAGAGATAGTATAACAATTTGCTGAACAGTTGGTTGTGATATTATAACAATTTGCTGAATATTCAGGTAACCTGTTTATAAATCCAGAGGTCTGCGGTGTTGAAAGGGTTAAAGCTTATTGAGATTTTCAAGGTGTTACAAAAGTGGGGGAATTGGAAGATTACACGTCTTAGCCAGTTTTAGTAACTTTCGAATTTTTATGTTTTCTGTTCTTTGGTTTATACAATTTTATTCTAGTTTTATTAACATTCCATAACTGTTCCGAAGTTTATGTGTACATTTTGTGTTTTAGTAAAAGAAATGAGTAACATTCCATAATATATATATTATCCCACCTGCATTGTGGAGATTTCTATGGTTTTTGGCTCTCCTTGGCTATTGTTGTTGGTGGGTCATCCTGTGTTTGTCGTCTGTCTTAGGTAGGGCCCTAAGGAGGAGCTGAGGGCCAGATATTGCTGTGTCTCATTCATTGCCGTGTCTCATCGATTCCTTCTCTCTGGCAGTGTTGACTTAACCCATTCAACACCAAGTAACTGACATGGACTGGTTCATGACATTCTTAGACAAATAAATTAATAAGAAAATTAAATTTGGACCAATTCATTTGATTAAAATGGGTAATTTTGTCTAAAAACAGTAATATTACCTGCAAAAAGTGCAGATCCTGATGAGACGGCTCGTCACGAGCCGGCTCATCTGGATCTACACTTTTCATAAGCCTATTTAGAGGTATGTGGTGTTGAAAGGGTTAATACCTCATATTTGTATATGATGTAACCTAGACCCTGTCATGGGTGGAGTTGATATAATAGTCCCTGGTTACTGAACTAATGCCATAACAACGAAGGAATTGTATATAATTTGTATATACTTTCTTAGTGTTGTCCATCAGTGGTTGGATGATTTATCCATTACTGAACTAACCCATCAACGAAGGAATTGTATGGACTTTTTATATATTTCCCTTGTTTTGTCCATGATGGCTGATTTTATGATATTTTTAGTAGCAGACTGGCTACATCAAGTTGCAAGTTCAACAGACTGATCTAATTCCATCAAAGAACTAGGTCACCAGTTCAAATGAAATAAAACTGTGATAAGCACAGCATCACACTCTATTTGTAACGTAATCAATTTGCCCTCATGCTCAGTTGAATACTTCATTGTCTGATCAGTATGGTAGAATCTCATGCTCAGTTGAATACTCCATTGTCTGATCAATATGGTAGAATATCATGCTCAGTTGAATACTTCATTGTCTGATCAGTAGAATCTCGTGCTCAATTGAATACTGCATTGTCTGATCAGTATAATTTCATGCTCAAATGAACACTGCATTGTCTGATCAGTAATATATCATGCTCAATTGAACACTGCAATGTCTGATCAGTAGAATATCATGCTCAATTGAACACTGCATTGTCTGATCCGTAGAATATCATGCTCAATTGAACGCTGCAATGTCTGATCCGTAGAATATCATGCTCAATTGAACACTGCAATGTCTGATCCGTAGAATATCATGCTCAATTGAACACTGCAATGTCTGATCCGTAGAATATCATGCTCAATTGAACACTGCAATGTCTGATCTGTAGAATATCATGCTCAATTGAACACTGCATTGTCTGATCCGTAGAATATCATGCTCAATTGAACACTGCATTGTCTGATCAGTAGAATATCATGCTCAATTGAACACTGCAATGTCTGATCCGTAGAATATCATGCTCAATTGAACACTGCAATGTCTGATCCGTAGAATATCATGCTCAATTGAACACTGCATTGTCTGATCAGTAGAATATCATGCTCAATTGAACACTGCATTGTCTGATCCGTAGAATATCATGCTCAATTGAACGCTGCATTGTCTGATCAGTAGAATCTCATGCTCAATTGAACGCAGAGGTTAGAAATCTCAACAATAGATTCTTTTTTACAAATTTATTTTAGCTCGATTGCGAAACAAGTTATTTCAACTTATATTAATCACTCTCGAGACCTCATTCCTGATTGAATCCATCGCCACGAGGGAGAGAGAAGAGTCAACATGGAATTTAAATGGCTTGCCTAAGGGCACAATCGTAACGGCTCCAGCGGGGCTCGAACTCCGGACCTTTCGCACCTGAAGCGAACGCGCATCCACTGCGCCATCACGACTTCCACGTGAACAGATAGATTATCAAAGTACACATACCAAACTCACCAGTTTAGATCTGTTGATTTGGTTTTTATGTAAGATTTACACATTTTGTTTGTGCTGTTAATATAATTATGTAAACTTCAAAGCCCTGCAAGGTGGGCATCTTCATTTATGATGCACTGCATGCAACTTCGCTATCCTGCTTAATAATATTGTGGTTTTTTATTAACCCTTTCAACACCATATACCTCTATAGGCCTACAAACAGTGTACACCCAGATGAGCCAGCTATTGACAATTTAGACAAAATTACCCATTTTGATAAATGAACTGGTCCAAATGTAATTTTCTTATTAATTTATTGGTTTAAAACTATCATGCAATAGTCAATTCAGTTACTTGGTGTTGAATGGGTTAATGATCGATTGTTTTCAATTTTTATAATTTAAGTTTTAATATTTGGGTAATAAATAAAAATATAATCGGCGTTTGTATTTGTTCAAACATTTGACTGCAACAAACAGTCTTGTTATAGTAAACTTTTCTTTATCATTGTACCTGTGTGGCGTCTGTGGTCCAGTGGTAGAGCGTCAGATTTGGAATCGAACGGTCCTGGGTTCGATACTCGGTCAGGCCACGTATGTAGTGTCATTGAGCAAGGCACCTCACACACATTGCTTAGTACTGGTTAACCACTTAGGTCGGCTAAGCCTGCCCAGGAAAACATGTCTACGTCCCCGCAAAGGGTTTGACATTAATGGAACATACATGCATACATACATACCTTGGGAGCAGTGCCTGCAGAAGCTAAGTCATTTTATTTGTTGGGAAGATCCAGAAAGGATCCATGTTTCATTTACATTCCCAGTGTATGCACTGATACATTATCCAAACCAAACAGGGTATCGATCTTGCGACCTCTGGATTAGCACAGCAACATGTTACCCACTGACCGGCCCCAGTTTTGCATCAAAAGGAACTGTATGCTCTATACAACATATAATATAGAATTTGTTTTGGTGCAGAAATTAGCTGCCTTTATCAGACAGAATTGACATGTAATGTTACTACATGAATCAGGTCCCTAGGTCAGTGTTAAAGGAATAACTGTATGAACCATCTGTAGGAATGCTGCTAATTTTATCAGTAGCATTATTACATTTCAACAGAGTTGGTTCAAATGGGGTTAATAACTAGGTCAAAAGGTCGACTTCATGAAATTCCTTAATAATGACTTCTTCACTGATTCTAGGAATGTTATCTCGGTCAGTATCAACCATACAATAACCTTCCGAGAACATGTTGTTTCATGGAAAAATGTGCATGGCTGATCAAACCTGATCACAATACCCAACGCCCAGTCGCGTTAAAATAAATGTAACAATATTACCCGAGGTTAGATTTTATTTGAAAGACTTGGTGTGAACAGACATTAGTGGTTGGTACATCAATTTAAATATGAACAATACTGGAACAATCAGTATGAAGTAGACATCATAAATACAATATTGAAAATCATGCACTGTATATACTCAGCCATAAGTCGATCGCAACTACTTCTAGAAAGTGCTCTAAAATGGTACCATTGGCGTACCGGTAATCGGACGTCTAAGGCATTTCGGTGAATGGCTTCTTCACAGTCTGTTTTACAGCAAGTGAAATAATATTACTAAGTAAAATGATCATTTCTGCATTTAATGCAATTGTCTAAACTGAGATTGCATAACAAATGTTCAAAATGAAATACACTTTCACTTGCTTGTGATTTCAACATGGCGTTGAAAAAAGTACCTATTGTCGGCCGACCTTGAAAATTCATGTAACAGAAATGTTGATTACAGTTAAGTCCAAAAAGCTAATTAACATTGGGCATAGTAATAATTGTTACTCGAAACGGAGGAATTTAACACCTAACAAATTATGATTACTCTTCAATATGAGGTAAGTTGTGACATGGAGAGAAATGTAACTTAATGCGGAGAATGGCACACCATACTGTCTTGCTGCCGATTTTACTGGCAAACCCATGTCTCTAACAGCCTGATATGCATTTGTCAGTACATTTGGTGAATAGAGATGCCAGGTTGGATTTGAAAAAAAATGGATGAAACTGAATTAGCATAAATAGTAAATATCTTGGACAATAGTATTTCTGAAGAAAAAATGTTAAAAAGCTGTAAGAGGAACACTGTATTTGAATTGACCTGTAACATGCTCATTATGACATTATCGCATAACTATCATGTGACCTTCCAGAGCAGACGATGAAATTTCTCATTTTACAAAAAGGTGTTTTACATTTATTTATCGTCGCTACACATAAATGGGATTAATGAAAACCTCAACATTTGCATAGTTTCAAATAAAATGTGAATATTTATCTGCTTTACGCGCAGTTTGCTCTTTGATAAGTAATATGTGAACCCCATAAGTACTAAAGCATCTGTTTTTAGAGCAATGACGTCATTCGCGTGCCTGAAGTAAACAAAATTCACGTGAATAAACAAAGGCCGAAAACTGGCGATGGCCAATATCAGAGATGTTGACTTGCGACCGTCATGCGCAATAATGGTAAAAAACGACCTGCCTAATAAACTTTGCTTTATTATTCAGTGCCTAATAAACCTTCCGTGACATCATAGCAATGCGTGTATGATGTCATATCTTCACAGATGCTATGATAAACTTCACGTCATGAATATTCAGTAATCCTTCCTCTCTAAGACTTCTTTTTTTATTACAAGATAGGATAACTAGGTTACTGTCTTATAAATTTGAAATTATTAGACTCGTCTCCGAAAAAGTACAAGGCTCAGCAGAGCCTGGCCGTGTATATTTTCTCCAACTCGCCTAATAAATTTATAGGACAGTAACCTAATATTCTCTATATAAGGAACAGGAATTTTCAAAACAAATTACATAAACTTACGAGTAAGTGTATGTAAAATGTTTTCTTACCCCCAACGTACCGCCTCAATTTATGAGTGAGGTTGACATGACCGATAATATACGGTAATACATAAACAGTACAATGATTTTACATGATTCATCAATACAAATAAATACTAGAGTTGAATAATCATTACACAGACAAACCACTCTAAACCGAACGATCAGAGGTAGAGTTCAATAATCATTACACAGACAAACTACAGTGAAACAACTCTAAACCGAATGATCACCGGACCAGAGGTAGAGTTCAATAATCATTACACAGACAAACTACAGTGAAACCCCTCTAAACCGAACGATCACCGGACCAGAGGTAGAGTTCAATAATCATTACACAGACAAACTACAGTGAAACCCCTCTAAACCGAACGATCACCGGACCAGAGGTAGAGTTCAATAATCATTACATAGACAAACTACAGGGAAACCCCTCTAAACCGAACGATCACCGGACCAGAGGTAGAGTTCAATAATCATTACACAGACAAACTACAGGGAAACCCCTCTAAACCGAACGATCACCGGACCAGAGGTCAATAATCATTACACAGACATTCAAACTACAGGGAAACCCTCTAAACCGAACGATCACCAGACCAGAGGTAGAGTTCAATAATCATTACACAGACAAACTACAGTGAAACCCCTCTAAACCGAACAATCACCAGACCAGAGGTAGAGTTCAATAATCATTACACAGACAAACTACAGGGAAACCCCTCTAAACCGAACGATCACCAGACCAGAGGTAGAGTTCAATAATCATTACACAGACAAACTACAGTGAAACCCCTCTAAACCGAACAATCACCGGACCAGAGGTAGAGTTCAATAATCATTACACAGACAAACTACAGGGAAACCCCTCTAAACCGAACAATCACCGGACCAGAGGTAGAGTTCAATAATCATTACATAGACAAACTACAGGGAAACCCCTCTAAACCGAATGATCACCGGACCAGAGGTAGAGGTCAATAATCATTACATAGACAAACTACAGTGAAACCCCTCTAAACCGAACGATCACCAGACCAGAGTTCAATAATCATTACACAGACATTCAAACTACAGGGAAACCCCTCTAAACTGAACAATCACCGGACCAGAGGTAGAGTTCAGTTTGTAGAGGTTTTCGGCATAGAGTAGTTGTAATAGCGGGGTAGATTGCTCTTAGATTAACAATTCAACTCTACAATGCATACAAGGAGCCTGAGACTAAAGAACTCATATATTTGTCTGAAAAACAAACAGCTGAAAGTTTGTTTGTTCAAAAGAATAGTCAGTTTCATATTTGATCTAGACAATTTGCTGTTCAGTTTACAAAGTTAAATTACCATTGAAAATGTTCATATTTTTAAATAAAATCTGTTCAGCAGTCGAAAAAGAGTGGTTCAAATTGAGTTTCTTTTTTACAATGAACAATTCGGGACCAAGATATTTGTTCAGTTTGGAGGGTATTCCTGGTTAAAGGTGTTCCAGTTTTGAGGGGTTTCATTGTACATGTATTTCAAGCAAAATGTATACAAAATAATGTGTTGTACTAGTACATAATAATTACATAACTGCATCACAGCACGAGCCTTGTACATCACTATAGGTAAATACAATATTTGTGTAATTAATTAACATTGAACACAATTTCAAGTACATAAATTATCTGCGTCATGCATCATTACACATATATGGCTGTCCGATTAGCGCAGTGGTTAGAGCGCTCGCTTCTCACCAATGCAACTCGGATTCAATCCTCAGACCGGGAAGTATGTGAGATGGTACGGTGGTCGCCAGATGGGACAGGTGGGTTTTCTCCGGGTACCTCCCACACGAATGACCACATATACGCTTTCATCCGCGCCACCGAGAGTGATTAATATAAGTTGTTATAACTTGCTTCGCAATCGTTGTAAAATAAATAAAGTTTAAACTTTAATTACACATATATCCAATATCAGAATAACAATATATACGAATCAATACAAGTTCAGGTAAATACAAAATATGAACAAGCGTTGACAATGTAGATTGCCATTAGGGATGCAAAGCGGAACAAATCTGTATCTATATATGGTAGGCACATAGTACATTGATTGCATGAGCGATACTGGGAAACGATACCTTTCCTGAGTGAGAAGTAACATTCCCATAAAATAACTGAAACATTCTCAATTGGATAAGAAAACAAATGGTGTTTTTGTCTGGTACCAATGCATCACAGTATATCGCAGCAAGGTGCAGTATCCAGGTAAATAATGAAGTACAGGTAAATAATGTAGTACAGGTAAATAATGAAGTACAGGTAAATAATGTAGTACGGGTAAATAATGAAGTATGGGTAAATAATGAAGTACAGGTAAATAATGAAGTACAGGTAAATAATAAAGAAGAGGTAAATAAAGAAGTACAGGTAAATAATGAAGTACAGGTAAATAATGAAGTACAGGTAAATAATAAAGAACACGTAAATAATGAAATACAGGTAAATAATGAAGTACAGGTAAATAATGAAGTACAGGTAAATAATGAAGTACAGGTAAATAATGAAGTACAGGTAAATAATGAAATACAGGTAAATAATGAAGTACAGGTAAATAATGAAGTACAGGTAAATAATAAAGAACACGTAAATAATGAAATACAGGTAAATAATGTAGTACAGGTAAATAAATACCCATTGCTAAATATTATGTTTAACTTGGTGCCGAATAAATTCAAATCATTGTGCAAACAACATAGATCCAGATTAGCTGTGGTGGCGTATCGCCGCGCTGATCAGGATCTATGTTGTTTGCTATTCGGACAGGTGCTTCAGCTCACACTGTGTGTGTGTGTTTTATGTTTATTTATCGTCGCTACCGGTTGCCCATATGAGCGACCCCTCCTGAAGAGATTAGTCATTTTAGATTTTTGGAGGGTAGTGCAATGATACAGACAGAGACCCATTCCAGAGTCTCCTCTGGTTCTTTTACGTGCATGGTGTACAGCACCGACACGAGACCTCGGTTTAACGTCCCATCTGAAAGACTGTTCATTTTATTATGGTCAGACGGAGGATCGAACCTATTAAAACGCTAAATGCAAGTTATTTATAGTCGACCAGCTTTGATTACACAATAAAATAAATCTGCATTGATGTATCGTGATCAATTTTAGATATTTAGCGACAAAGAAAGTTATAAATGAAATCGATGAGATGCTCAATACACATATTAAAGCTCAAAGAACCAGCGTGTGCTTAAAGCGACACCATATCGGAATAAATGGACATTGTTTGGTAAAAAGAACCAGCGTGTGCTTAAAGCGACACCATATCAGAATAAATGGACGTTGTTTGGTAAAAAGAACCAGATATTTAAAGAAGATTTTCCATTGACAGTATGCTTTCCATCAAATCCAAATAAATATAGTACCATCGTATACGAAAATTGTTTATGAACAACAATATGTAAACAATGCTTAATGGGTACCGGTATGCGTGGTGATGCAACACATGATGTGGAAATAGATGTCTTAGATGCTTGTTCTGATTGTCGATAGAGAGTGAGGTGTTCCAAATGTATGCATGACATGGCAAAACCAATTCAGGAAAACCATACTTTCAGTTTGTTATAATTACAGAAAAACACTGTTTACTGACTGAAAATAATTGTGCAAATTATAAGAGATGAATGTGTACTAGCATTGCTACATGCACATAATTTTTTTTAATTTTTATAATCTTTTTTTATTCCATACATGTATGTCCACATATAGTGTCGCTTTAATGGACTGTGCTTGGCAATAAACCATCAAATTGCTGAATCTTGATTTTGGTTTCAGGAATTTGTTTCTGATGATCAGCATCCAGCATTCTGTCTAATCTCGTTCCGTATCATATTTCTTCATTCTTTCTTGTCTCTGTGTGTCCCAGGTTGCGAGTTCCTCCACTGGGAAGATATGTTGCATCATTTCTTTCATGAACATATCACAATCTCCAAATACACGACAGCCAATAGGAGCCCCATCTGACCCCTTCTTTTGGAACTGGTCATCCAGTGGTGTCTCCTGTCTGTACAAACAACATGCATAGGTGTAAGTAGTGGTACTGTCTGTATTAAAGTCCCAAATGGTGATCCTTAGAATGTACAGAGATATCCAGAGGAGTGGATTATCAGAAATCGTCAATACTGTCTTATACATGTAGTTCCATTTTTCAATTATAATTCATTAAACATTTTATGGAACATTTTAGTTTAGTTTAAACATATTTTATTTCAAGAATCAAACATTAGACCTAGTACATTGGAACATTTTGAAGATTTGCCCACCAATAAACTGTTTTATGTGAAATAATTATTTGTCAATACAAATACATTTACCTATACAGATGATCATTTATACATTTACCTGTTACAGATGATCAGTTGTACTGTCAACTTGTACATTTACCTGTTACAGATGATCAGTTATACATTTACCTGTTACAGATTATCAGTTATACAATTACCTGTTACAGATGATCAGTTATACAATTACCTGTTACAGATGATCAGGTATACATTTACCTGTTACAGATGATCAGTTATACATTTACCTGTTACAGGTGATCAGTTGTACATTTACCTGTTACAGATGATCAGTTATACATTTACCTGTTACAGATGATCAGTTATACATTTACCTGTTACAGATGATCATTTATACAATTACCTGTTACAGATGATCAGGTATACATTTACCTGTTACAGATGATCAGTTATACAATTACCTGTTACAGATGATCAGTTATACAATTACCTGTTACAGATTATCAGTTATACATTTACCTGTTACAGATGATCAGTTGTACATTTACCTGCTACAGATGATTAGTGATTCATATATCAGTTACAGATGATCAGTTATACATATACCGGTTACAGATGATCAGTTGTACTGTCAACTTGTACATTTACCGGTTACAGATGATCAGTTATACATTTACCTGATACAGATGATCAGTTATACATGTACCTGTTACAGATGATAAGTTATACATGTACCTGTTACAGATGATCAGTTATACATTACCACAAACAAACAACCACAAACAAACAACCACAAACAAACAACCACAAACAAACAACACAAAAAAACAACCACAAACAAACAACCACAAACAAACAACCACAAACAAACAACCACAAACAACAACCACAAACAAACAACCACAAACAAACAACCTTACAGATGATAAGTTATACATGTACCTGTTACAGATGATCAGTTATACATTGACCTGTTACAGATGATCAGGTATACATTGACCTGTTACAGATGATCAGTTATACATTGACCTGTTACAGATGATCAGGTATACATTTACCTGTTACAGATGATCAGGTATACATTTACTGGTTACAGATGATAAGTTATACATTTACCTGTTACAGATGATCAGTTATACATTTACCTGTTACAGATGATCAGTTATACATTTACCTGTTACAGATGATCAGTTATACATTTACTGGTTACAGATGATAAGTTATACATTTACTGGTTACAGATGATCAGTTATTCATTTACCTGTTACATATGATCAGTTATACATTTACCTGTTACAGATGATCAGTTATACATTTACCTGTTACAGATGATCAGTTATACATTTACCTGTTACAGATGATCAGGTATACATTTACCTACAAACAACAACCTACAGATGATAAGTTATACATGTACCTGTTACAGATGATCAGTTATACATTGACCTGTTACAGATGATCAGGTATACATTGACCTGTTACAGATGATCAGTTATACATTGACCTGTTACAGATGATCAGGTATACATTTACCTGTTACAGATGATCAGGTATACATTTACTGGTTACAGATGATAAGTTATACATTTACCTGTTACAGATGATCAGTTATACATTTACCTGTTACAGATGATCAGTTATACATTTACCTGTTACAGATGATCAGTTATACATTTACTGGTTACAGATGATAAGTTATACATTTACTGGTTACAGATGATCAGTTATTCATTTACCTGTTACATATGATCAGTTATACATTTACCTGTTACAGATGATCAGTTATACATGTACCTGTTACAGATGATCAGTTATACATTTACCTGTTACAGATGATCAGTTATACATGTACCTGTTACAGATGATCAGTTATACATTTACCTGTTACAGATGATCAGTTATACATTTACCTGTTACAGATGATCAGTTATTCATATACCGGTTACAGATGATCAGGTATACATTTACCTGTTACAGATGATCAGGTATACATTTACCTGTTACAGATGATCAGTTATACATTTACCTGTTACAGATGATCAGGTATACATTTACCTGTTACAGATGATCAGGTATACATTTACCTGTTACAGATATCGTTATACATGTACCTGTTACAGATGATCAGTTTATTCCTGTTGTTCCTCTTGCCGACCAAGTTAGAAGCGGGTGTGACCTGCAGAGTGGTACCAAGGCACAACATTACGTCAGAGCGCCTGGAGTTGGCACGAGCTCTCGCCAATATGTCTTCCTCCAAATTATCACGGAAATTGATGATAGTGTCCTTCAGGAAACCTTTGCATCCCTGACAGATGAGGAGGAACATGTTTCACGTACAATGCATGCAATTGTTCATTCAAATCAGCATTCTAACAAGGGTCAGCATTTTGTCTATTTATGCAAAAAAGGAATTTACTTTTTTTAAATCTGCAGTAAAACACAGAGGATCATGTATTTTTGTAGTAATGTGACGTCATATACACGCTCTAAAATATATAATTATATTTGCGCTTTTTAGACATTTTGGTCATGTTAGAATCAAATTAATATTTGTATTTGCGTTATTTTATAGTCGAATAAAACATGGTTTGTCGTTCTCAGTGATGTACCATGTTTTAATCGCCAATAAATAACTGAAAGACAAATATTATTTCTCATTTGAAAGGGATGTTTTCATTGATGTACATGTAGATTTGTGTGTTCTACGTTTATTTATCGTCGCTACTGGTTGCCCATATGAGCGACGCCTCCTGAAGAGATTAGTCATTTTAGATTTTTGGAGGTTAGTGCACTGATACAGACAGAGATCCATTCCAGAGTATCCTCTGGTTCTTTTACGTGCACGGTGTAAAGCACCGACACGAGACCTCGGTTTAACGTCCCATCTGAAAGACTGTTAATTTTATTAGGGTCAGACGGGGGATCGAACCTGCAAACCCTGGATTACCAGTCCAGCGTGTTACCACTGGGCTACATGTAGATAGTGGCTCTTGATCTTCTACATCATTGGAGGAAATGATCAGAGAATGCTCAGTACCAAGCCTAGTAATGCATATCATGTTTCATGTTTCGCTTGGTTGACTCATGACAAGAGTTATCACCCTTTGAAGATTCCAATCCGGTCTATTTATGATCAGAATCTCGACTTAAGAGAATTGTCCTGTTCCGCTTGGTTGATTCATGAGTTATCGTCCTTTGATGATTTATAAAACAAAGTTAACCTAATCACCCGCCCAGATTTCAACAGTACTTGCAAAGATTGACATCCACAAATGAGAGATTTGCTTAACCCTTTCCCTCATGGAAGCACCTCTTGACGCCTTTACCAATACGACATACATTGACAATGTAGTAGTCAAACCTATGTTCATATTGCCCCTTTTCTCTCCCTCGTGGCGATGGATTCCATCAGGAATGAGCTCTCGAGAGTGATTAATATAAGTTGAAAGAACTTGTTTCGCAATCAAGCTAAAATTAATTTGTATAAACTAATCACGGTGGTTGGTTGAATCCGAGATGAGTCTCCAGCTCAACCAATCAGACAGTGTAATACTATGTACAAGACTAAGAGAAAAGGGGCCTGGTTTAAATAATATCCTACCTTAATCTCACATCTACGTCCTGTCCTATGACTCAAACCACAAAGGTCACACTTCATTGCATGTTTCGGCTTGCGTATTCTGGACTTGCCACAGTCTTCCACCTCTTCAAAGTACTGACTAGCGACATCATCCATGACATAAAACTTGCGGCTATATCTCCGTTCACATTTTTCGCAAACTTCGCTGAACACATTTCCATGCAGTTCGGATATGTTATCATCATCTATGCCCGACAACCCATGCAAACCATCTCCATTCTGACTGATGACGTACTTGAGATAACCGGCTTCCATCAGTTTTTGCAGGGCTTCATGAGTGTATGTTGGTCTTAGCTTCTCGTATGGGACACCTGTACATAGAAATTTAACAATGTACATTTCAAACCGCCCAAAACAGGTGGTCAAAGAAAAACGTTTATTTTGTTTTTGTTTAATGGCGCTTCAATCTAATTATTGTTGTCTAGAGTTCACAGGGAGGGCCTCTATTTCTAAAGACAGGTTTGATATATTCAAAATTACAAAATGGCTTAAATCTGGAATAATTGGCTTGCATCCAGCATATTGATGTACATATAGCACCTGCTTACTTTGGCTTGCACCCAGCATATTGATGTACATGTAGCACATCTATGATGCTTACTTTGGCTTGCACCCAGCATATTGATGTACATGTAGCACATCTATGAAGCTTACTTTGGCTTGCGTCCAGCATATTGATGTACATGTAGCACATCTATGATGCTTACTTTGGCTTGTGTCCAGCATATTGATGTACATGTAGCACATCTGCTTACTTTGGCTTGCGTCCAGCATATTGATGTACATGTAGCACATCTATGACGCTTACTTTGGCTTGCGTCCAGCATATTGATGTACATGTAGCACATCTATGACGCTTACTTTGGCTTGCATCCAGCATATTGATGTACATGTAGCACCTGCTTACTTTGGCTTGCGTCCAGCATATTGATGTACATGTAGCACCTGCTTACTTTGGCTTGCGTCCAGCATATTGATGTACATGTAGCACACCTATGACGCTTACTTTGGCTTGCGTCCAGCATATTGATGTACATGTAGCACCTGCTTACTTTGGCTTGCGTCCAGCATATTGATGTACATGTAGCACACCTATGACGCTTACTTTGGCTTGCGTCCAGCATATTGATGTACATGTAGCACCTGCTTACTTTGGCTTGCGTCCAGCATATTGATGTACATGTAGCACATCTATGAAGCTTACTTTGGCTTGCGTCCAGCATATTGATGTACATGTAGCACATCTATGAAGCTTACTTTGGCTTGCGTCCAGCATATTGATGTACATGTAGCACACCTATGACGCTTACTTTGGCTTGCGTCCAGCATATTGATGTACATGCAGCACACCTATGACGCTTACTTTGGCTTGCGTCCAGCATATTGATGTACATGTAGCACATCTATGACGCTTACTTTGGCTTGCATCCAGCATATTGATGTACATGTAGCACCTGCTTACTTTGGCTTGCGTCCAGCATATTGATGTACATGTAGCACCTGCTTACTTTGGCTTGCGTCCAGCATATTGATGTACATGTAGCACACCTATGACGCTTACTTTGGCTTGCGTCCAGCATATTGATGTACATGTAGCACCTGCTTACTTTGGCTTGCGTCCAGCATATTGATGTACATGTAGCACACCTATGACGCTTACTTTGGCTTGCGTCCAGCATATTGATGTACATGTAGCACCTGCTTACTTTGGCTTGCGTCCAGCATATTGATGTACATGTAGCACATCTATGAAGCTTACTTTGGCTTGCGTCCAGCATATTGATGTACATGTAGCACATCTATGAAGCTTACTTTGGCTTGCGTCCAGCATATTGATGTACATGTAGCACACCTATGACGCTTACTTTGGCTTGCGTCCAGCATATTGATGTACATGCAGCACACCTATGACGCTTACTTTGGCTTGCGTCCAGCATATTGATGTACAGGTAAAAACTCTTATCATGTTTACCATAACTTGCATCCACACTCACAAGTTACCTTGTATTTATTAACATCCATCTTAATGCAATAAAGTGATAGTTGTGATAGCGCATTCCAATCAGGTGTGAGATGCCTGGAGTTCACACCCAGCTGTGGCCGTTATGATTGTACCCTTAAACCAAGGCACTTCAATTTCACATTGGCTCTTCTCTTTCCCTCATAGCGATGTAATTAATCAGGAATGAGGTCTTAATCTAACGTTTGTAAAAACTTGTTTCGCAATCGAACTAAAATAAATTTAAACTAAAAATAAACTAATGCAATAAATGTATAATCAAACAATGAGTTGGTGAGTTGCTGGCTAAATGTATAATCAAACAATGAGTTGGTGAGTTGTTGGCTAAATGTATAATCAAACAATGAGTTGGTGAGTTGCTGGCTAAATGTATAACCAAACAATGAGTTGGTGAGTTGCTGGCTAAATGTGTAACCAAGCAATGAGTTGGTGAGTTGCTGGCTAAATGTATAATCAAACAATGAGATGGTGAGTTGCTGGCTAAATGTATAATCAAACAATGAGATGGTGAGTTGCTGGCTAAATGTATAATCAAACAATGAGTTGGTGAGTTGCTGGCTAAATGTATAGCCAAACAATGAGTTGGTGAGTTGCTGGCTAAATGTATAACCAAACAATGAGTTGGTGAGTTGCTGGCTAAATGTATAGCCAAACAATGAGTTGGTGAGTTGCTGGCTAAATGTATAGCCAAACAATGAGTTGGTGAGTTGCTGGCTAAATGTATAGCCAAACAATGAGTTGGTGAGTTGCTGGCTAAATGTATAGCCAAACAATGAGTTGGTGAGTTGCTGGCTAAATGTATAATCAAACAATGAGTTGGTGAGTTGCTGGCTAAATGTATAGCCAAACAATGAGTTGGTGAGTTGCTGGCTAAATGTATAACCAAACAATGAGTTGGTGAGTTGCTGGCTAAATGTGTTTAATTGCCTTAAGACGAACAATTATGAAGATTGCTGAAGAGAGCATTCCAAGTTGTTCTAACACTTGCCGACTGAAATAATAAATCAGACATCTAACAAAAATGTCCTATATCTTGTCCAACCAACACTATTGTTATACAAATAGTTGCTATATATTAAATACCCTCTTCAATTTCTTCATCATCAACATCATCAACATTGTCAACTTTATCTTTGCTGGTTTCCTGTTTTCTTTTCTTGCCAGGTGGTTCATCGTTATCAGTGTGGGAATCAGCTAAGGCAGCCACCGTGGAAACAGCTCTGTTCTGATCTTCTTCAGTCCATTTCCCAGCTTTCCCTCGATAATCTCCAATGCCAGCCGATGTAGAAATTCCAGCTCCTGGATTATAGTCTAATAGATCAAACATCATAGCAATGTTTGTTACAATGTTAGACATTATTATACTTGCAGTAGTATAGACTGCCATCTGTTGAGCAAATACAGGTACGGTATATAAACTGATTGAGATATGTTCCAACATCAGACAGTGTCTCTTTACATGAAAAAGTTGGCAGTTTCTTACCGAGTACTGGTTAACAACAGAAGCCTGTCCAGTAAAGGTGTTGTTAGGTAAACTGCCCGTCGCTCATATGGACAACCGGTAGTGACGTTAAATAAACTTAAAATAATAATTCCAACATCATACATTCATACACAGATATACATGTAGAACAAACCTCATATAACATTACATGAATAACATTGGCACAACATTTAAACTACCAACATCTGTGCAACATAATGGGTATATATCGCAAGGATTTTTGTCTATAGACTGATACATTGTGATACGTAGCCAAGCTTTCCGGTTGATTTTTGTTAATACTTCAGGTGGTGTTGCCCTGATTAACATGGGGGTGATCTATATATAGATTTTTGTTTTATATCCAAGTTCACTTTTTCGTGTTGTAGTCGGCTATACACCTGATTAGTTGTTACATGTAGTTGTCGGCTATACACCTGGTTAGTTGTCAGTTGTCCGCTATACTCCTGGTTAGTTGTTGGTTGTCCGCTATATACTTGGTTAGTTGTTGGTTGTCCGCTATACACCTGGTTAGTTGTCGGTTGTCTGTTATACACCTGGTTAGTTGTCAGTTGTCTGTTATACACCTGGTTAGTTGTCAGTTGTCTGTTATACACCTGGTTAGTTGTCAGTTGTCCGCTATACTCCTGGTTAGTTGTTGGTTGTCCGCTATATACTTGGTTAGTTGTCGGTTGTCCGCTATACACCTGGTTAGTTGTTGGTTGTCCACTTTACACCTGGTTAGTTGTCGGTTATACACCTGGTTAGTTGTTAGTTGTCAGCTATACACCTGGTTAGTTGTTGGCTGTACACCTGGTTAGTTGTCGGCTATACACCTGGTTAGTTGTTGGCTATACACCTGGTTAGTTGTCGGCTATACACCTGGTTAGTTGTTGGCTATACACCTGGTTAGTTGTTGGCTATACACCTGGTTAGTTGTTGGCTATACACCTGGTTAGTTGTTGGCTATACACCTGGTTAGTTGTTGGTTGTCCACTTTACACCTGGTTAGTTGTCGGCTATACACCTGGTTAGTTGTTAGTTGTCAGCTATACACCTGGTTAGTTGTTGGCTATACACCTGGTTAGTTGTCGGCTATACTCCTGGTTAGTTGTTGGCTGTACACCTGGTTAGTTGTTGGCTATACACCTGGTTAGTTGTCGGCTATACACCTGGTTAGTTGTCGGTTATACACCTGGTTAGTTGTCGGCTATACACCTGGTTAGTTGTCGGCTATACACCTGGTTAGTTGTCGGCTATACACCTGGTTAGTTGTTGGCTATACACCTGGTTAGTTGTCGGCTATACACCTGGTTAGATGTTGGCTATACACCTGGTTAGTTGTCGGCTATACACCTGGTTAGTTGTTGGCTATACACCTGGTTAGTTGTTGGCTGTACACCTGGTTAGTTGTTGGCTGTACACCTGGTTAGTTGTTGGCTATACACCTGGTTAGTTGTCGGCTATACACCTGGTTAGTTGTCGGCTATACACCTGGTTAGTTGTTGGCTGTACACCTGGTTAGTTGTCGGCTATACACCTGGTTAGTTGTCAGCTATACACCTGGTTAGTTGTTGGCTATACACCCGGTTAGTTGTTGGCTATACACCTGGTTAGTTGTCGGCTATACACCTGGTTAGTTGTTGGCTATACACCCGGTTAGTTGTTGGCTATACACCTGGTTAGTTGTTGGCTATACACCCGGTTAGTTGTTGGCTATACACCCGGTTAGTTGTTGGCTGTACACCTGGTTAGTTGTTGGCTATACACCTGGTTAGTTGTTGGCTATACACCTGGTTAGTTGTTAGTTGTCGGCTATACTCCTGGTTTGTTGCATGCAGCTATTGAATTACTGTCAAACATCTCCAAACTGAACAACCGGTTGACCGGACCAGAGGAAGGGTTTTAGTTTGAAGAGGTTTCAGTTTACAGCAGCTTTCATCGGGTGGCAAGATTTCCTGCCTCAAGGTTGCCGCTCATATCCGTAAAATGTGTAAGAAACTGGGTAATTAATTAAATAGTTAATACGGATTCCGGCTTAGAGGGTTTGTTGGGCTATCCAGCTGGGTTGTGGAAGATTGGTGGTTCTACCCAGGTGCCAGTCTGTGCCTGAAATAGTGCTTGGAGGGGCACACAGGATATTCCTACACCAATAACAGGGTTCATTCTAGGTCAGAATTTTTGGGAGAAGTGAGAAAGCGTGTGATCACTTCCTTAAATGGTGTTCTTTAATATACTTCTGCAAAATAGGGTTAAATTGCACAGTACAACCATTAAATACAACATTTGAATAGAAGGAGTGTTTTATAATGGGCCAGTGTATCTTACTAGACAAAATTTTGTTTGAAAATTGAAAAAAACAACAATATATTTTTTAGGGAGAAGTGGGGCCCCCAGAGGGCGAAGTCAGGGTCCCTAGGGCGACAATTCCGCCCACATCGCCCTCTAAAATGATCCCTGCAATAATAGCTGAAAAGTTGCCATATCACCTACGCTGTGTGACGTTAAACCCCAAAACAAACAGATTAATTTACAAATCAAGAATTGTCAAAATCCAGTCTAGATCTGACCTACCTGTAAATGCTACACAGTGTTTGGCAGATTTCACCCAGGCAGCAGCTCTTTCAGCTTCCTGTAAGATCTTACTGGTGCTATCAAATTGTTCGGGAGCCTCTGCAGCAATCTTTACAAGTGCTTTCTCCTCCTTTGTCATGCATGGGGATATCTTTTTTGACCTAGATCTGTCAGAGTAAAATAGTAATTGTGTAAACCTCCGCAATGGAGAATATGTTTTTGTCTCAAGTTATTTTTTTGTTGGTTTATCTGTTAGCAGGGATATGCAAAAGTCATGGTTGGATTTTCATAAAATTTGGTGGAAGGATGGTACTTGGGTCAAGGACTAATCCATTAGATTTTGGATATGATACGGATCAAGAATTTTATAACTGGGTAAAGCTGAAATATAAAGGGAGATAATAAAATAAATCATATGTGTTTTATTTCTAAATCGATCGATATTTTAATACAATACTGTAGAAAGATCACATCATCCAACTAGAAATGGTACAACGGAGAACTGCAATGTTTGTGATCAATGACTACACCCGAACCAGCAGCATTATCGGTATGCTCGGTGACATGAGCTGAGACACCATACGTTCAACAAGCTCTTCAAGATCAAGTACAACTCGATCTTGCTAGAGTGAAGCAATCACTAGAGATGATAGTATTCAATGTAAGTTGTATCCATCCTTGGAACTTAGTTAGAGGAATGGCAGGGCATGTCACCCTGTCCGTTTGCCCAGCCCTCATGCCTATTTTAAAATAAATAAAAATATTAATTCTATTTTTTTTAAATAGGCCTAAATATTGTGGGCAGACATATATAACTTAAATCTCCTCCGCCCTTTTCATCAATATGTACTATCTCTTTGATCTTCTAGGTGCTAACCCCAAAATACCCCCTCCCGCACCTCATCACGCTCAAAATGCACCCTGCCCGTTTTCCACTCTAGAATAAACCCTGAACTATATTCCCACTTCTGCAGATTAGCCTTTTGGTCAACAGTATATTTCTTCATAGAACGTCTGCCAGTTTTATCTAATTTTAACATTCTGTATATACATGTATTCTGTTCTTCACTAACAGTTGTTGGTGACGAGCAAAAGTCTAGTACCCAGTATGGGTGGACTATCAGAACTATAGATAGATGGACGACATGACCATGATCAAAACCATTTTAAAACAAACCTAATTATAATAAAATGTTCCTACAGTTGATACAAACCTGGATAACAAGATGACTTTATCCCAACAGTCAATATGAAATTCTGCTTCCCCGTTGCATCGCCAATTTATTAGGAAATCATTTTGTAGTTTTTCTTTAAATCCCAACTTTGGGAAAATGGTTTTAACGTCAATGTGATCATCAAGTGATTTCTTAATACTACAGTCCTTCAAACAACAAATAATTAATTTGTCACTCATTCTGTCCGACATTGAAGGCGGATATCCGAATTTGTCTTATCCGCGTACTGTGTTGATCGCGGTAATTGAATGCAACGTTTAAGCTTAAGAATAGTGTATAAAGTGTGTACAGTTTAACTTTGGGGGATAATAAAGAATATATATATATATCTATTATGACATACACTACAAAGTGTCAGTGACAGACAATGCAACTTGCTAAACAAGCAGGAGAAATCATAAATTTCAGTTTGGTTGTGAAATCTTTGTTTACGCCGAAAATTGGTCCGACCAAAATTTGCGACATATACCTAGATATTTTGGGACATGAAACGTAGCAATTAGTTGCATGAATTTATATATAAATAATACATCTGAATGATAACTCATTGATTTTTTTATACAACTAAATGTCTTAAAACGGTTGATTTTTGGTAGCAAAATAATATAAACTTCCGGTTTGAAAAACACGTGTTTTCGTGATCATAGAAAAAATGACCGAAATTTGAAATAAGACGAAATCCTGAAACCAGAAAGTAGTTTGAAATATTCCACTGACAATAAACTATTTTATCTGTCAATGATACAAACTGAAATATGCCAGTAGCTAGCAAAATATTCACAGGCCACCGTGCTCTCGGTTTTGTGAGCAACCACGTTCCTCTATCAGTTCGTTATCATCAGAAACATAAAGAGAACTACGTTGTGACATGTGTTGGACAATCCTTCCATACATACAATGTAAGTTTTCCAATGAATAGGGTATTTAGTACATATGTATCTGTCAAATCGTCCACAACACAAGTCCCTGGGTGCCTATCTATCTTCCGCTAATGTCGAACCCCTCGCGGGGACGTAGACATGTTGCGCGTCAAAACCGCAAAGAAGTTAAAAGTATGAGTAGTTAAAAGTATAATTTAAGAAGATAATGAAAATAAGTTGTGGTAAAATTTTAAAAGCAGCTACGCAGAACAACTAGGGACTGGCATGTTCAATATGGCAAACTACCGTATTGAATTGCACTATGGTAGGGAGATGGACAATGTCAGGAGGGAGGTGGTTCCAATGGTAGATTGTTCTTGGAAAAAAGGAAAACTTGTAGTAGTCTGTAGTTGCTGTAATTAACCTATAGCTTAATGAATGGCGAGCAGGACGGGAGAGAGGAACTAGGTAATTTTCAATGGGAATAGCAACAAGATCATTATGAATTTTATACATAAGGGATAACCTATTGTCAATACGCCGTTGATCTAGTCTGTAGATTTAGGGAATGTAGCATGTCTGTAACACGAGAGGTACGATAGAAGTCAGCCTTTATCCATCGGGCTGCTCTTTGCTGGACACCTTCAATTTGGTCTATCAATGTTTGGGTATGGGGCGACCAGATCTCGGAGCCATATTCAAGCTTCTCCGTAGTATAACAGGCTGTCGTTATAACTCACCTTTTATGGCTATCACCCTGTGCTGCATGTTCGCTCTGTATCAGAGACTAGTGATATGCGGTATGGGGGCCATTTCACAGTATATGTGAAGTGACATAAAAAATATTAAAGTCTGAATTTGAGCAAAGTACCAAATGTATATGTTAGATAGGTATCTGAAGACCGGAAATTGGCATTTGGGTCAAAATTGCACATTTTTAATATATGCAAATTAGCTATTTAACACGAAACAATGGATTTCAGCGTTGGTTTTTTTAAGTTTTCTCGTGGTGTATTTAACTTTAGGTCAATTTCTGTTGTTGACAGCATTAGTGTTATGTCTAAGTATAACATGATGCAGTTTTAATTTTTTTTATAAATGTGAAGCCATACAAAATCCACTTCACAGACCCAAGGTGTCCTGTCCGCAACGTTTTCGGTCGAAAAGTTTTAATTTCACCCAAAAATAGTTGGATTTGAAAACCCAAACTTTATATTCTCTTAGCTGGGGTATATCTGAATAATATCAACCAAAAGTAAAGACAAACATATAACACACTTCATGGGAAACCACAACTCATTTCTGTTGCGGACAGGACAAAAACGTTGCGGACAGGACATAAAATTACTCAAAAGTGATTTTTGAAAAGAAAACTGTTATTAATCATGATTTTCCTATGTAGGTTGGTCACTTAAAATTTAGTCTAGTGGCTTAATCCTTGATGATTGGAATGTCTTCTTCTTTTGTTTGGCTTCCATGGAAGAAACAATGAAATCATGAAGACCAGGAAGGGCTTCTTAACAGGTTTGTGCTAGGATGGCTTTATCAAAAGAGGTGTTAAAACACCTTTTAGGACTCAACAGGCTTGATTACTATAACAACAGAACTGGGACTTATAAGATAGAGCCCAAGTTCATGTTTCATCAGATCAACTCAGCACCTCAGAAGTCATGCCAGCATTAACTGCTACAGAAAGATCCCATCGTTTTAGAGCGAAGGTCTGGAATGATGACGAGAAACACGAGGCTGCTAAAGCAAAAGATCGAGACAGGAAAAAGCAACAACGAGCTTTGAAAAAGGTCACTATGACTGAATGGGAGAAGAACGAAAAAAAGCGAAAGGAACGGGAGGCCAAACAACGGCAACGAAGAGAAAAGGCGAATGCTCGAAGACCGGAGGCAGAGCCAGAGGAAATAGGACCATACAAGTCCAAGAACACGCTTGGAAAGGCTGTGGCCAAGGTAATACGTGCTCTACCTGGAACGCCAACGAGGGAAACACATGTACTTGGTGCTGTGTTATCATCGATGCCTCGAGATAAACGGGATAAACTTTGTAAAACGGTCAGAGACACTAGAGTTCGACGAAGTCTTATCGATGATGAACGAAAGAAACGTTCTGATGCCATTCCCAATCAGACAGAGCTTGTGCATCAGTTTTACTTGCGTGATGACATAAGTAGGATGTGTCCAGGAAAAAGAGACTGCATATCTGTAAAAGACTCTGTCACTGGTAAACTAGAACACAAGCAAAAACGTTTGCTATATTTGTCACTGTCCGAATCGCACCAGGTTTTCTGTCGTGAGCATGGGGACATTATTGGCTTCACCAAGTTCACCGAGCTACGCCCACCTTATGTGAAACCGATGACAAATCAGGACCAAGAAGTGTGTATGTGCAAGTACCATCAGAACATTGCATTGCTTGCGACTGGTCTTCACAAAATCGTACCCGCCATTCCGTGTGATCCAGTCCAAGTTGTGGAACTTACTGTTTGTGACCTTGCAAACATTGACTGTGTCGATCGAAAGTGTCCTATGTGTGGAGTTGACGATATCAATGGTAACATCGCTGAAATCGACGCCACATCACCCGTGTCCTACTACCAATGGACAACTCAGGACGGCAAAACCGTAAAAACTCTGATCAACTCGGATCTTGAAAGTACCGAACTGAAAAGTCAGCTCAATCGATTTTCTCGACATGTGTACGATGAGCGTCGCCAGCATGCGGAATTGCGGTGTTTGAAAGGGACAATCAAACCTGGTGAAGTCATCATTCAAGAAGACTTCTCCGAGAATTTCTCTATCAAACATCAGTCAGAGATCATGTCAGCTCACTGGGCATCTGGCGGTGTGACGATTTTTACCGTTGTGGTCTACTTTCGTCGAACTGAAACATCTGACCTGGAACACTTGTCATTCTCGATTATCTCGGATGAACCTGTACATGACAAGAAGGCTGTTTATGCCAACAACAGCTTGGTTTTGCGTGAACTGAAAATGGTCTTGCCGTGGGACATTACAACTGTCCACTACTGGTCGGACGGTGCCGCAAGCCAATTCAAAAATCGGTACAACTTCGCCAACCTCGCTTTCCATGAACGGGATTTCGAGTGTACGGCAGATTGGAGCTTCTTCTGTACAGCTCATGGGAAAGGTCCAGTCGACGGAATTGGTGGCGAAACAAAACGAGTCGTTTGGAGAGCAATTCTGCAAGAACGTGAAACCGTGACAAATCCTCGTGAGTTCTACGACGTTGCCAAAAGGCTCACGGGCAAAATCAATGTACTTTGGCTCTCCAGTGACGACATCAAGGAATGTACCGCTCATTTGGACAATCGTTTCGCGAAGTGTCTTGCAGTCAGTGGAACACATTCGCTGCACTATCTCCGACAATGACGACTGTAGTCTCGCAGTAGCGCTGAACTCGCCGTTCACACGCCACGAGCCTATGACCATCGCACGTGTCATACAGACGGTGAAAAACAATCAAACCGAGGAACCTATGCCTATTGAGAAGGACTTTGCTATATCTAGTCGTGACTGCAAAATTGGTGACTTTTGCTTGGTAAGATTCACCGCTAGCAAATTGGAGAAGGTGTTCCTTGGACAGTGCACTGACATTGATGATATGGAGAACATTATCAAATTCTCATTCCTTCGATCGAAAGACAACGACAAGAAAGTGTTCACCTTCAAAACAAATGATGATTCCTGGGTTGATCGACACGATGTGATTGGAGTCTTAGATGCACCTGTGATGGACAATCGTGGACGTTATACATTTTCGCTTGCCGTCCCAGTAAAGGAATAGACTCAAAAACTCAATGTTAATATGGGGGGGGGGGGCAGGGATCAGGAGCTTGATAAAATCTATTATATGCAGAATATTGAGGTTGTACATATTTAAAAAAAAAGTAAATGACAGTGTTAGTGCAGATTTAGATGTGAAAACCATGACATTTGGAAAAAAGTTGGTGGGGGGGGCAAGCTCCGATCCATACCCCTGATGAAATCCATCATGGGGAACACTGTATATACATGTCACACTAGATAATAAAGTTATTTTATTCTTATTAAAATGCATTTTAATTCATTTATATGCAAAGTGAAAACGTGTCCTGTCCGCAACGCTCTGTCCATGTCCTGTCCGCAACGCACAGTTAATTACCCCCCCTCGGTCATTCTTGAACATTTTGGAATCAAATTTTCTCCAAAATATACCTATGGCATTTAGATATAAATATGCAGGGTTTAATATCTTAGAAAACAAGTGGATGGACAGAACTTTGGGTTTTTCTAACATACAGTAAAACCCACTTCACTTTCTGTCCTGTCCGCAACCCGTTTTATTTCACATTTTCCCCCCCAAAATTGAAATTCCAAAGATTTGATTTTGTTATCATATGAAGTGGTACCAAAGTACTTCACTTTCATGCATTCAAACTTTTAAAATATACCCAAGAATAATTTCTGTGAAAGAAACAAGTCTCTGAATGTCCTGTCCGCAACAAAACGAATACCGTGAAATGGCCTATGACTAGAATGCGAAAAGGACATTTTCGGCGAAAAGAGGCGAAAAGAACATGAAGTGCGAAAAGGAGCTGCGAAAAGAACATGAAATGCGAAAAGGAGCTGCGAAAAGAAGCTGATGCGAAAAGGGCATACGAAAGCGGCATACAGTGCGAAAAGGACCTGCGAAAAGAACATACTGTATGAAAAACCTGCGAAAAGAACATGTTGGCATCATAAAAGTACCGTATAACAATAGTGTATAGGAATATTTCGCTACATCGATTATGAAACGGACTTAGGAAAGGGTATGATCAAATTACTGTCAATAATTCATTTTACTATTTCTAAAATAGTAATAACATACCACAGACCTAATATTATTTTGGTCTGTGAACATACTTAAATTTAAAATTAACTATTATTTTCTTTCAAACTAAACATGCATCTGCGAGACATCAGAGCTCCACCACTAAAACATACTCCAGTTTCATGCACGATATCGCGGATAATTTGACAGACAATGACATTAGACAGTTAACAATAGGAACCGACGAGGAACTCGCTTTCAAACAAGCAATAAAACGTTGTTTTCCTGGATGCACCCATGTGTTATGTACGCGACACCTGAAACAAAATACGAACAAATATTTAGAAGATATGGTCGGCTACCCGATGCAGGACAGAAACGAAATTTTATCTGAAATATATACGGTGACAATGGATTGTTGGTAAGTACTGACATTGATACACACGCGGAAAGGTTAGACAGAATAAGAGCGAAAATCGATGAGAAAGATACGCATGTTGGAGATAAAAAGTTTCGACCATATTTCGAAGGGAGGCTGTATCCAGTTTTAGACACACATATAATCGAACCAGTGAAAAATGGTAAAATAACGCACACATGGACCAATAACAATAGCGAAAGTGCCAATCATGTGCTGAAATCGGCAAATCAATGGAAAGCGAAAGACATGCCATCGTTCATAAAAGGTTTGTATACAATTATCCATGGTGAGGCGCAAGAACGATGCAGGGCTGTGCGTGGGATGGGAAATTTCGTCCTCGCTGATAATTTTAGAAACAATCTTATTGAAATTGATCAGTGGTCTCGTCTGTCCGAAGATCAACGTGAGAAGCGGTTGAAGCGGTTTCTATCAGATACTGGAAAATCTAATCAGAACGTTGTTATATCCACCGACGGTACGAGAACAACAATGAGAACCCCAACTGCGGGTAAAAAGCCGAACCAAGTAAAGAGGAAACGATCGGAACGTTCGCGCACCCCAGCAAAAACATCAAAACGTAGACTCATATAATCCGACGATTTACGGCAAGTGACATTGTGACTATTCGTGAATTAATCGTATTCATTTGACATACATTTGATGGACAAACTTATTTCTCCATAAAACATGCAAATTGGTCTTACAAAGTTGACACATTGGAATATTACTCGTCAATGTCGTCCGTCATTTTCAATGTACATAGCACTGTAAATAATATGTTGTTATATGCACATTTAGTTCTGATACATGTAGCTTTTAATTGAAAATGTTCAACATTATTCCCGCCTCATTGCAAACAGCTCTATATGACTCGAACCAAAATCATCATCATTTTATTTAAATTATTGTGAAATTGTCCTAAATTGCCTTGCATATTCAACGTGCACACATTGATACATATACGCCGAGAACCTTGTGTGGGAGGCTTCCTTGCGGAGCTGTTATATGTGTCAATGTGTTCACTTTGAATGTGTATCGTCCGTCTGCATATTACTCGTCAATGTCGTCCGTCATTTTCAATGTACACAGCACTGTAAATAATATTTTGTTATATGCACATTTAGTTCTGATACATGTAGCTTTTAAATGACAATGTTCAACATTATTCCCGCCTCATTGCAAACAGCTCTATATGAACAGTCCGTGTGACGACCAGTCCTAGGGACGATCGGGTTTGGCACGAACAGTCCCGTGCATCATCATAATCGATTTAGCAAAATATTCCTGACACAATTGTTATACTTTTCTGATACCAAAATGTTCTTTTCGCTGGTTCTTCATACAATATGTTCTTTTCGCATGTCCTTTTCGCACTGTATGCCTCTTTCGTATGCCCTTTTCGCATCAGCTCCTTTTCGCATGTCCTTTTCGCACTTCATTTACTTTTCGCAGCTTCTTTTCGCACTTCATGTTCTTTTCGCAGCTCCTTTTCGCACTTCATGTTCTTTTCGCCTCTTTTCGCATTCTAGCTATACCCGTGATATGTATCTATCTATCTTCCGCTAATGTCAAACCCCTCGCGGGGACGTAGACATGTTGCGCGTCAAAAAACGCAAAGAAGCTAAAAGTATGAGTAGTTAAAAATATAATTTAAGAAGGTAATGAAAATAAGTTGTGGTAAAAGTTTAAAAGCAGCTACGCAGAACAACTAGGGACTGGCATGTTCAATATGGCAAACTGCCGTATTGAATTGCTCTATGGTAGGAAGGTGGACAATGTCAGGAGGGAGGTGGTTCCAATGGTAGATTGTTCTTGGAAAAAAGGAAAACTTGTAGTAGTCTGTAGTTGCTGTAATTAACCTATAGCTTAAGGAATGGCAATGGCGAGCAGGACGGGTGAGGGGAACTAGGTAATTTTCAATGGGAATAGCAACAAGATCATTATGAATTTTATACATAAGGGATAACCTATTGTCAATACGCCGTTGATCTAGATGTAAGAAAGTTGTCACAGGTGGAGTGTTGAGTTCTTACCCAGGAAATGCGGGTGATTACTCTCCGCAACAGACTGACAGGCCAGTAACAAGTGCGAGGGGAGTTGGCCGTATCAGAGATAGATAGACCACAGGGATTCGGCACGTTTGGGGGTACTAGTATATATATTTAAGTACAGGGATTCTACTCTGTGGGATGTCAGATTTCGCATCGATCAGTAAAATGGCCCTATCTGAAACAATTTTGTACAATTTGCGTTGAAACGAGCATTCTGATTGGATTATTAGAATGTAACTAGATGTTTGTTTTTATATGAAGAATAATCATAATCCAATCAGAATGCTCGTTTCAACGCGAACTGTGCCGCTTGAGAAATTTTCAAAACAAATTGAAAAATTCTCCGAAATCTCTTTTTGACGTACATTTTTGCCGAATAAACCTACACGTTAGTGGAAACATATTTTATTGATAATGTTATTCACTGTTAAAACTCTCCCGTCGAAGATTTTTTTGTGTTGCTGACAGAACCTGTGTCCTAGTATGGAAATGTGACCTGCTATGGCCAATGTCTGTGGCAATTGTTTGCAAAGTATACATGCACGCAGCTTAAAGTTGTGTTTTATTTGAAGAACAATATAAAGACTCGGGATAGGCGTTATATTTGGACAGATGTGTACAAAATTGTTTCAGATAGGGCCATTTTACTGATCGATGCGAAATCTGACATCCCACAGAGTAGAATCCCTCTACTTAAATATATATACTAGTACTCCCAAACGTGCCGAATCCCTGTGAGATAGACGAGTCAAATCAACCTCAAATTTAGAATTTATTCTAGAGTGGGAAAAAAGCGATCAGCAGGGTGCACAACAGTATTTTTAAAATGTTGCTATCTTACGGTGATTGATCAAAGAGGCAGTATGGCAGTACATAATGGTTAAAGAGAGGATGAGTTTTATATGTCTGCTCACCTGAAAGCACTCGCATATATATATAAAAAAGTTTTTAAAAAATTAATTAAAAAATCAAAATAATTGTTTTTTAAAAAGGCAGAAGGGCAGCACCCTGCCATTCCTCTCTAGAAAAAACACATAAAATCGGTCAAAACTCGAATCATCGTATCTGTGGTTAACTTAATTAAGTTATCCTTTGAATTGTGGGAAGTTATCATCTTCAGTGACTGTGGCACTCTTCATAGATGTACATGTATCTTGTCTCACTATTCTGTATCGCCACAACAAGAATCACTAGGGAGTGAGGCCAGTAGGTTGCTATATATATGATGAAAAAGGACAATTGATGTGTTTTGCAATGTATTTTATTTTTGTATATTTTCAGTGTTCAAAGCTTGGAATTGTCAGTGTCAGTAAGTACACATTGCATTTGTGTTGAGTGGAGATCCACATTCTAATAATTTCTAAATGCTGACAAAATCATGTGTGAGCCTCAACACAGTCACAAGTGTGGTGTCCAGTGGTAGTGCGTCAGATTTGGAATCAAACGGTCCCGGGTTCGATACTTGGTCAGGCCACGTATGTAGTGTCATTGAGCAAGGCACCTCACACACTTTGCTTAATAATAATACTGATTAACTGCTTAGGTTGGCTAAGCTTGCCCAGGAAAACATGTCTAGACCCAGCAATGTGTTTGACATTAATGGAACATACATACATACCACTTTGATATTTTTCACATAGGACGAAATGTATTTGAGTCACACTGTAGGAAAGCCAAAACAGGAGATCACATGACCTTAGCATAAAATTCAAATGTATACCACCAAGTTTTGATTTACAAATGTGTACGATATAGTTAATTTGCGTGTGTGTTTTACGTTTATTTATCGCCGCTACTGGTTGCCCATATCAGCGACACCTTAGATTGTTGGAGGATAGTGCAGTGATACAGACAGAGACCCATTCCAGAGTCGCCTTTGGTACTTTGACGTGCACCAACACAAGACCACGGTTTAAAGTCCCATTTGAAAGACTGTTAATTTTATTAGGGTCAGACAGGGTCGAACCTACAATCCCTGGATTACCAGTCCAATATGATAACCACTGAACTACAGATCCGTAGTTTACATAAATTGTATGTGCATATATTCATAATTGTTGTATTATACAATGTAATTACAGAGCATTGTTGTATTATAAAGTATATGAACAGTCATGCTTCAATATGGCCTAAAAATTGTATGTATAGTGTCAAGCCTATAGTGCCTCATAATGTTCTTAAAAAAATGTTTAAGGAACACGAAACAATTTGCCCAGACCCTAAACGTCTGTGGAATAGAGCTTCATTAAAATAACTTTCCGATTATAAGAAAACAATGAGTGGTCTGATGTTTATTCCGGACTTGAAATGACTCGCGTATTTATATACTGTGTATTGCAACAGGTGACAGCCATCCGGATGATATAAGCGTGATAGCGGTAGACAGAGAGCTGACATTTACAGCATGCAGGAATGTTGTCCGGGCATTTACACGGGGGAAACAGGTACTAGTGATCCGAAAATACACATATCATATATTTTAATTTTAGACTTAATGTGATTATAATCATGTCTAAAAGAAACTACTGTTTTCACCATAAAAGTAGAACCAAGAACCTACCGCTAGAATCCAACACCGCTCAAAACTACACAAGGGAGAGGCAAGTTTTCACTGTACTCTGTTAATCACTGGAGGCCAAGGAAGCAACTGTTGTTATGTTGGTATACTTGGGTAAGATTATAGGTGTTTTGAGTATATGAATGAACATTGTCTGTTCTTGATGAACTGTACTTCTATATACATGACTCGATAGACCTGTGTTGGTACATAACTATATATATATACATATATAGATGAACCTACATTGGTATGTGTATATACATATTATGGACCTGTGTTGGTACATGTATATACAGTCAGACAGACAATATGTATATACATGTATAGATGAACCTGCATTGGTATGTGTATATACATATTATGGACCTGTGTTGGTACATGTATATACAGTCAGACAGACAATATGTATATACATGTATAGATGAACCTGCATTGGTATGTGTATATACATATTATGGACCTGTGTTGGTACATGTATATACAGTCAGACAGACAATATGTATATACATGTATAGATGGACCTGCATTGGTATGTGTATATACATATTATGGACCTGTGTTGGTACATGTATATACAGTCAGACAGACAATATGTATATACATGTATAGATGAACTGCATTGGTATGTGTATATACATATTATGGACCTGTGTTGGTACATGTATATACAGTCAGACAGACAATATGTATATACATGTATAGATGGACCTGCATTGGTATGTGTATATACATATTATGGACCTGTGTTGGTACATGTATATACAGTCAGACAGACAATATGTATATACATGTATAGATGGACCTGCATTGGTATGTGTATATACATATTATGGACCTGTGTTGGTACATGTATATACAGTCAGACAGACAATATGTATATATACATGTATAGATGGACCTGCATTGGTATGTGTATATACATATTATGGACCTGTGTTGGTACATGTATATACAGTCAGACAGACAATATGTATATATACATGTATAGATGGACCTGCATTGGTATGTGTATATACATATTATGGACCTGTGTTGGTACATGTATATACAGTCAGACAGACAATATGTATATATACATGTATAGATGGACCTGCATTGGTATGTGTATATACATATTATGGACCTGTGTTGGTACATGTATATACAGTCAGACAGACAATATGTATATATACATGTATAGATGGACCTGCATTGGTATGTGTATATACATATTATGGACCTGTGTTGGTACATGTATATACAGTCAGACAGACAATATGTATATATACATGTATAGATGGACCTGCATTGGTATGTGTATATACATATTATGGACCTGTGTTGGTACATGTATATACAGTCAGACAGACAATATGTATATACATGTATAGATGGACCTGCATTGGTATGTGTATATACATATTATGGACCTGTGTTGGTACATGTATATACAGTCAGACAGACAATATGTATATACATGTATAGATGGACCTGCATTGGTATGTGTATATACATATTATGGACCTGTGTTGGTACATGTATATACAGTCAGACAGACAATATGTATATACATGTATAGATGGACCTGCATTGGTATGTGTATGTACATAAATAGATGGACATGGGTTGGTACATGTATATACAGTCAGACAGACCATGTGTATATATACATGTATATATGGACATGGGTTGGTACGTGTATTGATATGTATAGATGGACCTGCATTGGTACGTGTATATACATGAATAGATGGACCTACGTTGGTACGTACGTGTATATGCAATCAAACAGACATTGTGTATGTACATGCTTAGATGGACCTGCGTTTGTGCATGTGTATATACATGTATATTTATGTTGCAGGTTGTTCATGTGTACGAGGGCCACACCGCGGATGTTCACCTGTTACTGCCGTTTGGACAACATCTGGTCTCGGTGGACATTGATGGTATGGTCATTGTCTGGGATATCAAATCTGAAGGTATGCTTGCAGCTTCTTGTTGTTACTGCTTGGTCAACGAGTAGTTGTTACGCAAGTATTTAACTTGTGCCAAATAATCCACTTGGGACTTGAAACATTTAAAAATTGTTGTTGAATACATTTATTGTCGCACCCTAGTTAATTGGGGCAACCCCTCCAAAAGTACATTAGTCGTTTTATGTTTTGGAGGATAGTGTAAGATACAGAAGACTCGAGTCCACCTCCGTGGTCGAGTGATTAAAGTCGCTGACTTGAATACCACTGTAACCTATCATCACTGATGGTCACGGGTTCGAGTCCTGCTCAGGCCCTGTCTCATTTATATGAAAACGTTGGCAGTTTCTGACAGAGGTTGGTGCACCAAGTACTGGTTAACCACCTGGCAGCCTGTCCAGGAAAGGTGTTGTATTATGTAAAACTGCCCGCCGACGATATAACCCAAAATGATTTCTGTGTGGGAATGGATAATAGCATCAATGGGTGTTTATGTGTGGGAATGGATAATAGCATCAATGGGTGTTACTGTGAGGGAATGCATAATAGCATCAATGGGTGTGTATGTGTGGGAATGCATAATAGCATCAATGGGTGTTACTGTGTGGGAATGGATAATAGCATCAATGGGTGTTACTGTGAGGGAATGCATAATAGCATCAATGGGTGTGTATGTGTGGGAATGCATAATAGCATCAATGGGTGTTTATGTGTGGGAATGCATAATAGCATCAATGGGTGTTACTGTGAGGGAATGCATAATAGCATCAATGGGTGTTACTGTGTGGGAATGATAATAGCATCAATGGTGTTAAAAACACAATTGTGTGGGAATGCATAATAGCATCAATGGGTGTTAATGTGTGGGAATGGATAATAGCATCAATGGGTGTTTATGTGTGGGAATGGATAATAGCATCAATGGGTGTTACTGTGTGGGAATGGATAATAGCATCAATGGGTGTTTATGTGTGGGAATGGATAATAGCATCAATGGGTGTTTATGTGTGGGAATGGATAATAGCATCAATGGGTGTTACTGTGTGGGAATGGATAATAGCATCAATGGGTGTTTATGTGTGGGAATGGATAATAGCATCAATGGGTGTTTATGTGTGGGAATGGATAATAGCATCAATGGGTGTTACTGTGTGGGAATGGATAATAGCATCAATGGGTGTTTATGTGTGGGAATGGATAATAGCATCAATGGGTGTTTATGTGTGGGAATGGATAATAGCATCAATGGGTGTTACTGTGTGGGAATGCATAATAGCATCAATGGGTGTTTCTGTGTGGGAATGGATAATAGCATCAATGGGTGTGTATGTGTGGGAATGCATAATAGCATCAATGGGTGTTACTGTGTGGGAATGGATAATAGCATCAATGGGTGTTTATGTGTGGGAATGGATAATAGCATCAATGGGTGTTTATGTGTGGGAATGGATAATAGCATCAATGGGTGTTACTGTGTGGGAATGCATAATAGCATCAATGGGTGTTTCTGTGTGGGAATGGATAATAGCATCAATGGGTGTGTATGTGTGGGAATGCATAATAGCATCAATGGGTGTTACTGTGTGGGAATGGATAATAGCATCAATGGGTGTTTATGTGTGGGAATGGATAATAGCATCAATGGGTGTTTATGTGTGGGAATGGATAATAGCATCAATGGGTGTTTATGTGTGGGAATGGATAATAGCATCAATGGGTGTTACTGTGTGGGAATGGATAATAGCATCAATGGGTGTTTATGTGTGGGAATGGATAATAGCATCAATGGGTGTTTATGTGTGGGAATGGATAATAGCATCAATGGGTGTTAATGTGTGGGAATGGATAATAGCATCAATGGGTGTTACTGTGAGGGAATGGAATAGCATCAATGGGTGTTTATGTGTGGGAATGGATAATAGCATCAATGGGTGTTTATGTGTGGGAATGGATAATAGCATCAATGGGTGTTACTGTGGGGAATGATAATAGCATCAATGGGTGTTACTGTGTGGGAATGGATAATAGCATCAATGGGTGTTACTGTGTGGGAATGGATAATAGCATCAATGGGTGTTACTGTGTGGGAATGGATAATAGCATCAATGGGTGTTTATGTGTGGGAATGCATAATAGCATCAATGGGTGTTTATGTGTGGGAATGGATAATAGCATCAATGGGTGTTAATGTGTGGGAATGGATAATAGCATCAATGGGTGTTACTGTGTGGGAATGGATAATAGCATCAATGGGGTTTATGTGTGGGAATGGATAATAGCATCAATGGGTGTTTATGTGGGAATGGATAATAGCATCAATGGGTGTTTATGTGTGGGAATGATAATAGCATCAATGGGTTTATGTGGGAATGGATAATAGCATCAATGGGTGTTTATGTGTGGGAATGGATAATAGCATCAATGGGTGTTACTGTGTGGGAATGGATAATAGCATCAATGGGTGTTTATGTGTGGGAATGGATAATAGCATCAATGGGTGTTTATGTGTGGGAATGGATAATAGCATCAATGGGTGTTACTGTGAGGGAATGGATAATAGCATCAATGGGTGTTTATGTGTGGGAATGGATAATAGCATCAATGGGTGTTACTGTGAGGGAATGGATAATAGCATCAATGGGTGTTACTGTGTGGGAATGGATAATAGCATCAATGGGTGTGTATGTGTGGGAATGGATAATAGCATCAATGGGTGTTACTGTGTGGGAATGGATAATAGCATCAATGGGTGTTACTGTGTGGGAATGGATAATAGCATCAATGGGTGTTACTGTGTGGGAATGCATAATAGCATCAATGGGTGTGTATGTGTGGGAATGCATAATAGCATCAATGGGTGTTACTGTGTGGGAATGGATAATAGCATCAATGGGTGTTTATGTGTGGGAATGGATAATAGCATCAATGGGTGTGTATGTGTGGGAATGGATAATAGCGTCAATGGGTGTGTATGTGTGGGAATGGATAATAGCATCGAGAGGTGTTTCTGGTTTAATGTATTTAAAAGTTTGCAAATTACAATACATGTCTACTTTTCATATAAATAATGCATACTACAAATACGACTATTGCGGTTATTTTCTCAGGACAGTATTCTGAGATCAAGTTCAGCAACAGTAGTTTCCAGGTTACCACGGTTACCCACCCTAGTACATACCTCAATAAGATACTGTTTGGAAGCAAGCAGGGGGGGCTGGAACTATGGAACATCAGAAAGAACACAAGGATATACGCATACACTGGATGGGATCAACCCATCACCATCGTAGAACAGGTAAATATAATATAGATCTCTACACAGTCTCTCATGCAATGTGATAATGTTATCTCCATTTGCAGTGTAATGATAGTACGTGTTGTCAGGATCGTCATTGTATTATCCATGTTGCATAGCTCGATAGGATTATTCTAGTGGAACAGGGCTTATTCTAGTTTGCGACATGAATGAAATAGTCGCCCTATGGACCGACCTCGCCCTCTTTAGCACTACTTCTCCATAATCTATTTTTAGCTACATTGGTCATTCTAAGGCTTTCTTTCTATTCAAATGTTGTATTTAAGTTTAAACGATTGCGAAGCAAGTTTTAACAACTTATATTAATCGCTCTCGTTGGCGAGAATGAAAGCGTATATGTGGTCATTCGTGTGGGAGGAAACCGGGGTACCTGGAGAAAACCCACCTGTCCGATCTGGCGACCATCGTACCATCTCACATACTTCCCGGTCCGAGGATCGAACTCGGGTTGCATTGGTGAGAAGCGAGCGCGCTAACCACTGCGCTAATTGGAAAATGTTGTATTTAATGTTCTTTGTGTATTTTTAGCCTACTTTATTGAAATTTAAGGGGCACAATCGCGTGGTTTCTCACGTCTCCCAAATGTTCAGGCATAGGATAAGCCCTGAGACAACATAAATAAATGTGACAAATTTGATCCTTTTAGGCCCCGGCTATGGATGTTGTGGCTGTGGGGCTGGCTAACGGTCAGATCATGCTACACAATCTCAAGTTTGATGAGACAATTACAAAGTTTATGCAGGACTGGGGCCCGGTTACATCTATATCATTCAGAACAGGTAAACTATATACTGAATATTAAAGCAGCATTACATCGTAATAAAGGATGTTTTGGGTAAAATAGAAATACTAATGTGTGTGTGTTTACAAAAATCGAAATAGTCACTCAGAAACGATAAAATTCCAATAAATTTAAATTTAGTTTAATCATATTTTATTGCTATATACATGTACATAATAAATTCAAAGACATATATAATAAGAGCAAAAGCAAATGGGTTGGGCCACAAGTTCTGAACAACATTAGTAATTGGCCCTTCCCATAAATTTAAACCGTCGTATACGTGAATTTGTTTATCAACACACGAAATATAAACACGCACAGTGCGCATGCGTGAAACAACAGAGGATGTAGAAAACAACGTATATATTTTGAACATGAAAGACTATCTATCTACCTTCCTCTAATGTCGAACCACTCGCTGGGATGTAGAAATGTGCCCAAAGACTTAGCTATCAGAGGTATGAATCAACATATCAAGTAATTTAATTAAAAAAGACAACGTGGGACAAATGAGGAATGCAAACAAGGGCGGACGATGCGTTCCGGTTGTAAACAAGTGTGTGACCGATCGACTCGGAAAGTCCTACTTTCAGTTTCGAGTTTGTTTTATCGCATACAAAGTATAATGTTAGAATGTGTAGCAGCATTGCTACCCATACGTAAAAATTGAATTTTTCAAATATCTTTTACTTCATACGATGTAATGCTGCTTTAATTTGTTCTATGTTTATAAATGCTTTGTTCCTTTTCAACAACTGATGAGATCCATCAAGTACTGCCACAGTTACATTTCTTCAATCTTTTGACTACAAAAAGATATCTATTTTCCAGTTGTGAGGGGGCAGAGTGGTTACGGGTTGTTGGCTTCAAATCTCTTGCCCCTCACCACTGCAGCTTTGAATCTCACTTGGGTGTTGAATTCTTTCATTTGAGGAAGTTATCCAACTGGCTTGCAGAAGGTTGGTGGTTCTACCTGGGTACCTGTCCGGGTCTGAAGTACTGCTCGAAGGAGGCCTCTTCGTCTTAAATGTATGTCACTATATGCATATACAAGTCATGCAGTGTGTATGATAGACCATCAATGTATGTCACTATATGCATATATAAGTCATGCAGTGTGTATGATAGACCATCAATGTATGTCACTATATGCATATATAAGTCATGCAGTGTGTATGATAGACCATCAATGTATGTCACTATATGCATATATAGTCATGCAGTGTGTATGATAGACCATCAATGTATGTCACTATATGCATATATAAGTCATGCAGTGTGTATGATAGACCATCAATGTATGTCACTATATGCATATATAAGTCATGCAGTGTGTATGATAGACCATCAATGTATGTCACTATATGCATATATAAGTCATGCAGTGTGTATGATAGACCATCAATGTATGTCACTATATGCATATACAAGTCATGCAGTGTGTATGATAGACCATCAATGTATGTCACTATATACATATATAAGTCATGCAGTGTGTATGATAGACCATCAATGTATGTCACTATATGCATATATAAGTCATACAGTACCATCAATGTATCATTGTATGTCACTATATGCATATATAAGTCATGCAGTGTGTATGATAGACCATCAATGTATGTCACTATATGCATATATAAGTCATGCAGTGTGTATGATAGACCATCAATGTATGTCACTATATGCATATATAAGTCATGCAGTGTGTATGATAGACCATCAATGTATGTCACTATATGCATATATAAGTCATACAGTACCATCAATGTATCATTGTATGTCACTATATGCATATATAAGTCATACAGTACCATCAATGTATCATTGTATGTCACTATATGCATATATAAGTCATGCAGTGTGTATGATAGACCATCAATGTATGTCACTATATGCATATATAAGTCATGCAGTGTGTATGATAGACCATCAATGTATGTCACTATATGCATATATAAGTCATACAGTACCATCAATGTATCATTGTATGTCACTATATGCATATATAAGTCATACAGTACCATCAATGTATCATTGTATGTCACTATATGCATATATAAGTCATGCAGTGTGTATGATAGACCATCAATGTATGTCACTATATGCATATATAAGTCATGCAGTGTGTATGGTAGACCATCAATGTATGTCACTATATGCATATATAAACCATGCAGTGTGTATGATAGACCATCAATGTATGTCACTATATGCATATATAAGTCATGCAGTGTGTATGATAGACCATCAATGTATGTCACTATATGCATATATAAGTCATGCAGTGTGTATGGTAGACCATCAATGTATGTCACTATATGCATATATAAGTCATGCAGTGTGTATGGTAGACCATTAATGTATGTCACTATATACATATATAAGTCATGCAGTGTGTATGATAGACCAACAATGTATGTCACTATATGCATATATAAGTCATGCAGTGTGTATGGTAGACCATCAATGTATGTCACTATATGCATATATAAGTCATGCAGTGTGTATGATAGACCAACAATGTATGTCACTATATGCATATATAAGTCATGCAGTGTGTATGGTAGACCAACAATGTATGTCACTATATGCATATATAAGTCATGCAGTGTGTATGATAGACCATCAATGTATGTCACTATATGCATATATAAGTCATGCAGTGTGTATGATAGACCATCAATGTATGTCACTATATGCATATATAAGTCATGCAGTGTGTATACATGGTAGACCATTAATGTATGTCACTATATGCATATATAAATCATGCAGTGTGTATGATAGACCATCAATGTATGTCACTATATGCATATATAAGTCATACAGTACCATCAATGTATCATTGTATGTCACTATATGCATATATAAGTCATACAGTACCATCAATGTATCATTGTATGTCACTATATGCATATATAAGTCATGCAGTGTGTATGGTAGACCATCAATGTATGTCACTATATGCATATATAAGTCATGCAGTGTGTATGGTAGACCATCAATGTATGTCACTATATGCATATATAAGTCATGCAGTGTGTATGGTAGACCATCAATGTATGTCACTATATGCATATATAAGTCATGCAGTGTGTATGATAGACCATCATGTATGTCACTATATGCATATATAAATCATGCAGTGTGTATGATAGACCATCAATGTATGTCACTATATGCATATATAAGTCATACAGTACCATCAATGTATCATTGTATGTCACTATATGCATATATAAGTCATGCAGTGTGTATGGTAGACCATCAATGTATGTCACTATATGCATATATAAGTCATGCAGTGTGTATGATAGACCATCAATGTATGTCACTATATGCATATATAAGTCATGCAGTGTGTATGGTAGACCATCAATGTATGTCACTATATGCATATATAAGTCATGCAGTGTGTATGATAGACCATCAATGTATGTCACTATATGCATATATAAGTCATGCAGTGTGTATGATAGACCATCAATGTATGTCACTATATGCATATATAAGTCATACAGTACCATCAATGTATCATTGTATGTCACTATATGCATATATAAGTCATGCAGTGTGTATGGTAGACCATCAATGTATGTCACTATATGCATATATAAGTCATGCAGTGTGTATGATAGACCATCAATGTATGTCACTATATGCATATATAAACCATGCAGTGTGTATGATAGACCATCAATGTATGTCACTATATGCATATATAAGTCATGCAGTGTGTATGGTAGACCATCAATGTATGTCACTATATGCATATATAAGTCATGCAGTGTGTATGGTAGACCATCAATGTATGTCACTATATGCATATATAAGTCATGCAGTGTGTATGATAGACCATCAATGTATGTCACTATATGCATATATAAGTCATGCAGTGTGTATGGTAGACCATCAATGTATGTCACTATATGCATATATAAGTCATGCAGTGTGTATGGTAGACCATAAATGTATGTCACTATATGCATATATAAGTCATGCAGTGTGTATGGTAGACCATCAATGTATGTCACTATATGCATATATAAGTCATGCAGTGTGTATGATAGACCATCAATGTATGTCACTATATGCATATATAAGTCATACAGTACCATCAATGTATCATTGTATGTCACTATATGCATATATAAGTCATGCAGTGTGTATGGTAGACCATCAATGTATGTCACTATATGCATATATAAGTCATACAGTACCATCAATGTATCATTGTATGTCACTATATGCATATATAAATCATACAGTGTGTATGATAACCATCAATGTATGTCACTATATGCATATATAAGTCATGCAGTGTGTATGATAGACCATCAATGTATGTCACTATATGCATATATAAATCATGCAGTGTGTATGATAGACCATCAATGTATGTCACTATATGCATATATAAGTCATGCAGTACCATCAATGTATCATTGTATGTCACTATATGCATATATAAGTCATGCAATGTGTATGATAGACCATCCATGTATGTCACTATATGCATATATAAGTCATGCAGTGTGTATGATAGACCAACAATGTATGTCATTATATGCATATATAAGTCATGCAGTGTGTATGATAGACCATCAATGTATGTCACTATATGCATATATAAATCATGCAGTGTGTATGATAGACCATCAATGTATGTCACTATATGCATATATATAAGTCATGCAGTGTGAATGATAGACCATCAATGTATGTAGACGTTTATTGGTTACAAGGGAGACTTTTGTTGACTATATGTCATCTATATATATATTCTGTAATTATTTAGATATGAACACACTTCTCCCGGAGCTCAAAACAGCGAGAAGTGTTGCAATTCAACTACTTCTCCCAAATATTACCTAGCTATGAACTGCCTCCCTGTAAGCAAATATAACAAATGTTTAGATATTTCTGCATAGTGATTTTTATTGCTTGTAACAACACGCTTGTTATCATCAGACGGTCATCCGATTATGGCGTCAGGAAGTGCTACTGGTCACATTGCATTGTGGGATCTGGAGGAGAGGAAGTTGAGGAGTCAGATGCGAGAAGCTCACATGACATCTGTGTCGGGCATGCAGTGTCTGCCGTCCGAACCTCTCATGGTCACTTCCTCAGCGGATAATACATTGAAGGTAAGGCCCCAAGGTTATATAACATTTCTGGAGCTCAAATTATTTGATTGGATTAGTCTGAGATTTGCACTCGGCTTAACCAATCAGAAAGCTTGAGACTGAGTTTGAGATTGGAGTAAGATTTATAGTCTGTCAACAGATAAATTAAGATAATACACTGAAGGTAGGACCAACTCAATACAACAAATTTCATTTTGGATGTGGAAGTCGTTGTAGCGCATTCGCTTCAGGTGCGAAAGGCCCAGGGTTCAAACCTCGCTGGAGCCATTACGATTGTGCCCTTAGGCAAGGCATTTAAATTCCACATTGCCTCTTATCTCTCCTTCATGGCGATGGATTCCATCAGGAATGAGGTCTCGAGAGTGATAAATATAAGTTGAAAGAACTTTTTTCGCAATCGAGCTAAAATAAATTTGTATAAACTAAATTTCATTTTCATGTCTGTGATTCTCCCATTATTTACAAATCCTAGTTGAATGTAGGCCCAGTTCCTTGCCATGCATTAAGTTGTCATCTCTATGAACCTCTGGGTATTGGTAAATCATAGAGGAAACATGCTTAGAACATGTTGACTGGACTACGTTATCTCTCGGTGTAGTTCAATTATTGATCCGCACTCTCAAATTAGCACAGCGGTTAGCACGCTTGCTTCTCACCAGTGCAACCCCGGTTCAAACCGTTGACTGGAATGTATGTGAGATGGTACGGTTGTGTCCAGATCGGACAGGTGGTTTTCTCTGGGTACTCGGTTTCCTCCCACACGAATGACCGCATATACACTTTCATGCTCATCAACATGAGTGATTAATATAAATTGTTAAAGCTTGTTTAGCAATCATTGTAAAAGAAATAAAGTTTATACTTTGATCTGATCGGTCCTGTTACACCAGAGTTATATGTCCTTGAATTACTAACTCGCTCAAGTGGAGACTGCCATTCAACGCATCGCAGGTTCGATCCCCCGTCTGACCCTAATAAAATTAACAGTCTTTCAGATGGGACGTTAAACCGAGGTCTCGTGTCGGTGCTGTACACTCTGCACGTAAAAGAACCAGAGGAGACTCTGGAATGGGTCTCTATTTGTATCATTGCACTATCCTCCAAAATCTAAAATGACTAATCTCTTCAGGAGGCGTCGCTCATATGGGCAACCGGTAGCGACGATAAATAAACGTAAAATATACAATACTGCCATTCAACATGTTGCAATTCCTTGTTTATTGGGATTGTCAAATTACGGAATATACATCATATATTGTGTATTGCGTGACATGTTTCAAATTGTTCAGGAATTTCATATTGTTTAATCAACCTCTCACTAGCCGAGTCTGTTACGCCGTGGATCAGAGAATCCCTTACCCCTCACTACTGGATTCAAGCCCTACCCGGCGGATTCTTTAAGTGAATACGTGTTAATGAAATGTATCCCAGAAGTCTTGAGGATTAATCGTACGTGTTGTTTATCGATGGTGTTCTTTACAGTATTCAGAGAGGATACCGAACTGCTCTCTAGTATGAATTGTAAGTGATTTGAATATCTTTCATTTTCAGGTGTGGATATTTGACCTGCCTGATGGGGGAGGAAGATTATTGAGGGAGAGGTCTGGACACTCGGCCCCATCTAACAAACTGAGGCATTATGGGACGGACGGTCATAATATTCTCACAGCAGGTAAAATGTTATAATTATTTGAAACTTGTGGTACCCTTGAAATAGATTTGGAATTTTGTTGAATGCCATAATGCAACTGTATGTAGAGCTGTAAAACAAAAGCAAAATTCTAACATGGCTCGACAATGTGTCTGTATATGCCAAGAAGGAATTTACCGTGTTTAATTCTGCAATAAAACATTGTTTAGTGCATGATGTCAAATGTGATGTGTCGTCATTTTACTAGAATGTTTGTAATTTTGTGATTTGTGCGCTAGTTGTGGTCATGTTAGCGTCGAAATAATATTTGCATTATCTGTAGTTAAATAAAACGTTTAGTATTTCTTAAATGCAAAATGATATACATGTAGTTAATTTGCAAACTTCCCTTTACTTGGTGAATGGACTGATCCAAGTTCCTTGATGGATGATTCCAGTATGAAGATTTATCATGAGTAGGGTTAAACCATTATTAGTTTCCCTGTACAGGACAAGACAGCACCATGCGATCCTTCTCTACTATACATGACAAGCACAATAAATCTCTCGGCCGAGCCTCGTACAACAAACAGCAGACGAAGAAGAATACACTGAAGTACGACCAACACAAGATGCCGTACATTGTTGATTTTGTAGCAGGTATCAGTTCAGTATTGTTTTGATTCGCAAGATATCCGATTATCGCAGTGGTTAGCGCGCTTGCTTCTCACCAATGCATCCCGGGTTCGATCCTCGGATTGGAGAGTATGTGAGATTCGCCATATCAGACAGGTGGGTTTTCTCCGGGTACTCCGGTTTCCCTCACGAATGACCACATTTACGCTTTCCTCCGCGCCAACGAGTTGTTAGAACTTGCTTTGCAATCGTTGTAAAATAAACAAAGTTTAAAAAACCGATATTGTTGCTGTAGTCATAGTACAAGCCATGAAGGGTTCAAATTCACGGGTTTGTCTTATACATAGTGTGGCAGAGTCATTGACTTCAAATCACTGCCTCTCACTGCTGCTAGTTTGAACCCCACTTGCGGGTCCTGTATTACTTCATGTGAGGAAGCTATCCAGTTGTATTGTGGAAGAGAAGTGGTTTTACCAGGGTGCCCGGCCACTGCTAGGAGGGGCACCCAGGGTCTTCCTCCACCAATAGCTAGAGAGTCGGTATATAACCTAAGCTGTGGGTGCGACGTTAAACCCCAAATATAAATACAAACAAACGTTAACCTTGTAGTAACTCATTCATTAAATTTCTTCAATCCTCTATATAGAAATTGTCTGATCTTTTTGTGTGCTTTTGCCTTATAAACGGGTATGAATGCTAAGCGTAATCCAACTTTGTAGCGTTAAGATGCAGGTGCCATGTGTGCTTAAACTCTAAGAGGGGGGCGGCATTTTCAATTATTGACGATTCTTCATGTACAACGACGGTTCTTCGCAAAACTATTGTAATTCTCGTGTAAATTCATGTTGTAGAAAGCACTCGTCAGAGCGACTGGGATAACATACTTGCCTGTCACCGTGGTCTGCGCATGGTAACTACGTGGAACTTCCAGAGATCTACCATGGGAGAACACAAGTTTGATCACAAAAGATTCTCCCAGAATGCATCACAACACATGCATACAGTCGCTCAGGTAAACACATTAGCTAGACAGGTAAATACAGTATCTGGACAGGTAAACACATTAACATGACAGGTAAACACAGTATCTGGACAGGTAAACACAGCATCTGGACAGGTAATCACATTAACATGACAGGTAAACACAGCATCTGGACAGATGCTAGATTAGTTTATGTAACTTTATTTTAACTTGATTGCATAAAAAATCTTAAAACTTTAGAGTAATCACTCTTAGTTTATGCAAAATTAATTTTAGCGTGATTGCGAAACAAGTTCCTACAACCTATTTTAATCACCCTCGAGACCTCATTCCTGATGGAATACATCTCCACGAGGGAGAGGGAAGAGGTAATGGGGAATTTAAATGCCTTGCCTAAGGGCACAATCGTAACGGCTACAGCTGGGTGCAAACTCTGGGCCTTTCGCACCTGAAGCAAATGCGCTACCACTGCGCTATCATCACTTCTAATCACTCTTGAGATCTCATTCCTGAACAGGTGGAGGGTGTTTGAGTCTGAGCCCATCAGTACAACTGCTGTATGAGATCTCATTCCTGAACAGGTGGAGGGTGTTTGAGTCTGAGCCCATCAGTACAACTGTTATGGTTTCCTTAGGCAGAACAATTAAATCTACATTGATTACTTTAATAAAATTCCACAAATTTGTCCCTTCTGAGCCTGTTTTATCAAAGGGTGGAATTTTATGAATGTTAATATAACTATTGTGGCCGGGTGCAGGCAAGCTTTTTGTCAGCATTGGGCCGGTTATTGTCATTTAGCCGACTATAATTCCACAAATTTATCGTTCCATGGCCAATTATTTGAAACTTGATATGTTTTAATCACAATTTTATGAACCCACTCAACGTACATATCTGATGACAAACAATAGGCAGAATACAGGTTGACCTCTTGATTACACACTATGCGTACATATCTGATGACAAAATCAAATAGTTACATCGATCTACAAATAATAAACTGGATGTTTACAGACCTTACTTTGGGGAGATGCATTTTGTTATGAAATTGTGAAATGTTTTTTAATACAAATAAGATTTAGAAAAGTTACCAATATTATTTTGCTATTTTTCTTGGGGAATATAGAAAAACCTAATGTACTAAATTTAGATACACTTTGCAAGGCTGGATAAACCAGCACCACGTTAGTTTTCTTTCCTGTTAGCAACCGACGACTTAACCAAAGTGCATGTGCACCACCATCCATCCAACTAATGTTCTTACAATTTGTTTCGCAATCGAGAAAATAATATTTTGTATACCGGTAAGCGTATTAATGAAATACTGTTCACAGGGTAAACTGGCATCTACCTGCACCAATAACAGTTTGAGGATCGCCTTTTGATCTATGCTGTCTGTGCAAACATTAATCGCCCAAAATTAAACCAACAGAACACATTACTGTTACATTTGATTACTCTTTCAGTGTTTAGAGATTACGGCGTGTGGAAACTTTGGTCTGATTGGTTACAGTTCAGGACATGTCGATATGTATAATCTCCAGTCAGGTTTACATAGAGGCAGCTACGGTGATCCTAAAGGTAATACATTCTTTCTCATCGCCACACAGTGACACTAACTTATTCTGCTCAGAGTTTTATGTATTAAGGATTGTAGTAAGAACTTCCAAAAAGGCCTGGTAGAATTAACTTGACATCAGAAATCCGTCTATGTAATGTTAAACTAGCACGATATCTGGACATCAGAATTCCGTCTATGTAATGTTAAACTAGCACGATATCTGGACATCAGAATTCCGTCTATGTAATGTTAAACTAGCACGATATCTGGACATCAGAATTCCGTCTTTGTAATGTTAAACTAGCACGATATCTGGACATCAGAATTCCGTCTATGTAATGTTAAACTAGCACGATATCTGGACATCAGAATTCCGTCTTTGTAATGTTAAACTAGCACGATATCTGGACATCAGAATTCCGTCTATGTAATGTTAAACTAGCACAGTATCTGGACATCAGAATTCCGTCTATGTAATGTTAAACTAGCATGATATCTGGACATCAGAATTCCGTCTTTGTAATGTTAAACTAGCACAGTATCTGGACATCAGAATTCCGTCTATGCAATGTTAAACTGGACATCAGAATTATATATTTTTCAAATCTTAAGCACAAGTAATATGATTGGTTGAGTCTGGTTCAACCAATCAGAAGGCTGAGACTGAGTTTGAGATCTGAGAAAAGTTTGATAAACTTGGGGGGGGGTGGCTTGGCCTGGCTTACATAAATGGTATAAACAAGTTGAAAGTGTGGAGTTGTGTACATTTTCTAATATTTCAGCGCATGACTCATGTGTCCAGGGTCTATGTGTAGATGGGCTCAACCAGTTGACTATCACTGCTGGCAGGGACGGCGATGTTAAATTCTGGAGGTTCAAGGATAAGCAACTGCTGGGTGCGTGTTCGATCAAAACAACCCCAACACCACAAAACCAAAAAACACAACAACCACCAAACAAAAACGACTCGACCATTGCTAAGATACTGCTGCATAGAGATAGGTACAGTATCTGTTGAACAATCCGTATAGCTTCTATGTTTGTAGACAGGATAACTCGTAGACTTTTCTCAAGGAGTTTAATGTCGACAGTTTGAGGATAAGCAACTGCTGGGTGCGTGTTCGATTGACTCGACCATTGCTAAGATACTGCTGCATAGAGATAGGTATAGTATCTGTTGTGGGGCCTCCATGATCAAGTGGTTACGGTCGTTGACTTGAAATCACTTGCCGCTCATTGCTTTAGGTTTGAATCCCACTGGGGGTATGAAATTCTTTCAATTGAGGAAGCTTGCGGACGGTCGGTGGTTCTACCCGGGTGCCTGTCTGTCTGAAATACTGCTCGGATAAGCACCCATGGTCTTCCTACACCAATAATAGCTGGAGAGTCGCCGTATGGCCAGAGCTGTTGGTGCGATGCTAAGCCCCAAAAACAAAACAAAGAACTGTTAAGGGAATGTCGAATCATTGTTGTTTGTATGTATCATGAATTGTAGACTATCTCTAAAATACTGCTGCATAGAGATAGATACGGTATCTGTTGTAAATCTCTATTGCTTCTATGTTTGTATGTATCATGAATTGTAGACTGTGGCTAAAATATTGCTGCATAGAGATATATACGGTATCTGTTGTATAATCTATTGCTTCTGTTTGTATGTATCATGAATTGTAGACTGTGGCTAAAATATTGCTGCATAGAGATAGATACGGTATTTGTTGTATAATCTATTGCTTCTGTTTGTATGTATCATGAATTGTAGACTGTGGCTAAAATATTGCTGCATAGAGATAGTTACGGTATTTGTTGTATAATCTATTGCTTCTGTTTGTATGTATCATGAATTGTAGACTGTGGCTAAAATACTGCTGCATAGAGATAGTTACGGTATTTGTTGTATAATCTATTGCTTCTGTTTGTATGTATCATGAATTGTAGACTGTGGCTAAAATACTGCTGCATAGAGATAGATACGGTATCTGTTGTATAATCTATTGCTTCTATGTTTGTATACAGGAGTACTCCTACCGGTAGACTTTTCTTAAGGAATATCATATCGACATTATTCATTTCATTGTTTATAACAATGAACAGTACTGAACATTCATAAATTCACTGTTCAACATCAGTGTTTTGTTTAATAGGACAACACTGGTAAGATCCCATCAATTAGTGCCTAGTGTGTGTGTGTGTTTTACGTTTATTTATCGTCGCTACCAGTTGCCCATATGAGCGACGCCTCCTGAAGAGATTAGTCATTTTAGATTTTTGGAGGATAGTGCAATGATACAGAGAGAGACCCATTCCAGAATCTCCTCTGGTTCTTTTACGTGCACAGTGTATAGCACCGACACGAGACCTCGGTTTAACGTCCCATCTGAAAGAGTGTTAATTTTATTATGGTCAGACGGGGGATCGAACCTGCGATCCCTGGATTACCAGAGTGTGTGAATTAACATCTCTTTTTATATCAAATTGGTGCCTGACATTTTCTGAAGTAACTATTATCCAATCTTAAGAACATAATGTAGCTACAGTTTAATAAAATATCATTACAAATACATAAAATAACCGCATTAAATGGTTGACTGTTATTTCATCTCCTGAATGGAGCTTAATGCACGTATGTAGCTAGCAGATGCAGGAAGCACTAGCTGACCTTATTTAGGGGACATGTTCCCCACGGATAATATTTGGCCGCAATAATCATTCTCACATCATTTTGCTAGAAATCGCATAAAATTTCACTATTTGTAATATTTTTAAAAGAAAATAGAATGGATACTTGCCGAAGTTTGATTGAACATAGCCAAAATCATTTGCTCTTAACTGCATTTTGATTTGTCTCGATAAGGTGATCATATTCACTTATGGTTTCTTCGCTACAACATCTAGGGCGTTGTGTGGTAGACTTGATATTTTGCTATCAAAATCTTTTAAGTCGCTGAATATGAAATTGAAGCACACCATTTTTAAACTGATCAATTTAGGTGTGAAAGAAATCGCATACTACGAATAAGGAAAATAACCCATATATTTCCCAAAAAATGCATTGATTTTGGACAATATTGCACCTTCTCCCATACATTTAGTCAACAAAAATTATCCTTTATACATATGCATTTCCATGAATATTTTATTTTTGACGCATTGCATTTTTCAGAAGTGTTTCTCCAGGCACACATTGGAGAGAGCATCTGGCATCCCCATTTCTTTGCATATTTAGGGTAAAATAAATGGGCCAGTGTAATATAGATTAATATTGTGTTTCAGTTCCATGTTGGTGGCAGTATGTAATATAGCTTAATATTGTGTTTCAGTTCCATGTTGGCAGTATGTAATATAGCTTAATATTGTGTTTCAGCTCCATGTTGGCAGTATGTAATATAGCTTAATATTGTGTTTCAGCTCCATGTTGGCAGTATGTAATATAGCTTAATATTGTGTTTCAGCTCCATGTTGGCAGTAGCTCGTGATGATTTCCACATCTGTATTATAGATATTGACACCCGAAAAGTTGTAAGAAAATTTATTGGCCACGATAATCGAGTAACTGATATGGTGAGTTTTAGTAAACAATTTGTTCGTAGTTAACATTTATTCAAGTCACCAGAAGGGATTCAAGAGCCTATGAGAGACATCTCTAATTTGCTATTACCTCCCTTGGCAGATAAAGTCTGATTTATCCCAAAATGTAAATAGGTCCATTCAGTTGGACTCCTCCTTTGTGCTTACTGTTGGTCCCTAACCAGATGTTGTGGTATGATGAATGTGATTTTATCAAAATCGTGTTAATAAACTGATGACATTGTTTTACAAATATGTACCCTTTGCTTATACTGTAGGTTATCTGTCGAGATATAGTAATTTAATAATCATAAGAAGCGATAGTGGAATAAAATTGCTAACATCTTGTGCAAATTAAACAATGATAAAAACAGAGGAAACACTTAATAGGACCTATCTACATGTATGGAGTATTCAAGGGCAGTAACTGACCAATCTCTCATTGTCAGGTCACCATCATCATCTGTGTGTGACCATGCTGATAGCTCACCATCATCATCTGTGTGTGTGGTGTGTGACCTTACTGATAGCACCTCATCATCTGTGTGTGTGGTGTGTGACCTTGCTGATAGCTCACCATCTCATCTGTGTGTGTGGTGTGTGACCTTGCTGATAGGTCACCATCATCATCTGTGTGTGTGGTATGTGACCATGCTGATAGGTCACCATCTCATCTGTGTGTGTTGTGTGTGACCATGCTGATAGCTCACCATCATCATCTGTGTGTGTTGTGTGTGACCTTGCTGATAGCTCACCATCTCATCTGGTGTGTGTGTGGTGTGTGTGGTGTGACCTTGCTGATAGCTCACCATCTCATCTGTCTGTGTGTGTGTGTGTGTGTGGTGTGTGACCATGCTGATAGCTCACCATCATCATCTGTGTGTGTTGTGTGTGACCATGCTGATAGCTCACCATCATCATCTGTGTGTGTTGTGTGTGACCTTGCTGATAGCTCACCATCTCATCTGTGTGTGTGTGGTGTGTGACCTTGCTGATAGCTCACCATCTCATCTGTGTGTGTGTGGTGTGTGACCTTGCTGATAGCTCACCATCTCATCTGTGTGTGTGGAGAGGGGGTGAGGCCTGGCTGATACGTCAAGGTCAGGATGATGACAAGGCTAGGAATGCTCCTAATACTTATTAATGACAATTGGCGCAGATGTGTTGATCAGTCACTGCTTAGCAGTAAAATGTTGTTGATAGATCCAGGAAAACACATTGGATAAGTCATTTATTGAATGACATAGAAGTAGATAATAACATGATTATTCAAACAAATCTTGACTTTGGTTCGAGTATACAAACATTTTTCTGTTATTATCTCCTCCACAGACATTCAGTGCAGATGCTAGATGGCTGGTTACAGCTGCAATGGATTGTTCTCTCAGGGTCTGGGATCTACCTACTGGCAGGTACGGTATATGTTATATACTCATATACCATGTCAACAAACCAAACAATAATGTTATTCCGCTGAAGACATTGCTAATTCAGCATAAAAACAATGTTTTCAGTGACTTTTTTGTATAAGGATTGTCATTGATGTTGTTTAATTATGTTTTCCCTGACCGCCTCATGACGAGTAATTTCACAATGTGTCAATTTTAAAGAAATAAATGTTAATATCGTATTTCTTGACTGAAATCTGATGTCATTGCATGACTGAATTCTGATGTTATTGCGTGACTGAATTCTGATGTTATTGTGTGACTGAATTCTGATGTTATTGTGTGACTGAATTCTGATGTTATTGTGTGACTGAATTCTGATGTTATTGTGTGACTGAATTCTGATGTTATTGTGTGACTGAATTCTGATGGTATTGTGTGACTGAATTCTGATGGTATTGCATGACTGAATTCTGATGTTATTGTGTGACTGAATTCTGATGGTATTGTGTGACTGAATTCTGATGGTATTACCAGTCTACCAATCTACAAATATACCAGTCTGCCAAGTTACACAGATACCAGTCTAGTGATATACAAGCTGATGTCCCTGGTACTTTGGTAAAACCAGTACATGTGCATGACTGAAATCTACATGTGTATATTAGCAAACCACAAGTACCTGTATACATTTACTAGCAGGCCTAGATCTGTACACATTGTTAGAATGGTACATGTGTCCATCGGCAAACCGGTGCATACATATATTAGCAATATGGTTCCTAGGTTATACAGCTATATCTTCTCTCTGTTTGCAGGTTAATAGATTGTTTCCTGGTAGACAGTGCAGTAACCTCACTCTCTTTGTCTCCCACATACGACTTCCTCGCCACGTCTCATCTCGACGATGTTGGGGTCTACATCTGGGCAAACAAAACACTGTTTTCGCATGTACCCCTCACTGCCCTGCCAGCAGACTATGAACCTCAGGTGATTGATATGCCGTCTACGGGCAGACATACCGCAGGTAATCGACGTGGCATGGACCACAGTACCTTTATGAAGTAATTGATAAGATGTCATCCTCGTAGCCAAGGGGTTATGATTTCAAGCCCCATCAGAACCACAGCCGTCGTGTCCTTGTGCAACACACTGAAGTCACATTGCCCCGTCTCTCTGCGTCTTGGCGATATATTACATCAGTAATAAGATGCGTCTTTATTGGCTATGTCTTTATTGGCTAATCTTCTCTTTATGAGTACCTTTACGTTTTGTCCTCTAGATGGGGCATACAATAACGCAATCCTCTATAATTAAGGGTGGCTGAGTTACTGGGTATAAAAGTAGAGTGTTTGTTTATTATAGTGTCACCCTATTGAAAGGGCCAGCAATTACCTACTTATGAGACACTTTTTTTAATGAACAGTACTTCCCGAATCCTATGCTTGTAGGCTAGGCTGGTAGGCAATCGTTATTTAACTAGCTGGCAGTTCACCAACCAGCCATATAAGAACGAATCCTTGATGAGGTTCGAACCTTCAACCTCCCGCTCAGTAGGTCGACGGACGCCTTAACCTCTCCGCCACACAGAGACGGTATAATTGAGACTTCCTGTCTCTGTGCTGGTTAATAGCAGATGCATGCCTAAATTCTAATATTATTAATTGATTCAAATTATTAATAATATCAAAATGTGTTGTTTGACTTTTCTCCCTATATCACTGTCCGGAAGGTGTAGCAGATTAGGAACACATCAGTTGCTATGTTACGTTGCATCAGTTGCTATGTTGCATCAGTTGCTATGATGCATCAATTGCTATGTTACGTTAGTTGCTATGTTGCATCAGTTGCTATGTTACGTCAGTTGCTATGTTACGTTGCATCAGTTGCTATGTTATGTTGCATCAGTTGCTATGATGCATCAATTGCTATGTTACGTTAGTTGCATCAATTGCTATGTTGCATCAGTTGCTATGTTACATCAGTTGCTATGTTGCATCAGTTGCTATGTTACATCAGTTGCTATGTTGCATCAGTTGCTATGTTACATCAGTTGCTATGTTACATCAGTTGCTATGTTGCATCAGTTGCTATGTTACATCAGTTGCTATGTTACATCAGTTGCTATGTTACGTTGCATCAGTTGCTATGTTGCATCAGTTGCTTATGTTGCATCAGTTGCTATGACTCGAAAATATTTAGCTTTACAGTAAAGCCGCATTTCCTGTTTTCAGCCGAGGACATGGACGCAGACGTTGTAGATGAGGAGAAGGAGTTTATCGGAGCTGAGTTCAAGTCGACAGAACAGATCAGTAATGAGCTTGTCACCCTGTCCCTCCTTCCTAACTCGAGATGGCAGAACCTACTCAGTCTAGATATAATTAAGGTACTGCACGCTTAGTTCCAATTAGACTATGTCAAGATATAATTATGGTGCTACATCCTTGCTTCAATTACTCTTCATCCTTACACTAAGTTACAACATAATTAATGTGCTACACATCCTTCAATTACTCTTCATCCTTACACTAAGTTACAACATAATTAATGTGCTACACATCCTTCAATTACACTTCATACTTACTTCAATTACACTAAGTTACAACATAATTAATGTGCTACACATCCTTCAATTACACTTCATACTTACTTCAATTACACTTCATACTTACTTCAATTACACTTCATACTTACTTCAATTACACTTCATACTTACTTCAATTACACTTCATACTTACTTCAATTACACTTCATACTTACTTCAATTACACTTCATACTTACTTCAATTACACTAAGTTACAATATAAATAATGTGCTACACATGCTTCAATTACTCTACATACTTACTTCAATTACACTAAGTTACAATATAAATAATGTGCTACACATGCTTCAATTACTCTACATACTTACTTCAATTACACTAAGTTACAATATAAATAATGTGCTACACATGCTTCAATTACTCTTCATACTTACTTCAATTACACTTCATACTTACTTCAATTACACTTCATACTTACTTCAATTACACTAAGTTACAATATAAATAATGTGCTACACATCCATCAATTACTCTTCATACTTACTTCAATTACACTAAGTTACAATATAAATAATGTGCTACACATGCTTCAATTACTCTACATACTTACTTCAATTACACTTCATACTTACTTCAATTACACTTCATACTTACTTCAATTACACTAAGTTACAATATAAATAATGTGCTACACATGCTTCAATTACTCTTCATACTTACTTCAATTACACTAAGTTACAATATAAATAATGTGCTACACATGCTTCAATTACTCTACATACTTACTTCAATTACACTAAGTTACAATATAAATAATGTGCTACACATCCTTCAATTACTCTACATACTTACTTCAATTACACTAAGTTACAATATAAATAATGTGCTACACATGCTTCAATTACTCTACATACTTACTTCAATTACACTAAGTTACAATATAAATAATGTGCTACACATCCATCAATTACTCTTCATACTTACTTCAATTACACTAAGTTACAATATAATTAATTAGTTATTTTCCAGTGTGTGTTTTACATTTATTTATCGTCGCTACCTGTTGCCCATATGAGCCACGCCTCCTGAAGAGATTAGTCATTTTAGATTTTGGAGGATAGTGCAATGATACAGACAGAAACCCATTCCAGAGTCTCGTCTGGTTCTTTTACATGCACGGTGTATTTTCCATTAACACTACATGCACAATTAACTGTACAGTCAAACCTGTCTTAAGCAGCCAATGGAATCACAGAAAGTGGTTACTTAGCACAAGTGGCTGCTTAGTAGAGGCCAAATGTATAATAAAAGAACATATTGGGGAATCTAGAAACTGGCTGCTAAATACAGGTTGGCTGTCCAATAGAGGTAACCACTAACACTGGTTTGACTGTATATACAGTAGCAATGCATAGACTATAAGTTAGTAAAATACATGTATCACAGATTTTCTATGTATAAAAATAAGTAATTCCAGATGTGATACTAATGCTAAACATGGGCGAAATCAATTCTATTCTGATGTATGTATACTTTTCAGCAACGAAATAAACCCAAAGAGCCCCCAAAGGCGCCCAAGGCAGCACCATTTTTCCTACCGACAATTGCCGGCCTGGAACCAACGTTTGCTCATGACGAGGAAAACAAGACAAAAGAAAAGGTTTGTTCTAGTTGTTTGTAATGTTATCTCTTTTTTACATATTATTATATCTTATTGCCTTTGTTTATTCAAATTTATTTTAACTCTTATTGCGAATAGCCATGTTTTTTGTGTCACAATCCATTACCATTTCTGTTCATCACAAACCATCACCCTTTCTGTTTATCACAAACCATCACCCTTTCTGTTTATCACAATCCATCACCCTTTCTGTTTATCACAATCCATCACCATTTCTGTTTATCACAATCCATCACCCTTTCTGTTTATCACAATCCATCACCATTTCTGTTTATCACAATCCATCACCCTTTCTGTTTATCACAATCCATCACCCTTTCTGTTTATCACAATCCATCACCATTTCTGTTTATCACAATCCATCACCATTTCTGTTTATCACAATCCATCACCATTTCTGTTTATCACAATCCATCACCCTTTCTGTTTATCACAATCCATCACCATTTCTGTTTATCACAATCCATCACCATTTCTGTTTATCACAATCCATCACCATTTCTGTTTATCACAATCTTTCACCCTTTCTGTTTATCACAATCCATCACCATTTCTGTTTATCACAATCCATCACCATTTCTGTTTATCACAATCCATCACCATTTCTGTTTATCACAATCCATCACCGTTTCTAGAATAACCTACTGTTTTCTCTCTATTATTTCAGTATACTACATTGGAGGCCGGGAATCTGATGCCGTTGTGTACTCTCGGACGCTTGCTAATTGACGAAGCCAAAGAATCTAACTGTAAGATCATTTCATGTTCACAATAATAAGCTCCGTGTATAATCTGTACAAATCTTTTCTTGAACACACTCAGTCCGTCAAACACTCAGTCTGTCAAACACTCAGTCTGTCAAACACTCAGTCCGTCAAACACTCGGTCTGTCAAACACTCAGTCCGTCAAACACTCAGTCTGTCAAACACTCAGTCCGTCAAACACTCAGTCCGTCAAACACTCGGTCTGTCAAACACTAAGTCATCAAACACTCAGTCTGTCAAACACTCAGTCTGTCAAACACTCAGTCCATCAAACACTCAGTCTGTCAAACACTTGGTCATCAAACACTCAGTCCGTCAAATACTCAGTCCGTCAAACACTCAGTTCATCAAACACTCAGTTCATCAAACACTCAGTCCATCAAACACTCAGTCCATCAAACATCTGTCCATCAACTTACTGTCATATCTTGTATTAGTGATTGACATTTCTAGTGTCTCATTGTGTTTTAATGATCTACATTTCTAGCATAACCTTTAACCTGCATATTTGGACAACTTACAGATGACACAGTCGTAGAGTACTTGAAAACACTGGGACCGTCTGCTGTGGACATGGAGATTCGATCCCTGGCCCCTGAGATGGGAGGATCGCCGCTAGTTCTGGGCAACTTCCTTCAGTGTGTGCAGTCTATCCTCCTAACAAATAAGAATTTTGAAATCGTTCAAGCATATTTAGGATTATTTCTTAAGGTAATGTTTCGGTAAAAACAAATTCCCATTGGAGCTAGGCAGGTTTGAACCAGTACTAAGCGATGTATGGTCTTTGTCTTGCTTTGCTCAAGGACACTATGTTCATGCCATGGCCAGGTTTCACACTCAAGACCTACAATCCCAAACCTGATGCTCTATTGTTAGACCACAGATGCCATACATTATTAAGTCGAAGCAAAACTTTGAGCCGAGTACATAGGAGGAAATACAGATTTTGTGTAATATGATTTCCAAGAAGAGTGAAACATTTTTCTACACCATGTGTTTTATGTTTATTTATCGATCGTCACTACCGATTGCCCGTATGAGTGACACCTCCTTAAGAGATTAGTCATTTTAGATTTTGGAGGATAGTGCAATGATACAGATTCCAGTGTCTCCTCTGGTTCTTTTATGTGCACGGTGTAGAGCACCAATACGAGACCTTGGTTTAAAGTCCCATTTGAAAGACTGTTAATATTATTATGGTCAGATGAGGGATCGAACCTGCGATCCCTGTATTCGCAGTCCAACGTGTTAACCACTGGACAACTGACTCGTCTGTTTCTACAGCATTTGGATTGCAGAAAGACCTGTGGAGATCCATTATTAAAAGATTTCGGTAATTAAGTCCAAAGTTGAAGTTAAAATAGATCTCGTAACTTAGATAGAAATGTACATTTTATATTAACTCTTTCAGCGCCGAATAAATTCAGAGCATGTGCAAACAACATAGATCCAGATCAGCCGTGGCGTAATGCCGCGTCTGATCAGGATCTATGTTGTTTGCTATTCGGACAGGTGCTTCAGCTCCACTGTCTGAAGAGCAATCAGCATATAGCCTGATCAGACGGCATGTTCTGTTCTGTCCGATCAGGTTCCCTACTTTTTTACAAAGTCGCTTTTATGCGACATTGGCGGTGTACAAACTGGTCCAGTATAGAATGAGAAATTTAGTAATTGACATAGATGTTTTCATCATTTGTAAACCCCATATTTCTTGCAGATACATTGCGATACGCTTTCAAGTGAACCAACGTTGGTGAAAGAACTAGAACGCCTATCCGAGCTACAGTCAAGTTCATGGTTTAATGTTCAAGATCTCTTTAATCAGACTTTGTGCCTAGTAAACTACCTTAGAACTGCCGTGTTGTGATATCTATCTGCTCTACGGTCACGTTAATGGTGCAATGTTCAGCGTCTGTTTACTCAGACTTTGTGCCTAGTAAACTGCCATAGAACTGTCGTATTGTGATAGGAGGAAACGTAGGCCTACATAAATCATTATCAAAATAAAGTTTTAAAAAATATATGTTTTAGTTCACTTGATTTTACCTGGTCTGTTTTCGCTTTGTCTGTTTGTACCTTTGTCTGTTTTTACCATGTCTGTTTCTCCTTTTGTCTGTTTTTACCATGTCTGTTTGTACCTTTATTTGTTTTTACCACGACAGTTTGTACCTTTGTCTGTTTTTACCACATCTGTGTGTACCTTTGTTTGTTTTTACCACATCTGTTTGTACCTTGTCTGTTTTGACCTTTGCTGTTTTGACCACATCTGTTGTACTGTCTGTTTACCAAGTTTGTACCTTGTCGCTGTTTGTACCTTTGTCTGTTTTACCATCTGTTTGTACCTTTTGCGTTTTACCTTTTCTGTTTTACCACATCTGTTTACCTTTGTTGTTTTTACCACATCTGTTTGTACCTTTGTCTGTTTTGACCTTTGTCTGTTTTGACCACATCTGTTTGTACCTTTGTCTGTTTTTACCACATCTGTTTGTACCTTTGTCTGTTTTTACCATGCCTGTTTGTACCTTTGTCTGTTTTTACCACATCTGTTTGTACCTTTGTTTGTTTTTACCATGTCTGTTTGTACCTTTGTCTGTTTTACCATGTCTGTTTGTACCTTTGTCTGTTTTTACCACATCTGTTTGTACCTTTGTCTGTTTTTATCATTTGTTTTGAACTACAGGTGCCTCAGTGGTTAACATTATTGGCAGGAGGGCTTAAGCTAGCCCTTGACATTTGGGGAATTTTCACTTGTGTAAAGGAGAAGTTTCTGGTGTTTCAAGGAGAAATTAAACAATCAATATTTCCGTACCCCAAATTTCACATCCATAGTTTTACAGTTTTGCATATCAATATGTAAATGCAATCATTTAGACTTATTAATAAGGCAACCCATATCTTTATTACCTTTCTTAGCAGTAGAATTGTTTGCATTAGCGAAAGAACCACTTCAACTGTATAAAATTCCAAGATATTTGTATTCATCTGCAATTTTTAACAATTCAAGGTAACTGCTAGTGAATGATGTAAAAACCTAGCAGTCTGTGGAATGCACAGCGTATCCAACCTGTGCAACCGTCATGCACCATGAGACAGTAAAAGAGAGACAATGTACAAGCAGGACATCATAATATATTTAAGTATGCATGGCATAAATATGGGGTCAATTTTATTATAAAAAAGACGTAACTTAATCTTAAATTTTATACTGTATTTTCATCAGATATCTTTATATGTCTCCTTTCACCAAATTATAAACACTAAGATAATAACATTTTCCGCCAAGTTTTAAATAACTGCAACAATTTCTAACAAGCCGCCATTAAATAATGAACAATATTGTTGAAACTTCATAAAATTATAATTCTACATTATTTTAGATTTCCCAATTAGTCTAAACGACTTTATTTATTAGACAATGTAATTATCGGTTTTCACTGAAATCCCTTTCCTTCGTGCAACCACAGTTTTATTTGCCATCGAATTGTGCCACCACGAACAGTATAGCTTGTTCAATGGGTTGCCAATACCACGCATCTCGATCACCCGGCATGCTGCTAATATATTCTTGAAATTGACAACGCAACTGTTCGGGCTCAGTTTGCGGATATCTTCTATTTCACCAAATGGCGTGAGCAGAGATTTGAGCGTTTCCTGATTGTAGTTCGGTATTTTCCGTTTGAGTTGCCACCTCACTAGAACGGTTGGTATCGGCAGTTGTAACAGTTCATTCTGCCGGAAGTAGTATATAGCTTTCCTCATCCAAGTGGGGCGAATACTGAAAAATATAATGCATTAAAATAAATATAACTGCTTGTTATGATATAATATTTCTACGCATAAGAACGACAAACGAGGGTTATTCTGCGATGTACCACGATTGATACTTATTATTTCGATTCTAACACGACTTCTAATAATTTTACACGAGAATCAAAGGAGTATTTTCTTCAAACGAAGTGCTACTCCGCTGCATTTGGCTTTCGAAATGTCCTGCGTAAGGGGTGATGACATTATTTTTTATGGAAAATATCAATCTAGTGCATAAATGAACAAAAGTTGTAACTGATCAATAATTTTATTTATTTTGTCAAATAAAACTACAGAATTGTAACTGAAACATGTTTTTACTTAAGAGAAAAACAAGACGGACAAGAGATTATCTGATTCTAAAAATAGCTCACTTCCGCGAATTCCCATGGTAGTATTACAAACATCACGTGACTCATTCATATACTGAGTCAAAAAAGAAACGATACCTGGTGTTTATGTGTCTATAATTTCAACATTTATTAAGAACATTCTTTGAAAATTCATAAGATGATAGTCCAACATGTTTGAAAGAGGAGCACATAAAGCATAATGAGCCTCCGAAACTGTCTGCTGCGTGATGACGTAATTCGTCGGACAGGGGTCTAATGGAGTTTTCACACAGACGTCAATACCGAGTATGGGCACCATTTGCGTCTCTCACTGCAATGCACCGCCGTCGCATCGAACGGAAGAGTGTCTGAATCTCTTGCTGGTCAATATTTGTCCACTCCTGACGCAAAACATCCCTCAGTTGGTTTAACGTTACCGGCTGACGCGGCGGTCTAACGTATCCCACAAATGTTCTATGGGTGACAAGTCTGGTGACAAAGCAGGCCACGGCAGGGTTTCAATATTGTTCTGCTCCAATAATGTGGTGGAAATCCGAGCAGTATGACACCTGGCGTTGTCCTGTTGGAACAGTGTGACGTTTCTGTTGGCGTTAAAGAACGGCACAACAACTGGCGCAATGATCTCATCACAGTACCACTGGGCGTTTAGGTTCCCGTCCACCACTAACAGTCCACTGCCGAAGGTGATACCGCCCCACGCCATAACGCTTCCGCCCCCGAACAGATCGACCTGACGTACACATGCGTCGGAGTAACGTTCACCGCGTCTGCGATATACCCGCTCTCTGCCATCCGCTCGACGCAAACAGAACCGCAATTCATCGCTTAACATCACCGAATTCCACTGTAACCGAGTCCAGCGAGCACGTTCCGTCGTCCATTCCCGCTGTACGTCACGGTGACGTCATGTCAGGATGGGTCCAACGTATGGCCGATAGGCACGAATGCCACGTTCACCGAGCCGGTTCCTGACTGTTTGTGCACTGATGCGATTGTTGGTCATCCCAGGAGTAACGGCAGCTGTGTGCGTAGCAGGTAGGAACCGGTCACGTAAATGTGACGTCCGAATGTGACGGTCCTGTTCACACGTGGTCGACCAGATCTTGGACGGTCGTCCACCGATCCATGTGTTCGATAACGTCGAAGTAGACGTGTTATCGTGATCCGCGTAACCCTGAGTCGATTTGCGACGTCACGCTGACGTAAACCGCCGTCAATCATGCCAATGGCACGCATTCTCTGATTGCGGTTTAGCCTAGGCATTTTGTTAGAGGTAACAATGGGTATGTAAGGTGTTTTTCCTCGATGATAATGCAATACCAGTACAATAAACCGGTTTTCCGATTTGTACATGTGTAGGAAGTTTTCTTTGTTGAGGAGCACGTGCAAATCGGAAATTCGGCGTTCCAGGATTATCGGGTGTTTATTTACCTGTGTTTATGGTTGGCTGACGTTGCAATAAGATACCCGGTACTGATACGTAATAATATATTAAACCTATCTATGGTTTTATCCGTTTTACGTCATTTTTAGTTTGGTATCGTTTCTTTTTTGACTCAGTATATAACTTTACACGCATTGTATAAATGGAATAGCCAAAACACGGTGCGCATAGTTCAAGGTAGATATATCGCAGAATAACCCGAGGTAGAATTTTACTCTATAAGTATGTATGTTATTAGCTGGGTCGTGTTAGAATGCTTTATTTACTATGCATAGCTGCAGTACCACGCACCAATAGCTGTAGGCAACACATTTGGTTAGCCTGGGAACAGGCGTTCATATATTTTGCCTGGTCAGTCATATAGATATATTTTGCCTGGTCAGTCATATAGATATATTTTGCCTGGTCAGTCATATAGATATATTTTGCCTGGTCAGTCATATAGATATATTTTGCCTGGTCAGTCATATAGATATATTTTGCCTGGTCAGTCATATAGATATATTTTGCCTGGTCAGTCATATAGATATATTTTGCCTGGTCAGTCATATAGATATATTTTGCCTGGTCAGTCATATAGATATATTTTGCCTGGTCAGTCATATAGATATATTTTGCCTGGTCAGTCATATAGATATTTTGCCTGGTCAGTCATATAGATATATTTTGCCTGGTCAGTCATATAGATATATTTTGCCTGGTCAGTCATATAGATATATTTTGCCTGGTCAGTCATATAGATATATTTTGCCTGGTCAGTCATATAGATATATTTTGCCTGGTCAGTCATATAGATATATTTTGCCTGGTCAGTCATATAGATATATTTTGCCTGGTCAGTCATATAGATATATTTTGCCTGGTCAGTCATATAGATATATTTTGCCTGGTCAGTCATATAGATATATTTTGCCTGGTCAGTCATATAGATATATTTTGCCTGGTCAGTCATATAGATATATTTTGCCTGGTCAGTCATATAGATATATTTTGCCTGGTCAGTCATATAGATATATTTTGCCTGGTCAGTCATATAGATATATTTTGCCTGGTCAGTCATATAGATATATTTTGCCTGGTCAGTCATATAGATATATTTTGCCTGGTCAGTCATATAGATATATTTTGCCTGGTCAGTCATATAGATATATTTTGCCTGGTCAGTCATATAGATATATTTTGCCTGGTCAGTCATATAGATATATTTTGCCTGGTCAGTCATATAGATATATTTTGCCTGGTCAGTCATATAGATATATTTTGCCTGGTCAGTCATATAGATATATTTTGCCTGGTCAGTCATATAGATATATTTTGCCTGGTCAGTCATATAGATATATTTTGCCTGGTCAGTCATATAGATATATTTTGCCTGGTCAGTCATATAGATATATTTTGCCTGGTCAGTCATATAGATATATTTTGCCTGGTCAGTCATATAGATATATTTTGCCTGGTCAGTCATATAGATATATTTTGCCTGGTCAGTCATATAGATATATTTTGCCTGGTCAGTCATATAGATATATTTTGCCTGGTCAGTCATATAGATATATTTTGCCTGGTCAGTCATATAGATATATTTTGCCTGGTCAGTCATATAGATATATTTTGCCTGGTCAGTCATATAGATATATTTTGCCTGGTCAGTCATATAGATATATTTTGCCTGGTCAGTCATATAGATATATTTTGCCTGGTCAGTCATATAGATATATTTTGCCTGGTCAGTCATATAGATATATTTTGCCTGGTCAGTCATATAGATATATTTTGCCTGGTCAGTCATATAGATATATTTTGCCTGGTCAGTCATATAGATATATTTTGCCTGGTCAGTCATATAGATATATTTTGCCTGGTCAGTCATATAGATATATTTTGCCTGGTCAGTCATATAGATATATTTTGCCTGGTCAGTCATATAGATATATTTTGCCTGGTCAGTCATATAGATATATTTTGCCTGGTCAGTCATATAGATATATTTTGCCTGGTCCGTCATATAGATATATTTTGCCTGGTCAGTCATATAGATATATTTTGCCTGGTCAGTCATATAGATATATTTTGCCTGGTCAGTCATATAGATATATTTTGCCTGGTCAGTCATATAGATATATTTTGCCTGGTCAGTCATATAGATATATTTTGCCTGGTCCGTCATATAGATATATTTTGCCTGGTCAGTCATATAGATATATTTTTAACACCAAGACCATTAATTAAGCCGTATTGAGTTTCTGATAATATCAACGTGTCATTTTGCCAGAAGTAAATAAGTGAAAAATTGACAAGACGGGAACCCAAGCTAACACTTGGTGAATGGTCGATTAGAACCTTGGCCATTTGGCCCATATACATGTACTATGGTATGGGTACGACCCTCTCATACATGTACGGTGGTACGACCCTCTAGCATGCATGTACTGTGTTACTGCCCTCTATAATACATGTACTGTGGTACGACCCTCTATAATACATGTACTGTGTTACTGCACTCTATAATACATGTACTGTGGTACTGCCCTCTATAATACATGTACTGTGGCACGACCCTCTATAATACATGTACTGTGGCACGACCCTCTATAATACATGTACTGTGGTACGACCCCCTATAATACATGTACTGTGATACGACCCTCTATAATACATGTACTGTGATACGACCCTCTATAATACATGTACTGTGGTACGACCCCCTATAATACATGTACTGTGGTACGACCCCCTATAATACATGTACTGTGGTACTGCCCTCTATAATACATGTACTGTGGTACGACCCCCTATAATACATGTACTGTGGTATGACCCTCTATAATACATGTACTGTGGTACTGCACTCTATAATACATGTACTGTGGTACGACCCTCTATAATACATGTACTGTGGTACGACCCTCTATAATACATGTACTGTGATACGACCCTCTATAATACATGTACTGTGGTACTGCCCTCTATAATACATGTACTGTGATACGACCCTCTATAATACATGTACTGTGGTACGACCCCCTATAATACATGTACTGTGGTATGACCCTCTATAATACATGTACTGTGGTACTGCACTCTATAATACATGTACTGTGGTACGACCCTCTATAATACATGTACTGTGGTACGACCCTCTATAATACATGTACTGATAATTCATGGTTTAAAGAACATCTATTATTTGGTTCCAAAGGATTTATAAAATTTAGTAGACATCCCATCATGATTGAATTATTTGCACTCGAGGATTAGGCATTCTCGGAGAACGCTGTGGACCAATGTATCGTATACCAATGCCAGCGCTAGGACGCGACATACATATATGCTCACCTCTCTAACGTAGCTTTGTGCTGTTTGCATTCTCGGAGAACGCTGTGGACCAAGGTATCTTATACCAATGCCAGCGCTAGGACACTACATCCATATATGCTCACCTCTCTAACGTAGCTTTGTGCTGTTTACATTCTCAGAGAACGTGTGTGTTTTATGCTTATTTATCGTCGCTACCGGTTGCCCATATGAGCGACGCCTCCTGAAGAGATTAGTAATTTTAGATTTTGGAGGATAGTGCAATGATACAGACAGAGACCCATTCCAGAGTCTCCTCTGGTTCTTTTACGTGCACGGTGTAAAGCACCGACACGAGACCTCGGTTTAACGTCTCATCTGAAAGACTGTTAATTTTATTATGGTCAGACGGGGGATCGAACCTGCGATCCCTGGATTACCAGTCCAGCGTGTTACCGCTCGACTACAGATCCGTCTGTTCTCAAAGAACGCTGTGGACAAATGTATCTTATACCAATGCCAGCGCTAGGACGCGACATCCATATATGCTCACCTCTCTAACGTAGACTTGTGCTGTTTGACGTTCGGTAATCTGTTGACTTGTGGGGACGGAATGCACGATTGTGGGAATGTGAAGTAAGCTCGGTCTTTCATGATTCTCATCATGTGCTCGTAACACATACACTGCATACCATCCTTCTCAGGATACGTCACTGTCGGCGGAACTGTAATGAATAACATCAGTACGTTTACTCACGCATTGCACGTGTACTCGGAGTCGTAGCAGTGCATTCACTAAATACAGTCAAACCTGTGTTAGTGGTCACCTCTATTAAGCAGCCAACCTGTATTAAGCAGCCAGTTTACATATTCCCAAAATGTTGTTTTATTATACATTTGACCTCTATTAAGCAACCACCTGTGCTAAGCAGCCACTTTCTGTGATTCCCTCGGCTGGCTGCTTAAGATAGGTTTAACTGTACAACAGTTCGATTGCACCACGTTAGTTTGAAGGGCTACTTGGTGTCAACACATTGCGACCACAAGATAAAGAAACAAAATGTATAGCAATTCAAAGATATATTTTGTTAAATTTAGTTGTATGTATGTTCCATTAATGTCAAACCCCTCGCGGGCACGTACACATGTTTTTCCTGGGCAAGCTTAGCCGACCTAAGTGGTTAACCAGTACTACGCAATGTGTGTGAGGTGCCTTGCTCAATGACAATACATACGTGGCCTGACCGAGTATCGACCCCGGGACCGATCGATTCCAAATCCGATGCTCTACAACTGGACCACGTATGCGTACGTGCGTAATAGTTGTCGCCTTACCGTACCAATATTTAGTTAGCCAAACGTTTTGTTAAATTCCTCAAAGGGGATGACTTGGACTATATATACAGTCAAACCTGTGTTAGTGATCACCTGTAAGCAGCCAACCTGTATTAAGCAGCCAGATTCCCAATATGTTGTTTGTATTATACATTTAGCATCTATTAAGCAGTCACCTGTGCTAAGCAGTCATTGTCTGAGATTCCCTTGGCTGGATGCTTAATACAGGTTTGATTGTACATGTATATATGAACGAGTGTGTACACCATATTGTTTGCATGGGAAGTAAAGTGTTTGTTTATTATAGTGTCGCCACTATTGAAAGGGCCAGCCATTACTAGTAAAGTGTTTGTTTATTATAGTGTCGCCACTATTGAAAGGGCCAGCCATTACTGACTTATGAGACACCTATTTTTAGGAACATCAGTAGTTCCTGCATGATCTTCTGGTAGGCAATCGGTAACAATTATTTAACTAGCTGGCGGTTCACCCACCGGCCATATCAGAACAAACGCCTGGCGAGATTCGAACCTTCGACCTCCCGCCCCGTAGGCGGACGTCTTAACCACTAGGCCACGGAGAGCAAGTATAGCGCAAATCAAATATTATACTAAGGAGTTTGAAGTATTAACAGCATACCAACAACATGCTTTGGCTCGGCTCGCACACCTATCAATAGTGGCCAAGATCTCAAATTGGACAAAAACAAATAACACATTTATTATTTCGTAAACATAGAAAAAAATGAACGTATGGTTCCACAAGTGGTACACGCGCTCAGTGTCTTTTGTTACTGTTTGGAGATGTGTCAAGCGGCCAGTGCGTTATGTACGTGCGTAATAGTACTTACCAAACTCGCGGTTCGGTCTCGTCTCTGCGGTTCTTTCAGGTTGTTGTGTCGTCGACAGCCGCTGGTACGTCTTCCATAGCTCTGGGTTCTAAAATAGGAAATTGATCAATACCGATATTGTATGTAATATAAATCATAAGTATGGGTGCCGGAGCTGGTATCTTAAAAGTAACGTATGCAATAATGCAGCAGAGTACAGACGGATATGTAGTCCAGTGGTAACACGCTGGACTGGTAATCCAGGGATCGCAGATTCGATCTCCCGTCTGACCCTAATAAAATTAACAGTCTTTCAGACGTTAAACCTAGGTCTCGTGTCGGTGCTTTACACCGTGCACGTAAAAGAACCAGAGGAGATTCTGGAATGGGTCTCTGTCTGTATCATGCACTATCCTCCACAATCTAAAATAACTAATCTCTTCAGGAGGCGTCGCTCATATGGGCAACCGGTAGCGACGATAAATAAACGTAAAAAAATAAAATGCAGCCGAGTGAGACCCATAAGCGTCACGGGGGTGCTCAGTGTGGGATACACATCTAAGTAGTCAATGAGCCAGGTATGCGTAGTGATCGCCCAGTGCCTGATATATTTTTAATTGAACCATATATTTCGATCCCTACAGGTGTGGTCCAGTGTCCAGTGTCGGACATACATCTCCTCGACAAGCCCTGTATGTATGGTGGTGGCGGCACACGGCATCAGTTATACATCTATACAAGATATGTAGGCGTGGTGATGGCGCACGTACAATGTCGCACACATATCCCAAACAACCCTGTAGGCGTGATGGTGGTGCCCAATTTCGGACAAGCATCTCAACTAGCCCAGTAGTCGTGGTGGTGGCATACAGTGTCGGACACGCATCTCAACTAGCCCAGTAGTCGTGGTGGTGGCATACAGTGTCGGACACGCATCTCAACTAGCCCAGTAGTCGTGGTGGTGGCGTACAGTGTCGGACACGCATCTCAACTAGCACAGTAGTCGTGGTGGTGGCGTACAGTGTCGGACACACATCTCAACTAGCCCAGTAGTCGTGGTGGTGGCATACAGTGTCGGACATGCATCTCAACTAGCCCAGTAGTCGTGGTGGTGGCATACAGTGTCGGACATGCATCTCAACTAGCCCAGTAGTCGTGGTGGTGGCATACAGTGTCGGACATGCATCTCAACTAGCCCGTAGTCGTGGTGGTGGCATACAGTGTCGGACATGCAACTCAACTAGTCCAGTAGTCGTGGTGGTGGCATACAGTGTCGGACACGCATCTCAACTAGCCCAGTAGTCGTGGTGGTGGCATACAGTGTCGGACACGCATCTCAACTAGCCCAGTAGTCGTGGTGGTGGCATACAGTGTCGGACATGCATCTCAACTAGCCCAGTAGTCGTGGTGATACAGTGTCGGACACGCATCTCAACTAGCCCAGTAGTCGTGGTGGTGGCGTACAGTGTCGGACATGCATCTCAACTAGCCCAGTAGTCGTGGTGGTGGCATACAGTGTCGGACACGCATCTCAACTAGCCCAGTAGTCGTGGTGATACAGTGTCGGACATGCATCTCAACTTGCCCAGTAGTCGTGGTGGTGGTTAATAACTTATATTAATCACTCTCGTTTGCGCGGTTGAAAGCGTATATGTGGTCATTCGTGTGGGAGGAAACCGGAGTACCCGGATAAAACCCACCTGTCCGATCTGGCGATCAACGTAGCATCTCACATACTTATAGATAGCAGATGTATGTGAGTGTGTGTGTGGGGGGGGGGGATTTCGCTGTCGATCTGTTTAAATAACCTAGGCTAGATTTCATCAGGACATGAGGCTTAGTTGGGGTTTAGACCCGACAGGAGTTTATCGACTCTTTGTACTGTGGTAGTGATTGGTGGCATGTGTGGGTGAGAGGGCATTGAGGCTGCACTCCTTGACACTGTTTGAGACTGAGGGGTTTGGAACGAGAAAAGACAGTTTTAAACTGTCGATTCAGGATATTGGCTTTTAACGATGGGTCAGAATGGCTTTTGACCATTTTAGTTTTAATCATATGTTATTGTATATGTATACATAAACACACACGTACAAGTATTACATACATACGCAAATCGGTTGGAGCACACGTTATAACAACATTAGACTCGCCCCCCCCCCTTGTAGCAGATAAATAAGCTATGGTTTACTTTGTATGAAAATACTAGAAGTGTGTCGAGTGATACTACAATGAAATTTAAATGAAGGAATTAGTATTTACTAGAGGGAAAACAACATGTAGAAAAACAGATGAGTATGCTCCGGTGTCATCGCCCCACCCCTTAGACCATTCATTACTACTGAGTGAGGCTATTCCAGAGTGTTCAGTTTTGTTGTGGTGCTTCACGAAGGAGTAGAACTTTCTCTTTACCTGCATTACTGATGTCACTAAAGATGACGGAGGCCAAGTATGACCAATACAAATTTCTGATCTTATTTTGTATGATGGATGAATGATTTGAATTGTGGAAGTCGTGATAGCGCAGTTGTAGCGCGTTCGCTTCAGGTGCGAAAGGCCCTGAGTTAGAGTCCCGCTGGAGCCGTTATGATTGTGCCCTTAGGCAAGGCATTTAAATTCCACATGCCTCCTCTCTCCCTCGTGGCGATGGATTCCATCAGGAATGAGGTCTCGAGAGTGATTAATATAAGTTATAAGAACTTGATTCGCAATCGAGCTAAAATAAATTTCTATAAACTAATGATTTGAATTATTAAAAGTGACGGAGTTGAAGAAGTAGCTGACGACGACTGATCTGACGCGTGCGCAATTCACTCACATTGCTTAGTACTGGTTAACCGCTAAGGCCAACTAAGCCTATCCTGGAAGGCATGTATTTAGGTCCCCGAAAGGGGCTTAACATAACTGGGACATGCATACATAACTGGACGGTAGTTCGGTTTTTGACATTAACTTACCTCCTTATACAGTGATTTAGACTGTAAACCAGTCAGTCCTCTGTAACCTTGCTTCAGACCCGGCCAACAGAGCATGGCTGGTTTAAACTGTACTGTCATAGTTGGAACAACTTCCATTATCAGAAGTTCACGTGTAATGCCGACAGAAAAAGTTGGTCTGCGATTCCTCTCTTTGCTGTATATATGTATACTACTTGATTCCAATAAACACATATAATGATATAACAGTCAAAACTGATAATTTCAAAATATTGATTACGACGTCAAATGACGATGTAGTTGCTATGTGCGTCAACAACGTCAGGAACGTTAACCGCGTCAATGAACAGCAGTGACATGTATATTTATTCCATGGCAAAATGTTATTGATAAATTGGCACGTCAGTGCTTACCATGTGGTCATTTGTCTTCAAACTACTCTATTCGAGTTGCCTAACGGGTTTAACAAGCTCAGTATCGATAGCAAGATTATTGCTCGAAATTGGCTGGGTTTCATTTGCTGATCGTCGAAAAATACAAAAATTGCGAATAATTTACAACGGCATCTCGCCGGATTACCTAAATATAATTATTCCAGACACTGTTTCCAATAGTACACCATACAATCTTAGATAGAACATTAACTACACGACCGTTGAAAGACGTACGGACATTTATTCCAAATCATTCATTCCCTCAGCCATTTCTCTTTGGAATGAACTTCATTTAGATATTAGGAATTCCCCTTCATTGAATATATTTCAATGTAAACTAAATGAGCTGTTCAAACCACTACTCGTACCTATTTATGTTTACCAAGGTGAACGCGTGTATTCTGTTATGCATGCACGACTAAGACATTTATGTAGTAATCTGAATAACGATCTATATTTAAACCACCTAAAGGATGATCCAGTGTGTCAATGTGGTTTTAAATATGAAGACGCGGAACATTACCTTTTTAAGTGCCCACGATTTCATATGCAAAGAATAAAGTTTATTTAGAGCTACGATGCAATTTCATCCGCTAAACACACGAATATTACTATTTGGAGATGATCGACTGTTACCTGAAGAAAATGAACTTATTTTTTCATCTGTTCATAAATATATAAAACAAACTCGACGATTTTAATTATATCATAAACGACAAAGAGAAATAATGTTATTGACAATGCCCATGTACATCTTAAAGCAGCATTACATCGTATGAAATAAAAGATATTTGAAAAATTCAATTTGTAGGTATGGGTAGCAATGCTGCTACACATTATAACATTATACTTTGTATGCTTATGTTCATTTGGTAAACAATGGGGGTTTTTTTGCGATAAAACAAACTCGAAACCGAAAGTAGGAAATTCCGAGTCGATCGGTCACGCACTTGTTTTCGGTAGCGACGATAAATAAACGTAAAACACACACACACACACAGTATTGTCTCCGTCTCTGTGACCAATGTCGTATTATCGAACTCTCTGTGTATCTCTGGCAGTATTGTCTCCGTCTCTGTGACCAATGTCGTATGACCTAACTATCTGTGTATCTCTGGCAGTATTGTCTCCGTCTCTGTGACCAATGTCGTATTATCGAACTCTCTGTGTATCTCTGGCAGTATTGTCTCCGTCTGTGTGACCAATGTCGTATTGCCTAACTCTCTGTGTATCTCCGACAGTACATGTATGGTCTCCGTCTGTTTGGCCAATGTCATATTATCTAACTCTCTGTGTATCTCTGGCAGTATTGTCTCCGTCTCTGTGACCAATGTCGTATGACCTAACTCTCTGTGTATCTCTGGCAGTATTGTCTCCGTCTGTGTGACCAATGTCGTATTATCTAACTCTCTGTTTATTGCTGGCAGTATTGTCTCCGTCTCTGTGACCAATGTCGTATTATCGAACTCTCTGTGTATCGCTGGCAGTATTGTCTCTGTCTGTGTGACCAATGTCGTATTATCTAACTCTCTGTGTATCTCTGGCAGTATCGTCTCTGTCTGTGTGACCAATGTCGTATGATCTAACTCTCTGTGTATCTCTGGCAGTATTGTCTCTGTCTGTGTGACCAATGTCGTATTATCTAACTCTCTGTGTATCTCTGGCAGTATCGTCTCTGTCTGTGTGACCAATGTCGTATTATCTAACTCTCTGTGTATCTCTGGCAGTATCGTCTCTGTCTGTGTGACCAATGTCGTATTATCTAACTCTCTGTGTATCTCTGGCAGTATTGTCTCCATCTGTGTAACCAATGTCGTATTATCTAACTCTCTGTGTATCTCTGGCAGTATTGTCTCCGTCTGTTTGACCAATGTCGTATTATCTAACTCTCTGTGTATCTCTGGCAGTATTGTCTCTGTCTGTGTGACAAATGTCGTATTATCGAACTCTCTGTGTATCTCTGGCAGTATTGTCTCCGTCTGTGTGACCAATGTCGTATTATCTAACTCTCTGTGTATCTCTGGCAGTATCGTCTCTGTCTGTGTGACCAATGTCGTATTATCTAACTCTCTGTGTATCTCTGGCAGTATTATCTCTGTCTGTGTGACCAATGTTGTATTATCGAACTCTCTGTGTATCGCTGACAATACTAACCATAGCCAGTCGATTGCATAGATACAACACATGATGCAACTCTAGCATATGTACATATATGTACGCGGTCAAATCATACCCTAGTCAACTCGGCACCCAAACTTCACTTTGTTCAAATATCAACATAGTTTACAGTAAAAGCCTTTTATTAAAAAAGCTAAAAATATGCTAACTAAACTTTATAGTTCAATCAACAATTTTTTAGCATGTTTAAAACAAGGCTTTTTAATTTTGTGCGAGTTGTAGAAAATATATTAAGGATAAAGAGTTAGGTGAGGAAAGATTACAAGATAGTTATTGTGTGAAATTATCGGTCAATCAATGACAACACAGAGCTAGGATGTCACAAGTTTATTGGTCAGTACCAAATAAAACAACGTTTATCAGAGATTGGTATCTTGAATGAAGGTAGGATAGAACATTAACAACTAAAATCACAAACATACATGTAAATATACAGTAAAAGATGTTCTAGATTTAAAAGATATCACAGAGTACACATGTATATCATACAGAAATATTACACATTTTTACATTATCAACAAGGGGACTTAGTCATAAACGGGTCAGTAATCCAGTGGTCAACACGTTGGACTGCGAATCCAGGGATCACAGGTTCTATCCCCCATCTGATCCTAATACAATTAACAGTTATAAACCAAGTGTGTACGACTATCGGTGCTATTCATTGGGAATATAAATGAACCAGAGATGTTTCTATAACTTGAGCGTCTTCTAAAAAATATTACGACGAATACGTGAATATATCTGGAGGTGCGACCACGATTAACCAGGTGACGATGATAAAGAAACATATCCAAACAATTTTGTTGAACCTGTGTGGTGACATGGATATTGTGTCTGCCCTGTAACTGAGGGATTGTGAATTTCAGGATTGTGGGGTCCTTCGGCACGACACATAATCCATATTTGCATGTTCTCTCTCCATCAGTGATGGATATAGTCAGTAATGAGAGTGATTTGTCTAAAGTTGAAAGAACTTTGTTCGCATTGAGGCCAAAATAAATATGCATAATAAACAACAATATTTGGTGTGAGAATACTTGATGTTGTTTGATCGGGTTTCACTGCACACCATTCTAAGCAATGGCTATGCATCACCAAACAGTACTTAGCACCGATTTCATATCTCTAAGATCATGTATTTTTAATGTCAAACTAGAAATTATGTTTTGACTGTCATTAACAATGTCTCTATAACGACTGCACATAATGGTTGCCAAGTAATATTGAGATAAAATTATTGTTAACTTGAGATCTCTGAACTCTTGACCTTTGACACAATGACCTCCAAATCATTAGGGTCATATATTGACCAATCTTCCTACACAGTTTGATGACTGTTAGCTCATTGTTTCTTAAGATATCAAGTGGAAATTTATTTTTCAATGCAAGGTTGCAAGGTCCCTCTGACTGATCGGCTGGTTCTGGAATCAGTACAGGGTAATCATCGACCATGATCATATGTTGCTATGGAGATTGCAGATTGTACGAGTCTTTCAAAGGTTATTGAGCAGAAACATTCTTGAATATTTTGTCTCGACGACCATTGGCCTCATTGAGTATAACACTCAAACAATTGTGCAAGTGTTGGGTAGCAATATAGACGAGATCTAACAACATTTCTGGACAACATTTCGGCTAAACTTCATTATTAAAGACCCATAAAAATTCCAAAGAGATAATGTAACAGACCCCAACATGACTAAACTTTAACACACACATGTAAATTAATCTATGAAACAGCAGTATATTTATCACATTATTTTGTTTAAAAAACATTTTTATGATTTAACTTCAATAGTGCTCGATGTTTTCATAGCCTTCCTCTCCGATCTAGCCAATTTGGCAGCCTCTCTTTTCTGTCGTTTTTGCAAGGTATCGAATGCAGTTTTCTTGATTGCCTCCCCTGTCATCTGAGTTTGTAAGAAGTTGGATATGTTTCTCAATGCCTTATCCATGCTTTCCTGCAGGCCGCAAACTTTTTCACTATTTTGCATGGACATTTCTTCCATGCGTGAGAGTTCGGAGGAGTTGTAGAGCCCACGGTATTTATAGTATTCCATCATAGCACCATGCATGCGAATCTGTAATGCTTGAAGCTGAAGACATAATGCGAAATTATAATGAGAACTTTTTTTATCAATAATCAATATCTGAATAGGAATAGATGGCGTGGATTGGCGGATATATGTTAGAAGCAATAAAGGTGTTACACATCACGTCTAAGAGGAGTAAAAAATCATATTAACCGTTAAATGCTTTATAATACAGACCAATAGAAAAAAAACCAGAACAGAAGACTCCCTGTCTCTAAAGAGCACTATTGATATGCCACAAAGATATGCATTGCAAACTCCAAATAAAGACAAATTGTCCACAAAGAACATTTATTTGACATCCTCGTGGGTGTGGCTTTATAGACAGGTTCAATAACACCCTCACATTCTTACCTCTCTCACATCTTTTATCGCATTTTCCATCGTCACTCTATCTTCAAAATAGTTCATGAGTTTGTCCCTCACCTCCATGTGATTGTTCTGTAAGGTTCTGTATTGCGATGCCAGATCCTTGTTCAAGTTTATACAGTTCACTTTCTTATCCTGAAACCAACAAATGGATTAAGTTGTTAGATTTCCCAGCTTAACCATTATCCCGTTAATCAGGAATAAAGCCGCTTTTGCAAACAGCATAGAGCCAGATCAGACTACACAGAATGTCACTATAGTGCCGTCCGATCCGATTCTATGTGTTTTGCTATTCGGATAGTGGAGCTAAAACACTTGACAGAATAGCAAATAATATAGATCATAATCAGATGCGAGCTGCGGCATTACTAATATGAACCTATGTTGTTTGTACAATCCTTCAAACTTATTCAGCGCAGGATAAGGGTTAACAAAATTTTCATTCCAATTATATTGACCTGAACCAGGTTTCGAACCGGCATCACGACGTTGCCTAGTACTAACAAATTTCACCACTCTACCAATGTGCCGCCTCCAGAACCCCTGTTTGCTGTGCAAATAACGCTGATAAAGTGATCCTCAATGCTGCATGATGCACATCATCATCAGTGAGGTTACTTCAAAAACTCACACATTTATGTAGGTATTTTTAACGGTTCAATGATCCAGGGTTCGTGAATTTCGTACATAGTTTATACAAATTTATTTTAGCTTGATTGCAAAACAAATTCTTTCAACTTATATTAATTACTCTCGCGACCTCATTCCTGATGGAATCCATCACCATGAAGGAGAGAGAAGAGGCAATGTGGAATTTAAATGCCTTGCCTAAGGGCACAATCGTAACGGCTCCAGCGGGGCTGTGGTTGTTTGTGGTGTCTAAAGTCGCACAAACAGCTTAGGTCACGTGGCGACTCTCCAGCTATTATTGGTGGAGGAAGAGACCCAGGGTCCCTTTGAGCAGTATTTCGGCACGGATGAGCACCCAGGTACAACCACTGATTTACCACAAGCTAGCTGGATAGTTTCCTCACATGAATGAATTTGACCCTCCCCCATGTGGGATTCGAACTGACATCGGTGATAGGCAAGTGGTTTGAAGTCAATGGCTGTAACAATTAGTTTATACAAATTTAATTTAGCTAGATTGCGAAACAAGTTCTTACAACTTATATTAATCACTCTTGAGACCTCATTCCTGATGGAATCCATTGCCACAATTTCGTACTTAAACAGTGCAAGACCCAGAGAAACTCTGGAATGAGTCTCTGTCTGTATCGCATTATTCCCGAAAACCTAAATGACTACTCTCTTCAGATGGTGCCACTCAGGTTCATGTCGTTCATGTGGACACAATAAATAAACTCAAACATTCATGTTTGATGCTTCCAGTATGTCGACAAATTGTGTCAGTCTGTGCCATTTTTACAATCAAACAAAAACAATATTTGTAATTTATTTTCAGAGTTTATCGTATGTAGACTACTATAGTCTCTAACATGGGCACATTTATACTTGGCTTGATGATCAACAGAAACAAATGTCATGAACATCGAACAAATGTAATTGTATACGCCAATGCTATACCTCTAATTCTCGAAGAACACATTTTCTGTTTTCCAAAAACTTTCTGTGGTTGGCTTCATTATCTCTGACACGACCTGAAAACAATCATTAGAACACAATATTTCACCAAATTTAAAGCATTAATTTGTCCTACCTTCATGTAAACTAATGGGTAAAACGGCCTGCCTGATAATGTTTGATTTATCTGGCAGACGGGTAGAACACTCATGATGCATGTTCACTGGATGTATGATAATTAGGGATGGCAACGAATAGCGATTATACCATTCGAATATTCGGTCGGGAAGGTATTCGAATATTCGATAGAATTCTATCAAAAACTCAAAATCACTCAAACTCTTATACAAATTGTCAAACTAACCTAATCTATGTTTTACGCGTCTTCAAATGATTATTCAGATTGATATGTTAAATCCAATTTGCATAGATTACACCTAGCAGTTTTCTTTTTCTTAGAGCGATCCAAGCATTTCCAAATGTGTGACTGAGTGGGCGGCATTTTTGAGGACAATATAAAAAATATTTCAGAATATTCGAATACTGGAATAGTATTCAGATATTCGGACATTGGAGCAAATATTCATTGCCATCCCTAATGATAATTGATTATCCTTTCGGAGGAGGGAAGTCTGGGTGTATGGACCCTATAATTATTTAGTTGTATGGCATTACATTACTGTATTCTTGTGCATGTTTGGAATGACATCTTGTTTTTAAATATTAGGGCGAGTGTCCCATGTGAGACCCCTGAATACACTAGCGATAGCTGCTGGACCATGCCTACCTCTAGACTGGACTCAAACATTCGACTATCACAACTCCAAAATAAACATCATAACTATGGACCATACCGATCCAGAACCCCATACTTCTGAAGCAGAAGACCTTACTGAGAATGTCATTGTACTGTGTCTTGAGGTCATCCTCTATTTTCTGTGCAGCCTCTATCTGTAACTCCAACTCTACTAACTGACCTCTGTAACATAAATAAAACATCATGTGTTGTTAAATATGTGATGAAGACAACCCTTGGCAGCAGAGAATTTCGGTCTTTGTAGAGAAATGGTCTTTATTCCAAGAACTAATTATTCTATGGTCAAGATACAGATTCATATATGCAATTCTTATTCACAGGTGGTTTTTATTCAGATGTGGACTTTAAAACAGATTTGACTGTAATTACCATTAAAACCCCATTAAGCGTTTACTTAAAATCTGCAGCCCATTGTGGTATTCAAAGCAACGGATGATTAGAAATCAAAATTACTGTCTCGTAATTTATTCAGATTTGACTTTTCCATTCAACGAAAGAGCCTGTCTGGTTAACCCTTTCCTACTTAGAAGCGCCTCTCGACGCCAATGCCTATTGACATACTGTAGATCGACACATTAAACAAGCTAAAATAAAGATCGGACAAAATAGTATATACAACACTTAATAATTCCTAGTAACCTCTATGAAGGTGGAGTAGGCAAGTTCATAGCTTATCCATTAGTAAATTACAGCCAAATGTATGAAATAAAACTACATCTCAGACTCTTTGGGGGAAAGGGTTAAGATTAATTCGAAAGTATGCGGGGGGAGGCAAATGGTTGAAAGGTTGAACTAGTAGAAATATTAAATAACGGAACAAAAGTAAGTAAATGGAATTTAGAAGCTGAAAAGCATTAGTAATATTACAACACAGAAGCATTATTCAATGTTTAATTGGGTGCTTAACCATCAACAAATCAGTAATCCATGCCCTCAGATTTATTCATGCAAAACATACCCTAATAGTTCCAATGCGCTACTGGAATTTGTGACTAGCCGGTCCATCAGGCCTTGGGATTTATCCATGTCTTCGATCTTGTTCTTCATAACATCGGTTTTCCACTCTATATGGTCCATACGTCGACTCACCTTCAACAAATCCTCCTGTATAGACAATAAGGACAACATGAACTGTAATGTACGCATGGAAGACAAATAACACTACAACACAATATATGCAAAATCTGTTCATGCTACGGCATTCCAAGGACCTCATTGCTGTGCGATACGCTATTGCCACCCAGTCCGAAATATGGATAGGTGGACAATTGTTCCCACTAAAACGGTGGGTGAAAAACTTAGAGTAAATGTAACTAAGATTTAAATTAAGCAGTTTGTATATTCATTGATTCATTGGTACTATTATAAAATTAAATCTTCATTTTTGTTAATTATGTATGAGTGCCCATATTCGTGTGTCGCCGGCCATATGTGAGATACTCGTCAGATCGGACACGTGGGTTTTCTCCCATACGAAGGACCTAAATACACTTGCATACATGCCAACGACAATCGTTAATATAAGTTGTTTATCGATCAATCGTTGTTAATAAATAAAGTCTTAAACCATAAATTATCTCCCTTTACTTAGTTTTATTTTCAAAAATCAATAACTTTGAATTCCATGGATAAAATACTGCTCAGAGTCATTATGGGTCTTGTTCCACGAATAAATTCTGCATATATGAGTGAAGCTGTTCTAAACCCAGAAATAAACAAAAGAAACATCAATAACTTGGTAGACATAGATTTACATGAATGTGTATCTTAGCACAAACATCAATAACTTGGTAGACATAGGTTACATGAATGTGTATCTTAGCACAAACATCAATAACTTGGTAGACATAGGTTTACATGAATGTGTATCTTAGCACAAACATCAATAACTTGGTAGACATAGGTTTATGTATCTTAGCACAACCATCAATAACTTGGTAGACATAGGTTACATGAATGTGTATCTTAGCACAAACATCAATAACTTGGTAGACATAGGTTACATGAATGTGTATCTTAGCACAAACATCAATAACTTGGTAGACATAGGTTACATGAATGTGTATCTTAGCACAAACATCAATAACTTGGTAGACTTAGGTTTACATGAATGTGTATCTTAGCACAAACATCAATAACTTGGTAGACTTAGGTTTACATGAATGTGTATCTTAGCACCTAAGCTCCGTCAGATATGGAGGCGCTGTCGGATATTAACAATAACCAGGAATACACTGTTTTGTGACCAATCGTACATTTCAATATCTTTATTTTTCCAGTAATAGACACATGCACAAAATGCAACATGGTCCAGTGTAGAGCATTGGGTTTGAGATTGAGGGTTTCTGGGTCAATGCTTGAGCAAGGTTACACAGGAGAAGAAACTATATAAGTTTTCTTTCATTCTAATCCCTTTCAGTCTACTGCTGTTAAATTATATGTAAAATGTTCATTTCTTGATTACATGTAAAAATACTGAAATAAATAATGCTTAAACTAAGGTTACACACATTACTTAGCACTGGTTAACAATTTAGGTCAGCAAACCATGACCAGGATAACATGTCTAGAAACCCTTGTAAGGTTAAAGTAGAAAAAATTACTGCTATTCTTTTATCGTATAGTGGAAGTCGTGATAGCGCAGTGGATGCATGTTCGCTTCAGGTGCGAAAGGTCTGGGGTTCGAGCCCCGCTGGAGCCGTTACGATCGTGCACTTAGGCAAGGCATTTAAATTCCACGTTGCCTCTTCTCTCTCCCTCGTGGCGATGGATTCCTTCAGGAATGAGGTCTCGAGAGTGATTAATATAAGTTGTAAGAACTTGTTTCGCAATCGAGCTAAAATAAATTTGTATAGAAATATTTATCGTTTACGGCCTTTTATTTACATGTCAGTACTTACATCCATTTGGTTACCTCTGCTTAGGTTTGCGCCTCTTCGCCACTTTGGTTGGCGGGACTGATGGACTTTGTATCGTCCAACAATTTTTACTCTCTAGTCATTTAATTGGTTGACTGACTTGTTAATAAAGTTTGGCTGGTGTGCTTCTCACGCCAGACACGTTCAATTCCTTTTGGTGTTTCTCAGTTTATCTGCCCATCCGAGCCAGCGGCCCCGGTGGGCCTTTAGTCCAGTAGAGTCGTCCGTTAGTTTTTCTTGACATAAATAAACTGCAGTGGCTAAGAGGCGCAAATGTAAAATATAATAATAACCTTGAGGTTGACATGATGTGGTTGTATTTGTTGAATTCTTTCATCAAACCTGTTTTGCGTGTCTTCCATCTGTTTCAGAGTTTCCATCCTACGGGCTGACAAGACTCGCTTTTGCTGTAAATACAAGTACGAGATTCAACATTTAATACGTAAATACTTGCCATAGGAGTAAAAAGCATTCAATCGTTCAGTTCCGGTTTAGGAATGACATACAACAGCTGTTTACCACCTGTATTTACCGGTAAAATATACATTGAAAATCTCAAAAGAAATTCTGATGGGTGCATGACAAAAACACCAGCGATTCTTCGTAGTGTTTCTTCATTAGCGTTTCTTCATTAGCATTTCTTTGTAGCATTTCTTTGTAGCATTTCTCCGACACCACATAGCATAACCCTATGCAACTTGATACAACAAATTGTCTTTACTGTGAATATAATTATGATGGAATAAGAAACAACTGAAAGCGTGTTAGCAATTATTCAATCAAATTTCATATTTTATTGCATAAACTTTGATCTAGTGATCTAATTATTTTTACGACCCCATCTGAACAAATATGGTAGAGATTGCCGTAAGGATGGATGCTACTGATCAAATTAGGCAACGATCCTGTAATATTTTAAGAAGATTTGCTGTATCAGGTTGAGTTGGGTGATCCTGTAATATGTTACGGATATTTGTTGTATCAGGTTGAGTTGGGTGATCCTGTAATATGTTAAGGAGATTTGTTGTATCAGGTTGAGTTGGGTGATCCTGTAATATGTTAAGGAGATTTGTTGTATCAGGTTGAGTTGGGTGATCCTGTAAAGCAGATTTGTTGTCTCGGGTTGAGTTGGGTGATCCTATAATATGTTACGGATATTTGTTGTATCAGGTTGAGTTGGGTGATCCTGTAATATGTTAAGGAGATTTGTTGTATCAGGTTGAGTTGGGTGATCCTGTAATATGTTACGGAGATATGTTGCATCAGGTTGAGTTGTGTGATCCTGTAATATGTTAAGGAGATTTGTTGTCTTGGGTGGAGTTGGGTGATCCTGTAATATGTTACGGATATTTGTTGTATCAGGTTGAGTTGGGTGATCCTGTAATATGTTACGGAGATTTGTTGTATCAGGTCGAGTTGGGTGATCCTGTAATATGCTACGGAGGTTTGTTGTATCAGGTTGAGTTGGGTGATCCTGTAATATGTTACGGATATTTGTTGTATCAGGTTGAGTTGGGTGATCCTGTAATATGTTACGGTTGAGTTGGGTGATCCTGTAATATGTTAAGGAGATTTGTTGTATCAGGTTGAGTTGGGTGATCCTGTAATATGTTACGGAGATTTGTTGTATCGGGTTGAGTTGGGTGATCCTGTAATATGTTAAGGAGATGTGTTGTATCAGGTTGAGTTGGGTGATCCTGTAATATGTTAAGGAGATTTGTTGTATCAGGTTGAGTTGGGTGACCCTGTAATATGTTACGGAGAATTGTTGTATCAGGTTGAGATGGGTGATCCTGTAATGGAGTTTTGTTGTATCAGGTTGAGTTGGGTGATCCTGTAATATGTTAAGGAGATTTGTTGTATCAGGTTGAGTTGGGTGATCCTGTAATATGTTAAGGAGATTTGTTGTATCAGGTTGAGTTGGGTGATCCTGTAATATGTTACGGATATTTGTTGTATCAGGTTGAGTTGGGTGATCCTGTAATATGTTAAGGAGATTTGTTGTATCAGGTTGAGTTGGGTGATCCTGTAATATGTTACGGATATTTGTTGTATCAGGTTGAGTTGGGTGATCCTGTAATATGTTAAGGAGATTTGTTGTATCAGGTTGAGTTGGGTGATCCTGTAATATGTTAAGGAGATTGTTGTATCAGGTTGAGTTGGGTGACCCTGTAATATGTTAAGGAGATTGTTGTATAGGTTGAGATGGGTGACCCTGTAATATGTTAAGGAGATTGGGTGATCCTGTAATGGAGATTTGTTGTATCAGGTTGAGTTGGGTGATCCTGTAATATGTTAAGGAGATTTGTTGTATCAGGTTGAGTTGGGTGATCCTGTAATATGTTAAGGAGATTTGTTGTATCAGGTTGAGTTGGGTGATCCTGTAATATGTTAAGGAGATTTGTTGTATCAGGTTGAGTTGGGTGATCCTGTAATATGTTACGGAGATTTGTTGTATCAGGTTGAGTTGGGTGATCCTGTAATATGTTAGGAGATTTGTTGTATCAGGTTGAGTTGGGTGATCCTGAATATGTTAAGGAGATTTGTTGTATCAGGTTGAGTTGGGTGATCCTGTAATAGTTAAGGAGATTTGTTGTATCAGGTTGAGTTGGGTGATCCTGTAATATGTTACGGAGATTTGTTGTATCAGGTTGAGTTGGGTGACCCAAAACAAACCAAAAAAATGTAATATGTTAAGGAGATTTGTTGTATCAGGTTGAGTTGGGTGATCCTGTAATATGTTAAGGAGATATGTTGCATCAGGTTGAGTTGTGTGATCCAAAAAACAACACCCTGTAATATGTTAGAATTTGTTGTATCAGGTTGAGTTGGGTGATCCTGTAATATGTTACAAAAAAAACCAAAACAACCAAAACAAACCAAGGATATTTGTTGTATCAGGTTGAGTTGGGTGATCCTGTAATATGTTAAGGAGATTTGTTGTATCAGGTTGAGTTGGGTGATCCTGTAATATGTTAAGGAGGTTTGTTGTATCAGGTTGAGTTGGGTGATCCTGTAATATGTTAAGGAGATTTGTTGTATCAGGTTGAGTTGGGTGATCCTGTAATATGTTAAGGAGATTTGTTGTATCAGGTTGAGTTGGGTGATCCTGTAATATGTTAAGGATATTTGTTGTATCAGGTTGAGTTGGGTGATCCTGTAATATGTTACGGAGATTTGTTGTATCAGGTTGAGTTGGGTGATCCTGTAATATGTTAAGGAGATTTGTTGTATCAGGTTGAGTTGGGTGATCCTGTAATATGTTAAGGAGATTTGTTGTATCAGGTTGAGTTGGGTGATCCCGTGATATGTTAAGGAGATTTGTTGTATCAGGTTGAGTTGGGTGATCCTGTAATATGTTAAGGAGATTTGTTGTATCAGGTTGAGTTGGCTGATCCTGTAATATGTTATGGAGATTTGTTGTATCAGGTTCAGTTGGGTGATCCTGTAATATGTTAAGGAGGTTTGTTGTATCAGGTTGAGTTGGGTGATCCTGTAATGGAGATTTGTTGTATCAGGTTGAGTCGGGTGATCCTGTAATATGTTAAGGAGATTTGTTGTATCAGGTTGAGTTGGGTGATCCTGTAATATGTTAAGGAGATTTGTTGTATCAGGTTGAGTTGGGTGATCCTGTAATATGTTACGGAGATTTGTTGTATCAGGTTGAGTTGGGTGATCCTGTAATATGTTAAGGAGGTTTGTTGTATCAGGTTGAGTTGGGTGATCCTGTAATGTGTTAAGGAGGTTTGTTGTATCAGGTTGAGCTGGGTGATCCTGTAATATGTTAAGGAGGTTTGTTGTATCAGGTTGAGTCGGGTGATCCTGTAATATGTTACGGAGATTTGTTGTATCAGGTTGAGTCGGGTGACCCTGTAATATGTTAAGGAGATTTGTTGTATCAGGTTGAGTTGGGTGATCCTGTAATATGTTAAGGAGATTTGTTGTATCAGGTTGAGTTGGGTGACCCTGTAATATGTTATGGAGAATTGTTGTATCAGGTTGAGTTGGGTGATCCTGTAATGGAGATTTGTTGTATCAGGTTGAGTTGGGTGATCCTGTAATATGTTAAGGAGATTTGTTGTTGTAATATGTTAAGGAGATTTGTTGTATCAGGTTGAGTTGGGTGATCCTGTAATATGTTAAGGAGATTTGTTGTATCAGGTTGAGTTGGGTGACCCTGTAATATGTTAAGGAGATTTGTTGTATCAGGTTGAGATGGGTGACCCTGTAATATGTTAAGGAGATTTGTTGTATCAGGTCGAGTTGGGTGATCCTGTAATATGTTAAGGAGATTTGTTGTATCAGGTTGAGTTGGGTGATCCTGTAATATGTTAAGGAGATTTGTTGTATTGGATTGAGTCGGGTGATCCTGTAATATGTTAAGGAGATTTGTTGTATCAGGTTGAGTTGGGTGATCCTGTAATATGTTACGGAGGTTTGTTGTATCAGGTTGAGTTGGGTGATCCTGTAATATGTTATGGAGGTTTGTTGTATCAGGTTGAGTTGGGTGATCCTGTAATGGAGATTTGTTGTATCAGGTTGAGTTGGGTGATCCTGTAATATGTTAAGGATATTTGTTGTATCAGGTTGAGTTGGGTGATCCTGTAATATGTTACGGAGATTTGTTGTATCAGGTTGAGTTGGTTGATTATTATATGTACATACCTTAGTTTTATTCTCCTTGGTTGACCTCAGTTTATCTACTTTGTGTTTCACATTCTTCACGGCACTTACCACATCATCTGCAACCTTGGCAGCCTGAAACATCACAACAATGTAGCCATATCATAACCTTAAAGTCCCACAATGCTGACCACCGATATATTCTATGGAGCGGGTGAATAGATAAGCGTTATTCTTGTGCTATAATTCTAATCGCTAATAATATTCATTCAGAAATTAAGTGAATGTTTGAAGATCTACCCACAAATGAAATTGTTTTGATTGTAAAATTATTATTTGTAAATTACCTCCCTTTATGATATATTTTTACTAACGGTAAATCATTAATAACAAAAATAGTGCTTTTTAGTGATAGGATAAGTAATTATATGAATTAATTATAGTCTTAGTTTTCCATTTCAAGACAAGAAACATATAAAAGTGACATTAAAACCGTAATCGTGTCTTGTCTGGATTAATGTGTAAAGAATGAAGTACATTCATGTCTTGTCTGGATTATTGTGTAAAGAATGACATACATTCGTGTCTCGTCTGGATTATTGTGTAAAGAACGACGTACATTCATGTCTTGTCTGGATTATTGTGTAAAGAACGACGTATATTCATGTCTTGTCTGGAATATTGTGTAAAGAACAATGAACATTCATGTCTTGTCTGGATTATTGTGTAAAGAATGATGTACATTCATGTCTTGTCTGGATTATTGTGTAAAGAATGACGTACATTCATGGCTTGTCTGGATTATTGTGTTGTGTAAAGAATGACATACATTCTTGTCTTGTCTGGATTATTGTGTAAAGAATGACGTACATTCTTGTCTTGTCTGGATTATTGTGTAAAGAACGACGTACATTCATGTCTTGTCTGGATTATTGTGTAAAGAACGACGTACATTCATGGCTTGTCTGGATTATTGTGTAAAGAATGACGAATATTCATGTCTTGTCTGGATTATTGTGTAAAGAACGACGTACATTCATGTCTTGTCTGGATTATTGTGTAAAGAACGATGTACATTCATGTCTTGTCTGGAATATTGTGTAAAGAACAATGAACATTCATGTCTTGTCTGGATTATTGTGTAAAGAATGATGTACATTCATGTCTTGTCTGGATTATTGTGTAAAGAATGACGTACATTCATGTCTTGTCTGGATTATTGTGTTGTGCAAAGAATGACATACATTCTTGTCTTGTCTGGATTATTGTGTAAAGAACGATGTACATTCATGGCTTGTCTGGATTATTGTGTAAAGAATGATGAACATTCATGTCTTGTCTGGATTATTGTGTAAAGAATGATGAACATTCATGGCTTGTCTGGATTATTGTGTAAAGAATGACATACATTCGTGTCTTGTCTGGATTATTGTGTAAAGAATGACGTACATTCATGTCTTGTCTGGATTATTGTGTAAAGAACGACGTACATTCATGTCTTGTCTGGATTATTGTGTAAAGAACGACGTACATTCATGTCTTGTCTGGATTATTGTGTAAAGAATGATGTACATTTGTGTCTTGTCTAGATTATTGTGTAAAGAATGATGTACATTCATGTCTTGTCTGGATTATTGTGTAAAGAACAATGAACATTCATGTCTTGTCTGGATTATTGTGTAAAAATGACATACATTCATGTCTTGTCTGGATTATTGTGTAAAGAACGACGTACATTCATGTCTTGTCTGGATTATTGTGTAAAGAATGACGTACATTCATGTCTTGTCTGGATTATTGTGTAAAGAATGATGTACATTCATGTCTTGTCTGGATTATTGTGTTGTGTAAAGAATGACGTACATTCATGTCTTGTCTGGATTATTGTGTTGTGTAAAGAATGACATACATTCTTGTCTTGTCTGGATTATTGTGTAAAGAACAACGTAAATTCATGTCTTGTCTGAATTATTGTGTAAAGAACGACGTACATTCATGTCTTGTCTGGATTATTGTGTAAAGAATAATGAACATTCATGGCTTGTCTGGATTATTGTGTAAAGAACGACATACATTCATGTCTTGTCTAGATTATTGTGTAAAGAATGACGTACATTCATGTCTTGTCTGGATTATTGTGAAAAGAATGACGTACATTCATGTCTTGTCTGGATTATTGTGTAAAGAATAATGAACATTCATGTCTTGTCTGGATTATTGTGTAAAGAATGACATACATTCATGTCTTGTCTGGATTATTGTGTAAAGAACGATGTACATTCATGTCTTGTCTGGATTATTGTGTAAAGAATGACGTACATTCATGTCTTGTCTGGATTATTGTGTAAAGAACGACGTACATTCATGTCTTGTCTGGATTATTGTGTAAAGAACAATGAACATTCATGTCTTGTCTGAATTATTGTGCAAAGAACGACGTACATTCATGTCTTGTCTGGATTATTGTGTAAAGAATAATGAACATTCATGGCTTGTCTGGATTATTGTGTAAAGAACGACATACATTCATGTCTTGTCTGGATTATTGTGTAAAGAACGACGTACATTCATGTCTTGTCTGGATTATTGTGTAAAGAACAATGAACATTCATGGCTTATCTGGATTATTGTGTAAAGAACAATGAACATTCGTGTCTTGTCTGGATTATTGTGTAAAGAACAATGAACATTCATGTCTTGTCTGGATTATTGTGTAAAGAATGATGTACATTCATGTCTTGTCTGGATTATTGTGCAAAGAATGATGTACATTCTTGTCTTGCCTGGATTATTGTGTAAAGAACGACATACATTCATGTCTTGCCTGGATTATTGTGTAAAGAACGACATACATTCATGTCTTGCCTGGATTATTGTGTAAAGAACGACGTACATTCATGTCTTGTACTTCAGAAAATTAAACACGACTGAGTAGTATTAAAAGTTTATATTAGGTTGACACATTATTAATGTCTTAACATTCCCACTACCCACTTAGTTTGACAAATTTCTACAAGTACTGAAGGTTTAGGTTGGAAAACACACATTTCCAAGTCTGTAAATAAACAATTATTTATTATTTGTACAAATACAAATAGTTTATCACAGCATACTACAACTACGACTATGTCATAAATATTTACATTCAATTAATTGATCATCACTCTAAGAATTAACACAAATCACAACCTGCAGGACTGAAAATTGGACCGATATAATGCAGAGTGACTACACAGATCTACTTACGAATGAGACTGTATGTGACGATTACGTTGCACAAAGATTTGCGTTTTCGGCTATCAACATATGGAGGCAATCTTCTTTTAGTCTAGTTCAGTATATATGTATTTATTTTAGTTCATTTGCGAAACAAGCCCATACAACATTAGTTTAATCGCTCCCGAGACCTTTTTCCTGACGGAATCCATCGCCACGGGGGAGAGAGAAGAGGCAATGTGGAATTTTAAGTGCCTTGCCTAAGGGCACAATCATAACGGCTACAGCTGGGTGCAAACTCCGGACCAGCCTCGCACCTGAAGCGAACGCAATCTTCTATAAATTGTTTAATTCCATTGAATGGTATAAATAATTATATGATGAGTAGAGATAGCCATGTAATGAGTGAAATACGGTATTTTATTTCATATCACAAAATGAAAATAAATAATAAAAAAACAAATTTCACTGACAGTTATCAGTGCATGTTACTATTATGACAAGAACAAATAATTTCATGCATTTGAGTGACATCTGGCCTGGAGGTTATAAAACTTCTCTCAAATCTTAAACTCAAGCATTCTGATTGGTCGCAGGCAGGAGACAATCTCATATTTGACCAATCAAATCACTCAAGATTGGAGTTATATTATATTTATTTAACCTCCAAGCACGTAACCATGACAATGATCAATCTATTCACTTTGTGAGCAAACATTCAGTACAGGTTAGTGACATTTCTAACTATTGTGCGACATTCAATTCTTGTAGATCAGTTATTATTAGCAAAGCTTTCTTTTCACAATAAAAAGTAATTTAAGTTTAAATTTGATTTATTTTACAACGAATGCGAAGCAAGTTTTAACAACTTATATTAATCACTCTCGTTGGCGCCGATGAGAGCGTAAATGTGGTAATTCATGCGGGAGGAAACCGGAGTACCCAGAGAAAACCCACCTGTCTGATCTGGCGCCCACGTACCATCTCACATACTTCCCGGTCCGAATTTAATAAAAAGTAATGAAAAGGGATAAGGTGTTCTTTCACGAATAATCTCGAAAATATAATAAACATATTGTGAATAAATAAATATTGATATATTGCAAACTATTTTGCTTATGACAACCGATCTACATTTCACAAATAATCCATTCACAGATTATGACATTCCTTTCAAACATACAACATTAAACTCAACACAGTGTCTAAACAAATCTCAACATTATATGAAAAACAAGTAGCGTGGAATATATTAGCCTAAATACTTGGTCCTGAAATCTGTGGGTTTTGGCATGTACTCGCATATGAGACGGGTTGATAAAATGGACAGCAGGCACAAGTATACATTGCATGTTTGGCCAGTGCAAGTTGAAGAAATGTTCAGTGTTGGAGTGCTTAATTTTTCTAAAACGTAATTATGGATACCATTTAATTAACACATTTTGAAAAAAAAATTAAATTAGCACTCGCTTATAAGATGGGTAGCCACTTTGCGGCCATAATCTGAAGGTAAAAAACTCGTCTTATAGGTGATATGGACGGTATCCTCCAAAATCTAAATTGACAATCTCTTCAGGATACGTCACTCATTGGTCAAACGGTAGTAGTGATAAATATACGCGCAAAGCATGCAGTCAACATCCCCCTAAAATGGCAAAATTGAAATAGCCTACACTTCAAAACAAAAAGATTTCAAGTGTTTTAACAGATTCGTAGGAACGATTAACACCCAAGTGCTCTGTAAGCTTACATAATGACATGGCTTTTAATGTTTAGCAACACATTCGTTGGATACCCTCCTGATGGTATGCTTTGCTAAATACAATAACAACCAACATCACCAATACTCCCTCGATGAATTCAATGCTGGCATACAGTCAAACCTGTGCTTAGCCCATTCAACGCCAAGTAACTCACATGCAATGGTGCATGCTATTTTCATTTATCAAAATGGGTAATTTTGTCTAGCCGGCTCATCTGGATCTACACTTTTTGTAAGCCTATTTAGAGGTATGTAGTGTTGAAAGGGTTAAGACAACCCCCAGATAAACACCACCTGTCTGAAAATACCATCAACATGGTCTAATGTCAGGCCATTATCAATTCATTTGAACCTGTCAACACTGACCATCTGTCAACAAAGACCACTGTCAACAATGACCACTGTCAACACTGACCATCTGTCAACAATGACCACAGAGATCACACACCAACAAAGATCTATTAACAATGCCCACCTGTCAACAAAGATCAGCTAATAATGGCCACCTGTCAACAAAGATCAGGTAACAATGGCCATCTGTCAACAAAGATCGGTCAACAATGCCCACCTGTCAACATAGATCACATGTCAACAATGCCCACCTGTCAACAAAGATCACATGTCAACAATGCCCACATGTCAACAAAGATCACATGTCAACAATGGCCACCTGTCAACATAGATCACATGTCAACAATGCCCACCTGTCAACATAGATCACATGTCAACAATGCCCACCTGTCAACATAGATCACATGTCAACAATGGCCACCTGTCAACATAGATCACATGTCAACAATGGCCACCTGTCAACATAGATCACATGTCAACAATGGCCACCTGTCAACATAGATCACATGTCAACAATGCCCACCTGTCAACATATATCACATGTCAACATATATCACATGTCAACAATGGCCACCTGTCAACAATGCCCACCTGTCAACATAGATCACATGTCAACAATGGCCACCTGTCAACAATGCCCACCTGTCAACATAGATCACATGTCAACAATGGCCACCTGTCAACAATGCCCACCTGTCAACATAGATCACATGTCAACAATGCCCACCTGTCAACATAGATCACATGTCAACAATGCCCACATACTGACATTCTCGCAGGTGGTGATCGTTACAGACATGATTGACTGTACGTTACAAAGAAATATAATATTGAGATATTTAAACATAAGAATGTTAAATGTAGGAGCTATGTTATGACACTGTGTTGTTTTTACCCCCGACGGGCTCAATTCACCATCGTAGTCGTCGCTGTAGTAATAGTTCTAGCACCAGAAATAATCATATTAATACTAACTTCATGTAGCGTATCCCTGTCATATGTTATTTGTAACAAGGCAGTGTACCAGTCTAGTGAAAACATAATCCAGACCCATATACAAATTTATTTTAGCTCGATTGCGAAACAAGTTCTTACAACTTATACTAATCACTCTCAAGACCTCATTCTTGATTGAATCCATCGCCACAAGGGAGAGAGAAGAGGCAATGTGGAATTTAAATGCCTTGCCTAAGGGCACAATCATACCAGCTCCAGCGGGGCTTGTACCCTGGGCCTTTTGCACCTGAAGTGAATGCGACTTCCACATTTTAAGAACCAATCAAGAACCTATTATGCAGAACCAATACCGTAAATGTCACATTATAATTTCCATAGGGATAACTTTCGATAGAATCAGTCTGGGGCTGTGTATTTACTATTAAGCCCATAACCAGCCGAATAAATTGGACGGAATGTGCAAATAACATAGAACACCGCGTCTGATCAGGATCTATGTTGTTTGCTATTCAGCCAAACGTTTTAGAACCACTATCCAAATAGCAAACAGCATAGAGCCTGATCAGACGGCACGTTGTGTGCCGTCTGATCTGGCTCTATACTGTTTGCAAATGCGACAAACTATATAAGTTTTCTTTCATTCTAATCCCTTTCAGTCTACTGCTGTTAAATTATATGTAAAATGTTAATTTCTTGATTACATGTACAAATACTGGAATAAATAATGTTTAACCCTTTCAACACCGCAGACCTCTAAATAGGCTTATAAAAAGTGTAGATCCAGATGAGCCGGCTCGTAACGAGCCGTCTCATCAGGATCTACACTTTTTGCCAGTAATATTACTATTTTTAGACAAAATTACCCATATTGATAAATGAACTGGTCCAACTGTAATTTTCTTATTAATTTATTGGTCTAATAATATCAAGGAACAGTCCATGTCAGTTACTTGGTGTTGAATGGGTTAAACTAAAAGTGACTTTAGTCGTGATCGGCACGTTATGGGAAAGCTATTATGAAAGCTGTTTAACCCTTTCAACACCAAGTAACTCACATGGACTGGTCCATGATATTCATAAACCAATAAATGAATCAGAAAATCACATTTGGATAAGTTCATTTATCAAAATGGGTAATTATGTCTAAAAATAGTCATATCACTGGCAAAAAGTGCAGATCTTGATGAGACGGCTCGTCACGAGCCGGCTCATCTGGATCTACACTTTTTGTAAGCCTATTTAGAGGTCTGTGGTGTTGAAAGGGTTAAATGTTGTGCTGCCAGCTTTTGTTTCATTACGTTGTTTTGATGTGGAATGTGCAACTATACAGTATTACTGTTCTCTAGTGTCCCGGATCGGTTCACCGTGCTTATATGCACATTCCTACTGCTTGTTTGTGCATCTGTCCGGACAACATGATCATATATAATTACGATGCAACAAATCACCGAGATATATATATATATATATATCAAGAAGCTATACCTGTTGGTTTATACAAATTTTTAACTCGATCATGAAACAACAGTAGATTAATAGCTCTTGAGGCCTCATTAGAGAAGGAATCCATGGCAATGAGGGCGAGGGAAAAGCAAAGTGCATCTAAGTGTCTTGGATAAGGATACCAAGTAGTGGTTCTAATGGTGGGACTCAAACTCACAACCTCTCGGTTACAAGGTGGCCACGTATCCTGTACACCTAGGACACGTATCCTGGACACCACAGAGGCTTCACACAATAAATAATATTAAAAAGTTTCTGAAATATCAATAAATGATAAAAACATCTCTGAAGACAAACAGAACCCTTATGACACAAGAAGTTCGTTCCTAACCTATATGACACCTATATGAATTTATTTATGGACAGACAAACAGAACCCTTATGACACAAGAAGTTCGTTCCTAACCTATATGACACCTATATGAATTTATTTATGGACAGACAAACAGAACCCTTATGACACAAGAAGTTCGTTCCTAACCTATATGACACCTATATGAATTTATTTATGGA
>CM026397.1:71512870-71533976 GCA_014843695.1 Archivesica marissinica
TCCCAACCTATATGATACCTATATGAATTTATTTATGGACAGCTATAATCACTTAGCTCAACTAAAGACATCTCTACTTTCAATGTTCGACAACTAGATTTTTTTTTTAAACTATTTATTTTACAACGATTGCGAAGCAAGTTTTAACAACTTATATTAATCACTCTCGTTAGCACGGATGAAAGCGTAAATGTGGTCATTCATGTGGGAGGAAACCGGAGTACCCGGAGAAAACCCACCTGTCCGATCTGGCGATCACTGTACAATTTCACATAATTCCCGGTCCGAGGATCGAACCCGGGTTGCATTGGTGAGAAGCGAGCGTGCTAACCACTGCGCTAATCGGACAGCCCAATAAAATAGATTAAATAACATGGTCAGTTTTTAAATAAATAAATCATACATATATATATTAAGCACTCTCATTAAAATCATAGTAGAGCGAGAGGTGGGGTCATGAGCTCGAGGTTAGGAGCTCAGGGTTAGGAGCTCGTGGTCAGGATCATGGGGTCAGGAGCTCGGGGCCAGGAGCTCGGGGTCAGGATCATGGAGTCAGGAGCTCGGGGTTAGGAGTTCAGGGTCAGGAGCTCAGGGTTAGGAGCTCAGGGTCAGGATCATGGAGTCAGGAGCTCGGGGTTAGGGGGTCAGGAGCTTGGGATTAGGAGCTCGGGGTCAGGATCATGGAGTCAGGGTCAGGAGCTCGGAGCACAGTTTCCCAGTACTGCTTGTCTATGATATGAAAGACTACAGCATACACTTTCTCATAAATCACTCTCTACCTCCTTACCAGGAATTATAGGAAGTACTATGTTGTACCTTATTCTTTTTCTCTCGGATATCGCCTCGGGATTTCTGGATCTCAATGGCATCAGATGATATTCTTGCTGATAGAACAGACTTTGTGTGAACCTCATCCTTCACCTGCCTCTTCAACGTGTCAGCGGTCACCTTAAGTTGAATACAAATGGTTTAACTACCTCTTCAGCATGTCAGTGGTCACCTAAGTTGAATACAAATGATTTAACTTCCTCTTCAGCATGTCAGCGGTCACCTTAAAAATTGAATACAAATGATTTAACTGCCCCTTCAATGTGTCAGCGGTCACCTTAAGTTGAATACAAAACAAATGATTTAACTGCCTCTTCAACGTGTCAGCGGTCACCTTAAGTTGAATACAAATGATTTAACTGCCTCTTCAACGTGTCAGTGGTCACCTAAGTTGAATACAAATGACTTAACTGCCACTTCAACGTGTCAGCAGTCATCTTAAGTTGAAAACAAATGATTTAACTGCCTCTTCAACGTGTCAGCGGTCACCTTAAGTTGAATACAAAACAAATGATTTAACTGCCCTTCAATGTCAGGGTCACCTTAAGTTGAATACAAAACAAATGATTTAACTGCTCTTCAACGTGTCAGCGGTCACCTTAAGTTGAATACAAAACAAATGATTTAACTGCCTCTTCAACGTGTCAGCGGTCACCTTAAGTTGAATACAAAACAAATGATTTAACTGCCTCTTCAACGTGTCAGTGGTCACCTTAAGTTGAATACAAAACAAATGATTTAACTGCCTCTGCAACGTGTCAGCGGTCACCTTAAGTTGAATACAAAACAAATGATTTAACTGCCTCTTCAACATGTCAGCGGTCACCTTAAGTTGAATACAAAACAAATGATTTAACAACATTTTACATTACAAACCCCTAGCCTAGAGTATTAGAGTGATTTTTGAATATTTACCGTAATTATACAGATAAAGCGCAAAAATAGTTTCCTCCAGATTTGAATAGTTGAATAGCAAAAGGATATAATTTTATCAAATATTCCATGGAAATTATCTTAAATAAAATAGGTACAAAATAATAGACAATAGAAACATGTGTTATTTACAACATGTCATTGTCTTAGCACAAGACTGTTCTTTGGTAAATGTATGGTATTTGTTTATATATGTATATCTGTAACATGTTTTGTGATGTCTTTGCCATATTTCTATCATTGTAAATGGCCAAAGGCAATATAGTTGCTGATTATGCCAATAAATTTGAAACTTGGTATAAATAAACGTGAAAAGTAGAACAGCTTCGCGCTTTCTCCTGTCTAAACAAACCTTGAGATTTTCCTCCATCTTGAATGTCTTGTCTTGTTCGGCGTTGAGCTGTTCCAGAATGACTGCGTTGATGGCAGTGATGCGGTTATGCTCCTCCATGGTGACATCCAGTTGCTGCTGTAACTTCTCCATCTCTTTGTACATACGCTTCACATTCTTCGCATCCAAATCCTTCTGCCGCTGACTAAATATAACACATTACTATTACCGTACTTATTCTCCGATTCTGGAAATTAAAAGTTTTTTAACCAAAATTTAGTTTATACAAATTTATTTGAGCTTGATGGCGAAACAAGTTCTTACAACTTATACTAATCACTTTCGAGACCTCATTCCTGATGGAATCCATCGCCATGAGGGAGAGAGAAGAGGCAGTGTAGAATTAAATGCCTTATCTAAGGGCACAATCGTAACGGCTCCAGCAGGGCTCGCATCTGAAGCGAACCAAAATTTGATGATGCAGGTTCAAAACATGGCATATGCATCATATGTAACAGTATATACCATAAGTAAAGGCTGTATAAGCGTTAAAAACTATTTTGGAAAATTGTCGGAAAATGCCGACATTTATATAATTACAATTGAATAATTGATGAGGAATACATCGTCCGTCTGGTGTTTGTCGTGTGCTCCTATATACTGTTTTAATTACTGTTTCCTGAAGTCTTAAAACTTTCATCAATGATAACGATATTTTTGTGTGACGCGCACGCGTGCAATGTGACGCATGAATTTAACATTACAATTGAATTGAATTGAATACACCTGTTGGGAGTGATATAATGCTAATATTATTTGTTTGTAAAACTTCCGACAAGTCAACTTGAATCTTGATTGTAACCAGTTTTCTTTTCAAATACTAGTTCCTGGGTTCAGTATAATAAAATAAATATTGCATTCCTGAGTGGACAATATGAAAAATATCACCCTTGAAACATTTTTCATATTGCCCACTCAGGAATGCAATATTTATATATTACCTTTCCAATGCAGTCCTGCTTACCATTCATTCTTTTTATCATTGTAGTCCTGCACTTCCATTTCTACTTCCTGGTTTTTGAGAACCACCTGGCGTAGGCGGCTATCGCGTCCCTTGATGGCAAGTTCCAGCTCACTCATGGTATTCGCATACTGCTTTTTCTGTTAAAACAAAAATAATAATTCCCAATATTTAAAACCCTGTATGGTTCCGAAGCATCAAGGTGTTTTCGAATTAGGATCTGGGTCGACGTTATAAAACCATTCTCAAATTCAAGTGATTTGATTGGTTGATTCTGAGATTTACTCTCAGCTGAACCAATCACAAGCTTAAGACTGAGTTTGAGATTGGGGAGAGGTTTTATAATCACGGGCCCTGACCTACCATTACACAATATGTGACTATTCGCTTCCTGTAAATTACTTACTTATTCAGAGTCCGATATTTTCACGAAATCGTAAGTTTTATTCTCCCTATTGAAGAAAACTAAAATCATTACGAGACCATAAAGTAAAGGCATACCTTCGCATTGAGGTCCTCTACAAGCTGTGCATTCTCTGAATCCAGTCTGTCATGTTCAAACTCGGAATCTCCAATTCTACTTGCAATATCGTTCACCTACAATTTAAATTTCATACTTGGGGTGTTAGAACATGGTTCGGCTTGGAGTAATGTATCTCATTATTAAAGTTTCTATGTTGTCGTGGATACGGTTTCCTCCTAGAAATTGAATAGTTGTAGAGTAGACAAGACACTTAAATTAGGCATTGTCTCATTTCTCTCCCTCATGGTGATGGGTTCCATCAGGAATGAGGTTTTAAGGAACGATTTTATCAACCTAATCGTATCATAGGTGGCAAAGACCGGGTAGTACGACCTGTCATCTCATTAAGGTTATCAATTGTGCGACTTATCAACCTAACCGTATCATAGGTGGCAAAGACATGGTAGTACGACCTGTCATCTCATTAAGGTTATCAATTGTGCGACTTATCAACCTAACCGTATCATAGGTGGCAAAGACAGGGTAGTACGACCTGTCATCTCATTAAGGTTATCAATTGTGCGACTTATCAACCTAACCGTATCATAGGTGGCAAAGACATGGTAGTACGACCTGTCATCTCATTAAGGTTATCAATTGTGCGACTTATCAACCTAACCGTATCATAGGTGGCAAAGACATGGTAGTACGACCTGTCATCTCATTAAGGTTATCAATTGTGCGACTTATCAACCTAACCGTATCATAGGTGGCAAAGACATGGTAGTACGACCTGTCATCTCATTAAGGTTATCAATTGTGCGCCTTATCAACCTAACCGTATCATAGGTGGCAAAGACAGGGTAGTACGACCTGTCATCTCATTAAGGTTATCAATTGTGCGACTTATCAACCTAACTGTATCATAGGTGGCAAAGACAGGGTAGTACGACCTGTCATCTCATTAAGGTTATCAATTGTGCGACTTATCAACCTAACCGTATCATAGGTGGCAAAGACAGGGTAGTACGACCTGTCATCTCATTAAGGTTATCAATTGTGCGACTTATCAACCTAACCGTATCATAGGTGGCAAAGACATGGTAGTACGACCTGTCATCTCATTAAGGTTATCAATTGTGCGCCTTATCAACCTAACCGTATCATAGGTGGCAAAGACAGGGTAGTACGACCTGTCATCTCATTAAGGTTATCAATTGTGCGACTTATCAACCTAACCGTATCATAGGTGGCAAAGACAGGGTAGTACGACCTGTCATCTCATTAAGGTTATCAATTGTGCGACTTATCAACCTAACCGTATCATAGGTGGCAAAGACAGGGTAGTACGACCTGTCATCTCATTAAGGTTATCAATTGTGCGACTTATCAACCTAACCGTATCATAGGTGGCAAAGACATGGTAGTACGACCTGTCATCTCATTAAGGTTATCAATTGTGCGACTTATCAACCTAACCGTATCATAGGTGGCAAAGACATGGTAGTAAGACCTGTCATCTCATTAAGGTTATCAATTGTGCGACTTATCAACCTAACCGTATCATAGGTGGCAAAGACATGGTAGTACGACCTGTCATCTCATTAAGGTTATCAATTGTGCGACTTATCAACCTAACCGTATCATAGGTGGCAAAGACATGGTAGTACGACCTGTCATCTCATTAAGGTTATCAATTGTGCGACTTATCAACCTAACCGTATCATAGGTGGCAAAGACATGGTAGTATGACCTGTCATCTCATTAAGGTTATCAATTGTGCGACTTATCAACCTAACCGTATCATAGGTGGCAAAGACATGGTAGTACGACCTGTCATCTCATTAAGGTTATCAATTGTGCGACTTATCAACCTAACCGTATCATAGGTGGCAAAGACAGGGTAGTATGACCTGTCATCTCATTAAGGTTATCAATTGTGCGACTTATCAACCTAACTGTATCATAGGTGGCAAAGACATGGTAGTACGACCTGTCATCTCATTAAGGTTATCAATTGTGCGACTTATCAACCTAACCGTATCATAGGTGGCAAAGACATGGTAGTACGACCTGTCATCTCATTAAGGTTATCAATTGTGCGACTTATCAACCTAACCGTATCATAGGTGGCAAAGACATGGTAGTACGACCTGTCATCTCATTAAGGTTATCAATTGTGCGCCTTATCAACCTAACCGTATCATAGGTGGCAAAGACATGGTAGTACGACCTGTCATCTCATTAAGGTTATCAATTGTGCGCCTTATCAACCTAACCGTATCATAGATTGTAAAGACATGGTAGTACGACCTGTCATCTCATTAAGGTTATCAATTGTGCGCCTTATCAACCTAACCGTATCATAGGTTGCAGAGACATGGTAGTACGACCTGTCATCTCATTAAGGTTTTCAATTGTGCGACTTATCAACCTAACCGTATCATAGGTTGCAAAGACATGGTAGTACGAACTGTCATCTCATTAAGGTTATCAATTGTGCGAATTATCAACCTAACCGTATCATAGGTTGAATTAAGACCATCTGACTATATTAACCTTTCAGTCTGAGGTTGACATTGAAGGCAGGTACCTGTGCGGTGAAGTATTACAGTTTTAACATAATGCATTTGTGGATTGTGTAGATGTTGCTAAGAAACAAATTAAAACCAGGCAAACTTCAGCCTCTAGCTGTGACCGTGATTTAGAAGATGTAAAACATGGAGTTGTCTGTCACAAACATCTGATTGAGGTACAAGCTTACGTGTTGTATCGATGCAATCCATTCACAGGTTGTGCAGATATTGCGAAGACATAAATTAAAAGGGCAACCTTTAATCTCAAAGTGTGATCGTCTAGTTGTAACCGCTGCATCATCTCATTGAGGTGATCATTTAGTTTATACAAATTTATTTTAGCTCGATTGCGAAACAAGTTCTTACAACTTATATTAATCACTCTCGAGACCTCATTCCTGATGGAATTCATCGCTACCAGGGAGAGAGATGAGGCAACATGAATTTAAATGCTTTGCCAAAGGGCACAATTGTAATGGCTCCAGTGGGGCTTGAACTCCGAGCCGTTAGCACCTGAAGCTAATGTGCTACCACTGTGCTATCACAACTTCCATTGTGGTGATCATTTGACTGAATGTGTAAGTTATCAACATAGTTGTGAAGATATTACAACACATAGCTATACCATGTGTGCCATTTGTACCATTTGTTATTAGCTAAATAAATTTGTATAAACTAACAGTCGGGACGAGGGAATTGTACGCTACATGTCCTCGTATTGAGGGGAACAATTGTGTGATGAATCAACTCAATCATGCGTCTTCTGAGAAGCAAGAAGTGTCGGACAGACAGACACACAATGCCACACTTACATTATATGCCACTGAGCTCTACGAAAATGGGGGATGAAAAATATACTGACAATAAGCAGCTTCTTGCGCCATAATTTTCAGTTTTTCAATTCAATGAATTATAAACTGACCTTAGCTTCTTGCATTTCTACAGCCACTTTAGCATTTTCAGTTTTCACTTCGAGGACTAGGAGTTCTTGTTCGTTGTCCTTTAACTGCTGAGTAATCTCATTGATCTGGTGATTGTAGGCATTGAATGTCATCTTGGCTACCGATAACTCTTTACTGTTAAATCATACAAAACACCCTTATAGTCCACCCTGTACTACTGATCTACCTACTCTATTCATTGTTAAACCATACAAAACACCCTTATAGTCCACCCTGTACTACTGATCTACCTACTCTATTCACTGTTAAACCATACAAAACACCCTTATAGTCCACCCTGTACTACTGATCTACCTACTCTATTCATTGTTAAACCATACAAAACACCCTTATAGTCCACCCTGTACTACTGATCTACCTACTCTATTCATTGTTAAACCATACAAAACACCCTTATAGTCCACCCTGTACTACTGATCTACCTACTCTATTCACTGTTAAACCATACAAAACACCCTTATAGTCCACCCTGTACTACTGATCTACCTACTCTATTCATTGTTAAACCATACAAAACACCCTTATAGTCCACCCTGTACTACTGATCTACCTACTCTATTCATTCTTAAACCATACAAAACACCCTTATAGTCCACCCTGTACTACTGATCTACCTACTCTATTCACTGTTAAACCATACAAAACACCCTTATAGTCCACCCTGTACTACTGATCTACCTACTCTATTCACTGTTAAATCATACAAAACACCCTTATAGTCCACCCTGTACTACTGATCTACCTACTCTATTCACTGTTAAATCATACAAAACACCCTTATAGTCCACCCTATACCACTGATCTACCTACTCTATTCACTGTTAAACCATACAAAACACCCTTATAGTCCACCCTGTACTACTGATCTACCTATGTGAGGCTATATTTTACACCTTACTTCTGAAAATTACAATTTTTACAATCGGAAGATAAAAATATTGATGAAACATTAATAAGTTTTTGTAATTTATCTAACTTGGGCTTATACAGGCACAAATCAGACATCAAATTGACACTGTGACAGCGGCATTGCAGAGCAAATCTGACCATTCTATCACATGTTTATTTGCTATATTCATCATTTCGTGCATTTATGTTATGTTGTTTTTGCAAGAATATATATAGAACCTTACACTTGTGGTGATTTCATTTTGCTATTAACCCTTTCAACACCACAGACCTCTCAATAGGCTTACAAAAAAGTGTAGATCCAGATGAGCCGGCTCGTGATGAGCCGTCTCATCAGGATCTGCACTTTTTGCCAGTAATATTGCTATTTTTAGACAAAATGACCCATTTTGATAAATGAACTGGTCCAAATGTGATTTTCTGATTCATTTATTGGTTTATGAATATCATGGACCAGTCCATGTGAGTTACTTGGTGTTGAATGGGTTAAATGAACATTTTGGAGAATAGAAAACAGCATATAGCCTGATCAGACGGAGCGTTCTTGACTGTCGTCTGATCTATGCTGTTTGCAAAACGCGACTTTTAGTCAGGATTAGCAGGTTACGGGTACACAACAAAACACATAATTATTATGTTAAAACTTGTCTATATGGATGTCTTGTCATATATACACAACTGTGTTCATATAAAGAGTTTATATGCGATGATCACTAGAAGATAATGACTCTTTTTGCATCGAGCGCAGTAGTGTCCCTTTTCCTTGTTTTATAACTTTGCTTACTTGATAGCCGACAGTGCATCTCGGATAGTGTCAAGTTCTTTTTTAATATGTCCTCTTTCTTTATCTGCCTTGGTGCTTGCCTCATTACTCTTTGCTTCTGTCTTTACCTGACGGTTCTTTGTGTTGTCTAATTCTTGATTTGTCTATAGGGGAAAATGCAGAAGATATTTTTCAGGGTTAATGAATCTGCTTGTCTGCTCGTCACGACGCGCATGCTTCGTCACCCGGTGTGCTAAATTGTGACGGTATTAATCTTTCTAACATGAATTAATATTTTGTTCGTATAAACAAAGAACAAATCTACCGTTGTTAAATCTGCAATAAACCACGGCTACAGTCGGTCTATTTTATGGCTGTTGAAATTTCCTCTGCCTACAAATTAAGACACATTTATGGGAAGGGATTCATATAAGCTTTAAGCTCGACCCATATCGGTTCCAATGTATAAAAATTGTGTTTATATATGTATATATTAGGGATGGCAACGAATAGCGATTTAGGGATTCGAATATTCGGTCAGGAAGATATTCGAATATTCAAATGTTAGGTTTATTTCTGTGAAAAACTCAAAATATCTCAAACACATACATTTTCACAATTAATCTACTTTCTGTTTTATGCCCTATGTCATATCTTCTTCCTGTAAATTTGGCGACGACTCAATCGGTTATAAAAAAAACTATATATGTATTTGATCAGAATAAAATATGTTTAAACTAAGACACATTTATTCGTTCATAGCATTCTATTTGTCTTGCCGTTATTTATGGCCTACGTTGTTAATTCCTAGGCATCAGAATGACAAACCATGTTTTATTCACCGGTAAACAACAGTAAGACAAATTTTATTTCCTAAATTAGGCATATGCAAGTGGAACGTGTGTGTTTTACGTTTATTTATCGTCGCTACCAGTTGCCCATATGAGCAACACCTCCTGAAGATATTAGTAATTTTCGATTTTGGAGGATAGTGCAATGATACAGACAGAGACCCATTCCAGAATCTCCTATGGTTCTTTTACGTGCACGGTGTAAAGCACCGACACAAGACCTTGGTTTAACGTCCCATCTGAAAGACTGTTAATTTTATTAGGGTCAGACGGGGGATCGAACCTACGATCCCTGGATTACCAGTCCAGCGTGTTACCACTGGACTACAGATCCGTCTGTAGCAAGTGGAACAACCGTGTTGAAACAGTCTGTATTCCATAACAAGGCTGAATTTCAGACATGATTGTACTACAAGTTTTCTAGTATAATTTTATAACAGATCAATAAACATAGTTTATTGGTAAAAACATTAACATAAGGATGAATAAACATTTACTAACGGCGAGCGAATTTTCCAAGTCGTACAGGACGAGAATAGTACAGGACCGAGTATAGTACAGAACGAGTATAGTACAGGACGAGTATAGTACAGGACGAGAATAGTACAGGACGAGTATAGTACAGGACGAGAATAGTACAGGACGAGTATAGTACAGGAGTATAGTACAGGATGAGTATAGTACAGGACGAGCATAGTACAGGACAAGTATAGTACAGGACGAGTATAGTACAGGACGAGTATAGTACAGGATGAGTATAGTACAGGACGAGTATAGTACAGGACTAGTATAGTACAGGACGAGTATAGTACAGGACGAGTATAGTACAGGACCGAGTATAGTACAGGTAGTACAGGACGAGTATAGTACAGGACGAGTATAGTACAGGACGAGTATAGAATAGGACGAGTATAGTACAGGACGACATGAGTATAGTACAGGACGAGTATAGTACAAGAAGAGTATAGTACAGGACGACACGAGTATAGTACAGAACGACACGAGTATAGTACAGGACGAGTATAGTATAGGACAAGTATAGTACAGGACGAGTATAGTATAGGACAAGTATAGTACAGGACGACACAAGTATAGTACAGGACGAGTATAGTACAGGATGAGTATAGTACATGACGAGTATAGTACAGGATGAGTATAGTACAGGACGAGTATAGTACAGGACGAGTATAGTACAGGATGAGTATAGTACAGGACGAGTATAGTACAGGACGAGTATAGTACAGAACGAGTATAGTACAGGACGAGTATAGTACAGGACGAGTATAGTACAGGACGAGCATAGTACAGGACGAGTATATTACATGAGTATAGTACAGGACGAGAATAGTACAGGACGAGGATAGTACAGGACGAGAATAGTACAGGACGAGTATAGTACAGGACGAGTATAGTACAGGACGAGTATAGTACAGGACGAGTATAGTACAGGATGAGTATAGTACAGGACGAGTATAGTACAGGACGAGTATAGTACAGAACGAGTATAGTACAGGGCGAATATAGTACAGGACGAGTATAGTACAGGACGAGCATAGTACAGGACGAGCATAGTACAGGACGAGTATAGTACAGGACGAGTATAGTACATGACGAGTATAGTACAGGATGAGTATAGTACAGGACGAGTATAGTACAGGACGAGTATAGTACAGGATGAGTATAGTACAGGACGAGTATAGTACAGGACGAGTATAGTACAGAACGAGTATAGTACAGGACGAGTATAGTACAGGACGAGTATAGTACAGGACGAGTATAGTACAGGACGAGTATAGTACAGGACGAGCATAGTACAGGACGAGCATAGTACAGGACGAGTATAGTACAGGACGAGTATAGTACAGGACGAGTATAGTACAGGACGAGTATAGTACATGACGAGTATAGTACAGGATGAGTATAGTACAGGACGAGTATAGTACAGGACGAGTATAGTACAGGACGAGTATAGTACAGGACGAGTATAGTACAGGACGAGTATAGTACAGGACGAGTATAGTACAGGACGAGTATAGTACAGGACGAGTATAGTACAGGACGAGTATAGTACAGGACGAGTATAGTACAGGACGAGTATAGTACAGGACGACACGAGTATAGTACATGACGAGTATAGTACAGGACGAGCATAGTACAGGACGAGCATAGTACAGGACGAGTATAGTACAGGACGAGCATAGTACAGGACGAGTATAGTACAGGACGAGTATAGTACTGAACGAGTATAGTACAGGACAAGTATAGTACAGGACCGAGTATAGTACAGGACGAGTATAGTACGAGTATAGTACAGGACGAGTATAGTACAGGATGGGTATAGTACAGGACGAGTATAGTACAGGACGAGTATAGTACACGAGTATAGTACAGGACGAGAATAGTACAGGACGAGTACAGTACAGGACGAGAATAGTACAGGACGAGTATAGTACAGGACGAGCATAGTACAGGACGAGTATAGTACAGGACCGAGTATAGTACAGGACGAGTATAGTACAGGACGAGTATAGTACAGGACGGGTATAGTACAGGACGAGTATAGTACAGGACGAGTATAGTACAGGAGTATAGTACAGGACGAGTATAGTACAGGACGAGTATAGTACAGGACGAGTATAGTACAGGATGAGTATAGTACAGGACGAGCATAGTACAGGACGAGTATAGTACAGGACCGAGTATAGTACAGGACGAGTATAGTACAGGACGAGTATAGTACAGGACGAGTAAAAGGACGAGTATAGTACAGGACGAGTATAGTACAGGACGAGTATAGTACAGAGTATAGTACAGGACGAGATAGTACAGGACGAGTATAGTACAGGACGAGTATAGTACAGGACGAGTATAGTACAGTAGTACAGAGTATAGTACAGGACGAGTATAGTACAGGACGAGTATAGTACAGGACGAGTATAGTACAGGAGAGTATAGTACAGGACGAGTATAGTACAGGACGAGCATAGTACAGGACGAGTATAGTACAGGACGAGTATAGTACAGGACGAGTATAGTACAGGACGAGTATAGTACAGGACCGAGTATAGTACAGGACGAGTATAGTACAGGACGAGTATAGTACAGGACGAGTATAGTATAGGACAGTATAGTACAGGACGAGTATAGTAAGGACAGTATAGTACAGGACGCAGTATAGTACAGGACGAGTATAGTACAGGACGAGTATAGTACAGGACGAGTATAGTACAGGATGAGTATAGTACAGGACGAGTATAGTACAGGACGAGTATAGTACAGGACGAGTATAGTACAGGACGAGTATAGTACAGGACGAGTATAGTACAGGACGAGTATAGTACAGGACGAGTATAGTACAGGACGAGTATAGTACAGGACGAGTATAGTACAGGACCGAGTATAGTACAGGACCGAGTATAGTACAGGACGAGTATAGTACAGGACGAGCATAGTACAGGACGGGTATAGTACAGGACGAGTATAGTACAGGACGAGTATAGTACAGGAGTATAGTACAGGACGAGTATAGTACAGGACGAGTATAGTACAGGACGAGTATAGTACAGGACGAGTATAGTACAGGACGAGTATAGTACAGGATGAGTATAGTACAGGACGAGTATAGTACAGGACGAGTATAGTACAGGACGAGTATAGTACAGGACGAGTATAGTACAGGACGAGTATAGTACAGGCGAGCATAGTACAGGACGAGTATAGTACATGAGTATAGTACAGGACGAGTATAGTACAGGACGAGGATAGTACAGGACGAGATAGTACAGGACGAGTATAGTACAGGACGAGTATAGTACAGGACGAGTATAGTACAGGACGAGTATAGTACAGGACGAGTATAGTACAGGACGAGTATAGTACAGGACGAGTATAGTACAGGACGAGTATAGTACAGGACGAGTATAGTACAGGACGAGTATAGTACAGGACGAGTATAGTACAGGACGAGTATAGTACAGGAGTATAGTACAGGACGAGTAGTACAGGACGAGTATAGTACAGGACGAGTATAGTACAGGATGAGTATAGTACAGGACGAGTATAGTACAGGACGAGCATAGTACAGGACGAGTATAGTACAGGACCGAGTATAGTACAGGACCGAGTATAGTACAGGACGAGTATAGTACAGAACGACACGAGTATAGTACAGGACGAGTATAGTATAGGACAAGTATAGTACAGGACGAGTATAGTATAGGACAAGTATAGTACAGGACGACACAAGTATAGTACAGGACGAGTATAGTACAGGACGAGTATAGTACAGAACGAGTATAGTACAGGGCGAATATAGTACAGGACGAGTATAGTACAGGACGAGCATAGTACAGGACGAGTATAGTACAGGACGAGTATAGTACAGGACGAGTATAGTACAGGACGAGCATAGTACAGGACGAGTATAGTACAGGACGAGTATAGTACAGGACGAGTATAGTACAGGACGAGTATAGTACAGGACGAGTATAGTACAGGACGAGTATAGTACAGGACGAGTATAGTACAGGACGAGTATAGTACAGGACGAGTATAGTACAGGACGAGCATAGTACAGGACGAGTATAGTACAGGACGAGCATAGTACAGGACGAGTATAGTACAGAGTATAGTACAGGACGAGTATAGTACAGGACGAGTATAGTACAGGACGAGAATAGTACAGGACGAGTATAGTACAGGACGAGTATAGTACAGGACGAGTATAGTACAGGACGAGTATAGTACAGAACGAGTATAGTACAGGGCGAGTATAGTACAGGACGAGTATAGTACAGGACGAGTATAGTACAGGACGAGCATAGTACAGGACGAGTATAGTACAGGACGAGTATAGTACAGGACGAGTATAGTACAGGACGAGTATAGTACAGGACGAGTATAGTACAGGACGAGTATAGTACAGGACGAGTATAGTACAGGACGAGTATAGTACAGGACGAGCATAGTACAGGACGAGTATAGTACAGGACGAGTATAGTACAGACGAGTATAGTACAGGACGAGTATAGTACAGGACGAGTATAGTACAGGACGAGTATAGTACAGGACGAGTATAGTACAGGACGAGTATAGTACAGGACGAGTATAGTACAGGACGAGTATAGTACAGGACGAGTATAGTACAGGACGAGTATAGTACAGGACGAGTATAGTACAGGACGAGTATAGTACAGGACGAGTATAGTACAGGACGAGTATAGTACAGGACGAGTATAGTACAGGACGAGTATAGTACAGGACGAGTATAGTACAGGACGAGATAGTACAGGACGAGTATAGTACAGGACGAGTATAGTACGACGAGTATAGTACAGGACGAGTATAGTACAGGACCGAGTATAGTACAGGACGAGTATAGTACGAGTATAGTACAGGACGAGTATAGTACAGGACGGGTATAGTACAGGACGAGTATAGTACAGGACGAGTATAGTACACGAGTATAGTACAGGACGAGAATAGTACAGGACGAGTATAGTACAGGACGAGAATAGTACAGGACGAGTATAGTACAGACACGAGTATAGTACAGGACGAGTATAGTACAGGACGAGTATAGTACAGGACGAGTATAGTACAGGACGAGTATAGTACAGGACGAGTATAGTACAGGACGAGTATAGTACAGGACGAGTATAGTACAGGACGAGTATAGTACAGGACGAGTATAGTACAGGACGAGTATAGTACAGGACGAGTATAGTACAGGACGAGTATAGTACAGGAGAGTATAGTACAGGACGAGTATAGTACAGGACGAGTATAGTACAGGACGAGTATAGTACAGGACACGAGTATAGTACAGGACGAGTATAGTACAGGAGTATAGTACAGGACGAGTATAGTACAGGACGAGTATAGTACAGGAGTATAGTACAGGACGAGTATAGTACAGGACGAGTATAGTACAGGACGAGTATAGTACAGGACGAGTATAGTACAGGACGAGTATAGTACAGGACGAGTATAGTACAGGACGAGTATAGTACAGGACGAGTATAGTACAGGACGAGTATAGTACAGGACGAGTATAGTACAGGACGAGTATAGTACAGGACGAGTATAGTACAGGACGAGTATAGTACAGGACGAGTATAGTACAGGACGAGTATAGTACGAGTATAGTACAGGACGAGTATAGTACAGGACGAGTATAGTACAGGACGAGATAGTACAGACGACAGAGTATAGTACAGGACGAGTATAGTACAGGACGAGTATAGTACAGGACGAGTATAGTACAGGACGAGTATAGTACAGGACGAGTATAGTACAGGACGAGTATAGTACAGGACGAGTATAGTACAGGACGAGTATAGTACAGGACGAGTATAGTACAGGATGAGTATAGTACAGGACGAGTATAGTACAGGACGAGTATAGTACAGGACGAGTATAGTACAGGACGAGTATAGTACAGGACGAGTATAGTACAGGACGAGTATAGTACAGGACGAGTATAGTACAGGACGAGTATAGTACAGGACGAGTATAGTACAGGACGACACGAGTATAGTACATGACGAGTATAGTACAGGACGAGCATAGTACAGGACGAGCATAGTACAGGACGAGTATAGTACAGGACGAGCATAGTACAGGACGAGTATAGTACAGGACGAGTATAGTACTGAACGAGTATAGTACAGGACAAGTATAGTACAGGACCGAGTATAGTACAGGACGAGTATAGTACGAGTATAGTACAGGACGAGTATAGTACAGGATGGGTATAGTACAGGACGAGTATAGTACAGGACGAGTATAGTACACGAGTATAGTACAGGACGAGAATAGTACAGGACGAGTACAGTACAGGACGAGAATAGTACAGGACGAGTATAGTACAGGACGAGCATAGTACAGGACGAGTATAGTACAGGACGAGTATAGTACAGGACGAGTATAGTACAGGACGAGTATAGTACAGGACGAGTATAGTACAGGACGAGTATAGTACAGGACGAGTATAGTACAGGACGAGTATAGTACAGGACGAGTATAGTACAGGACGAGTATAGTACAGGACGAGTATAGTACAGGACGAGTATAGTACAGGACGAGTATAGTACAGGAGTATAGTACAGGACGAGTATAGTACAGGACGAGTATAGTACAGGACGAGTATAGTACAGGACGAGTATAGTACAGGACGAGTATAGTACAGGACGAGTATAGTACAGGACGAGTATAGTACAGGACGAGTATAGTACAGAACGAGTATAGTACAGGACGAGTATAGTACAGGACGAGTATAGTACAGGACGAGTATAGTACAGGACGAGTATAGTACAGAGTATAGTACAGGACGAGATAGTACAGGACGAGTATAGTACAGGACGAGATAGTAAGACGAGATAGTACAGGACAGTATAGTACAGGACGAGTATAGTACAGGACGAGTATAGTACAGGACGAGTATAGTACAGGACGAGTATAGTACAGGACGAGTATAGTACAGGACGAGTATAGTACAGGACGAGCATAGTACAGGACGAGTATAGTACATGAGTATAGTACAGGACGAGAATAGTACAGGACGAGGATAGTACAGGACGAGAATAGTACAGGACGAGTATAGTACAGGACGAGTATAGTACAGGACGAGTATAGTACAGGATGAGTATAGTACAGGACGAGTATAGTACAGGACGAGTATAGTACAGAACGAGTATAGTACAGAACGAGTATAGTACAGGGCGAGTATAGTACAGGACGAGTATAGTACAGGACGAGTATAGTACAGGACGAGCATAGTACAGGACGAGTATAGTACAGGACGAGTATAGTACATGACGAGTATAGTACAGGGAACGAGTATAGTACAGGACGAGCATAGTACAGGACGAGCATAGTACAGGACGAGTATAGTACAGGACGAGCATAGTACAGGACGAGTATAGTACAGGACGAGTATAGTACATGACGAGTATAGTACAGGATGAGTATAGTACAGGACGAGTATAGTACAGGACGAGTATAGTACAGGATGAGTATAGTACAGGACGAGTATAGTACAGGACGAGTATAGTACAGAACGAGTATAGTACAGGGCGAGTATAGTACAGGACGAGTATAGTACAGGACGAGTATAGTACAGGACGAGTATAGTACAGGACGACACGAGTATAGTACATGACGAGTATAGTACAGGACGAGCATAGTACAGGACGAGTATAGTACAGGACGAGTATAGTACAGGACGAGCATAGTACAGGACGAGTATAGTACAGGACGAGTATAGTACTGAACGAGTATAGTACAGGACAAGTATAGTACAGGACCGAGTATAGTACAGGACGAGTATAGTACGAGTATAGTACAGGACGAGTATAGTACAGGATGGGTATAGTACAGGACGAGTATAGTACAGGACGAGTATAGTACACGAGTATAGTACAGGACGAGAATAGTACAGGACGAGTACAGTACAGGACGAGAATAGTACAGGACGAGTATAGTACAGGACGAGCATAGTACAGGACGAGTATAGTACAGGACCGAGTATAGTACAGGACGAGTATAGTACAGGACGAGCATAGTACAGGACGGGTATAGTACAGGACGAGTATAGTACAGGACGAGTATAGTACAGGACGAGTATAGTACAGGACGAGTATAGTACAGGACGAGTATAGTACAGGACGAGTATAGTACAGGATGAGTATAGTACAGGACGAGTATAGTACAGGACGAGCATAGTACAGGACGAGTATAGTACAGGACCGAGTATAGTACAGGACCGAGTATAGTACAGGACGAGTATAGTACAGGACGAGCATAGTACAGGACGGGTATAGTACAGGACGAGTATAGTACAGGACGAGTATAGTACAGGAGTATAGTACAGGACGAGTATAGTACAGGACGAGTATAGTACAGGACGAGTATAGTACAGGACCGAGTATAGTACAGGACGAGTATAGTACGAGTATAGTACAGGACGAGTATAGTACAGGACGGGTATAGTACAGGACGAGTATAGTACATGAGTATAGTACAGGACGAGAATAGTACAGGACGAGGATAGTACAGGACGAGGATAGTACAGGACGAGAATAGTACAGGACGACACGAGTATAGTACAGAATGACACGAGTATAGTACAGGATGAGTATAGTATAGGACGAGTATAGTACAGGACGACACGAGTATAGTACATGACGAGTATAGTACAGGACGAGTATAGTACAGGACGACACGAGTATAGTACAGGATGAGTATAGTATAGGACGAGTATAGTACAGGACGTCACGAGTATAGTACAGGACGACACGAGTATAGTACAGGATGAGTATAGTATAGGACGAGTATAGTACAGGACGACACGAGTATAGTACATGACGAGTATAGTACAGGACGAGAATAGTACAGGACGACACGAGTATAGTACAGGACGACACGAGTATAGTACAGGACAGGACGAGTATAGTACAGGACGAGTATAGTACAGGACGAGTATAGTACAGGACGAGTATAGTACAGGACGAGTATAGTACTGAACGAGTATAGTACAGGACAAGTATAGTACAGGACCGAGTATAGTACAGGACGAGTATCGTACGAGTATAGTACAGGACGAGTATAGTACAGGATGGGTATAGTACAGGACGAGTATAGTACAGGACGAGTATAGTACACGAGTATAGTACAGGACGAGAATAGTACAGGACGAGTACAGTACAGGACGAGAATAGTACAGGACGAGTATAGTACAGGACGAGCATAGTACAGGACGAGTATAGTACAGGACCGAGTATAGTACAGGACGAGTATAGTACAGGACGAGTATAGTACAGGACGGGTATAGTACAGGACGAGTATAGTACAGGACGAGTATAGTACAGGACGAGTATAGTACAGGACGAGTATAGTACAGGATGAGTATAGTACAGGACGAGTATATTACAGGACGAGCATAGTACAGGACGAGTATAGTACAGGACCGAGTATAGTACAGGACGAGTATAGTACGAGTATAGTACAGGACGAGTATAGTACAGGACGAGTATAGTACAGGACGAGTATAGTACAGGACGAGTATAGTACAGGACGAGTATAGTACAGGACGAGTATAGTACAGGACGAGTATAGTACAGGACGAGTATAGTACAGGACGAGTATAGTACAGGACGAGTATAGTACAGGACGAGTATAGTACAGGACGCAGTATAGTACAGGACGAGTATAGTACAGGACGAGTATAGTAGGACGAGTATAGTACAGGACGAGTATAGTACAGGACGAGTATAGTACAGGACGAGTATAGTACAGGACGAGTATAGTACAGGACGAGTATAGTACAGGACGAGTATAGTACAGGACGAGTATAGTACAGGACGAGTATAGTACAGGACGAAAAACGAGTATAGTACAGGACGAGTATAGTACAGGCGATATAGTACAGGACGAGTATAGTACAGGACGAGTATAGTACAGGACGAGTATAGTACAGGACGAGTATAGTACAGGACGAGTATAGTACAGGACGAGTATAGTACAGGACGAGTATAGTACAGGACGAGTATAGTACAGGACGAGTATAGTACAGGACGAGTATAGTACATGAGTATAGTACAGGACGAGTATAGTACAGGACGAGTATAGTACAGGACGAGTATAGTACAGGACGAGTATAGTACAGGACGAGTATAGTACAGGACGAGTATAGTACAGACGAGTATAGTACAGGACGAGTATAGTACAGGACGAGTATAGTACAGGACGAGTATAGTACAGGACGAGTATAGTACAGGACGAGTATAGTACAGGACGAGTATAGTACAGGACGAGTATAGTACAGGACGAGTATAGTACAGGACGAGTATAGTACAGGACGAGTATAGTACAGGAGAGTATAGTACAGGACGAGTATAGTACAGGACGAGTATAGTACAGGACGAGTATAGTACAGGACGAGTATAGTACAGGACGAGTATAGTACAGGACGAGTATAGTACAGGACGAGTATAGTACAGGACGAGTATAGTACAGGACGAGTATAGTACAGGACGAGTATAGTACAGGAACGAGTATAGTACAGGACGAGTATAGTACAGGACGAGTATAGTACAGGACGAGTATAGTACAGGACGAGCATAGTACAGGACGAGTATAGTACAGGACAGTAAGTACAGGACGAGTATAGAAGACAGTATAGTACAGGACGAGTATAGTACAGACGGAAGTACAGGACGAGTATAGTACAGGACGAGTATAGTACAGGACGAGTATAGTACAGGATGAGTATAGTACAGGACGAGTATAGTACAGGATGAGTATAGTACAGGACGAGTATAGTACAGGACGAGTATAGTACAGGACGAGTATAGTACAGGACGAGTATAGTACAGGACACACGAGTATAGTACATGACGAGTATAGTACAGGACGAGTATAGTACAGGACGAGTATAGTACAGGACGAGTATAGTACACGAGAATAGTA
>CM026397.1:71534976-71577723 GCA_014843695.1 Archivesica marissinica
AGGACCGAGTATAGTACAGGACCGAGTATAGTACAGGACGAGTATAGTACAGGACGAGTATATCTGAAACAATTCTTTAAGAAATACAAAAATTGTGATTTGAGGTAGGATCATATTGCTTTCATTATGACAACCTTCATTTATCTGATGGTGGAAAATAGTATACCATTCCCACTGAATATTTTCAGACTAGCAGATTAGCAGTAACGGCGATTTCTTATAAACATCTATGTCAGATTGGTAACATGTGTACTTACAATGCACACATAACTATGACAGGTAGCATCTAAGGAATGGAGTTCAAAGGTTGGATTTCTTATCAGATGTTGAATGCTTACAATGTTACCTCAGGACTACGGCCAATCAGGATGTGTTTTTTCTAATGTCGGACTGGTACAAAGACTTTGATAATCACAATTCCTCAAATGATTCGAACATGACGGCAGTCTTGACTAATGAAGATACTGGAAGCCATTTTGGCAAGGGTATATTGGGATAGATTCGCCAGTCAACCCCTACAGCTGGTTGTAAGGGTGCATGCAATGTAAGGGTGCATGCAATGTAAGGGTGCATGCAATGTAAGGGTGCATGCAATGTAAGGGTGCATGCAATGTAAGGGTGCATGCAATGTAAGGGTGCATGCAATGTAAGGGTGCATGCAATGATTCAGTGATGTGAATAGTTATCCCTAAATGTCTATAATAAACTCTTCTATCTTAAATTATGGAACCCTCTACATCAGAATGAAGGGGGTATAAGGGATAACTATACATACATTCATTTTGTAACAAGACCTCTTTAATCATACATAGATGGAAGGAGCTGGCAAGGGTTATAAAGGGAAAACATTGTAAAATATATCTACAGTTTGCTTACATATCTCTGTGCGTTCCTGATTTTTGTCATAGCCTCCAACTCTAATTCCAGTTTCTCTTCAACAAGTGGTCTGAAGAAATCATGAAAATTCACTAACTCATTTAAATATTAAAATAATAAATTAGCAAATTTTCAACATGAGATCTGAAGAAAAAAGTGGAAGTCGCATTCACTTCAGGTGCAAAAGGCCCAGGGTACAAGCCCCGCTGGAGCTGGTATGATTGTGCCCTTAGGCAAGGCATTTAAATTCCACATGCCTCTTCTCTCTCCCTACTGGTGATGGATTCCATCAGGAATGAGATCTCGAGAGTGATTAACCCATTTCATTCTGGATATATTTAAAGGCTTTTGCAAACAACATAGATCCAGATCAGCCGCAGCGTGACGCTGCGTGCTGATCAGGATCTATGTTGTTTGCTGCATAGCCAAGTGTCTTAGCAAGATCATCTGAATAGCAAACAGCATAGAGCCTGATCAGACGGAACGTTCCGTGGCGGTTAATCTGGCTCCTATGTTCTTTGCAAATACCGTTTGAACGGTATCCAGAATGAAATGGGTTAATATAAGTTGCAAAAACTTGTTTCTCAATTGAGCTAAACTAAATTTGTATAAACTAAGACAACATGAAATTTATCTAGCTCATTTAAATATTATGTATCTCAATATGTTATATGTGATTCATGTTTTGCAATATAAATATTGCTTAAACCAATTATTAAAATGATAAATTATTTAGTACCATATGTCGTGTGTACATACATGCACTATTTTGCGTTCAGTTTAAAAGGGTTTCACAATACACATATGACCTTTGTAGCCTAATCTATGGCCAGGCTGAGCAAATATTATACATCAAACATATTCACACATCAACGAATATGAGATGTGGGACAGTATAGAGTGACTCCTGTACTGACCCTATACATGTTGGTGCTTGTAGCCTAATCTATGGCCGGGCTGAGCATGCAAATAATATTATACATCAAACATATTCACACATCAACGAATATGAGATGTGAGACAGTATAGAGTGACTCCTGTACTGACCCTATACATTTTGGTGCTTGTAGCCTAATCTATGGCCGGGCTGAGCATTCAAATCGTATTATTAACGCACACAACGTAATCACCTTAGTTTATAATATATGCGTGTTAACTAAACATCTTAGTACGCTCGCCCACATGGTTCGCCGGCAGTGAGGGTAAGCCCGGCCCACATGGTTCGCCGGCAGTGAGGGTAAGCCCGGCCCACATGGTTCGCCGGCGGTGAGGGTAAGCCCGCCCACATGGTTCGCCGGTGGTAAGGGTAAGCCCGCCCACATGGTTCGCCGGCGGCGAGTGTAAATAAGCTCAATCATCATTGTCCTCAACCTTCTGTACTTACATATGTTTCACATTACACATATGACCTTCTGTACTTACATGTTTCACAATACACATATGACCTTCTGTACTTACATGTTTCACAATACACATATGACCTTCTGTACTTACATGTTTCACAATACACATATGACCTTCTGTACTTACATGTTTCACAATACACATATGACCTTCTGTACTTACATGTTTCACAATACACATATGACCTTCTGTACTTACATGTTTCACAATACACATATGACCTTCTGTACTTACATGTTTCACAATACACATATGACCTTCTGTACTTACATGTTTCACAATACACATATGACCTTCTGTACTTACATGTTTCACAATACACATATGACCTTCTGTACTTACATGTTTCACAATACACATATGACCTTCTGTACTTACATGTTTCACAATACACATATGACCTTCTGTACTTACATGTTTCACAATACACATATGACCTTCTGTACTTACATGTTTCACAATACACATATGACCTTCTGTACTTACATATGTTTCTTAATACACATATGACCTTCTGTACTTACATATGTTTCTTTACAAACACAATATCCTCCTTGAGTCGTTTATTCAACACTTCGGCTATATCTACCCTATCTTTGATCCTCAATTCATTCCTGCTACTGTAGGCCACATGCCATTGTAACTCATTGATGTCCACAATACACTCTTCATGTTCTATAAACAGAGGTAGTATTAAACAATCAAATGTTCCATTACTGAGTTTCATCGATATTGCAAGAAGTTGTAAATATTATGTTGTACAAACGTACAGTCAAACCTGTCTTAAGCAGCCAGCCAAGGAAATCACAGAAAGTGGCTGCTTTGCACAGGTGGCTGCTCATTAGAGGGTAAATGTATAATAAAATAACATATTGGGAATCTGGAAACTGGCTGCTTAAGATAGGTTGGCTGCTTAATAGAGGTGACCACTAACATATGTTTGACTGTATATACATTCAAACGAACCATGGCTGAGTGGTTACGGGCGTTAATTTCAAATCACTTGCCCCTCACCACTGTACACTTGAATCCCACTGGGGATGTTGATTCTTTCATGTGAGGAAGCTATCCAGCATTCCAAGATTGGTGGTTCTACCCGGGTGCCCATCCGTACCTGTAATACGGTTGAGGGGGCATCCAGGGTCTTCCGCCACAATAATAGCTGGAGAGTCGCTGTAGGACCTAACCTGTTGGTGCGACTGTAAAGCCCAAAAACAAGCAAACAATAAAACCAGTGTTAGTAGTCGTCTCTATTAAGCAGGCACCCTGTATTAAACAGTATTAAGTGTGGCTATTTGTTCAGCATATAAACTGGATTAACCCTTTCCCTCATAGAAACACCTCTTGACACCATTACCAATATGACATACATTAACCCTTTCCCTCATAGAAACACCTCTTGACACCATTACCAATATGACATACATTAACCCTTTCCCTCATAGAAACACCTCTTGACACCATTACCAATACGACATACATTAACCCTTTCCCTCATAGAAACACCTCTTGACACCATTACCAATACGACATACATTAACCCTTTCCCTCATAGAAACACCTCTTGACACCATTACCAATACGACATACATTAACCCTTTCCCTCATAGAAACACCTCTTGACACCATTACCAATACGACATACATTAACCCTTCCCTCATAGAAACACCTCTTGACACCATTACCAATATGACATACATTAACCCTTTCCCTCATAGAAACACCTCTTGACACCATTACCAATATGACATACATTAACCCTTTCCCTCATAGAAACACCTCTTGACACCATTACCAATACGACATACATTAACCCTTTCCCTCATAGAAGCACCTCTTGACACCATTACCAATATGACATACATTAACTCTTTCCCTCATAGAAGCACCTCTTGACACCATTACCAATACAACATACATTAACCCTTTCCCTCATAGAAGTACCTCTTGACACCATTACCAATACGACATAATACGGTTGAAGGGGCATCCAGGGTCTTCCGCCACAATAATAGCTGGAGAGTAGCTGTAGGACCTAACCTGTTGGTGCGACTGTAAAGCCCAAAAATAAGCAAACAATAAAACCAGTGTTAGTAGTCATCTCTATTAAGCAGGCACCCTGTATTAAACAGTATTAAGTGTGGCTATTTGTTCAGCATATAAACTGGATTAACCCTTTCCCTCATAGAAACACCTCTTGACACCATTACCAATACGACATACATTAACCCTTTCCCTCATAGAAACACCTCTTGACACCATTACCAATACGACATACATTAACCCTTTCCCTCATAGAAACACCTCTTGACACCATTACCAATATGACATACATTAACCCTTTCCCTCATAGAAACACCTCTTGACACCATTACCAATACGACATACATTAACCCTTTCCCTCATAGAAACACCTCTTGACACCATTACCAATACGACATACATTAACCCTTTCCCTCATAGAAGCACCTCTTGACACCATTACCAATATGACATACATTAACCCTTTCCCTCATAGAAACACCTCTTGACACCATTACCAATATGACATACATTAACCCTTTCCCTCATAGAAACACCTCTTGACACCATTACCAATATGACATACATTAACTCTTTCCCTCATAGAAGCACCTCTTGACACCATTACCAATACAACATACATTAACCCTTTCCCTCATAGAAGTACCTCTTGACACCATTACCAATACGACATACATTAACCCTTTCCCTCGTAGAAGCACCTCTTGACACCATTACCAATACGACATAATACGGTTGAAGGGGCATCCAGGGTCTTCCGCCACAATAATAGCTGGAGAGTAGCTGTAGGACCTAACCTGTTGGTGCGACTGTAAAGCCCAAAAACAAGCAAACAATAAAACCAGTGTTAGTAGTCGTCTCTATTAAGCAGGCACCCTGTATTAAACAGTATTAAGTGTGGCTATTTGTTCAGCATATAAACTGGATTAACCCTTTCCCTCATAGAAACACCTCTTGACACCATTACCAATACGACATACATTAACCCTTTCCCTCATAGAAACACCTCTTGACACCATTACCAATACGACATACATTAACCCTTTCCCTCATAGAAACACTCTTGACACCATTACCAATACGACATACATTAACCCTTTCCCTCATAGAAACACCTCTTGACACCATTACCAATACGACATACATTAACCCTTTCCCTCATAGAAACACCTCTTGACACCATTACCAATACGACATACATTAACCCTTTCCCTCATAGAAACACCTCTTGACACCATTACCAATATGACATACATTAACCCTTTCCCTCATAGAAACACCTCTTGACACCATTACCAATATGACATACATTAACCCTTTCCCTCATAGAAACACCTCTTGACACCATTACCAATATGACATACATTAACCCTTTCCCTCATAGAAACACCTCTTGACACCATTACCAATACGACATACATTAACCCTTTCCCTCATAGAAGCACCTCTTGACACCATTACCAATATGACATACATTAACTCTTTCCCTCATAGAAGCACCTCTTGACACCATTACCAATACAACATACATTAACCCTTTCCCTCATAGAAGTACCTCTTGACACCATTACCAATACGACATAATACGGTTGAAGGGCATCCAGGGTCTTCCGCCACAATAATAGCTGGAGAGTAGCTGTAGGACCTAACCTGTTGGTGCGACTGTAAAGCCCAAAAATAAGCAAACAATAAAACCAGTGTTAGTAGTCATCTCTATTAAGCAGGCACCCTGTATTAAACAGTATTAAGTGTGGCTATTTGTTCAGCATATAAACTGGATTAACCCTTTCCCTCATAGAAACACCTCTTGACACCATTACCAATACGACATACATTAACCCTTTCCCTCATAGAAACACCTCTTGACACCATTACCAATATGACATACATTAACCCTTTCCCTCATAGAAACACCTCTTGACACCATTACCAATATGACATACATTAACCCTTTCCCTCATAGAAACACCTCTTGACACCATTACCAATACGACATACATTAACCCTTTCCCTCATAGAAGTACCTCTTGACACCATTACCAATATGACATACATTAACTCTTTCCCTCATAGAAGCACCTCTTGACACCATTACCAATACAACATACATTAACCCTTTCCCTCATAGAAGTACCTCTTGACACCATTACCAATACGACATAATACGGTTGAAGGGGCATCCAGGGTCTTCCGCCACAATAATAGCTGGAGAGTAGCTGTAGGACCTAACCTGTTGGTGCGACTGTAAAGCCCAAAAATAAGCAAACAATAAAACCAGTGTTAGTAGTCATCTCTATTAAGCAGGCACCCTGTATTAAACAGTATTAAGTGTGGCTATTTGTTCAGCATATAAACTGGATTAACCCTTTCCCTCATAGAAACACCTCTTGACACCATTACCAATACGACATACATTAACCCTTTCCCTCATAGAAACACCTCTTGACACCATTACCAATATGACATACATTAACCCTTTCCCTCATAGAAACACCTCTTGACACCATTACCAATACGACATACATTAACCCTTTCCCTCATAGAAACACCTCTTGACACCATTACCAATACGACATACATTAACCCTTTCCCTCATAGAAACACCTCTTGACACCATTACCAATATGACATACATTAACCCTTTCCCTCATAGAAACACCTCTTGACACCATTACCAATATGACATACATTAACCCTTTCCCTCATAGAAACACCTCTTGACACCATTACCAATATGACATACATTAACTCTTTCCCTCATAGAAGCACCTCTTGACACCATTACCAATACAACATACATTAACCCTTTCCCTCATAGAAGTACCTCTTGACACCATTACCAATACGACATACATTAACCCTTTCCCTCGTAGAAGCACCTCTTGACACCATTACCAATACGACATAATACGGTTGAAGGGGCATCCAGGGTCTTCCGCCACAATAATAGCTGGAGAGTAGCTGTAGGACCTAACCTGTTGGTGCGACTGTAAAGCCCAAAAATAAGCAAACAATAAAACCAGTGTTAGTAGTCATCTCTATTAAGCAGGCACCCTGTATTAAACAGTATTAAGTGTGGCTATTTGTTCAGCATATAAACTGGATTAACCCTTTCCTTCATAGAAACACCTCTTGACACCATTACCAATACGACATACATTAACCCTTTCCCTCATAGAAACACCTCTTGACACCATTACCAATACGACATACATTAACCCTTTCCCTCATAGAAACACCTCTTGACACCATTACCAATACGACGTACATTAACCCTTTCCCTCATAGAAGCACCTCTTGACACCATTACCAATACAACATACATTAACCCTTTCCCTCATAGAAGCACCTCTTGACACCATTACCAATACAACATACATTGACAATGTAGTAACCAACCCAATGTTCATTAACCCTTTCCCTCATAGAAGCACCTCTTGACACCATTACCAATACGACATACATTGACAATGTAGTAACCAACCCAATGTTCATTAACCCTTTCCCTCATAGTAGCACCTCTTAACACCATTACCAATACGACATACATTGACAATGTAGTAACCAACCCAATGTTCATTAACCCTTTCCCTCATAGAAACACCTCTTGACACCATTACCAATACAACATACATTAACCCTTTCCCTCATAGAAGCACCTCTTGACACCATTACCAATATGACATACATTAACCCTTTCCCTCATAGAAGCACCTCTTGACACCATTACCAATACAACATACATTAACCCTTTCCCTCATAGAAGCACCTCTTGACACCATTACCAATATGACATACATTAACCCTTTCCCTCATAGAAGCACCTCTTGACACCATTACCAATATGACATAATACGGTTGAAGGGGCATCCAGGGTCTTCCGCCACAATAATAGCTGGAGAGTCGCTGTAGGACCTAACCTGTTGGTGCGACTGGAAAGCCCAAAAACAAGCAAACAATAAAACCAGTGTTAGTAGTCGTCTCTATTAAGCAGGCACCCTGTATTAAACAGTATTAAGTGTGGCTATTTGTTCAGCATATAAACTGGATGAACCCTTTCCCTCATAGAAACACCTCTTGACACCATTACCAATACGACATACATTAACCCTTTCCCTCATAGAAACACCTCTTGACACCATTACCAATATGACATACATTAACCCTTTCCCTCATAGAAACACCTCTTGACACCATTACCAATACGACATACATTAACCCTTTCCCTCATAGAAGCACCTCTTGACACCATTACCAATACGACATACATTAACCCTTTCCCTCATAGAAGCACCTCTTGACACCATTACCAATACAACATACATTAACCCTTTCCCTCATAGAAGCACCTCTTGACACCATTACCAATACGACATACATTGACAATGTAGTAACCAACCCAATGTTCATTAACCCTTTCCCTCATAGAAGCACCTCTTGACATCATTACCAATACGACATACATTGACAATGTAGTAACCAACCCAATGTTCATTAACCCTTTCCCTCATAGTAGCACCTCTTAACACCATTACCAATACGACATACATTGACAATGTAGTAACCAACCCAATGTTCATTAACCCTTTCCCTCATAGAAGCACCTCTTAACACCATTACCAATACAACATACATTGACAATGTAGTAACCAAACCAATGCTCATAATAAAGGCCAGAATCTCATGTAGTCCCAGTAATATATATGGAGGTGGGATAGATATGGCGACTACTTATCCACTGCATGATAGCTAGTATGGAGATATAATAGTGTATTAATCTAAATATCTATGAAGGAAAGGGTTAAACAAACATCTCTGTTAAACACCCATTTTATCACTCCCTTGGCTGGTTGGTTAAGGCAGATTTGACTGTGGTCACAAGCACAGTTTGAGTTATATGACACCATTTTGTTTTCATTTATTCAAAGATGTAAAATGAGAAATGGAAGCAAACCTTTCTGTACTACTGCTGGTAACTCCTTCATTCTACGCTGACAGTGAAAGTCAATCTTAGCACACAGTCTAACTACTCTTCCCTTCTCTCTCTCAAACGCCTGCTCCGTCTCTCGTCGGTCATTTTCTAGGCGGGCCAGCAACGCCATGACTTCCTCAATCGCCTGCTCCGCACCAAGATACGGTACAACAACTGTGTCATCTACTGGCTCTATAACACAATAAATTAAATATTTTTATACAAAATATCTTATGTATCACTTTGCAGTGTATTAGTGTGACTATGTTTCTGGAGGACAGTGCATGATACATGGAGCATCATGGCTAAATGCCTAACAAGACATCATACTTGCTGATACTTCCTGCCAACTGTCATAAAAGTATCAATTGTTTGAAGATAAAGTGAGAAGAAAATTCAAGCAGATTGGACAAACGGAAGTCACAACAGAAATTCCGATTACAGTACAGACGGATCTGTAGTCCAGTGGTAACACGCTGGACTGGTAATCCAGGGATCGCAGGTTTGATCCCCTGCCTGACCCTAATAAAATTAACAATCTTTCAGATGGGACATTAAACCGAAGTCTTGTGTCGGTGTTGTACACCGTGCATGTAAAAGAACCAGAGGAGAGAATCTGGAATGGGTCTCTGTCTGTATCATTGCACTATCCTCCAAAAACCTAAAATGACTAATATCTTCAGGAGGCGTCACTCATATGGTCAACCGGTAGCGACGATAAATAAATGTGAAACACACACTCTGATTACAGTACAATACCTTGTGTCTTCATTTGAAAATAAAGCATTGGCTCAAGTGAGATAAAAATAGAGTAGTGTTATCCCTATGCCTTGTGTACCGGAGTAACAATGATTCTATTATGGTCCTTTAACTCTTTCACCGCCAATGTCGCATAAAAGCGACTTTGTAAAAAAATGCCGTCTGATCAGGCTATTTGCTGATTGCTCTTCAGACAGTGGAGCTGAAGCACCTGTCCGAATAGCAAACAACATAGATCCTGATCAGATGCGGCGTTACGCCGTGGCTGATCTGGATCTATGTTGTTTGCACATGCTCTGAATTTATTCGGCGCTGAAAGAGTTAAGCACAGCCTTGCTACCAATGGTTCGAGCAAACATTGGACGATGCCAAACATAAATTATAGCCACGTAAACTTGCCTATCAGCCTATGAGGCTGTTTCGATCCCAGTTATAGAATAGGAATTGCTACTTCAGTGCAAGGCACTAACAACACAAACAACACAGGCTTGAATCCCGCTCGGGGAATAAATAAAGTAAAGATACTTTATTGTTCATGGATAAGTCCTACTCATTACATGATAGAATGTGAATTAATCTTGAAATATTCTACTGAATTTGTTTTCAGCAGCCAATGTATTGTCAGTTTTATAATTAAATGTTCAGCGTTCGCTTCAGGTGCGAAAGGTCCGGAGTTCGAGCCCCGCTGGAGCTGTTACGAATGTGCCCTTAGGTAAGGCATGTAAATTCCACGTTGCCTCTTCTCTCTCCCTCGTGGCAATGGATTCCATCAGGAATGAGGTCTCGAGAGTGATTAATATAAGTTGAAATAACTTGTTTCGCAATCGAGCTAAAATAAATTTGTATAAACTAAAAATAAACTAATTAAATGTTCAGCAAAGTGAATTGTTAGTGAACCTCTTGGTTCTTCTTTGAAGCCTTGTCCGTGTATAGAGAGTTCAGCACTGCTGACTGTGGACTGTCGGGTGGAGCTAGCACTGACGAGACCGCCTCTAGAGCTGTCCCGAATCTCCAGGAACCGCACATCTTTACGAAGTGCTGAAAAATATTCACACCTTAAAACATCTACATTGTGTAATGAAATATTAAAAGAGGTGAGTGAGTATTTGGTTTAACGGCGCATCAGCACAGTTCAGGCTATATCACGCTGTGCATCAGCACAGTTCAGGCTATATCGCACTGTGCATCAGCACAGTTCAGGCTATATCATGCTGTGCATCAGCACAGTTCAGGCTATATCACGCTGTGCATCAGCACAGTTCAGGCTATATCACGCTGTGCATCAGCACAGTTCAGGCTATATCACGCTGTGCATTAGCACAGTTCAGGCTATATCGCGCCGTGCATCAGCACAGTTCAGGCTATATCATGCTGTGCATCAGCACAGTTCAGGCTATATCGCGCCGTGCATCAGCACAGTTCAGGCTATATCACGCTGTGCATCAGCACAGTTCAGGCTATATCACGCTGTGCATCAGCACAGTTCAGGCTATATCACGCTGTGCATCAGCACAGTTCAGGCTATATCACGCTGTGCATTAGCACAGTTCAGGCTATATCACGCCGTGCATCAGCACAGTTCAGGCTATATCACGCTGTGCATTAGCACAGTTCAGGCTATATCACGCTGTGCATCAGCACAGTTCAGGCTATATCACGCTGTGCATTAGCACAGTTCAGGCTATATCGCGCCGTGCATCAGCACAGTTCAGGCTATATCGCGCTGTGCATCAGCACAGTTCAGGCTATATCGTGCCGTGCATCAGCACAGTTCAGGCTATATCGTGCCGTGCATCAGCACAGTTCAGGCTATATCACGCTGTGCATCAGCACAGTTCAGGCTATATCGTGCCGTGCATCAGCACAGTTCAGGCTATATCGCGCCGTGCATCAGCACAGTTCAGGCTATATCGCGCTGTGCATCAGCACAGTTCAGGCTATATCGTGCCGTGCATCAGCACAGTTCAGGCTATATCGTGCCGTGCATCAGCACAGTTCAGGCTATATCGTGCCGTGCATCAGCACAGTTCAGGCTATATCGTGCCGTGCATCAGCACAGTTCAGGCTATATCGTGCCGTGCATCAGCACAGTTCAGGCTATATCGCGCCGTGCATCAGCACAGTTCAGGCTATATCACGCTGTGCATTAGCACAGTTCAGGCTATATCACGCTGTGCATCAGCACAGTTCAGGCTATATCACGCTGTGCATCAGCACAGTTCAGGCTATATCGCGCCGTATATTAACAGAGGATTCTGCATTTAATTCAGTAGTTGGATATCATGATGTTGACATAAACACTTTACTACAAGCTCCAAATTATGGCATACACAGAGCTTAAGACAGACCCTTAAAACAGGGAGAAATTTAAGATATACAGGCAAGAAGTCTCGGCCAAGTGTCCGGAATATATCCTATATGAAATAAGTTCTCTCCAAGCCCAAAATAGTGATATTTTAGGTAGCTGAGAGACATTATTTCTCCCAAATCGCTCCATAGCTCAGATGCAATTATACAGACTTCCGCAGAATGTATGTAAGATGGAAGTTTTCATGCGCACAAAGCCAATGAACTTTACTTTACTTTCAATATATTTTATTCCTTTTTATGTACAAAACAATCATAAGTACAAATATGATAAACGTATAAATAGAATGAGTTGTAATGTAATGTAATGCTATATTTATACATGGACACGAAAAGAAAAGAAAATTCAAAAAGCAAAAGATATTGCGCTCCCCCCAAAACTAACCTCTTGCTGTAATATTGCAAGTTTTCACATTAGATATGGCCCCTCCCCATAAACTAACATCTTGCTGTAATCTTGCAAGTTTTCACATTAGATATGGCCCCTCCCCATAAACTAACCTCTTGCTGTAATCTTGCAAGTTTTCACATTAGATACGGCCCTCCCCATAAACTAACCTCTTGCTGTAATATCGCAAGTTTTCACATTAGATACGGCCCCTCCCCATAAACTAACCTCTTGCTGTAATATTGCAAGTTTTCACATTAGATACGGCCCCTCCCCATAAACTAACATCTTGCTGTAATCTTGCAAGTTTTCACATTAGATATGGCCCCTCCCCATAAACTAACCTCTTGCTGTAATCTTGCAAGTTTTCACATTAGATACGGCCCTCCCCATAAACTAACCTCTTGCTGTAATATCGCAAGTTTTCACATTAGATACGGCCCCTCCCCATAAACTAACCTCTTACTGTAATCTTGCAAGTTTTCACATTAGATACGGCCCCTCCCCATAAACTAACATCTTGCTGTAATATCGCAAGTTTTCACATTAGATACGGCCCCTCCCCATAAACTAACCTCTTGCTGTAATCTTGCAAGTTTTCACATTAGATACGGCCCTCCCCATAAACTAACATTTTGCTGTAATATCGCAAGTTTTCACATTAGATACGGCCCCTCCCCAAACTAACCTCTTGCTGTAATATTGCAAGTTTTCACATTAGATACGGCCCTCCCCATAAACTAACCTCTTGCTGTAATATCGCAAGTTTTTACATTAGATACGGCCCCTCCCCATAAACTAACCTCTTACTGTAATATCGCAAGATTTTACATTAGATACGCCCTCCCCATAAACTAACCTCTTGCTGTAATATCGCAAGATTTTACATTAGATACGGCCTCCCCATAAACTAACCTCTTGCTGTAATATCGCAAGATTTTACATTAGATACGGCCCTCCCCATAAACTAACCTCTTGCTGTAATATCGCAAGTTTTCACATTAGATACGGCCCTCCCCATAAACTAACCTCTTACTGTAATCTTACAAGTTTTCACATTAGATACGGCCCCTCCCCATAAACTAACCTCTTACTGTAATCTTGCAAGTTTTCACATTAGATACGGCCCTCCCATAAACTAACCTCTTACTGTAATCTTGCAAGATTTTACATTAGATACGGCCCTCCCCATAAACTAACCTCTTACTGTAATCTTGCAAGTTTTCACATTAGATATGGCCCCTCCCCATAAACTAACTCTTGCTGTAATCTTGCAAGATTTTACATTAGATACGGCCCTCCCCATAAACTAACCTCTTGCTGTAATCTTGCAAGTTTTCACATTAGATACGGCCCCTCCCCATAAACTAACCTCTTGCTGTAATCTTGCAAGTTTCACATTAGATATGGCCCCTCCCCATAAACTAACCTCTTGCTGTAATCTTGCAAGATTTTACATTAGATACAGCCCCTCCCCATAAACTAGCCTCTTGCTGTAATCTTGCAAGTTTTCACATTAGATACGGCCCCTCCCCATAAACTAACTTCTGGCTGTAATCTTGCAAGATTTTACATTAGATACGGCCCCTCCCAATAAACTAACCTCTGGCTGTAATCTTGCAAGATTTTACATTAGATACGGCCCCTCCCAATAAACTAACCTCTGGCTGTAATCTTGCAAGATTTTACATTAGATACGGCCCCTCCCCATAAACTAACCTCTTGCTGTAACCTGTCTACTCTGGATTTCTTCCACTTTTTCTCGGCTCCAGTCCTCGACGATATTCTGCAGAAGTTCCAGATGAGACACTGCTTTGTTCACACATGGGGCTGTGGCAGTCGTCAGCTCACAACTACGTCGCCGGAAGATCTGTGGAAGCCTCGGCCAGTTTTCAGGCAAAGGATAGACTTTGTCTACAATTATCATATAGCATATTAATACACAAAAACTACATACTATAACATAACTATATTTGCTGAAACTCTACATGATACAACTACTAAATTTTACTTCACATCAAATATATTCTGTGGAATAGCACCTTGTTTTCACAAACAGACGGATATGTAGTCCAGTGGTAACATGCTGGACTGGTATTCCAGGGATCGCAGGTTCAATCCCCCGTCTGACCATAATAAAATTAACAGTCTTTCAGATGGGACGTTAAACCGAGGTCTCGTGTGGGTGCTTTACACCGTGCACGTAAAAGAACCAGAGGAGATTCTGGAATGGGTCTCTCTCTGTATCATTGAACTATCCTCCGAAAATCTAAAAAACTGGCAGCGATAATAAATAAATGTAAAAACACACACTTGTTTTTACAAGGCCACCACCCCAAGGGTGTCTTGCCATGCATGATTGACTGTATTAGTGCAGGTTCACCCAAATAAGAAACGTGTAATATGCTTTCAGATGTGAATGCCAAGCTATTATGGTTTTTGAGAAATTTCTGAAATTTCGGAAGGTCACTGTTATGGTGGGGACTTACTGTGGGTATTGAGAATTGGTCCCCGGATGTGTATGCGATGTTTCAAAGCAATTTAGAGTGTAGAGAATTACTGTGGGTGTAGAGAATTACTGTGGGTGTAGAGAACTACTGTGGGTGTAGAGAATTACTGTGGGTGTAGAGAATTAGTCATAGTATGTCCTGCGAAGTTTTAAAGCATTGACTGTTCTTGAGAAATAACAATGTTTGAGAGTTTTTTATAACGGGTTTCTGAAAATCACATACTGGTACATTGCAATTATTCTGACAACATTCAAGTTCAAGGTAACTCTTGGGGTGGAACCTGCTATGGTGTCAGGGAACTACCCCTAGAAACAGCATACAACTTATCAAAGCATTATATTTGATGGTTTACTAGTTATATGCAATTGTTAATAACCTCCATTGACAAAGATATTACTGGCACGTCAAATATTCCATTTCAAGAAGAAACAAAACATGCATAGAGACACTTCAGTTCCAGCCTCGTCATTTAGAGACACTTTAATGAGAGAATATGTCATACCTTGCACTTCAGTTCCAGTCTCGTCATTTAGAGACACTTTAATGAGAGAATATGTCATACCTTGCACTTCAGTTCCAGTCTCGTCATTTAGAGACACTTTAATGAGAGAATATGTCATACCTTGCACTTCAGTTCCAGCCTCATCATTAAGAGACACGTTAATGAGAGAATATGTCATACCTTGCACTTCAGTTCCAGTCTCGTCATTTAGAGACACTTTAATGAGAGAATATGTCATACCTTGCACTTCAGTTCCAGCCTCGTCATTTAGAGACACGTTAATGAGAGAATATGTCATACCTTGCACTTCAGTTCCAGCCTCGTCATTTAGAGACACTTTAATGAGAGAATATGTCATACCTTGCACTTCAGTTCCAGCCTCGTCATTTAGAGACACTTTAATGAGAGAATATGTCATACCTTGCACTTCAGTTCCAGCCTCGTCATTTAGAGACACTTTAATGAGAGAATATGTCATACCTTGCACTTCAGTTCCATCATCGTCATCTATATCATACAGATCTACATCTGAAACATAACAACTATTATATGTAACATAGCCGGATACTGCCTACATGTAACATAGCCGGGTACTGCCTACATGCAACATAGCCGGGTACGGCCTACTTGTAACATAGCCGGGTACTGCCTCCATGTAACATAGCTGGACACTGCCTACATGTTACATAGCTGGGTACTGCCTACATGTAACATAGCCGGATACTGCCTACATGTAACATAGCTGGACACTGCCTACATGTAACATAGCTGGACACTGCCTACATGTAACATAGCCGGACACTGCCTACATGTAACATAGCCGGGTACTGCCTACATGTAACATAGCTGTACACTGCCTACATGTAACATAGCTGGACACTGCCTACATGTAACATAGCTTGACACTGCCTACATGTAACATAGCTGGACACTGGACCTACATGTAACATAGCCAGGTACTGCCTACATGTTGCATAGCTGGGTACTGCCTACATGTAACATAGTTGGACACTGCCTACATGTAACATAGCCGGATACTGCCTACATGTAACATAGCTTGACACTGCCTACATGTAACATAGCTGGACACTGCCTACATGTAACATAGCTGGACACTGCCTACATGTAACATAGCTTGACACTGCCTACATATAACATAGCTGGGTACTGCCTACATGTAACATAGCTTGACACTGCCTACATGTAACATAGCCGGATACTGCCTACATGTAATATAGCTGAGTACTGCCTACATGTAACATAGCCGGTACTGCCTACATGTAACATAGCCGGATACTGCCTACATGTAACATAGCTGGGTACTGCCTACATGTAACATAGCCGGGTACTGCCTACATGTAACATAGCTGGACACTGCCTACATGTAACATAGCCGAGTACTGCCTACATGTAACATAGCCGGGTACTGCCTACATGTTGCATAGCTGGGTAGTGCCTACATGTAACATAGCTGGACACTGCCTACATGTAATATAGCTGGATACTGCCTACATGTAACATAGCTGGGTACTGCCTACATGTAACATAGCTGGACACTGCCTATATGTAACATAGCTGGACACTGCCTACATGTAACATAGCTGGGTACTGCCTACATGTAACATAGCCGGATACTGCCTACATGTAACATAGCCGGGTACTGCCTACATGTAACATAGCCAGGTACTGCCTACATGTAGCATAGCCGGACACTTCCTACATGTAACATAGCCGGATACTGCCTACATGTAACATAGCTGGACACTGCCTACATGTAACATAGCTGGACACTGCCTACATGTAACATAGCTGGGTACTGCCTACATGTAACATAGCTGGATACTGCCTATATGTAACATAGCCGGGTACTGCCTACATGTAACATAGCCGGGTACTGCCTACATGTAGCATAGCCGGACACTGCCTACATGTAACATAGCCGGGTACTGCCTACATGTAACATAGCTGGACACTGCCTACATATAACATAGCTGGGTACTGCCTACATGTAACATAGCTGGACACTGCCTACATGTAACATAGCTTGACACTGCCTACATGTAACATAGCTGGACACTGCCTACATATAACATAGCTGGGTACTGCCTACATATAACATAGCTGGGTACTGCCTACATGTAACATAGCCAGATACTTCCTACATGTAACATAGCTGGACACTGCCTACATGTAACATAGCCGGGTACTGCCTACATGTAACATAGCTGGACACTGCCTACATGTAACATAGCCGGGTACTGCCTACATGTAACATAGCCGGGTACTGCCTACATGTAACATAGCTGGATACTGCCTACATGTAACATAGCTGGACACTGCCTACATGTAACATAGCTGGACACTGCCTACATGTAACATAGCCGGATACTTCCTACATGTAACATAGCTGGGTACTGCCTACATGTAACATAGCTGGGTACTGCCTACATGTAACATAGCTGGACACTGCCTACATGTAACATAGCTGGACACTGCCTACATGTAACATAGCCAGGTACTGCCTACATGTAACATAGCCGGGTACTGCCTACATGTAACATAGCCGGATACTGCTGACATGTAACATAGCTGGGTACTGCCTACATGTAACATAGCCGGGTACTGCCTACATGTAACATAGCTGGACACTGCCTACATGTAACATAGCCGAGTACTGCCTACATGTAACATAGCCGGGTACTGCCTACATGTTGCATAGCTGGATACTGCCTACATGTAACATAGCTGGGTACTGCCTACATGTAACATAGCTGGACACTGCCTATATGTAACATAGCTGGACACTGCCTACATGTAACATAGCCGGGTACTGCCTACATGTAACATAGCTGGATACTGCCTACATGTAACATAGCCGGGTACTGCCTACATGTAACATAGCCGGGTACTGCCTAAATGTATCATAGCCGGACACTGCCTACATGTAACATAGCCGGGTACTGCCTACATGTAACATAGCTGGACACTGCCTACATATAACATAGCTGGGTACTGCCTACATGTAACATAGCTGGACACTGCCTACATGTAACATAGCTGGACACTGCCTACATGTAACATAGCTGGGTACTGCCTACATATAACATAGCTGGGTACTGTCTACATGTAACATAGCCAGATACTTCCTACATGTAACATAGCTGGACACTGCCTACATGTAACATAGCTTGACACTGCCTACATGTAACATAGCTGGACACTGCCTACATGTAACATAGCCAGGTACTGCCTACATGTTGCATAGCTGGGTACTGCCTACATGTAACATAGCTGGACACTGCCTACATGTAACATAGCCAGATACTGCCTACATGTAACATAGCTTGACACTGCCTACATGTAACATAGCTGGACACTGCCTACATGTAACATAGCTGGACACTGCCTACATGTAACATAGCTTGACACTGCCTACATATAACATAGCTGGGTACTGCCTACATGTAACATAGCTTGACACTGCCTACATGTAACATAGCCGGATACTGCCTACATGTAATATAGCTGGGTACTGCCTACATGTAACATAGCCGGGTACTGCCTACATGTAACATAGCCGGATACTGCCTACATGTAACATAGCTGGGTACTGCCTACATGTAACATAGCCGGGTACTGCCTACATGTAACATAGCTGGACACTGCCTACATGTAACATAGCCAAGTACTGCCTACATGTAACATAGCCGGGTACTGCCTACATGTTGCATAGCTGGGTAGTGCCTACATGTAACATAGCTGGACACTGCCTACATGTAATATAGCTGGATACTGCCTACATGTAACATAGCTGGGTACTGCCTACATGTAACATAGCTGGACACTGCCTATATGTAACATAGCTGGACACTGCCTACATGTAACATAGCTGGGTACTGCCTACATGTAACATAGCCGGATACTGCCTACATGTAACATAGCCGGGTACTGCCTACATGTAACATAGCCGGGTACTGCCTACATGTAGCATAGCCGGACACTGCCTACATGTAACATAGCCGGATACTGCCTACATGTAACATAGCTGGACACTGCCTACATGTAACATAGCTGGACACTGCCTACATGTAACATAGCTGGGTACTGCCTACATGTAACATAGCTGGATACTGCCTACATGTAACATAGCCGGGTACTGCCTACATGTAACATAGCCGGGTACTGCCTACATGTAGCATAGCCGGACACTGCCTACATGTAACATAGCCGGGTACTGCCTACATGTAACATAGCTGGACACTGCCTACATATAACATAGCTGGGTACTGCCTACATGTAACATAGCTGGACACTGCCTACATGTAACATAGCTTGACACTGCCTACATGTAACATAGCTGGACACTGCCTACATATAACATAGCTGGGTACTGCCTACATATAACATAGCTGGGTACTGCCTACATGTAACATAGCCAGATACTTCCTACATGTAACATAGCTGGACACTGCCTACATGTAACATAGCCGGGTACTGCCTACATGTAACATAGCTGGACACTGTCTACATGTAACATAGCCGGGTACTGCCTACATGTAACATAGCCGGGTACTGCCTACATGTAACATAGCCAGATACTGCCTACATGTAACATAGCTGGACACTGCCTACATGTAACATAGCTGGACACTGCCTACATGTAACATAGCCGGATACTTCCTACATGTAACATAGCTGGGTACTGCCTACATGTAACATAGCTGGGTACTGCCTACATGTAACATAGCTGGACACTGCCTACATGTAACATAGCTGGACACTGCCTACATGTAACATAGCCGGGTACTGCCTACATGTAACATAGCCGGGTACTGCCTACATGTAACATAGCCAGATACTGCCGACATGTAACATAGCTGGGTACTGCCTACATGTAACATAGCCGGGTACTGCCTACATGTAACATAGCCGGATACTGCCGACATGTAACATAGCCGGGTACTGCCTACATGTAACATAGCCGGGTACTGCCTACATGTAACATAGCTGGACACTGCCTACATGTAACATAGCCGAGTACTGCCTACATGTAACATAGCCGGGTACTGCCTACATGTTGCATAGCTGGATACTGCCTACATGTAACATAGCTGGGTACTGCCTACATGTAACATAGCTGGACACTGCCTATATGTAACATAGCTGGACACTGCCTACATGTAACATAGCCGGGTACTGCCTACATGTAACATAGCCGGATACTGCCTACATGTAACATAGCTGGGTACTGCCTAAATGTAGCATAGCCGGACACTGCCTACATGTAACATAGCCGGGTACTGCCTACATGTAACATAGCTGGACACTGCCTACATATAACATAGCTGGGTACTGCCTACATGTAACATAGCTGGACACTGCCTACATGTAACATAGCTGGACACTGCCTACATGTAACATAGCTGGGTACTGCCTACATATAACATAGCTGGGTACTGTCTACATGTAACATAGCCAGATACTTCCTACATGTAACATAGCTGGACACTGCCTACATGTAACATAGCTTGACACTGCCTACATGTAACATAGCTGGACACTGCCTACATGTAACATAGCCAGGTACTGCCTACATGTTGCATAGCTGGGTACTGCCTACATGTAACATAGCTGGACACTGCCTACATGTAACATAGCCAGATACTGCCTACATGTAACATAGCTTGACACTGCCTACATGTAACATAGCTGGACACTGCCTACATGTAACATAGCTGGACACTGCCTACATGTAACATAGCTTGACACTGCCTACATATAACATAGCTGGGTACTGCCTACATGTAACATAGCTTGACACTGCCTACATGTAACATAGCCAGATACTGCCTACATGTAATATAGCTGGGTACTGCCTACATGTAACATAGCCGGGTACTGCCTACATGTAACATAGCCGGATACTGCCTACATGTAACATAGCTGGGTACTGCCTACATGTAACATAGCCGGGTACTGCCTACATGTAACATAGCTGGACACTGCCTACATGTAACATAGCCGAGTACTGCCTACATGTAACATAGCCGGGTACTGCCTACATGTTGCATAGCTGGGTAGTGCCTACATGTAACATAGCTGGACACTGCCTACATGTAATATAGCTGGATACTGCCTACATGTAACATAGCTGGGTACTGCCTACATGTAACATAGCTGGACACTGCCTATATGTAACATAGCTGGACACTGCCTACATGTAACATAGCTGGGTACTGCCTACATGTAACATAGCCGGATACTGCCTACATGTAACATAGCCGGGTACTGCCTACATGTAACATAGCCGGGTACTGCCTACATGTAGCATAGCTGGACACTGCCTACATGTAACATAGCCGGATACTGCCTACATGTAACATAGCTGGACACTGCCTACATGTAACATAGCTGGACACTGCCTACATGTAACATAGCTGGGTACTGCCTACATGTAACATAGCTGGATACTGCCTACATGTAACATAGCCGGGTACTGCCTACATGTAACATAGCCTGGTACTGCCTACATGTAGCATAGCCGGACACTGCCTACATGTAACATAGCCGGGTACTGCCTACATGTAACATAGCTGGACACTGCCTACATATAACATAGCTGGGTACTGCCTACATGTAACATAGCTGGACACTGCCTACATGTAACATAGCTTGACACTGCCTACATGTAACATAGCTGGACACTGCCTACATATAACATAGCTGGGTACTGCCTACATATAACATAGCTGGGTACTGCCTACATGTAACATAGCCAGATACTTCCTACATGTAACATAGCTGGACACTGCCTACATGTAACATAGCCGGGTACTGCCTACATGTAACATAGCTGGACACTGCCTACATGTAACATAGCCGGGTACTGCCTACATGTAACATAGCCGGGTACTGCCTACATGTAACATAGCCGGATACTGCCTACATGTAACATAGCTGGACACTGCCTACATGTAACATAGCTGGACACTGCCTACATGTAACATAGCCGGATACTTCCTACATGTAACATAGCTGGGTACTGCCTACATGTAACATAGCTGGACACTGCCTACATGTAACATAGCCGGGTACTGCCTACATGTAACATAGCCGGGTACTGCCTACATGTAACATAGCCGGATACTGCCGACATGTAACATAGCTGGGTACTGCCTACATGTAACATAGCCGGGTACTGCCTACATGTAACATAGCTGGACACTGCCTACATGTAACATAGCCGAGTACTGCCTACATGTAACATAGCCGGGTACTGCCTACATGTTGCATAGCTGGATACTGCCTACATGTAACATAGCTGGGTACTGCCTACATGTAACATAGCCGGGTACTGCCTACATGTAACATAGCCGGATACTGCCTACATGTAACATAGCCGGGTACTGCCTACATGTAACATAGCCGGGTACTGCCTAAATGTAGCATAGCCGGACACTGCCTACATGTAACATAGCCGGGTACTGCCTACATGTAACATAGCTGGACACTGCCTACATATAACATAGCTGGGTACTGCCTACATGTAACATAGCTGGACACTGCCTACATGTAACATAGCTGGACACTGCCTACATGTAACATAGCTGGGTACTGCCTACATATAACATAGCTGGGTACTGTCTACATGTAACATAGCCAGATACTTCCTACATGTAACATAGCTGGACACTGCCTACATGTAACATAGCCGGGTACTGCCTACATGTAACATAGCTGAACACTGCCTACATGTAACATAGCCGGGTACTGCCTACATGTAACATAGCCGGGTACTGCCTACATGTAACATAGCCGGATACTGCCGACATGTAACATAGCTGGACACTGCCTACATGTAACATAGCTGGACACTGCCTACATGTAACATAGCTGGGTACTGCCTACATGTAACATAGCTGGACACTGCCTACATGTAACATAGCCGGATACTTCCTACATGTAACATAGCTTGGTACTGCCTACATGTAACATAGCTGGGTACTGCCTACATGTAACATAGCTGGACACTGCCTACATGTAACATAGCTGGACACTGCCTACATGTAACATAGCCAGGTACTGCCTACATGTAACATAGCTGGACACTGCCTACATGTAACATAGCTGGGTACTGCCTACATGTAACATAGCTGGGTACTGCCTACATGTAACATAGCTGGGTACTGCCTACATGTAACATAGCTGGGTACTGCCTACATGTAACATAGCTGGACACTGCCTACATTTAACATAGCTGGGTACTGCCTACATGTAACATAGCTGGGCACTTCATACATGTATCATAGCTGGACACTGCCTACATGTAACATAGCTGGGCACTTCATACATGTATCATAGCTGGACACTGCCTACATGTAACATAGCTGGGCACTGCCTACATGTACATGTAACTTTTGTAACAAAATCCATCTGAAATTCTAGATCAAGATTTTTATGTGCGAGTTATACATCAGAACACGGCTAATCTGCTTTAAAACATATTTTTTAATATCTAGTAATTTGCTATTATCGGCACATGTTGTATACTGTCACTCTGCAGAATATTTCTAAACCATGTATACAGTGACTGCTGTATATGTATACAGTGACTGCTGTATATGTATACAGTGACTGCTGTATATGTATACAGTGACTGCTGTATATGTATACAGTGACTGCTGTATAGGCAATCCATATAATGCAGTTGGCTATATGGAAAATCGTTCAGCCAACTCAAAACATGTGTTACAGGGTCACCGCCATTAAGCAATCAATTTGATCTCTTCCATTGGGTGGATGCTAAACATAAGTTTGACTTTGGTTGAATTACCTTGTCTACTAGGCAGCAGTGAGGAATCTGTACCATATGCCAGGAGTTCTGTTGAAATTGTTTGGCCGGTTTTAGAGCGTTCTAATGGATTGTGGTCCCCTAGACCTCTTGGTGGACCAAGCACCTGTTCAACTTTGACAACCTTGGATGTCATTGCACTTAAAATATAGCATGTGCAAGCTGAAAGAAATCGAAATAGATATTTTGTACACAATGTTCAGTGCACATGTATATATATATTTCATTGTATATAGATGTAATTAAACTGATATGTACAAACACGTACAGTACATGTATAATGAGTCATGTCGTCACCATTGTTCTTTAGATTATACAAATTTATTTTAGATCAATTGCAAAACAAGTTCTTACAACTTAAATTAATCAATCTCGAGACCTCATTCCAGATGGAATCCATCGTCATGAGGGAGAGAGAAGAGGCAACGTGGAATTTAAATGCCTTGCCTAAGGGCACAATCGTAACAGCTCCAGCGGGGCTCGAACTCTAGACCTTTCGCACCTGAAGCGAATGCGATCCACTGCACTATCACGAATTCCACAATTGTTCTTTGTCATTAGCCAGGGCTCATTCTAGGTCAGAATGCTTGGGAGAAGTGAGAAAGCGTGCGATCGCGTCCTTATATGTAAACGGTGTTATTTAATCAATTTCAACAAAATATGGTTAAAATGCATAGTATGACCATTAAATACATTTGAATAGAAGGAGTGCTTTATAATTCAAATTCAAGCCTTCATCCAACCAATACAGCAACAGATAAACTTGTCAATAAAGACTTTGTCATTCTGTTGTGTTTGTCAACAAAACATGGAAGATATTCAATACCTTAGGAAGCAGACATCAACAGATCCAAGATTTGTAATTGGGGGGGGGACACGTTTTTGGAAGGGGAGGACAGCCTCATAATTTCAAGACATGTCTCCATGGCTGAGTATTCGAAAGCACTGTCGTTAGAACTTGCCTTTTTAACACTTTTGCCAGTGTTGTGAGTTTGCTCCTTATCAGGGACAAAATTAATAAGTAACAGGTAGGACCACGGACAGGTCGGACCACATTAGTTGACCACATCCATGGAAGAGTCACACAATCTTTTTTCCACCACTTAGTGATATTTTTACAAAGCCCACTAGTCAGACATAGTGTGGCGTTTGGAATCGAACGGTCCCATGTTTGATACTCGGTCAGGCCACAAATGTAGTGTCATTGATTTGATGTTAATGTTTAGTGTGGTCCAGTGGTAGAGTGTCGGATTTGGAATCGAACGGTCCTGGGTTTGATACTCGGACAGGCCACGTATGTAGTGTCATTGAGCAAGGCACCTCACACACATTGCTTAGTACTGGTTAACCACTTAGGTCAGCTAAGTCTGCCCAGGAAAACATGTCTAGGTCCACGCAAGGGGTTTGACATTAATGGAACATACATACATACATAGACAACAGCAATTATGGGTAATGGATAAGTCAGAGCACATTCGTTGGTTGACATGTAAGCCAATCCTAAATGTTTCATGGACTTGTCAACTATTGGATGTGGTTGGACTCGTCAATGGTAAAACTTGACCATACACCTCAGGGACATGTGATAAACATGATATATGTCCAATAATATGAGAAAGTTGTCATTTGTTTACGGCGGTTGGACTTGCAGAGAATAGTTCTTGTTCTTACTCAGAAAATAGTGGTGTACTCTCCACCACAAAAGACTGAGCTCCCAATAATAATCAGGAAATGATTGATGGGCAGTATAATAGTGTGGCGTCCAGTGGTAGAACGTCGGATTTTGAATTGAACTGCCCCGGTTTTGATACTCGGTCAGGCCACGTATATAGTGTCCTTAAGCAAGGCACCTCACACACATTGTTTTGTACTGGTTAACCGCTTAAGTCGGCTAAGCCTGCACAGGAAAACATGTCTAGCTACCAGCAAGAGGTTTGATATTAATGGAACATACATTAATGGAACATACAATAGAAACAAGATACTGATATTCTTGAAAGATTTTAATAATAATATTTTAATTTTCGATGGCATTTTGAGCTTTGACTGATACCTACAATAATGCATATGTAATTAAAATTAACTATATTAATTACACTGTCCCAAATAATACAAATTACTAGATAAACTCCGATTTTATGTCTAGATGTTGATAAAAATGAAAGCACCTTGTCCGCCATTTTGACGCTGCTTCGTCACCAAGCGCGGAAATTGACGGGGAAATGCGAATGTTTTCTGAACTTCCCGGCCAATGATTAATGATGGTTTAACGGAATTATCCGAACATATTTCCCATGCATGATTGGCTAGATTCCTAGTCAAAACGGCCAAAAGTTATAACGGCCACCAAAACGGCCACCAGTTGTTAACACGTTTGACTTGTAATCCAGGGATCGCAGGTTAGATCCCCCGTATGACCCTAATACAAGTAACGGTCTTTCAAAGGAGGTCTTGTGTCGGTGCTTTACACCGTGCACGTAAAAGAACTAGAGGATATTCTGGAATGGGTCTCTGTCTGTACCATTGCACTAACGTCCAAAAATCCAAAAACGACTAATTTCTTCAGGAGGCGTACCTCATAGGGGCAACCAGTAGCGACGATAAATAAACGTAAAACACGCACATTGCGTGCGTGTGTGTGTTTCTAATGAGCTTTACTAATTCGTGTGATATACATGGGAGGTCGACAAGTGATTTGCTTAAAACCTAGATGGATGTGCATGTTGGATAACCTATTTATTTCGGCCTAGAGACTATTCCAAGAGATATTTGGATCAGTGTGGTCTATCTGGTCCAGAAAAGCATCTCAGATCTTTCTTGAAGCTTGACCAATCGGCCTTACTGTATGATCTGACCTCTTTACCTGGAAAGGGTGGTCCCTGTTAAGTTTGAGTTCATGAAAAACAATGTAATGGTCCGAAGACCCAATGCTGGGATGGGTCTGAATAGTGTGGACAACTGCTGGTGTGTTTGATTTATTATTAGAGTAGGGATTTGTTTTGCCTGATGCAGACGACTAACGTGCAGTCAACAAGGTGACATAGTCTTATTGAGACAACCTCTACTGTCGTAAACTTGTGTATGTCTTCGTTGTTTGTCAGTAATTTCAGTCTCACAAGGTTAGTGCAATCTATGATGAGGGATTGACCTCGATGCAAGTTTGTTTCATGCATGTACTCCCAGTGTGTCAATCCTGAACATTACCTGACAAAACAACGCGATAAGCGACTTGCAAGCTAAGCAAGTCTTGACAAAAGACTTTGATTCAGTAAATATCGTTGATCGAAAGAGTATCGAAACATCGCGTCTACAAACTATTCCATTTGCTAACACAGAACAGTTCAAACATTCATTTATGTGAAAACATTCATATATTGGAACAACATGGATGATTGTATAGTGCATGCAAATACAGTAGAGAGTTTCAGATCAGCCCTCCCACAGTGTGATTACGACGCTCACTCCCGTAGCAACTATACCACTATATATTGGTCCTGTCCTGCTATGTAATCCAACAGATACAGAAACAGAATTGTATAATGTCACGAATGCTTTTGGTGAGTTGGAAAGGTGTAGCGAACTATTTCTTATATAACCAGCTATATAATAGCTCATGTCGTATAAAGAATAATTGCATTAATACTCAGAAACAAAATTACGGTCAAGTCGGACCGTGGTCACCTCGGACCATATTGACGGTCGAGGTGACCACGATCCCAGGTGACCATGGTCAAGTCGGACCATCTGTGTGGTCAAGTCGGACCACCATGCTCAACAAATAAATAAGAAAAACAACAAATAGTTTACAAAAAAACACATTTTAATAAACAAATAATCACTGAATTTACAAACAGCTTTTGAAATTCAGTAAATCACGTGGATATTTGTGTAATATTTACCATTTATTGAGCATGGTGGTCCGACTTGACCACACATATCTATGGTCCGACTTGACCATGGTCACCTCGGACCGTGGTCACCTGCATGGAGGGAGTAAATCCCAAAATCAGAACTCAATACTTACAATGAATATATATTCAGTCCTGAAATTAGAACAACGAAATATGCATATTGTAATTTTTGTTTTTTTCCCTGGGTATAAGTTAAAACGTACCCACCCAGAAGTCAAAACGTACCCACCAAGAATTCAAAACGTACCCACCCAGAAGTCAAAACGTACCCACACAGAAGTCAAAACGTACCCTACCATAAGTCAAAACGTACCCATGGGATAATATAGAGAGTGAATAACTGGAAATAGATTGGAAATATTATGTGTCAAGTAAAAAGTTGTAGATAGGTAAAATCATATTTAGACGGTATTAGTATGAGGAAAAAATGGTATACTTGAGATTAAAATATGCATATAAATTGGTAATTTTTTCTCTCAACATACATGAAGGCATTTTTTCCTGTGAGTTACAGATTGCATAAAAGAATTTGGTAATTGTTAATTTGTTTGTGTTGGTAATTGGAAACACGCTTGCTTTAATGCATGATAATGCTAGAGTGTTTGTGTTTGCAGATATGATGGCCGATTGATCAATGCTATTTGGATTTGATTGATTAATCCGGGTTAAAAAAAAAATTGGTGTTGATTGGCACGCACGCACGCACGCACGCACGCACGCACGCAAGCACAGCCACGTGCAAACTGCTGAGCCTGGAAAGAGGAACAAAATTAGACTGTCGAAACAAGTATATATATAGAATGCACACTATAGATACACCTCCACAAACGTCACCTCCCATGAGCGACACCCTCTTTATAACGTCACCTTTATTCCCACCCGTTATGTTTCACCTCTGACGAACGACACCTCCCAACAACACACAATGACAGTCATCGGACGCAACTAATCGCTAATTGTTCCGTTCAATTTCCAAACACAGACGGATCTGTAGTCCAGTGGTTAACACGCTGGACTGGTAATCCAGGGATCGCAGGTTCGATCCCCCGTCTGACCCTAATAAAATTAACAGTCTTTCAGATGGGACGTTAACCCGAGGTCTCGTGTCGGTGCTTTACATCGTGCACGTAAAAGAACCAGAGGAGACTCTGGAATGGGTCTCTGTCTGTATCATTGCACTATCCTCCAAAAATCTAAAATGACTAATCTCTTCAGGAGGCGTCGCTCATATGGGTAACCGGTAGCGACGATAAATAAACGTAAAACACACATTCAATTTCCAATAAACAGTAATTATCTTAATCTGTGGCCATATCCAGAGGCCAATAATCTCCAGATGGGACCTTAAGTGTGAAAATAATCAATTGTTTACAGGTTATCTTTCAATAAATAGCTTGACAAGGTTGTTTTAAATACCGCGTATATCTTTTGATCTCTTAAGAAGAAAACGAATTTTGCAGGTGCATACAATATACGGCAGTGTCTCGTCTGTCAATAGAGGAGACTGTTAATAAACTTTATATGCTTGTTTAATAATTATCTCATTAAAATGAGTAAAGTATTTTTAATTGACATGCGTTATTTATCAGACTTTAATTTGTATTGGAAACATTAATTAATGTACACAAGTGTCATCAATTTGCATAATTTAGCGATTTTATTTATTTAGCTCAATCCACACCGAGAAAAAACATATAAACATGAATGTTATAAAGAGGTTAGGGATAGAGGCAGTAATCCCACAAAACTGGGGCAGTAAACTAAAGCTGAAAAGTAGAATACTCTTCGTTTGAAGATCAAATTTAACCCTAACACTAATGTCCAGATTACTGCTTCAGTTATTTCATTACTTTGATTTCTAATTTCAGGCACTCGGACTTCAGGGCGAGTACATGATGAAGGGGGCCTGTCACACGTTCGTCCGCCAGCTACTCGCCTTGCCGTTGCTGCCCGCGGAGCACACTCGCCCAGCCTTCGAGATACTGCGCGACCACATCCAGCCGCTGATGACATACGTCGAGTCAACGTGGATCGAGGGCTCCTGGGCTCCAGAGGTGTGGTCGGTCTTCGGGCCGCCCATCAGAACGAATAACGATACCGAAGGCATAGTAAAATAGATAAAGATAGGCTGTTGATATGCCTTTAAACTCCAATAATCAATCAATCTACATTGACATATACATCTTTCATATACCCGCAGTCTTATACATGTAGGCTTACATCGTCCAAAAAGATAATAAAATTGCTGGAAAAAAATGAAAATATGAAATTTAGCAACAATAACACATGTATAATGTTTTAATAAAGTTTTATTTTTATTCCAGGATGGCATCGCCCTCTGAACTATCGTAGAGGGGCACCTCCGCCATTCTACCATCTGGTGAAGAGCCTTCACGATGAAACCACTCTACTACCGCTGCAGGTCCGATTGGTCTCAGAGAAGAAGCTGAAGAAGCGTCAGCGGTCGGCAACCAGGTCGATGCAGGCCATGATCTTCGGAATCTGGGACGACTACACGGCAGGGCAGATCTCGACGTCCCGCCTTCTGAAATAGCTCTCAGCAGTGTATGCGCCGACCATCTAGACACTACACCTATAGTGATACGTCTATACTGTTCGAAGTTTGTAATTTAATAATTTGAACACACATATAATAAATAAAACAAATGTTCTGTATATACTTATTTAGTTCTGTTTAAAATTCCAAATGGCCAACGTTTTACTTCTTGAGTGGGTACGTTTTGACCAAAGAATGGGTACGTTTTGACTTATAGTTGGGTACGTTTTGACTTAAAATGCGGGTACGTTTTGACTTGGGTACGTTTTGACCAGCACCCGTAGAGGTGGTCCGAGATGACCATGTTGACTTGTATAGGTGGTCCGAGGTGACCACAAATGTGGTCCGAGGTGACCACACATATAGTCCGAGGTGACCACACATATGGTCCGAGGTGACCACACAAAATGTGGTCCGATGTGACCACGGTCCGACTTGACCATACACCACAAAATAATGCTGTTTTTGTGTAGTTTTGACAAATTAAAAATCCCTCACAGGCACCGTTTTGACCAAATCAAGCCGTTTTGACTAGGGTCGTTTTGACTTGCACCTATTGGCTATATTTTTAACGGAGATATACGGACGTTTTCGCCGAGACGCGTCACGTGACATTTACACCAAAATGGCGAAAAGCAAAGAAAAGATGATAAAATATATCAGTTTTTGTATTATTTTGAGATAATCTGTCTTCCATTTTGAAATTTATTCATGCAGATATGTACACTGATAATGTAAAATCGAAACAAACGAGAAAGAAATATGATACGACATGGGCTGAAGCAGCAAAACTTGTAAGTTCACCGGGCAACTGAACTTGGAGTCGTCAGCGATGAGAATGTACATTCAATATTGTGTTCAATGTTTTAGATCTATGTGATTGTTACATCGGTTGTGATTACAGCGACACGCTGTACGGAACCACAATACTTAGTGATAACCACTGCATGTAGTGACACTAAGCTTGGAAACTGTTAGCAAACAAATCGAGAATTGTGGAACAAATGATAGTTCAATATTCATAATAATATTGACATAAATCTTTGTGAAAATTTAAATAATTACTATTTTTGGTATTTTACTGTCCCAATGCAATGTTTAATAAAATAAATAAAAAGTTCCCAAAATTGGTACTCATTAAAAAAAACTTGAAGCACGCTTACCAACCCTTCAATCAATTCACTTTTAAAAATCTGTCAACTATTTACAGTACACGCCAAACAGATTAATAAAACTCCTTGCATCTTCTCGACAGACAAAATGACCCACTGAATCTTACCTGTACCTGCACTGGTCAATAACCATTTTGCTTAAATTAGGGATGGCAACGTATGATATTCGATACAAAAAATAACATTTTTATTAAAATGTTGAAATTAAATTTGCAATCAATTAATATTCTAACACAAGAATAGCCCATCATGCAGTCTCAGAGGTGTGAACAAGTGTCACTGGTTGTCTACAAATTTACAAAGGCATGTGATGACATGTTTGCTCATAATTGCATGTGTCACTAATTGAGTAATTAATACAGTCTATATTACTGACACAATTATAATTGTAGCCCATAAAAACAAAACCGAAAAAAGTCCCATACATGTAGATGTTGTAAACACCTATAAATCTGCACAATATTGAGTACAATAATTACATGCAAATAAAATTTGCGATATTTGTAATTTATTGATCACCAATACCTTCAACTGGAATGGAAGCATTCAACATATCTTCAGAACACAGCATTGTGCCAATGAATCTCACTCCAATGTCAATCCGGGATTGAATGGAATTAAAACACATTTGTTCCAATCTCGTTTTGATTGACTGCAACTCTCGTAGCTGCACAATGGGGGGGGGGATGATTATTTTGCTGGCTCAGTGTCACCTGCTGGTGAACTTAAAATACCGTGTTTTAATTGCTAAATACACTGTCTCAGGGTACCCGCTGTCGGTCACCAAAGGCGCCAATTGCGACAAAAAATAAATATACACACTAAATTTTGTGAATTGGTGAAAATATTTGAAAACTTTTATTTTTTTGGGCTTCAAATATTTATTTGTGAATTATTTGGCTCTTAGTTGGCTCCAAGTTAATTGGCTCCAGTGTTTTTCAATTGGCGACAGAAGTGGCGCAGACAAACATTCAGACAGGGGGAACCTTGTGTCTATGTAAGGTTCTACTGTATATTATATTAATTGGCAATTACTCTCTAGATATCTATTAATGGGTCTTCTGTATTTTAATTGCCAAATACACTGTCTTATGTAAGGTTCTACTGTATATTATATTAATTGGCAATTACTCTCTAGATATCTATTAATGGGTCTTCTGTATATTAATTGCCAAATACACTGTCTTATGTAAGGTTCTACTGTATATTATATTAATTGGCAATTACTCTCTAGGTATCTATTAATGGGTCTTCTGTATTTTAATTGCCAAATACACTGTCTTATGTAAGGTTCTACAGTATATTATATTAATTGGCAATTACTCTCTAGATATCTATTAATGGGTCTTCTGTATATTAATTGCCAAATACACTGTCTTATGTAAGGTTCTACTGTATATTATATTAATTGGCAATTACTCTCTAGGTATCTATTAATGGGTCTTCTGTATTTTAATTGCCAAATACACTGTCTTATGTAAGGTTCTACAGTATATTATATTAATTGGCAATTACTCTATCTATTTATGGGTCTTCTGTATATTAATTGCCAAATACACTGTCTTATGTAAGGTTCTACTGTATATTATATTAATTGGCAATTACTCTATCTATTTATGGGTCTTCTGTATATTAATTGCCAAATACACTGTCTTATGTAAGGTTCCATCTACTGTAGATTTATTGTCAAGTAATCTGTCTATTTAAGGTTCTTGAGAAACATCCCCAGACTCCCATGAGCTACAAAGAAATACTGAAGGAAATCCAGTCATATAACCTTAAGGAAGCCAGGTATGTATGTATCTTATTGTCCTATTTCTTAAGACTTTATTAAAACACCATTTACTTAACGTCATCGATGATAAATAATCTACATGACGTATAATTAAGAGAAGGTAATTTAAAAAATAATTTCACAAGAATCGGTTAAATTGTAAACGGAACCAATTAATGCGGATCTTCATAATGTTCCCTACTCTCGGAATAAATTATGCCATTGAATAATGGAAATATAATCATTCACTCCTTAGCACACACATATATATAGGTGCAGCACATTCTATGTAAACACAGTTTTGGGGCTTTAATAATCAATGCCGTATAGCCTCCTTTACTTTCCAATCATGGTACATGTACGTCGTTAAACATTTAGACATACATGCATAATGAATGCACATTCCAAAACCAATTTACTGAGCATAATGGAAACACCCTCCAATGCACCGTGCAGACTGATGATTATATTTCCATTATTCAATGGCATAATTTATTCCAATTAATGCGGATCTTCATAATGTTCCCTACTCTCGGAATGTGCATTCATTATGCATGTATGTCTAAATGTTTAACGACGTACATGTACCATGATTGGAAAGTAAAGGAGGCTATACGGCATTGATTATTAAAGCCCCAAACTGTGTTTACATAGAATGTGCTGCACCTATATATATGTGTGTGCTAAGGAGTGAATGATTATATTTCCATTATTCAATGGCATAATTTATTCCGAGAGTAGGGAACATTATGAAGATCCGCATTAATTGGTTCCGTTTACAATTTAACCGATTCTTGTGAAATTATTTTTTAAATTACCTTCTCTTAATTATACGTCATGTAGATTATTTATCATCGATGACGTTAAGTAAATGGTGTTTTAATAAAGTCTTTTAAAAGAAATAGGACAATAATGAATCTTAGCTATAAATTTGTTTGACTGTTTAACATGTACTTACTGCCAAATATAAAGTTTGGCCGCAATAGTATCTGCTTTGCATCCACGGTCAGTTGTAGAGTGTATGATTTGAAGTCGAAGGGTCCATTGATCGACACAACAATGACGTCGCATATGTAGTCGAAGGGTCCATTGTACGACACACAATGATGTCGCATATGTAGTCGAAGGGTCCATTGTACAACACACAATGACGTCGCATATGCAGTCGAAGGGTCCATTGTACGACACACAATGACGTCGCATATGCAGTCGAAGGGTCCATTGTACGACACACAATGACGTCGCATATGTAGTCGAAGGGTCCATAGTTCGGCATTTGATGATGTCTAACTGTCACCTCCATTAAGCAGCCAACCTGTATTAAGTGTGCAGTTTCCAGATTCCCAATATCTTATTTTTGTCCTCTATTAAGCTGCCACCTGTGCTAAGCAACCACTTTCTGTGATCCTCTTGGCTGGCTCCTTAACACAGGTTTAACTGTATATAAAATGTATGTTTAGTAACTTGAATTATGTATATTACACAGTGAAGCTGTACCCGTTGCCTGTTTGAACTCCTGTCTGCACGCTAATGCCAAATGTCCTGAGAACCTATTCTACAAAGTAGCAGGTCACATTGGAATCTATGGTCTGATGGTAAGATTAACATTGGAATATATGGTCTCATGGTCAGATTTACCTAGGAATCTATGACTTAATGGTCAGATTAACATTGAAATCTATGGTCAGATTTACCTAGGAATCTATGACTTATGGTCAGATTAATATTGAAATCTATGGTCAGATGTACCTAGGAATCTATGGCTTGATGGTCAGATTAACATTGAAATCTATGGTCAGATTTACCTAGGAATCTATGACTTGATGGTCAGATTAACATTGAAATCTATGGTCTGATGATTAGATTAACTTTGAAAAGATTAACATTGAAATGTTTTGCCTAATAGAAATATTAACATTTGAATGTATGGGTTAATCGTATCGTACTATGATGGAATCTGTCATCTAATGGTTAGTTTAATATTGAAATGTATGGTCTGTTGTGCACATTGAAATGTGTAGCTTAAATTGTATTAAAAAAGATATGCTTTGGAAACTCTGAAGATTATACTGACATTGGAATGATCAATCTACAGTGTAATATATAGTGTAATCTACAGTGTAATCTATGGTGTAATCTATGGTGTAATCTATGATGTAATCTATAGTGTAATCTATGGTGTAATCTACGGTGTAATCTATGGTGTAATCTATGGTGTAATCTACGGTGTAATCTATAGTGTAATCTATGGTGTAATCTACAGTGTAATCTATGGTGTAATCTACAGTGTAATGTAGTGTAATGTATAGTGTAATCTACAGTGTGATGTAGTGTAATCTACAGTGTAATGTAGTGTAATCTACAGTGTAATCTACAGTGTAATGTAGTGTAATCTACAGTGTAATATATAGTGTAATCTACAGTGTAATATATAGTGTAATCTACAGTGTAATATATAGTGTAATCTACAGTGTAATATATAGTGTAATCTACAGTGTAATTTAAATACTCACATCTTGAATTAACGGTCAGAAGGTTATATTCACAATAAATTGAAGTATTCGGTTTCATGGTGAATGAATTATTTGTGTATTTCAGAGTGACTTACCGAGCGGCTCGGAAATAATAGAGATCGAAGAAGAAACAACGATGAATGTGGGCGGTTCTGGTTATACTGTAATGGTGGGAGATAGACCGTCGATTAACTCAAAGCAGAAAGGTAGACTACCAGTAGAAATGTTGTTCCAGTACATGTTTATCAAATGTAATATGGGGTCATACTCTTCATCCAATTTGTTTCTTGTGACTAGAAAATCATGTGTACCTTCTTTATGGAGCTGTATAGCCCAAGCTTTTGGGCATGTTTGATGAATAACATTGCAATTTTTCTAACTTGTTTGTTCTGTTGTGGTAGTGATGGACAAAAATGATTCTATATTTATACAGTTATATTATAGGGTTTATTCCAGAGTTGAAAAAAATGTGAGGGTGTGTCGTAAAAGAGGAAGGGTGGATTTTTAGCCATGAAGGGATAGGTGCTGGAGGGGGTATTTGGGGTTAGACGCCTCAAATATTTTGGCGATTGGCAGCTAATTATGCTTGATTTAAAGTTTAAACTTTATTTATTTTACAACGATTGCGAAGCAAGTACTAACAACTTATATTAATCACTCTCGTTGGCGCGGATGAAAGCGTATATGTGGTCATTCGTGTGGGAGGAAACCGGAGTACCCAGAGAAAACCCAACTGTCCGATCTGGCGACCACCATACCAACTTCCCAGTCCGAGGATCGAACCCGGGTTGCATTGGTGAGAAGCAAGCGCGCTAACGACTGCACTAATCAGACAGCTTGATTAAAGAGGCAATTGGGCAGTACATATTGGTCAACAGGGCAGATGAGTTCTAGTTTATATATGTCTGCCCGCCTGTTGAGACCACAGGCACAAGACACAAATATTATTTGTTTGCCCTTTGGTCATATAGTAAGTAATGTTTACTAACAATTTGTGTCTTGTGCCTATGGTTGAGACTTATAAAAAAAGAATTAAAAAACTTGTTTTTTCCACTCAAGAAAACCCCCTGTATTATAAGGAGGTAATCGACAAGCAGTATAACAGTTATATATAAACTTGTCTAAGCCAACAAACATGTCTCCCATGCATACTAAATCTCCAAAAGCTCATACCTGTTATTGGTCACCTCCACTAAACAGCCAACCTGCATTAAGCAGCCAACCTGCATTAAGCAGCCTACCTCCACTAAACAGCCAACCTGCATTAAGCAGCCAACCTGCATTAAGCAGCCAACCTCCACTAAACAGCCAACCTGCATTAAGCAGCCAACCTGCACTAAGCAGCCAACCTGCACTAAGCAGCCAACCTACACTAAGCAGCCAACCTGCATTTAGCAGCCAACCTCCACTAAGCAACCAACCTGCATTAAGCAGCCTACCTCCACTAAACAGCCAACCTGCATTAAGCAGCCAACCTGCATTAAGCAGCCAACCTCCACTAAACAGCCAACCTGCATTAAGCAGCCAACCTGCACTAAGCAGCCAACCTGCACTAAGCAGCCAACCTACACTAAGCAGCCAACCTGCATTTAGCAGCCAACCTCCACTAAGCAACCAACCTGCATTAAGCAGCCAACCTCCACTAAGCAGCCAACCTGCATTAAGCAGCCAACCTCCACTAAGCAGCCAACCTCCACTAAGCAGCCAACCTGCATTAAGCAGCCAACCTGCATTAAGCAGCCAACCTCCACTAAGCAGCCAACCTGCATTAAGCAGCCAGTTTTCAGGTTCTCGATATGTTATTTTATTATACATTTGCTCTTTATTAAGTAGTCACCTGTGCTAAGCAGCCACTTTCTGTGCTGCCCATTGTGGGCTGCTTAACACAGGTTTGACTATTTGGATGGTGTATCTTCATCCCTGTATCTCAGTCAGCAGCACCAGCTGAGTAGGTACATAATAATGGAGTTATATCTACGGTATGTGTAATAATTCTGCCAAATTTCAGTAATATATGCAAAGATACCTGACTCTGTGATGACGATTCCGCCACTCGTGTCTGGAGCAGAGCAGAATGGGGTTCCTGTTCCCAACGTGATCTCCATTCCGGTCACCACATCGGCCGCCGTCCAGATGTCTACTCTTGATACTCCGACCAGGAGAAGTGTACGGCAAGCACAGAGGAAGAAAAGAAAACATGGTTTTATACCAAAGATAACCATAAAACCTCTAGTTCCACCAAAACATGACAGTATGTACATTTCCATTTACATGGCCTAGTATATACATATCCATTTACATGGCCGCCATGAGTATGTACATTTCCATTTACATGGCCGCCATGATTATGTACATTTCCATTTACGTGGCCTATGTGAGTATTTACATTTCCATGGCCACCATGAGTATGTACATTTCCATTTACGTGGCCGTGAGTATGTACATTTCCATTTACGTGGCCTATGTGAGTATTTACATTTCCATGGCCACCATGAGTATGTACATTTCCATTTACGTGGCCTATGTGAGTATTTACATTTCCATTTATGTGGCCTCCATGAGTATGTACATTTCCATTTACGTGGCCTATGTGAGTATTTACATTTCCATTTATGTGGCCTCCATGAGTATGTACATTTACGTGGCCTCCATGAGTATGTACATTTCCATTTATGTGGCCTCTGTGAGTATGTACATTTCCATTTATGTGGCCTCTGTGAGTATGTACATTTCCATTTACGTGGCCATCGTGGCTCACGTGATTACGGTTGTTAACTTTAAACTACTTACCTCTCAACATTATGCTTCAATCCCACCAGTGTCAAATTCTATCAGGCAAGCTGGTTTGTGGAAGGTCGATGGTTATACCTGTGTGTCAGTAGTTTGTGGAAGGTCTGTGGTTATACCTGTGTGTCAGTAGTTTGTGGAAGGTCTGTGGTTATACCTGTGTGTCAGTAGTTTGTGGAAGGTTGGTGGTTATACCTGTGTGTCAGTAGTTTGTGGAACGTCTGTGGTTATACCTGTGTGTCAGTAGTTTGTGGAACGTCTGTGGTTATACCTGTGTGTCAGTAGTTTGTGGAAGGTCTGTGGTTATACCTGTGTGTCAGTAGTTTGTGGAAGGTCTGTGGTTATACCTGTGTGTCAGTAGTTTGTGGAAGGTCGGTGGTTATACCTGTGTGTCAGTAGTTTGTGGAAGGTCTGTGGTTATACCTGTGTGTCAGTAGTTTGTGGAACGTCTGTGGTTATACCTGTGTGTCAGTAGTTTGTGGAAGGTCTGTGGTTATACCTGTGTGTCAGTAGTTTGTGGAAGGTCGGTGGTTATACCTGTGTGTCAGTAGTTTGTGGAAGGTCTGTGGTTATACCTGTGTGTCAGTAGTTTGTGGAAGGTCTGTGGTTATACCTGTGTGTCAGTAGTTTGTGGAAGGTCTGTGGTTATACCTGTGTGTCAGTAGTTTGTGGAAGGTCTGTGGTTATACCTGTGTGTCAGTAGTTTGTGGAAGGTCGGTGGTTATACCTGTGTGTCAGTAGTTTGTGGAAGGTCGGTGGTTATACCTGTGTGTCAGTAGTTTGTGGAAGGTCTGTGGTTATACCTGTGTGTCAGTAGTTTGTGGAAGGTCGGTGGTTATACCTGTGTGTCAGTAGTTTGTGGAAGGTCGGTGGTTATACCTGTGTGTCAGTAGTTTGTGGAAGGTCTGTGGTTATACCTGTGTGTCAGTAGTTTGTGGAAGGTCTGTGGTTATACCTGTGTGTCAGTAGTTTGTGGAAGGTCTGTGGTTATACCTGTGTGTCAGTAGTTTGTGGAAGGTCTGTGGTTATACCTGTGTGTCAGTAGTTTGTGGAAGGTCTGTGGTTATACCTGTGTGTCAGTAGTTTGTGGAAGGTTGGTGGTTATACCTGTGTGTCAGTAGTTTGTGGAAGGTCTGTGGTTATACCTGTGTGTCAGTAGTTTGTGGAACGTCGGTGGTTATACCTGTGTGTCAGTAGTTTGTGGAAGGTTGGTGGTTATACCTGTGTGTCAGTAGTTTGTGGAAGGTCTGTGGTTATACCTGTGTGTCAGTAGTTTGTGGAAGGTCGGTGGTTATACCTGTGTGTCAGTAGTTTGTGGAAGGTCGGTGGTTATACCTGTGTGTCAGTAGTTTGTGGAAGGTCGGTGGTTATACCTGTGTGTCAGTAGTTTGTGGAAGGTCTGTGGTTATACCTGTGTGTCAGTAGTTTGTGGAAGGTCTGTGGTTATACCTGTGTGTCAGTAGTTTGTGGAAGGTCTGTGGTTATACCTGTGTGTCAGTAGTTTGGAAGGTTGTGGTTATACCTGTGTGTCAGTAGTTTGTGGAAGGTCTGTGGTTATACCTGTGTGTCAGTAGTTTGTGGAAGGTCTGTGGTTATACCTGTGTGTCAGTAGTTTGTGGAAGGTCTGTGGTTATACCTGTGTGTCAGTAGTTTGTGGAAGGTCGGTGGTTATACCTGTGTGTCAGTAGTTTGTGGAAGGTCTGTGGTTATACCTGTGTGTCAGTAGTTTGTGGAAGGTCTGTGGTTATACCTGTGTGTCAGTAGTTTGTGGAAGGTCTGTGGTTATACCTGTGTGTCAGTAGTTTGTGGAAGGTCGGTGGTTATACCTGTGTGTCAGTAGTTTGTGGAAGGTCGGTGGTTATACCTGTGTGTCAGTAGTTTGTGGAAGGTCGGTGGTTATACCTGTGTGTCAGTAGTTTGTGGAAGGTCTGTGGTTATACCTGTGTGTCAGTAGTTTGTGGAAGGTCTGTGGTTATACCTGTGTGTCAGTAGTTTGTGGAAGGTCTGTGGTTATACCTGTGTGTCAGTAGTTTGTGGAAGGTCGGTGGTTATACCTGTGTGTCAGTAGTTTGTGGAAGGTCTGTGGTTATACCTGTGTGTCAGTAGTTTGTGGAAGGTCGGTGGTTATACCTGTGTGTCAGTAGTTTGTGGAAGGTCTGTGGTTATACCTGTGTGTCAGTAGTTTGTGGAAGGTTGGTGGTTATACCTGTGTGTCAGTAGTTTGTGGAAGGTCTGTGGTTATACCTGTGTGTCAGTAGTTTGTGGAAGGTCTGTGGTTATACCTGTGTGTCAGTAGTTTGTGGAAGGTCGGTGGTTATACCTGTGTGTCAGTAGTTTGTGGAAGGTCTGTGGTTATACCTGTGTGTCAGTAGTTTGTGGAAGGTCTGTGGTTATACCTGTGTGTCAGTAGTTTGTGGAAGGTCTGTGGTTATACCTGTGTGTCAGTAGTTTGTGGAAGGTCGGTGGTTATACCTGTGTGTCAGTAGTTTGTGGAAGGTCTGTGGTTATACCTGTGTGTCAGTAGTTTGTGGAAGGTCTGTGGTTATACCTGTGTGTCAGTAGTTTGTGGAAGGTCTGTGGTTATACCTGTGTGTCAGTAGTTTGTGGAAGGTCGGTGGTTATACCTGTGTGTCAGTAGTTTGTGGAAGGTCTGTGGTTATACCTGTGTGTCAGTAGTTTGTGGAAGGTCTGTGGTTATACCTGTGTGTCAGTAGTTTGTGGAAGGTCTGTGGTTATACCTGTGTGTCAGTAGTTTGTGGAAGGTCTGTGGTTATACCTGTGTGTCAGTAGTTTGTGGAAGGTCTGTGGTTATACCTGTGTGTCAGTAGTTTGTGGAAGGTCTGTGGTTATACCTGTGTCAGTAGTTTGTGGAAGTCTGTGGTTATACCTGTGTGTCAGTAGTTTGTGGAAGGTCGGGGTTATACCTGTGTGTCGGTGGTTTGTGGAAGGTCTGGTGTTATACCTGTGTGTCGGTGGTTTGTGGAAGGTCGTGGTTATACCTGTGTGTCGGTGGTTTGTGGAAGGTCTGTGGTTATACTGTGTGTCGGTGGTTTGTGGAAGGTCTGTGGTTATACTGTGTGTCGGTGGTTTGTGGAAGGTCTGTGGTTATACCTGTGTGTCAGTAGTTTGTGGAAGGTCTGTGGTTATACCTGTGTGTCAGTAGTTTGTGGAAGGTCTGTGGTTATACCTGTGTGTCAGTAGTTTGTGGAAGGTCTGTGGTTATACCTGTGTGTCAGTAGTTTGTGGAAGGTCTGTGGTTATACCTGTGTGTCAGTAGTTTGTGGAAGGTTGGTGGTTATACCTGTGTGTCAGTAGTTTGTGGAAGGTCTGTGGTTATACCTGTGTGTCAGTAGTTTGTGG
>CM026397.1:71578723-71597634 GCA_014843695.1 Archivesica marissinica
TATATAAAGGATGCTCTCCCTAATGCTGTATATAAAGGATGCTCTCCCTAATGCTGTATATAAAGGATGCTCTTCCTAATGCTGTATATAAAGGACGTTCTCACTAATGCTGTATATAAAGGATGCTCTCCCTAATGCTGTATATAAAGGATGCTCTCCCTAATGCTGTATATAAAGAACGCTCTCCCTAATGCTCTATATAAAGGATACTCTCATTAATGTTGTATATAAAGGATGCTCTCCCTAATGCTGTATATAAAGGATGCTCTCCCTAATGCTGTATATAAAGGACGCTCTCCCTAATGCTGTATATAAAGGATGCTCTCCCTAATGCTGTATATAAAGGACGCTCTCCCTAATGCTGTATATAAAGGATGCTCTCCCTAATGCTGTATATAAAGGACGCTCTCCCTAATGCTGTATATAAAGGACGCTCTCCCTAATGCTGTATATAAAGACAGTCTCCCTAATGCTGTATATAAAGGATGTTCTCACTAATGCTGTATATAAAAGACGCTCTCCCTAATGCTGTATATAAAGGACACTCTCCCTAATGCTGTATATAAAGACAGTCTCCCTAATGCTGTATATAAAGACAGTCTCCCTAATGCTGTATATAAAGACAGTCTCCCTAATGCTGTATATAAAGGACTGTCTCCCTAATGCTGTATATAAAGACAGTCTCCCTAATGCTGTATATAAAGACAGTCTCCCTAATGCTGTATATAAAGGACAGTCTCCCTAATGCTGTATATAAAGGATGCTCTCCCTAATGCTGTATATAAAGGACAGTCTCCCTAATGTTGTATATAAAGATGTCTCCCTAATGCTGTATATAAAGGATGCTCTCCCTAATGCTGTATATAAAGGACAGTCTCCCTAATGCTGTATATAAAGGACAGTCTCCCTAATGCTGTATATAAAGGATGCTCTCCCTAATGTTGTATATAAAGGACAGTCTCCCTAATGCTGTATATAAAGGACAGTCTCCCTAATGTTGTATATAAAGGACAGTCTCCCTAATGTTGTATATAAAGGACGCTCTCCCTAATGTTGTATATAAAGGACAGTCTCCCTAATGCTGTATATAAAGGACTGTCTCCCTAATGCTGTATATAAAGGACACTCTCCCTAATGTTGTATATAAAGGATGCTCTCCCTAATGCTGTATATAAAGGACGCTCTCCCTAATGCTGTATATAAAGGACAGTCTCCCTAATGCTGTATATAAAGGATGTTCTCCCTAATGCTGTATATAAAGGATGCTCTCCCTAATGCTGTATATAAAGGACGCTCTCCCTAATGCTGTATATAAAGGATGCTCTCCCTAATGCTGTATATAAAAGATGCTCTCCCTAATGCTGTATATAAAGACAGTCTCCCTAATGCTGTATATAAAGGATGGTCTCCCTAATGCTGTATATAAAGGACAGTCTCCCTAATGCTGTATATAAAGGATGTTCTCCCTAATGCTGTATATAAAGGACAGTCTCCCTAATGCTGTATATAAAGGATGCTCTCCCTAATGCTGTATATAAAGGACGCTCTCCCTAATGCTGTATATAAAGACAGTCTCCCTAATGCTGTATATAAAGGATGGTCTCCCTAATGCTGTATATAAAGGACGCTCTCCCTAATGCTGTATATAAAGGACAGTCTCCCTAATGCTGTATATAAAGGACAGTCTCCCTAATGCTGTATATAAAGGACGTTCTCACTAATGCTGTATATAAAGGACAATCTCCCTAATGCTGTATATAACGACACTCTCCCTAATGTTGTATATAAAGGATGCTCTCCCTAATGCTGTATATAAAGGACGCTCTCCCTAATGCTGTATATAAAGGATGCTCTCCCTAATGTTGTATATAAAGGATGCTCCCTAATGCTGTATATAAAGGATGCTCTCCCTAATGCTGTATATAAAGGATGCTCTCCCTAATGCTGTATATAAAGGATGCTCTCCCTAATGCTGTATATAAAGGACGTTCTCCCTAATGCTGTATATAAAGGATGCTCTCCCTAATGCTGTATATAAAGGACAGTCTCCCTAATGCTGTATATAAAGGATGCTCTCCCTAATGCTGTATATAAAGGACGCTCTCCCTAATGCTGTATATAAAGGATGTCTCCCTAATGCTGTATATAAAGGACGCTCTCCCTAATGCTGTATATAAAGGATGCTCTCCCTAATGCTGTATATAAAGACAGTCTCCCTAATGCTGTATATAAAGACAGTCTCCCTAATGCTGTATATAAAGGACGCTCTCCCTAATGTTGTATATAAAGACAGTCTCCCTAATGCTGTATATAAAGGATGTTCTCACTAATGCTTTATATAAAGGACGGTCTCCCTAATGCTGTATATAAAGACAGTCTCCCTAATGCTGTATATAAAGACAGTCTCCCTAATGCTGTATATAAAGGACAGTCTCCCTAATGCTGTATATAAAGACAGTCTCCCTAATGCTGTATATAAAGGACTGTCTCCCTAATGCTGTATATAAAGGACTGTCTCCCTAATGCTGTATATAAAGACAGTCTCACTAATGCTGTATATATAGGACAGTCACAGTCTCCCTAATGTTGTATATAAAGAACAGTCTCCCTAATGCTGTATATAAAGACTGTCTCCCTAATGCTGTATATAAAGACTGTCTCCCTAATGCTGTATATAAAGGACTGTCTCCCTAATGCTGTATATAAAGACTGTCTCCCTAATGCTGTATATAAAGAACTGTCTCCCTAATGCTGTATATAAAGGACTGTCTCCCTAATGCTGTATATAAAGACAGTCTCACTAATGCTGTATATATAGGACAGTCACAGTCTCCCTAATGTTGTATATAAAGAACTGTCTCCCTAATGCTGTATATAAAGGACTGTCTCCCTAATGCTGTATATAAAGACTGTCTCCCTAATGCTGTATATAAAGAACTGTCTCCCTAATGCTGTATATAAAGGACTGTCTCCCTAATGCTGTATATAAAGAACTGTCTCCCTAATGCTGTATATAAAGGACTGTCTCCCTAATGCTGTATATAAAGACAGTCTCACTAATGCTGTATATATAGGACAGTCACAGTCTCCCTAATGCTGTATATAAAGGACTGTCTCCCTAATGCTGTATATAAAGACTGTTCCTAATGCTTATATAAAGACCTCTCCCTAACGCTGTATATAAAAGACTGTCTCCCTAATGCTGTATATAAAGGACAGTCTCCCTAATGCTGTATATAAAGGACAGTCTCCCTAACGCTGTATATAAAGGACTGTCTCCCTAATGCTGTATATAAGGGACAGTCTCACTAATGCTGTATATAAAGGACAGTCTCCCTAATGCTTTATATAAAGACAGTCTCCCTAATGCTGTATATAAAGGACAGTCTGCCTAATGCTGTATATAAAGACAGTCTCCCTAATGCTGTATATAAGGGACAGTCTCCCTAATGTTGTATATAAAGAAAGTCTCACTAATGCTGTATATATAGGACAGTCACAGTATCCCTAATGCTGTATATAAGGGACAGTCTCCCTAATGCTGTATATAAAGGACTGTCTCCCTAATGCTGTATATAAAGGACTGTCTCCCTAATGCTGTATATAAAGGACTGTCTCCCTAATGCTGTATATAAAGACAGTCTCCCTAATGCTGTATATAAAGGATGTTCTCACTAATGCTTTATAAAAAGGACGGTCTCCCTAATGCTGTATATAAAGACAGTCTCCCTAATGCTGTATATAAAGACAGTCTCCCCAATGCTGTATATAAAGGACAGTCTCCCTAATGCTGTATATAAAGACAGTCTCCCTAATGTTGTATATAAAGGACTGTCTCCCTAATGCTGTATATAAAGGACTGTCTCCCTAATGCTGTATATAAAGACAGTCTCACTAATGCTGTATATATAGGACAGTCACAGTCTCCCTAATGTTGTATATAAAGAACAGTCTCCCTAATGCTGTATATAAAGACTGTCTCCCTAATGCTGTATATAAAGACTGTCTCCCTAATGCTGTATATAAAGGACTGTCTCCCTAATGCTGTATATAAAGACTGTCTCCCTAATGCTGTATATAAAGAACTGTCTCCCTAATGCTGTATATAAAGGACTGTCTCCCTAATACTGTATATAAAGACAGTCTCACTAATGCTGTATATATAGGACAGTCACAGTCTCCCTAATGTTGTATATAAAGAACTGTCTCCCTAATGCTGTATATAAAGGACTGTCTCCCTAATGCTGTATATAAAGACTGTCTCCCTAATGCTGTATATAAAGGACTGTCTCCCTAATGCTGTATATAAAGGACTGTCTCCCTAATGCTGTATATAAAGAACTGTCTCCCTAATGCTGTATATAAAGGACTGTCTCCCTAATGCTGTATATAAAGACAGTCTCACTAATGCTGTATATATAGGACAGTCACAGTCTCCCTAATGGTGTATATAAAGGACTGTCTCCCTAATGCTGTATATAAAGACTGTCTCCCTAATGCTTTATATAAAGAACGCTCTCCCTAACGCTGTATATAAAAGACTGTCTCCCTAATGCTGTATATAAGGGACAGTCTCCCTAATGCTGTATATAAAGGACAGTCTCCCTAATGCTGTATATAAAGGACAGTCTCCCTAACGCTGTATATAAAGGACTGTCTCCCTAATGCTGTATATAAGGGACAGTCTCACTAATGCTGTATATAAAGGACAGTCTCCCTAATGCTTTATATAAAGACAGTCTCCCTAATGCTGTATATAAAGGACAGTCTCCCTAATGCTGTATATAAAGACAGTCTCCCTAATGCTGTATATAAGGGACAGTCTCCCTAATGTTGTATATAAAGAAAGTCTCACTAATGCTGTATATATAGGACAGTCACAGTTCCCTAATGCTGTATATAAGGGACAGTCTCCCTAATGCTGTATATAAAGGACTGTCTCCCTAATGCTGTATATAAAGGACTGTCTCCCTAATGCTGTATATAAAGGACTGTCTCCCTAATGCTGTATATAAAGACAGTCTCCCTAATGCTGTATATAAAGGACGGTCTCCCTAATGCTGTATATAAAGGACAGTCTCCCTAATGCTGTATATAAAGACAGTCTCCCTAATGCTGTATATAAAGGACAGTCTCCCTAATGCTGTATATAAAGACAGTCTCCCTAATGCTGTATATAAAGGACAGTCTCCCTAATGCTGTATATAAAGGACAGTCTCCCTAATGCTGTATATAAAGACAGTCTCCCTAATGCTGTATATAAAGACAGTCTCCCTAATGCTGTATATAAAGGACTGTCTCCCTAATGCTGTATATAAAGACTGTCTCCCTAATGCTGTATATAAAGGACTGTCTCCCTAATGCTGTATATAAAGACTCTCCCTAATGCTGTATATAAAGACAGTACAGTCTCCCTAATGCTGTATATAAAGGACTGTCTCCCTAATGCTGTATATAAAGACTGTCTCCCTAATGCTGTATATAAAGGACTGTCTCCCTAATGCTGTATATAAAGACAGTCTCCCTAATGCTGTATATAAAGACAGTCTCCCTAATGCTGTATATAAAGGACAGTCTCCCTAATGCTGTATATAAGGACAGTCTCCCTAATGCTGTATATAAAGACAGTCTCCCTAATGCTGTATATAAAGACAGTCTCCCTAATGCTGTATATAAAGGACTGTCTCCCTAATGCTGTATATAAAGACAGTCTCCCTAATGCTGTATATAAAGGACTGTCTCCCTAATGCTGTATATAAAGGACTGTCTCCCTAATGCTGTATATAAAGGACTGTCTCCCTAATGCTGTATATAAAGACAGTCTCCCTAATGCTGTATATAAAGACAGTCTCACTAATGCTGTATATATAGGACAGTCACAGTCTCCCTAATGCTGTATATAAAGAACAGTCTCCCTAATGCTGTATATAAAGACTGTCTCCCTAATGCTGTATATAAAGAACGCTCTCCCTAACGCTGTATATAAAGGACTGTCTCCCTAATGCTGTATATAAGGGACAGTCTCCCTAATGCTGTATATAAAGGACAGTCTCCCTAATGCTGTATATAAAGGACTGTCTCCCTAATGCTGTATATAAGGGACTCTCTCCCTAATGCTGTATATAAGGGACAGTCTCACTAATGCTGTATATAAAGGACAGTCTCCCTAATGCTGTATATAAAGACAGTCTCCCTAATGCTGTATATAAGGGACAGTCTCCCTAATGCTGTATATAAAGACAGTCTTACTAATGCTGTATATATAGGACAGTCACAGTATCCCTAATGCTGTATATAAGGGACAGTCTCCCTAATGCTGTATATAAAGACAGTCTCCCTAATGCTGTATATAAAGACAGTCTCCCTAATGTTGTATATAAAGGACTGTCTCCCTAATGCTGTATATAAAGACAGTCTCACTAATGTTGTATATAAAGGAATGTCTCCCTAATGCTGTATATAAAGGACTGTCTCCCTAATGCTGTATATAAAGGACTGTCTCCCTAATGCTGTATATAAAGACAGTCTCCCTAATGCTGTATATAAAGACAGTCTCCTAATGCTGTATATAAGACAGTCTCCCTAATGCTGTATAAAGGACAGTCTCCCTAATGCTGTATATAAAGACTGTCTCCCTAATGCTGTATATAAGACAGTCTCCCTAATGCTGTATATAAAGGACAGTCTCCCTAATGCTGTATATAAAGGACTGTCTCCCTAATGCTGTATATAAAGGACTGTCTCCCTAATGCTGTATATAAAGGACTGTCTCCCTAATGCTGTATATAAAGGACTGTCTCCCTAATGCTGTATATAAAGACAGTCTCACTAATGCTGTATATATAGGACAGTCACAGTCTCCCTAATGCTGTATATAAAGGACTGTCTCCCTAATGCTGTATATAAAGACTGTCTCCCTAATGCTGTATATAAAGGACTGTCTCCCTAATGCTGTATATAAAGGACTGTCTCCCTAATGCTGTATATAAAGACGTCTCCCTAATGCTGTATATAAAGGACTGTCTCCCTAATGCTGTATATAAAGGACTGTCTCCCTAATGCTGTATATAAAGACTGTCTCCCTAATGCTGTATATAAAGGACTGTCTCCCTAATGCTGTATATAAAGACAGTCTCACTAATGCTGTATATAAAGGACGTACAGTCTCCCTAATGCTGTATATAAAGGACTGTCTCCCTAATGCTGTATATAAAGACAGTCTCCCTAATGCTGTATATAAAGGAACAGTCTCCCTAATGCTGTATATAAAGGACTGTCTCCCTAATGCTGTATATAAGGACAGTCTCCCTAATGCTGTATATAAAGGACAGTCTCCCTAATGCTGTATATAAAGACAGTCTCCCTAATGCTGTATATAAAGGACAGTCTCCCTAATGCTGTATATAAAGGACTGTCTCCCTAATGCTGTATATAAAGGACTGTCTCCCTAATGCTGTATATAAAGGACATCTCCCTAATGCTGTATATAAAGACAGTCTCCCTAATGCTGTATATAGAAGCACAGTCTCCCTAATGCTGTATATAAAGGACAGTCTCCCTAATGCTGTATATAAAGACAGTCTCCCTAATGCTGTATATAAAGGACTGTCTCCCTAATGCTGTATATAAAGGACTGTCTCCCTAATGCTGTATATAAAGGACTGTCTCCCTAATGCTGTATATAAAGACTGTCTCCCTAATGCTGTATATAAAGACAGTCTCCCTAATGCTGTATATAAAGACAGTCTCCCTAATGCTGTATATAAGGACTGTCTCCCTAATGCTGTATATAAGGACTGTCTCCCTAATGCTGTATATAAAGACAGTCTCCCTAATGCTGTATATAAAGACAGTCTCCCTAATGCTGTATATAAAGGACAGTCTCCCTAATGCTGTATATAAAGACTGTCTCCCTAATGCTGTATATAAAGACTGTCTCCCTAATGCTGTATATAAAGGACTGTCTCCCTAATGCTGTATATAAAGGACTGTCTCCCTAATGCTGTATATAAAGACAGTCTCCCTAATGCTGTATATAAAGGACAGTCTCCCTAATGCTGTATATAAAGACAGTCTCCCTAATGCTGTATATAAAGGACAGTCTCCCTAATGCTGTATATAAAGACAGTCTCCCTAATGCTGTATATAAGGACAGTCTCCCTAATGCTGTATATAAAGACAGTCTCACTAATGCTGTATATATAGGACAGTCACAGTTCCCTAATGCTGTATATAAAGACAGTCTCCCTAATGCTGTATATAAAGACTGTCTCCCTAATGCTGTATATAAAGGACTGTCTCCCTAATGCTGTATATAAAGGACTGTCTCCCTAATGCTGTATATAAAGACAGTCTCCCTAATGCTGTATATAAAGACAGTCTCCCTAATGCTGTATATAAAGGACAGTCTCCCTAATGCTGTATATAAAGACAGTCTCCCTAATGCTGTATATAAAGGACTGTCTCCCTAATGCTGTATATAAAGCAGTCTCCCTAATGCTGTATATAAAGGACAGTCTCCCTAATGCTGTATATAAAGACAGTCTCCCTAATGCTGTATATAAAGACAGTCTCCCTAATGCTGTATATAAAACAGTCTCCCTAATGCTGTATATAAAGGACTGTCTCCCTAATGCTGTATATAAAGACAGTCTCCCTAATGCTGTATATAAAGACAGTCTCCCTAATGCTGTATATAAAGGACTGTCTCCCTAATGCTGTATATAAAGGACTGTCTCCCTAATGCTGTATATAAAGACAGTCTCCCTAATGCTGTATATAAAGACAGTCTCCCTAATGTTGTATATAAAGGACTGTCTCCCTAATGCTGTATATAAAGACAGTCTCACTAATGCTGTATATAAAGACAGTCTCACTAATGTTGTATATAAAGGACTGTCTCCCTAATGCTGTATATAAAGACAGTCTCCCTAATGCTGTATATAAAGACAGTCTCACTAATGTTGTATATAAAGGACGCTCTCCCTAATGCTGTATATAAAGGACAGTCTCCCTAATGCTGTATATAAAGGACTGTCTCCCTAATGCTGTATATAAAGGATGCTCTCCCTAATGCTGTATATAAAGGACAGTCTCCCTAATGTTGTATATAAAGTATGATATCCCTAATGCTGTAAATAAAGGATGCTCTCCCTAATGCTGTATATAAAGGACAGTCTCCCTAATGTTATATATAAAGGACAGTCTCCCTAATGTTGTATATAAAGGACGCTCTCACTAATGTTGTATATAAATGACAGTCTCCCCAATGCTGTATATAAAGGACAGTTTCCCTAATGTTGTACATAAAGGACTGTCTCCCTAATGTTGTATATTATGGACAGTCTCCCTAATGTTGTATATAAAGGACGCTCTCACTAATGTTGTATATAAAGGACGTTCTCACTAATGCTGTATATAAAGGAAGCTCTCCCTAATGCTGTATATAAAGGACGCTCTCCCTGATGCTGTATATAAAGGATGCTCTCCGTAATGCTGTATATAAAGACAGTCTCACTATTGTTGTATATAAAGACAGTCTCACTAATGTTGTATATAAAGGATGGTCTCCCTAATGCTGTATATAAAGGACGCTCTCCCTAATGCTGTATATAAAGGACGCTCTCCCTAATGTTGTATATAAAGACAGTCTCCCTAATGCTGTATATAAAGGATGCTCTCCCTAATGTTGTATATAAAGGATGCTCTCCCTAATGCTGTATATAAGGGACAGTCTCCCTAATGTTGCATATAAAGGATGCTCTCCCTAATGCTGTATATAATGGATGCTCTCCCTAATGTTGTATATAAAGGATGCTCTCCCTAATGCTGTAAATAGAGGATGCTCTCCCTAATGCTGTATATATGGGACACTTTCCCTAATGCTATATATAAAGGATGCTCTCCCTAATGCAGTATATTAAGGATGCTCTCCCTAATGCTGTATATAAAGGATGCTCTCCCTAATGCTGTATATAAAGGACACTCTCCCTAATGCTGTATATAAAGGACGTTCTCACTAATGTTGTATATAAAGGACAATCTCCCTAATGCTGTATATAAAGACAGTCTCCCTAATGCTGTATATAAAGGACATTCTCCCTAATGCTGTATATAAAGACTGTCTCCCTAATGTTGTATATAAAGGACAGTCTCCCTAATGCTGTATATAAAGGACACTCTCCCTAATGCTGTATGTAAAGGACAGTCTCCCTAATGCTGTATATAAAGGACGCTCTCCCTAATGCTGTATATAAAGGATGCTCTCCCTAATGTTGTATATAAAGGACAGTCTCCCTAATGCTGTATATAAAGGATGCTCTCCCTAATGTTGTATATAAAGGACAGTCTCACTAATGCTGTATATAAAGGACACTCTCCCTAATGCTGTATATAAAGACAGTCTCCCCAATGCTGTATATAAAGGATGTTCTCACTAATGATTTATAAAAAGGACAGTCTCCCTAATGTTGTATATAAAGAGAGTCTCCCTAATGCTGTATATAAAGGACTGTCTCCCTAATGCTGTATATAAAGGACAGTCTCCCTAATGCTGTATATAAAGACAGTCTCCCTAATGCTGTATATAAAGGACTGTCTCCCTAATGCTGTATATAAAGACAGTCTCCCTAATGCTGTATATAAAGGACTGTCTCCCTAATGCTGTATATAAATGACTGTCTCCCTAATGCTGTATATAAAGACAGTCTCCCTAATGTTGTATATAAAGGACTGTCTCCCTAATGCTGTATATAAAGACAGTCTCCCTAATGTTGTATATAAAGGACTGTCTCCCTAATGCTGTATATAAAGACAGTCTCCCTAATGTTGTATATAAAGGACGTTCTCCCTAATGCTGTATATAAAGGACGTTCTCCCTAATGCTGTATATAATGGATGCTCTCCCTAATACTGTATATAAAGGATGCTCTCCCTAATGCTGTATATAAAGGACGTTCTCACTAATGTTGTATATAAAGGACAATCTCCCTAATGCTGTATATAAAGACAATCTCGCTAATGCTCTATATAAAGGATGTCTCCCTAATGTTGTATATAAAGGACACTCTCCCTAATGTTGTATATAAAGGATGCTCTCCCTAATGCTGTATATAAAGGACGCTCTCCCTAATGCTCTATATAAAGGATGCTCTCACTAATGCTGTATATAAAGGACGCTCTCCCTAATGCTCTATATAAAGGATCCTCTCCCTAATGTTGTATATAAAGGATGCTCTCGATAATGCTGTATATAAAGGATGCTCTCCCTAATGCTGTATATAAAGGACGTTCTCCCTAATGCTGTATATAAAGGATGCTCTCCCTAATGCTGTATATAACGGATGCTCTCCCTAATGCTGTATATAAAGGATGCTCTCCCTAATGCTGTATATAACGGATGCTCTCCCTAATGTTGTATATAAAGGATGCTCTCCCTAATGCTGTATATATAGGATGCTCTCCCTAATGCTGTATATAAAGGACGCTCTCCCTAATGCTGTATAAAAAGGATGCTCTCCCTAATGCTGTATATAAAGGATGCTCTCCCTAATGCTGTATATAACGGATGCTCTCCCTAATGTTGTATATAAAGGATGCTCTCCCTAATGCTGTATATAAAGGACAGTCTCCCTAATGCTGTATGTAAAGGACGCTCTCCCTAATGCTGTATATAAAGGATGCTCTCCCTAATGCTGTATATAAAGGACGCTCTCCAAAATGCTGTAAATAAAGGATGCTCTCCCCAATGCTGTATATAAAGGACAGTCTCCCTAATGTTGTATATAAAGGACAGTCTCCCTAATGTTGTATATATAGGACAGTCTCCCTAATGCTGTATATAAAGGACGCTCTCCCTAATGCTGTATATAAAGGACGCTCTCCCTAATGCTGTATATAAAGGACGCTCTCCCTAATGTTGTATATAAAGACAGTCTCCCTAATGCTGTATATAAACGATGCTCTCCCTAATGTTGTATGTAAAGGATGCTCTCCCTAATGCTGTATATAAGGGACAGTCTCCTTAATGTTGCATATATAGGATGCTCTCCCTAATGTTGTATATAAAGGATGCTCTCCCTAATGCTGTATATAAGGCACAGTTTCCCTAATGCTATATATAAAGGATGCTCTCCCTAATGCTGTATATTAAGGATGCTCTCCCTAATGCTGTATATAAAGGATGCTCTCCCTAATGCTGTATATAAAGGACACTCTCCCTAATGCTGTATATAAAGGACGTTCTCACTAATGCTGTATATAAAGACTGTCTCCCTAATGTTGTATATAAAGGACAGTCTCCCTAATGCTGTATATAAAGACTGTCTCCCTAATGTTGTATATAAAGGACAGTCTCCCTAATGCTGTATATAAAGGACACTCTCCCTAATGCTGTATGTAAAGGACAGTCTCCCTAATGCTGTATATAAAGGACGCTCTCCCTAATGCTGTATATAAAGGATGCTCTCCCTAATGTTGTATATAAAGGACAGTCTCCCTAATGCTGTATATAAAGGACAGTCTCCCTAATGCTGTATATAAAGGATGCTCTCCCTAATGTTGTATATAAAGGACAGTCTCCCTAATGCTGTATGTAAAGGACAGTCTCCCTAATGCTGTATATAAAGGACGCTCTCCCTAATGCTGTATATAAAGATGCTCTCCCTAATATTGTATATAAAGGACAGTCTCACTAATGCTGTATATAAAGGACACTCTCCCTAATGCTGTATGTAAAGGACAGTCTCCCTAATGATGTATATAAAGGACGCTCTCCCTAATGCTGTATATAAAGGACGCTATCCCTAATGCTGTATATAAAGGACGCTCTCCCTAATGTTGTATATAAAGACAGTCTCCCTAATGCTGTATATAAAGGATTCTCTCCCTAATGCTGTATATAAAGGACGTTCTCACTAATGTTGTATATAAATGACAATCTCCCTAATGCTGTATATAAAGACAGTCTCGCTAATGCTCTATATAAAGGATGCTCTCCCTAATGTTGTATATAAAGGACACTCTCCCTAATGTTGTATATAAAGGATGCTCTCCCTAATGCTGTATATAAAGGACGCTCTCCCTAATGCTCTATATAAAGGATGCTCTCACTAATGCTGTATATAAAGGACGCTCTCCCTAATGCTCTATATAAAGGATGCTCTCCCTAATGTTGTATATAAAGGATGCTCTCCATAATGCTGTATATAAAGGATGCTCTCCCTAATGCTGTATATAAAGGACGTTCTCCCTAATGCTGTATATAAAGGATGCTCTCCCTAATGCTGTATATAACGGATGCTCTCCCTAATGCTGTATATAAAGGATGCTCTCCCTAATGCTGTATATAAAGGACAGTCTCCCTAATGCTGTATGTAAAGGACGCTCTCCCTAATGCTGTATATAAAGGATGCTCTCCCTAATGCTGTATATAAAGGACGCTCTCCCTAATGCTGTATATAAAGGATGCTCTCCCTAATGCTGTATATAAAGGACAGTCTCCCTAATGTTGTATATAAAGGACAGTCTCCCTAATGTTGTATATATAGGACAGTCTCCCTAATGCTGTATATAAAGGACGCTCTCCCTAATGCTGTATATAATATACGCTCTCCCTAATGCTGTATATAAAGGACGCTCTCCCTAATGTTGTATATAAAGACAGTCTCCCTAATGCTGTATATAAATGATGCTCTCCCTAATGTTGTATATAAAGGATGCTCTCCCTAATGCTGTATATAAGGGACAGTCTCCCTAATGTTGCATATAAAGGATGCTCTCCCTAATGCTGTATATAAAGGATGCTCTCCCTAATGTTGTATATAAAGGATGCTCTCCCTAATGCTGTAAATAGAGGATGCTCTCCCTAATGCTGTATATAAGGGACAGTTTCCCTAATGCTATGTATAAAGGATGCTCTCCCTAATGCTGTATATTAAGGATGCTCTCCCTAATGCTGTATATAAAGGATGCTCTCCCTAATGCTGTATATAAAGGACACTCTCCCTAATGCTGTATATAAAGGACGTTCTCACTAATGTTGTATATAAAGGACAATCTCCCTAATGCTGTATATAAAGACTGTCTCCATAATGTTGTATATAAAGGACAGTCTCCCTAATGCTGTATATAAAGACTGTCTCCCTAATGTTGTATATAAAGGACAGTCTCCCTAATGCTGTATATAAAGGACACTCTCCCTAATGCTGTATGTAAAGGACAGTCTCCCTAATGCTGTATATAAAGGACGCTCTCCCTAATGCTGTATATAAAGGATGCTCTCCCTAATGTTGTATATAAAGGACAGTCTCCCTAATGCTGTATATAAAGGACAGTCTCCCTAATGCTGTATATAAAGGACGCTCTCCCTAATGCTGTATATAAAGGACAGTCTCCCTAATGCTGTATATAAAGGACAGTCTCCCTAATGCTGTATATAAAGGACGCTCTCCCTAATGCTGTATATAAAGGATGCTCTCCCTAATGCTGTATATAAAGGACAGTCTCACTAATGCTGTATATAAAGGACACTCTCCCTAATGCTGTATATAAAGACAGTCTCCCTAATGCTGTATATAAAGGACGCTCTCCCTAATGCTGTATATAAAGGACGCTATCCCTAATGCTGTATATAAAGGACGCTCTCCCTAATGTTGTATATAAAGACAGTCTCCCTAATGCTGTATATAAAGGATGCTCTCCCTAATGTTGTATATAAAGGATGCTCTCCCTAATGCTGTAGATAAGGGACAGTCTCCCTTATGTTGCATATAAAGGATGCTCTCCCTAATGCTGTATATAAAGGATGCTCTCCCTAATGTTGTATATAAAGGATGTTCTCCCTAATGCTGTAAATAGAGGATGCTCTCCCTAATGCTGTATATAAGAGACACTTTCCCTAATGCTATATATAAAGGATGCTCTCCCTAATGCTGTATATTAAGGATGCTCTCCCTAATGCTGTATATAAAGGACGTTCTCCCTAATGTTGTATATAAAGGATGCTCTCCCTAATGCTGTATATAAAGGACAGTCTCCCTAATGTTGTATATAAAGGACAGTCTCCCTAATGCTGTATGTAAAGGACAGTCTCCCTAATGCTGTATATAAAGGACGCTCTCCCTAATGCTGTATATAAAGGATGCTCTCCCTAATGCTGTATATAAAGGATGCTCTCCCTAATGCTGTATATAAAGGACGTTCTCACTAATGTTGTATATAAAGGACAAACTCCCTAATGCTGTATATAAAGACAGTCTCCCTAATGTTTTATATAAAGGACAGTCTCCCTAATGCTGTATATAAAGGACACTCTCCCTAATGCTGTATGTAAAGGACAGTCTCCCTAATGCTGTATATAAAGGACGCTCTCCCTAATGCTGTATATAAAGGATGCTCTCCCTAATGTTGTATATAAAGGACAGTCTCCCTAATGCTGTATATAAAGGATGCTCTCCCTAATGTTGTATATAAAGGACAGTCTCACTAATGCTGTATATAAAGGACACTCTCCCTAATGCTGTATGTAAAGGACAGTCTCACTAATGTTGTATATAAAGGACGCTCTCCCTAATGATGTATATAAAGGATTCTCTCCCTAATGCTGTATATAAAGGACGCTCTCCCTAATGCTGTATATAAAGGATGCTCTCCCTAATGCTGTATATAAAGGACAGTCTCCCTAATGTTGTATATAAAGGACAGTCTCCCTAATGTTGCATATAAAGGACAGTCTCCCTAATGCTGTATATAAAGGACGCTCTCCCTAATGCTGTATATAAAGGACGTTCTCCCTAATGTTGTATATAAAGGACGCTCTCCCTAATGCTGTATATAAAGGATGCTCTACCTAATGCTGTATATAAAGGATAGTCTCCCTAATGTTGTATATAAAGGACAGTCTCCCTAATGCTGTATATAAAGACAGTCTCCCTAATGCTGTATATAAAGACAGTCTCCCCAATGCTGTATATAAAGACAGTCTCCTAATGCTGTATATAAAGGACGCTCTCCCTAATGCTGTATATAAAGGACAGTCTCCCTAATGTTGTATATAAAGGACAGTCTCCCTAATGTTGTATATAAAGGATGCTCTCCCTAATGTTGTATATAAAGGACAGTCTCCCTAATGCTGTATATAAAGGATGCTCTCCCTAATGTTGTATATAAAGGACAGTCTCACTAATGCTGTATATAAAGGACACTCTCCCTAATGCTGTATATAAAGGACAGTCTCCCTAATGCTGTATATAAAGGACGCTCTCCCTAATGCTGTATATAAAGGATACTCTCCCTAATGCTGTATATAAAGGACGCTCTCCCTAATGCTGTATATAAAGGATGCTCTCCCTAATGCTGTATATAAAGGACAGTCTCCCTAATGTTGTATATAAAGGACAGTCTCCCTAATGTTGTATAAGGACAGTCTCCCTAATGCTGTATATAAAGGACCTCTCCCTAATGCTGTATATAAAGGACGCTCTCCCTAATGCTGTATATAAAGGACGCTCTCCCTAATGCTGTATATAAAGGATGCTCTCCCTAATGCTGTATATAAAGGACGTCTCCCTAATGCTGTATATAAAGGACAGTCTCCCTAATGCTGTATATAAGGACAGTCTCCCTAATGCTGTATATAAAGACAGTCTCCCTAATGCTGTATATAAAGACAGTCTCCCTAATGCTGTATATAAAGGACGCTCTCCCTAATGCTGTATATAGGACAGTCTCCCTAATGTTGTATATAAAGGACAGTCTCCCTAATGTTGTATATAAAGGAAGCTCTCCCTAATATTGTATATAAAGACAGTCTCCCTAATGCTGTATATAAAGGATGTTCTCACTAATGATTTATAAAAAGGACAGTCTCCCTAATGTTGTATATAAAGGACAGTCTCCCTAATGCTGTATATAAATACAGACTCCCCAATGCTGTATATAAAGACAGTCTCCCTAATGTTGTATATAAAGACAGTCTCCCTAATGCTGTATATAAAGGATGTTCTCACTAATGATTTATAAAAAGGACAGTCTCCCTAATGTTGTATATAAAGACAGTCTCCCCAATGCTGTATATAAAGGACAGTCTCCCTAATGCTGTATATAAAGACAGTCTCCCTAATGCTGTATATAAAGGACTGTCTCCCTAATGCTGTATATAAAGGACAGTCTCCCTAATGCTGTATATAAAGGACAGTCTCCCCAATGCTGTACATAAAGGACAGTCTCCCTAATGCTGTATATAAAGACAGTCTCCCTAATGCTGTATATAAAGGACTGTCTCCCTAATGCTGTATATAAAGGACAGTCTCCCTAATGCTGTATATAAAGACAGTCTCCCTAATGCTGTATATAAAGGATGCTCTCCCTAATGCTGTATATAAAGGACTGTCTCCCTAATGCTGTATATAAAGACGGTCTCCCTAATGTTGTATATAAAGGACTGTCTCCCTAATGCTGTATATAAAGTCAGTCTCACTAATGTTGTATATAAAGGACTGTCTCCCTAATGCTGTATATAAAGACAGTCTCCTAATGCTGTATATAAAGGACGTTCTCCCTAATGTTGTATATAAAGACAGTCTCCCTAATGCTGTATATAAAGGATGCTCTCCCTAATGTTGTATATAAAGGACAGTCTCCCTAATGCTGTATATAAAGGATGCTCTCCCTAATGTTGTATATAAATGACAGTATCACTAATGCTGTATATAAAGGACACTCTCCCTAATGCTGTATATAAAGTACGCTCTCCCTAATGTTGTATATAAAGGATGCTCTCCCTAATGCTGTATATCAAGGACGCTCTCCCTAATGCTGTATATAAAGGATGCTCTCCCTAATGCTGTATATAAAGGACAGTCTCCCTAATGCTGTATATAAAGGACAGTCTCCCTAATGTTGTATATAAAGGACAGTCTCCCTAATGTTGTATATAAAGGACAGTCTCCCTAATGCTGTATATAAAGGACGCTCTCCCTAATGCTGTATATAAAGGACGCTCTCCCTAATGCTGTATATAAAGGACACTCTCCCTAATGCTGTATATAAAGACAGTCTCCCTAATGCTGTATATAAAGGACGCTCTCCCTAATGCTGTATATAAAGGATGCTCTCCCTAATGCTGTATATAAAGGACACTCTCCCTAATGCTGTATATAAAGGATGCTCTCCCTAATGCTGTATATAAAGGACAGTCTCCCTAATGTTGTATATAAAGGACAGTCTCAATAATGTTGTATATAAAGGACAGTCTCCCTAATGCTGTATATAAAGGACAGTCTCCCTAATGCTGTATATAAAGGACGCTCTCCCTAATGCTGTATATAAAGGACACTCTCCCTAATGCTGTATATAAAGGACACTCTCCCTAATGTTGTATATAAAGACAGTCTCCCTAATGCTGTATATAAAGGACGCTCTCCCTAATGCTGTATATAAAGGACGCTCTCCCTAATGCTGTATATAAAGACAGTCTCCCTAATGCTGTATATAAATGACTGTCTCCCTAATGCTGTATATAAAGGACTGTCTCCCTAATGCTGTATATAAAGGACTGTCTCCCTAATGCTGTATATAAAGACAGTCTCCCTAATGCTGTATATAAAGGACTGTCTCCCTAATGCTGTATATAAAGACAGTCTCCCTAATGCTGTATATAAAGGACAGTCTCCCTAATGCTGTATATAAAGACAGTCTCCCTAATGCTGTATATAAAGGATGTCTCCCTAATGCTGTATATAAAGACAGTCTCCCTAATGCTGTATATAAAGGACAGTCTCCCTAATGCTGTATATAAAGACAGTCTCCCTAATGCTGTATATAAAGACAGTCTCCCTAATGCTGTATATAAAGGACAGTCTCCCTAATGCTGTATATAAAGACACTCTCCCTAATGCTGTATATAAAGGACA
>CM026397.1:71598634-71644299 GCA_014843695.1 Archivesica marissinica
GGTGTTTGCTACTGCCTCCGCGGAGTAGAGACTATTGGGTATTGGGGTGCTAGACCCTCCGCGGAGTGATACTTTAGTTATTGGGGTTGATACTGGAGCTCTCCGCGGAGTGATACGATTGGTGATTGATTTGCTACTGACCCTCTTACAAATCTGCATCCTGGCTGAGGATATGTATATTGTATATGTATTTGTTATATTATGAATATCTCTTTAATGTTACAAATCTGCATCCTGACTGAGGATATGTATATTGTATATGTATTTTCTATATTCTATATTATGAATATCTTTTACTGTTACAAATCTGCATCCTGGCTGAGGAGATGTACATTGTATATGTATTTGTTATATTATGAATGTCTCTTACAGCTACAAATCTGCATCCTGACTGAGGAGATGTACATTGTATATGTATTTGTTATATTATGAATGTCTCTTTACTGTTGCAAATCTGCATCCTGGCTGAGGAGATGTATATTGTATATGTATTTACTATATTATGAATGTCTTTTACTGTTGCAAATCTGCATCCTGAATATATGAAATAAAACTTGAAATTAATATAAAAAGGTTTAATTCTTGATGCTACAGTTGTTGATAGTACGCGAAAGTGTAACAGTTACACACTGACCATGGTTGTTACACACTGACCATAGCTGTTACACACTGACCATAACTGTTACACACTGACCATAGCTGTGAACATATTATAGCATGTTATTTAGAAATTACCCTCTTCACGGCAGTGGTGTGTGAGTTATAAACATACACAATTACCCTCTTCACGGCAGTGGTGTGTGAGCTATAAATACACAATTACCCTCTTCACGGCAGTGGTGTGTGAGTTATAAACATACACAATTACCCTCTTCACGGCAGTGGTGTGTGAGCTATAAACATACACAATTACCCTCTTCACGGCAGTGGTGTGTGAGCTATAAATACACAATTACCTCTTCACGCAGTGGTGTGTGAGCTATAAACATACACAATTACCCTCTTCAAGGCAGTGGTGTGTGAGCTATAAACATACACAATTACCCTCTTCACGGCAGTGGTGTGTGAGCTATAAATACACAATTACCCTCTTCACGGCAGTGGTGTGTGAGCTATATAAATACACAATTACCCTCTTCACGGCAGTGGTGTGTGAGCTATAAACATACACAATTACCCTCTTCACGGCAGTGGTGTGTGAGCTATAAATACACAATTACCCTCTTCACGGCAGTGGTGTGTGAGCTATAAACATACACAATTACCCTCTTCACGGCAGTGGTGTGTGAGCTATAAACATACACAATTAGCTGGTTGTATAATTAATTAAAGTATGTCCGTCAACCTGTATCAACTACAGCTTAGACTCACAAGATCGAAATCTACATTTCCTTGCACTCTACATTGGTTTTGACGTCTGTAATCGTGATAATTTCAAACCACATGCGCAATGTTTGTTAGTGTATCCTGTGAAAGGACATGTTTTTCTTGTTAATGTTGTTTTTGTAACTGTTTCAACACATGTCACGGATGGGCTCGGCGGGTAAATGGGTAGATGGTTTCTGCAGATATTACCAGCTAACAAGTGTCACCCAGAGTTCGCTAACAACTAAATGCTTTAAAATTGTTATTTGTATTGCTTGATTGAATTCTAAAATAATACTGATATACAACAGTACATGTACCTACATTTAATAACATTGATAGATTTTGATTTTCATTTCGCATTTGTACCAATGCTATGTAGGTACATGTAAACTATTTTGGAGCAGATCGCTTACGGAAATAATATAAACATGTTTTTAAAAATTAAATTTTAAATGAGAGCAGTTCATAGAGCATTCTGTATTTCATAAAATACTCAACTGAACAGTTTATAAAGACAAATAATTCTGAGTCTTGGATAGTCTTGACATCATATTTTGTTTAGTGGAATTTGGATATATAAAATGTCGAAGGAACAATTTCGTTCTTCTCTCAGGGACGCGGAGAGTGTGGCGTCCTTTGATTCCACCGGGAAACAGAAAAGTTTCCGCCGTCTCTTTACGAGATTTGCCGAGAAGACATCCATGCAGGGAGTACCGTACATTAACATGGCGAAATTTTGGTGGGCGAAACTAATCTGGGCTATGCTATTGTCGCTAGCCATTGTTGTCATGGTCTTACATTTATGGTATTTATTCGACCAGTGGTACTCCTGGCCGAAAACCACAAAAATAGCACTCGGATTTGATAATCTGGCCTTTCCGCAGGTTACAATATGCAATGCAAATGTTCTACACAAAAACCGTTTCGATAAATTTAATGGAGCGGATAAACTTAAATTGCTTGTTGACGATCTAAAACCAGAGAGACTTGTACCAGACCAGTTTGACGACAACTACGATCCTTACGCTCGTAATGGGGTTGATCAACAAGATGGGAATGAACAAAATGGAAAGCAGTCGCCAACAGATGGAGGGACAGGACAAAATGGAAACCAGTCGCCAACAGATGGAGGGACAGGACAAAATGGAAACCAGTCGCCAACAGATGGAGGGACAGGACAAAATGGAAACCAGTCGCCAACAGATGGAGGGACAGGACAAAATGGAAACCAGTCGTCAACAGATGGAGGGACAGGACAAAATGGAAAGCAGTCGCCAACAAATGGAGGAACAGGACAAACTGGAAATCAGTCGACAACAGATGGTGGGACCGGACAAAGTAGCAATAAGTCGACAACAGATGGTGGGACAGGACGAACTGGAAATCAGTCGCAAACCAATGGAAGGACGGGACAAAATGGAAATCAGACGACAACAGATGGAGGGACCGGACAAAATGGAAATCAGACGACAACAGATGGAGGGACAGGACAAAATGGAAATCAGACGACAACAGATGGAGGGACTGGACAAAATGGAAATCAGACGACAACAGATGGAGGGACCGGGGAAAATGGAGATCAGTCGCCAACAGATGGAAGACCCGGACAAAATAGAAATCAGACGACAACAGATGGAGGGACAGGACAAAATGGAAATCAGACGACAACATATGGAGGGACAGGACAACATAGAAATCAGACGACAACAGATGGAAGGACGGTTCACAATGGAAATAAGTCGACAACAGATGGAGGGACAGGACAAAATGGAGGTCAGACGACAACAGATGGAGGGACAGGACACAATGGAAATAAGTCGACAACAGATGGAGGGACGGGACAAAATGGAGGTCAGACGACCACAGATGGAGGGACGGGACCAAATGGAAACCAGTCGACAACAGATGGCGGGACGGGACAAACTGGGATCAGACGACAACAGATGGAAGGACGGGACAAAATGGAAATCAGACGACAACAGATGGAGGGACCGGACAAAATGGAAATCAGACGACAACAGATGGAGGGACAGGACAAAATGGAAATCAGACGACAACAGATGGAGGGACTGGACAAAATGGAAATCAGTCGCCAACAAATGGAGGAACAGGACAAACTGGAAATCAGTCGACAACAGATGGTGGGACCGGACAAAGTAGCAATAAGTCGACAACAGATGGTGGGACAGGACGAACTGGAAATCAGTCGCAAACCAATGGAAGGACGGGACAAAATGGAAATCAGACGACAACAGATGGAGGGACCGGACAAAATGGAAATCAGACGACAACAGATGGAGGGACAGGACAAAATGGAAATCAGACGACAACAGATGGAGGGACTGGACAAAATGGAAATCAGTCGCCAACAAATGGAGGAACAGGACAAACTGGAAATCAGTCGACAACAGATGGTGGGACCGGACAAAGTAGCAATAAGTCGACAACAGATGGTGGGACAGGACGAACTGGAAATCAGTCGCAAACCAATGGAAGGACGGGACAAAATGGAAATCAGACGACAACAGATGGAGGGACCGGACAAAATGGAAATCAGACGACAACAGATGGAGGGACAGGACAAAATGGAAATCAGACGACAACAGATGGAGGGACTGGACAAAATGGAAATCAGACGACAACAGATGGAGGGACCGGGGAAAATGGAGATCAGTCGCCAACAGATGGAAGACCCGGACAAAATAGAAATCAGACGACAACAGATGGAGGGACAGGACAAAATGGAAATCAGACGACAACATATGGAGGGACAGGACAACATAGAAATCAGACGACAACAGATGGAAGGACGGTTCACAATGGAAATAAGTCGACAACAGATGGAGGGACAGGACAAAATGGAGGTCAGACGACAACAGATGGAGGGACAGGACACAATGGAAATAAGTCGACAACAGATGGAGGGACGGGACAAAATGGAGGTCAGACGACCACAGATGGAGGGACGGGACCAAATGGAAACCAGTCGACAACAGATGGCGGGACGGGACAAACTGGGGATCAGACGACAACAGATGGAAGGACGGGACAAAATGGAGTTCAGACGACAACAGATGGAGGGACGGGACAAAATGGAGGTCAGACGACAACAGATGGAGGGACGGGACAAAATGGAAACCAGACGACAACAGATGGAGGGACCGGACAAAATGGAGATCAGACGACAACAGATGGAGGGACGGGACAAAATGGAAGTCAGACGACAACAAATGGAGGGACGGGACAAAATGGAGATCAGACGACAACATATGGAGGGACGGGACAACATGGAAGTCAGACGACAACAAATGGAGGGACGGGACAAAATGGAGATCAGACGACAACAGATGGAGGGACGGGACAAAATGGAAGTCAGACGACAACAAATGGAGGGACGGGACAAAATGGAGATCAGACGACAACAGATAGAGGGACCGGACAAAATGGAGATCAGTCGCCAACAGATGGAGGGACAGGACAAAATGGAGATGGAAGACCAGGACAAAATGGAAATAATTCGCGAACAGATGGAAGACCCAGACAAAATGGAAATAATACACCAACAGATGGACAAAATACAGCACCAAACGTGAGTAAATGTTTAATCCGGAGATATTCTGAAACACAAACATATATGATTTCTCCTAGTAACACATAATGTATTCATTTATATACAGAATTTAACCGGGAACCAAGTATACGAGTTTACGCAATAGTTCACGTTTTGGCTTGGATGTGTGGATGGATGGACGGACTGGCGAACTGGCGGGCGGACGGGCGTACTGACGGATGGATGGATGGGTGGATGGATGCTCTACTTCAATTACTGTTCCATTAGATAAATAATATTCTTATTTTATTTAATATACAATGTATGCCTGCCACTACTTACATGTTCCCCGTATATCACTAAGTTCAACATACTCTAATGGGAAGAAGGGCCAATAAATAATGTTGTTCGTAACTTGAGGCCCAACCCATTTGGTTTTGCTCTTACTATAATTGTATAATAACAATAATAATAATAATAATAATAATAATTAATAATACTTTATTTTATGAAAGAACTCATTTAACAAAAGTTAATCTACCATGAGGCCCTCAACATATATACAAATCAAATGCAATCAAAAGATAGGACTATAAGTGAAAACTACACATTTACATAATTGGAATTATATAGTAATGTAGTTTGTGTTTATTGTATACATGCATATAGCAATAACATATGATTAAACTAAAACTGAATCGGTGACATGACATACGGAGTACTTTGTTGTACGGTATGAGTCAATGATAGTTTACATATACACGTATACATAATAATTCACAAAATATTCTCCGATCAAACAATGCCCATTTTCGTACAATTTGAAAATAAGAAATCAAATTTTATGTTGCATGTAGGACATGGTTAATTTTAGTTTAATGGTATTTTAATTATTGTTTTATTCACCTGTGGATATAAAACATTTCAACACAGAAACACTTGCCCTTGACTTGGGGCCTTCCAAAATGTAGACGGTGGTCGCCAGCTCGGACAGGTCGGCTTTCTCCGGGTACTCCAGTTTCCTCCCACATATAAGTTGCTATAGCTTGTTTCGCAATCGTTGTAAAAAAATAAATAAAGTTTATACTAACATGCTGGACATACACTGAATGGGGATTCAATGAATTTGGCCAATATTCTTTGATCAGCCTGTCACAAATTGCTGATAATTTGTATACTCTTTATATACATGTAATTTTTAAAATTATCCTCATGTTGATATGCATACATGTTTTGAGAGAAATAAAAAGTGTATTGCATTGCATTGTATTGTATTGTATTACATTGTATTGTATTGCATTGCATTGTATTGTATTGTATTGCATTGCATTGTATTGTATTGTATTGTATTGTATTGCATTGTATTGCATTGCATTGTATTGTATTGCATTGCATTGTATTGTATTGTATTGCATTGTATTGTATTGCATTGCATTGTATTGTATTGTATTGCATTGCATTGCATTGTATTGTATTGTATTGCATTGCATTGCATTGCATTGTATTGCATTGCATTGTATTATATTGTATTATATTGCATTTTATTGCATTGTATTGCATTTTATTGTATTGTATTGCATTTTATTGAATTGTATTGTATTGCATTTTATTGTATTGTATTGCATTGTATTGGATTGAATTGTATTGCATTTTATTGCATTGTATTGCATTTTATTGAATTGTATTGTATTGCATTTTATTGTATTGTATTTTATTTATTGCATTGTATTGCATTGCATTGTATTGCATTTTATTTTATTCATTATTTTATTGCATTGAATTGTATTGAATTGAATTGAATTGTATTGTATTGCATTGTATTGCATTTTATTGTATTGTATTGTATTGAATTGAATTGAATTGTATTGTATTGAATTGTATTGTATCATTTATTGTATTGTATTGTATTGCATCATTTATTGTATTGCATTTTATTGTATTGCATTTTATTGCATTGTATTGTATTGTATACGAACATGTTAATATCGATCACCATGGAAACTATATAGATCATCATGGAAACTATATCGATCACCATGGAAACTATATCGATCACCATGGAAACTATATCGATTACCATGGAAACTATATCGATCACCATGGAAACCATATCGATCACCATGGAAACGATATCGATCACCATGGAAACTATATCCATCACGATAGAAACTATATCGATCATTGATATATGCATAACATTGAAACTATATCGATTGCATCATTGAATTGTATTGATTTTATTGTATCATTTTATTGTATTGTATTGTATTGTATACGAACGTGATAATATCGATCACCATGGAAACTATATCGATCATCATGGAAACTATATCGATCACCATGGAAACTATATCGATCACCATGGAAACTATATCGATCACCATGGAAACTATATCGATCACCATGGAAACTATATCGATCACCATGGAAACTATATCGATCACCATGGAAACCATATCGATCACCATGGAAACTATATCGATGAAACTATATCGATCACCATGGAAACTATATCGATCACCATGGAAACTATATCGATCGCCATGGAAACTATATCGATCGCCATGGACACTATATCGATCATCAGTTACTCGCTCTTCATCAGTTACTTGTGTGTATGTTGTTTATTGACATATCTACTTATCGCCTGGTTATACAACAGGTGGGGCGTGACTAAGTTGGTTTATAATGGTTATTACAATGACTACTAAGGCAGTAAAGATAAACAACTTTAAATAAACATTTTTATAATTCACAATTTAGTTTGTCAACATAATCGAGTACAAGGAAACGTTTCGCCGACTTCGTACTTTTCAATATAGCAGCGTGTGAATGGGATGAAACTTAATTGTATATGTTTGGCGTTAAATTTGCATAGGGTAACACCATTTCCGACACAATGAATTTAGTACAAAACTAAAGGTTTAAACATCTACTTTCTGGTGATATGCATTTATATAGGTTGGAATCTTTTGAGCAAATTAATTAAGTATAAAAATAAACTTTATTTTATTTACAACGAAAGCGAAACAAGCTATAACAACTTATATGAATCACTCTCGTTGGCGCAGGTGAAAGCGTTCATGTGGTCATTCGTGTGGGAAGAAATCGGAGTACCCGAAAAAACCCACCTGTCTGATCTGGCGAGCACCGTACCATCTCACATACATCAATTACTTAGTGTTGACAGTACGCTTGATTGGTTTTCCTATTTGTTTTTGATAATCTTTGCATAGTTAGAATAGAACAACGAGGAAAGTTAAACAAACACACTCCTGTGACTCATAATTTGGAGATTTCGAACAAAACCGTAGGATGTATTTTTAGAAAAACATAGTATTTATACTGTTTCGTTGTATTAATACTGTTAATAATAATCTTTACACACATTCATTTATAACCAGGTTAATATAATCTATACAAAACATGTTTTCTTTAAATGAATAACTCCAGCAAACTGTTGCCCATGTATATGCACCATCTACAGGTAAATGGAAATGTGAGAGTAATACTGAACATATATGGCTGCCATTTTGAATATCTATGGGTAGTTATGACGTCATAGCTACATAAGAATTACTGTTAGCTAAAATAAAATAAAAACTTATGTAACTGACACAAATGTAAGTAAACTAAAAAAACAACCACGAATGTTTATTCGATATTCAATCTGTCATAAATACTTTATTTTATTTGCAGTGCGATTCTCAAAATTCATTCGCATTAATTTACGTTTTAGTTTGCTTTATTTTTCTGGATGAATGGGAATTTATGTGACAAGAATTACTACTATGTATTCGTATTATAGGTATTGTATAGGTATAGTGTCCAATTGTTTTGAGGGAACTAGTTCCAAGCTTTCACTGGTGTGCACATAGAAGTGATAGAGCTGGAACCCAGAAATGGCCAGGTCAATCTATTTACGTAGTTGAAATTCTGTAACAATAATTGGTTCCCATATGATTCGCAGATGTTCCAGCAGGAATGTGGTATATACTATTATATTGGACAGGAGTTTCGTGTTATTGTCCACATAGTTGCATTTAATTACTCTAAAGTATGCACTTTATAATGCATACATTCACTCAATACACTATCCGAGTGTGTATTATGCAGAGTGAGTTTTCAATCGTCCTTCTATTGTATATTATATGTATTCACTCAATACACTATCCGAGTGTATATTATGCAGAGTGAGTTTTCAATCGTCCTTCTATTACATATTTATATGTAATCGTGTTTCTTGTTAAGATTAGAATGAATATTTCTAAATGAAATCTAGTTTCGTTTTATTTCTATATAGATCAGGCGGAAGCGATTTGTGAATAACTACGACAGCATTAATTTCACGAAATATGATTCTAACTATAAGCCAGATGACGGAAGTCTATATACAGACTTCAACTCTCCGATAGACAGCAAGATGGCGCTCGACCGACTCTTCTCTGAATTGTACATGGACATTGAGAAGTAAGATTTGTTTTGTTTTCTATAGTGTATACCTGGTCCGCCTCCGTGGTCGAGTGGTTAAGGTCGCTGACTTGTATACCACTGTATATATCTTTGATGGAATCCTTCGTATTTCGTTTCCATGTAATACTAATCATGTAGTGTAGGTGTGCGTTTTCTATGTTCTCTAGTATAGTTTCCTAACACATGAAGTTTTCGGACGTTCATTGGCGATTTCAATGATTCATATAAGAAAGAAACGTCTATGTAGATATAATTCAATACATTTTAGAAAAGCGAGAAACAGAATGGGTCACCAGATAGAGGATATGTTGGTGGGTTGTACGTTCAATGGACGACAGTGTAACTCGAGGCAAGTACATGTAGTAAGCTTTGTGAATTGGACATTGACTATGCACACTATAGCCTTGCGCAACAAATCGTCTTTAATGCGAACATTTGATGCAAGGAAACAAGATAATCGATTGAAAAAACGTTAGCTCGCATTCAGTGAAATTCATTCATTGTTCTTGTTCCATTGAGTAAACTTTCCGCAGTAAAAAAGATAAGTTTAGATGGTCCGCCTCCGTGGTCGAGTGGTTAAGGTCGCTGACTTGTATACCACTGTAACCTATCATCACTGATGGTCACGGGTTAGAGCCCCGCTCAGAACGTGTTTCATTTATATGAAAAACTTGGCAGTTTCTTACGGAGATTGGTGCACCCAAGTACTGGTTAACCGCTGGAGCCTGTCCAGGAAATGTGTTGTTAGGTAAACTGCCCGCCGGCGATATAGCCCAAAATTGGTAGATAGATAGATAGATATGATAGATAGATAGATAGACGCAAAGGAAAGTAGATAAGATCTCTGACTCGTGTAAAGTAGCTAATTACATTGTTGTAGCGGACGACTTTGTACCACGTCTTGAATATTCATAATATAGCATTAAATGGTTCTGCAAATATTAGTAGCGTACATTGAAATTGTTTTTATTTCAAAATACTGTATTTTCCCATATTATATTCATTCCGTCTTACTTAATTGCAATAATGAAACAATACATTGAATCCAATCTCAACGCGGTCACCGGCGCTTTATATTATATGGGGACATGTCCATCCGTATAAGAATACTTGTTTACAAAATCACCAATAACTTTGAAAATACTATGATAAGCTTGAATATGAAAAATAGTTTTATTGTCTTCCATTTGAAGAAAAATAAAACTTAAAGAGAATGTATTCCAAATAGACAGCTACATGATCAATATACATTACATGATACTATTTTTGGAATTTTAGAATCTCTTTGAATTATTGCGTAAGACCTTGTATTGTAATGTCATAATTACTTATTTACGGCAATTATATAAAACAATTGTATTTCCTTCACACCAGCCTGTTTAAGCTCCATCAGACATCTGAATATGGCAACTGCTGGACAATATCATCAAATAGATTCACAGTTAGACGAGCCGGACCCAGTGGAGGTATGAGTTAATGATTTCTTCAGATAGATTCACAAGTAGTCGAGTCGGACCCAACAGAGGTATGATTTAATGATTTCTTCAGATATAGTCACAAGTAGACAAGTCGGACCAAACGGAGGAAGAAGTTAAGGATTACTTCAGATAGATTTACAAGTTCACGAACCAGACCAAGTGGAGGTAGGAGTTAATGATTACTTCATATAGATTCACAAGTAGACAAGCCGGTCCCAGTGGAGGTAGGAGTTAGTGTTTTCCTTCAGATATAGTCACAAGTAGACGAGCCGGTCCCATTGGAGGTAGGAGTTAGTGATTTCTTCAGATAGATTCACAAGTAGGCAAGCCGGTCCCAGTGGAGATAGGAGTTACTGATTTCTTCAGATAGATTCACAAGTAGGCAAGCCGGTCCCAGTGGAGATAGGAGTTACTGATTTCTTCAGATAGATTCACAAGTAGGCAAGCCGGTCCCAGTGGAGATAGGAATTACTGATTTCTTCACATAGATTCACAAGTAGGCAAGCCGGTCCCAGTGGAGATAGGAGTTACTGATTTTTTCACATAGATTCACAAGTAGGCGAAATGGCCAGGCGGAGGTAGGAGTTACTGATTTCTTCACATAGATTCACAAGAAGACGAGGTGGACCAAGCGGAGGTAGGAGATACTGATTTCTTCAGATAAATTCACAAGTAGACGAGCCGGACCAAGCGGAGGTAGGAGATACTGATTTCTTCAGATAGATTCACAAGTAGTCGAGCCGGTCCCAGCGGAGGCAGGAGTTAGTGATTTCTTCAGATAGATTCGCAGTTAGACGAGCCGGACTCAACAGAGGTGAATAGTTTGTTCAGACAGATTACTATTTGTTCCTGATTATTTAGTTAAATAAACGATTAATTATAGTAATATTTAGATATGTAAACCTGTGATTTAATATTCAGTCATTAATAGGTGATTATCACAATGTAATATTATATGAGGCTAGTTATATGTCTGTCTAATTTGACATTTCTGAATAATTGTGTTTCTCAGTTATTTGCCTCTAGATGTATATAAATCTGAACTGAATTCATACTCAATTCCGACAAACTGGGAGGGGATATTTGTAATTGCACCAATAATGACTTGACCCTATTTTCAGGGCTCTCCATTATTCTATTTTTGGAGACAAACGAATATCTGAAGGGGCTAACAACAGGATACGGTGCTCGAATTCAGATCCAGAAACGAAATGCGTACCCATTCCCCTTTGACGAGGGGACGTTCATTTCGGGATCAGTGGAAACTGACATCGGATTGAAAATGGTATGTTTATGGAAACTATATCACACACTGCAGATGCATGTGGCGTCCGTGGTCCAGTGGTAGAGCGTCGGATTTGGAATCGAATGGTCCCGGGTTCGATACTCGGTCAGGCCACGTATGTAGTGTCATTGAGCAAGGTACCTCACACACATTGCTTAGTACTGGTTAATCGCTTAGGTCGGCTAAGCCTGCTCAGGAAGACATGGCTAAGTCCCCGTGATGGGTTTGACATTAAAGGAACATACATACATATACATACACACATACATACATACATACATACATACATGAATGGGTCGCACTGAAATACTGGCGTTGTTTTACAGCATAGTTATTCAAATCGTAATTACACCAACACATTCGCCGTGGGATATTTGCTACCGGTTACCAACCATATGAGCAACGCCTCCTGAAGAGCTTAGACATTATAGATTGTGGAGGAGGATGGTGTAATAATACAGACAGAAACCCATTCCAGAGTCTCCGTTGGGTCGCTTGCGTGCACGGTGTAAAGCACCGACACGTGAACTCGGTTTAAAAGTCCCATCTGAAAGACTGTTAATATTATTACAATCAGACGGGGGATCGAGCCTGCGTTCCCTCGATTCGCAATACAATGTGTTAACCACTGGAGTACTGATCCGTCTGTCTGTTTGTCTGTATGCTACAAGTGAAAGGATATCAATATGTTGAAGAATAGTAATGGTATACGCATGCGCACTTATGCATACAGTTACTTAAGAAATAATAAGTATCAACCGTGGTATATCGCAGAACAACCCGAGTTTGAAGTTCTTATGCGTAGAAATATATCATATTTTATTTTGTCAAATAAAACTGTACAGAATAGTAACTGAAACGTTACTTAACAGAAAAACAAGACGGACACGAGTTTATCTGATTCTAAAAATAGCTCACTTCCGCGAATTCCCACGATAGTATTTACAAACTTCACGTGACTTTCATTCATAAAACTGTACACGCATTGTATAAATGGAATAGCCAAAACACGGTGCGCGCGCAGCATAGTTCAAGGTGGGTATATCGCAGAATAACCCGAGGTAGTTTTTCCTCTACAAGTATGTATGTTATTAGTTGGGTCGTATTAGAATTAATAATAATAATGTCAATATACGATACACTGTTGTTTCCAGTCCTTAGACTATATGTTTTCAGACCACGATAACGAGGTTGGCAGGATCTTATGGACGATGTGACGACGGAAAGGAATTCATGGAGTTGTACAACTTGACCTACACCAGAAGGGTAGCCGCCATTTTACATACCCCCCCCCCTACCCTCCACCTACCAAACCTTAATGAAATCTCATGAGATAAAAATATATGTAATTTTTTGGCTTAAAATCTACTTTACTACTGTTAAAAAAAGACGACTTTTCAAATCCGTGTGTTGTTATCATCCGTGTTTGTCGTTAGTTTAGTTTATACAAATTTATTTTAGCTCGATTGCGTAACAAGTTCTTACAACTTGTATTAATCACTCCCGAGACCCCATTCCTGGTGGAACCCGAGGGAGAGAGTAGTGGCAACGTGGAATTTAAATGCCTTACATAAGAGCACAATCATAACGGCTCCAGATGGCCTTTCGCACCTTGAGCGAACACACTACCACTGCGCTATCACGACTTCCACAGTGTGTGTCGTTATCACCCGTGTTTGTGTTTTCACGAGCTCCCGTGTAATTCGTTATGTGACAATGTGTGCTTACAAAATGAATGTATAAATACGTATTCTGTCTAGAATATGTAGATACGTACGTTATTAAAGTGTACACAAGAACACAACAACATTACACTTACATGTAGTGTATGCCTGCGTAGTCTCAGTTTCCCTCATTCTCCTCGATTAATTAATGTTCAATGTCCACCCAAGGAAAATGACATCCGAGTCCTATGCCTTTTCATTAGCTTCAGCCATAGTATGCAAGTCGGTTATTAACCTTGTACATCGGCCAGTCTGTGTACTATAAGAAAGGCATCCCATACACGAGAAACGCGTGTCCTCGTCGGTATACTATACTTTATATGGCATTTCCCACAACAAGTGGGTATGTTTGTGCTGGGACGTGAGTAAACCATGTATTATACTAGAGGACATAGAAAACGCACACCTACACTATATACTAGAGGACATATAAAACTCACACCTACATTATATACTAGAGGACATAGAAAACGCACACCTACATTATATACTAGAGGACATAGAAAACGCACACCTACATTATATACTAGAGGACATAGAAAATGCACACCTACATTATATACTAGAGGACATAGAAAACGCACACCTACATTATATACTAGAGGACATAGAAAACGTACACCTACATTATATGATTATTATTATTACATGAAATCGAAATACGAAGGATTCCATCAAAGATATATCATATCTTTATTACAAAACACAAACTGAACAACTAAACATATTCCAAACTGCTTAAATCTATGTATTTATAATAATAATAATAATAATAATAAAGACTTTATTTAACGAGAGTACTCATTTAAAAAAGTTAATCTACCATGAGGCCCTCAACATATATACAATCAAATGCAATCAAAAGATAGCACTATAAGTGAGCACTGCACATTGGAATAATATAGTAATGTAAAAGCTGAAAAATAGAGAAACTATATTTAATATGTAATGGAATATGATGATATATGGAATTGGCTAGCAGAGTAGAAAATGGGAATGAGACAATTAATGATACTAGATCTATCTAACAATGTGCAGATTTGACTTGTAGTGGTATCTTCAAAATATGTATGAAATCAACTTAAAGACAGCAATTTTCCGATTCTAATAAATATAGCAATGGCAATACACGTTTATAATAACAGTAGAAGTACGCGATTAGTTTGAATTGTTATAGTTCCACCTTAAGTAGAGAATTTTGAACTGTTGGATAGTTGGAGCATTTTGAACTGAGTGAGGCAATGAATTCCAAATAGATGATCATGAAAATTCAAATGTATTACGAAATAATTCACAATTTGGTCTTGGTGAGTATAATTGAAATTCTGAGGTTGATCTAAGAATTCTAGGATGTATATCAGAAGTAAAAGTGAAGGACGATTTTAAATAGTCTGGAGCAGCTCCATGTAATGTTTTATACATTTGTATAGCCTTCTGATATATGACTCGTTCTGGAAAGGTCATCCATTTTAGTTGGGAGAATAATAATTGCGATGGAGTGTCAAAGTCCTGATCTAGAATTAGTCTAGCTGCTCTCTTTTGTAACCGAACTATTTTATCTTCTAAAGATGAGTTGCAGTTACCCCAAATCACACAACAAAAATCTAAGTGAGGCAATATGTAAGCATTGTAGAAGAGGCTGCGATTGGGAATAGAGAGATACCTTTTTATATGAGACAATAAATATAAATAAGAGTTACATTTTTTGAGAACATTGTCAGTACGCTTATCCCAGGATAGTGTGTTGTCAATCATAACTCCGAGTAGTCGTTCAGCAGAACTCGGATGTATGACGGTGTTGTTCACTTTCACTTCAAGAGCAGACTCACTGATACTATGAGCTTTTGATTTAGAGGAAATATACATGATGTTGGTCTTAGAAGTATTGAGAATCATACGATTGTCTAAACACCACTGTTGAACATTTATCAAATCAGTAAATAAAGAAGTAGTAAGAGTGTCAAGAGATTGATCGGAGGCAGATATATTTGTATTTTGAGCAAATATGTCTGCAACTGTGCTGGTAAGAGTCATAGGTAAGTCATTGATGTAAATTATAAAGAGAATGGGACCTAAGACAGACCCCTGGGGAACACCAGAAACAACAGGTCCAGCATCAGAACGAGCACCAGAAACATTCGTTTGTTGGAACCTGTCAGCTAAGTACGAAAACCAATTTTATGATGATTCAGCAAGACCATAATAAGCTAATTTACGTATTAAGATAGAATGGTCAACCAGATCAAAGGCTTTGGAAAGATCCAGAATGAATGTGCCCACTACTTCATTCTTATCAATTGCTGATATCCAGTCATCCATATAGTTATTGTTTTTCATGTAAAAACACACTTATCCGAAGTGTGCGTTTTCTATGTCCTCTAGTATACTTATCCGAAGTGTGCGTTTTCTTTGTCCTCTAGTATATATTTATTATTCAGGCATGTCAGTCGTTTTGTCGGATAACAGCTGTGATAAATAAATGTGTATGTTATGGCGACCATTGGGAAGAATTCGCCTTTTCAAAGGATAACACGTTAAAGCCATGCAGAAATGATACAGGTAAAACGTTTGTCGTGAGATCTAACCTGTATACATCCGGCGTAGTAAGGTATCCGAAATCGTGAAGAACTTTATAGAACGAAGCTTACGTTCATTAAATGTGTTAATTTCCGGTTTTAACAAAGCACTGTTGGAACATACTTTAGTATGACCTCGGTAATATAGTAGATACTAAAGTCCACCTCGAACTCGTACACAATTATATGCAGAGTTCGAAATGGCATCCTTACCACAGGGATTCGGCACGTTTGGTGGTACTAGTATATCTATTTAAGTACAGGGATTCTACTCTGTGGGATGTCAGATTTCGCATCGATCAGTAAAATGGCCCTATCTGAGACAATTTCGTACAAAGCTGTCCAAATATAACGCCTATCCCGAGTCTTTATATTGTTCTTCAAATAAAACACAACTTTAAGCTGCATGCATGTATACTTTGCAAACAATTGCCACAAACATTGGCCATAGCAGGTCACATTTCCGTACTAGGACACGGGTTCTGTCAGCAACAAAAAAAAATCTTCGACGGGAGAGTTTTAACTGTGAATAACATTATCAATAAAATGTGTTTCCACTAACGTGTAGGTTTATTCGGCAAAAATGTACGTCAAAAAGAGATTTCGTAGCATTTTCAATTTGTTTTGAAAAATTCTAAAGCGGCGCAATTCGCGTTGAAACGAGCGTTCTGATTGGATTATTAGAATGTAACAAGATGTTTTTTTATATATGAAGAATAATCATAATCCAATCGTGGAAACACATTTTATTGATAATGTTATTCACAGTTAAAACTCTCCCGTCGAAGATTTTTTGTTGTTGCTGACAGAACCCGTGTCCTAGTACGGAAATGTGACCTGCTATGGCCAATGTTTGTGGCAATTGTTTGCAAAGTATACATGCATGCAGTTTAAAGTTGTGTTTTATTTGAAGAACAATATAAAGACTCGGGATAGGCGTTATATTTGGACAGCTTTGTACGAAATTGTCTCAGATAGGGCCAAGTTACTGATCGATGCGAAATCTGACATCCCACAGAGTAGAATCCCTGTACTTAAATATATATATACTAGTACCCCCAAACGTGCCGAATCCCTGTGATCCTTACCACACATACATTCCTCCGAATATGAAAGTTGCCTCCCCTACCAGAAATATAGCTCCGAGTTATTTTGAGGGTCATTTTAAAACGCAGGTTTAGTTTAATTGATTAAATCAAATACTGAACTTTTTAGACAATCTTTCTTATATTCAGTCACACTTGTGGAATTATCTCCCTTATCACATCAGAACAGCACATTCGGTTCCACAGTTACCATACTACACTGATACATTATACTTATACATGTATATAAGTAACATATTAGTTCTTGAAGCTTATATCTTATTTCCCAAGACAGTTTTACTGGTCATTGTTTGCATAATTCAGTATGCTATTTCATGTTTTAACTTGTTAAGTGTCTCATGGTAGATTGACTTAATTGTTCAATTGAGTTCTCTCGTTAAATAAAGTCGTCATTATTATTATTATTATTATTATTGTTATTATTGTTGTTATTATTATTATTGTAGGACCAAACCTCATTTTGTAGTACACTTCCTCTCTTTCGGAAGACTATTATTTTAGTGGCGTTTACCTCTAGCCTCCAGGTGTGTGTTTTACGTTTATTTATCGTCGCTACCGGTTGCCCATATGAGTGACGCCTCCTGAAGAGATTTGTCATTTTAGGAGAGTGTAATGATACAGACAGAGACCCATTCCAGAGTCTCCTCTCGTTCTTTTATGTGCACGATGTAAAGCACCGACACGAGACCTCTGCTTAAAATCCCAACTGAAAGACTATTAATTTTATTAGGGTCAGACGGGGGATCGAACCTACGATCCCTGGTGTTACAATTAGGGTTTTAAGACTTGAAGCGGGGTACACTTCACGCTTAAGCCTCAACGGATGACTGACCTTTGGTTCTTCACTTACAGTGTCGGGAAGAAATATATATATATATATAGACGTGTAATACAACGTACAAGACGGATCTGTAGTCCAGTGGTAACACGCTGGACTGATAATCCAGGGATCGCAGGTTCGATCCTCCGCCTGGCATTAATACCATTAACAGTCTTTCAGATGGGACGTTAAACCGAGGTCTCGTGTCGGTGCTGTACGCCAATTGAAAATAAAAGTGACACCACATTGACTGGTGCACAGACGGATCTGTAGTCCAGTGGTAACACGCTGGACTGGTAATCCAGGGATCACATGTTCGATCCCCCGTCTGACCCTAGAGGAGAACACACACAACGTACAACAAATTTAAGGATACCGTCTCGACATTGTCCTTACAGGATAGTGATGTTGTACGTATACGGTCTCCTCGGAGAGCTTTCAGCTTCAAACTCATTTCCTTCCACCTCAATTAAACACGTATTTACGTCAACGGCGTAGCCAAACCATCGGTGGTTCGCTTACCTTTCTGTGTGGTTTACTTTTATTTATCGCCGCTACCGGTTGCCCATATGAGCGACGCCTCCTGAAGAGATTAGTCATTTTAGATTTATGGAGGTTAGCGCAATGATTCCAGAGTCTCCTCTGGTTCTTTTACGTGCACGGTGTACAACACCGACACGAGACCTCGATTTAATGTCCAATCTAAAAGACTGTTAATTTTATTAGGGTCAGACGGGGGATCGAACCTGCGATCCATGGATTACCAGTCCAGCGTTACCTTGCCTTGTGTGTACAACAATGGAGACAAGTGTTACTATGAATAGTTGTTTTTCAGAGATGCAATGTGAAACAGAATTAATAAGGGAGTATCAAGATGGGTCGAGACAATGCACGTGTGAAAATCCCTGCAGGTACACATAATTATATCTTCTACTTATGCACGTACAAAACAATGACATGCCAATATATGTGCGTGTATGTGTTCGTGTATGAGTGTGTATATTATTTTGCAAGTGTATGTGTTCGTGTATGAGTGTATATTATTTTACAAGTGTATGTGTTCGTGTATGAGTGTGTATATTATTTTACAAATGTATGTGTTCGTGTATGAGTGTGTATATTATTTTACAAGTGTATATGTTCGTGTATGAGTGTATATTATTTTACAAATGTATGTGTTCGTGTATGAGTGTGTATATTATTTTACACGTGTATATGTTCGTATATGAGTGTGTATATTATTTTACAAGTGTATGTGTTCGTGTATGAGTGTGTATATTATTTTACAAATGTATGTGTTCGTGTATGAGTGTGTATATTATTTTACAAATGTATGTGTTCATGTATGAGTGTGTATATTATTTTACAAGTGTATGTGTTCGTGTATGAGTGTGTATATTATTTTACAAATGTATGTGTTCGTGTATGTGTGTGTATATTATTTTACAAGTGTATGTGTTCGTGTATGAGTGTGTATATTATTTTACAAGTGTATGTGTTCGTGTATGAGTGTGTATATTATTTTACAAGTGTATGTGTTCGTGTATGAGTGTGTATATTATTTTACAAGTGTATGTGTTCGTGTATGAGTGTGTATATTATTTTACAAGTGTATGTGTTCGTGTATGAGAGTATATATTATTTTACAAGTGTATGTGTTCGTGTATGAGTGTATATATTATTTTACAAGTGTATATGTTCGTGTATGAGTGTGTATATTCTTTTACAAATGTATGTGTTCGTGTATGAGTGTGTATATTATTTTACAAATCTTTGCCGTCTCATTTTCGTATCGTTCTCTATTAATTTGAAACTTTAGTGTATGATGTGAATATTGTTGGACCGTTGATTCTAGAAATTGTCTTGAATGGGGAATTCATATTTTGCTGCAAATGTTGTATCATAATAATCAACAATTAGACTATATATGTACAGTATACATCCGTTATGTCGAATTCCGTAGGACCGAACAAAGTACTTCGACATAACTGAAGTTTAACTTAACTATATTCGATATAAACAGATACAGTTATATGTAAAATGATAGTGTCTGAACGTTGATCCGACTTCGAGATAACCGGAGAATTCGACATAACCGACTTTGACATAACGGATGTGGACTTTATATATACATACATGTATGTGTGTTTCAGCGAGACGGTTTATGTTAAATCCCTCAGTCAGAGACAATGGCCTACTGACGAGTATTCTGTAAGTACAATGTGTGAGTTCCATCACTGACTGGACTGGCATCAGTACATGTCGGCCTACCGATCAGTAATATGTAAGTATAATGTGTGAGTTCCACCACTGACTGGACTGGCATCAGTACATGTCGGCCTACCGATCAGTAATCTGTAGTATAATGCGCGAGTTCCATCACTGACTGGACTGGCATCAGTACATGTCGGCCTACCGATCAGTAATCTGTAGTATAATGCGCGAGTTCCATCACTGACTGGACTGGCATCAGTACATGTCGGTCTACCGATCAGTAATCTGTAAGTACAATGCGCGAGTTCCATCATTAACTAGCACCAGTCCATGTGTGTGTTTTACGTTTATTTATCGTCGCTACCAGTTGCCCATATGAGCGACGCCTCCTGAAGAGATTAGTCATGTTAGATTGTTGGAGGATAATGCAATGATACAGACATTTTGAAGCTTTATGTTCTTTTTTGTATACATATTGTTTACACATGTCTCGTACATGTCACAAGCTTTCCCCGCATAATTAGACATTGTTTACTGATAATGTGTTGTGTTATATATTTCACAGAGAGTGTTGTTGGACTGGGTCTGCAACAAGGACCAGGCAACCTGCCAGAGAATGAGGAAAAGCCTGAGTAACATTTGGGTGATTAAGTTAGTACACATATAATAAACCATCACAAATCGTTCACATTTATTTCTTAGCCGGTAGAAGTGGACGTCGTGATAGCGCAGTGGATGAGCGTTCGCTTCAGGTGCGAAAAGTCCGGAGTTCGAGCCCCACTGGAGCCGTTACGATTGTGCCCTTAGGCAAGGCATTTATATTCCAATTTGCCTCTTCTCTCTCCCTCGTGGCGATGGATTCCACCAGGAATGAGGTCTCGAGAGTGATTAATATAAGTTGTAAGAACTTGTTTCGCAATCGAGCTAACCATCGCGCTACCACTGCGCTATCACGACTTCCACAAATAATTATAAGTAATGAATCGCGAGTTAATATTTTCCATCCGGGTATGAACTACATTGGGTCGTGTTTAAGGTTAGCATTGATGCCGCCGACCGGTACACACGTTAAATACAACTCAGTGTAGTTATACCCCAATGGCAACTATTACCAAGCGAGTCATTCCGTAAATGAATCTACACGTGCTATATATGTTAATAATCTTCATGCACTGTATTGGTCAATTTCAAGACAACCGATCATCCCGTTTCTATCCTACTTGTGTTTGGAGGGGAAATGTGGTTAATTACCATTGGTAATTGGCTAATGTTACTTGTATATGTAACATATGTATCTTACTATTTATTTTACAACCATTGCGAAGCAAGTTTTAACAACTTATATGAACCATTCTCGTTGGCGCGGATGAAAGCGTATATGTGGTCATTCGTGTGGGAGGAAACCGGAGTACCCGGAGAAAACCCACCTGTCCGATCTGGCGACCATCGTACCATTTCCCATTCTTCCCGATCCGAGGATCGAACCCGGGTTGTATTGGTGAGAAGCGAGTGAGCATAACCAATTGACGCTAACATGCTTCAAACTGTATTTTCTATCCTATATGTGTGCGTTCATATATTTGCTTTCGCCACTAACTATATATACCTATAACATTTGTCTAAATCTATTTCATTTAATGAATTTAGAATATTCCGTTAAAGTAGTATTTGTATGATATTGGCATTTGATGAAATAAAAATGTATACAAGAAAAGCAATTAATAACAGGTGCGGTGGGGTGGGGTTTGGGAAATGGGGTCATGCTCCAACAGAAAAAGGGAGCAATACGTTATGTGCATTCTGGTATATTTTCATGGTTGTTTAGATTGTGCCAGTTCTAATATCACCCAGATACAGATGAACATTTTGTTTTACATTGTGTGTAGCGAACGAGTTGTGCGAGCGAGAACTGATGCCAAATTCTAGCATAATATAAATCGCATTGTAACTATTGTTGTCACTTTTAAGGGGATTGGGAAGCATTAACGGGATCCCCCCACACTAATCCCGCCCTTACAAAATGTAACTCAATGTAATATAAGTAACGCAGAGACATACGTTGATATATCCACTATGATTAGTGTGTGTTTCTTGTATTGCAGGAATAATTTCCTCAGGCTAAATATATACTACGAGGACCTGAACTTTGAAAATGTAACTGAAGTGGAACAAATCGAGGTAACTACATCAAATAGGATAGTGGATACCAGTAATATAACTATCGTGCGCGTCATACTCTCCATACAGACGGATCTGTAGTCCAGTGGTAACACGCTGGAATGGTAATCCAGGGATCGCAGGTTCGATCCCCCGTTTGACCCTAATAAAATTAACAGTCTTTCAGATGGGACGTTAAACCGAGGTTTCGTGTCGGTGTTTTACACCGTGCACGTAAAAGAACCAGAGGAGACTCTGGAATGGGTCTATGTCTGTATCATTGCACTATCCTCCAACAATCTAAAATGATTACTCTCTTCAGGAGGCGTCGCTCATATGGGCAACCGGTAGCGACGATAAATAAACATGAAACACACAAATCATACTCTCCCAATCGCATACTCGCAATCGGAATACAATTATACTAATTATAGTGCAAATTGGTGTTTTGAAAATTGCTTTTTATATACATTCATTTATCGTCGCACCTTGGTTAATCTGGGCGACGCCTACATAAGTGTATTAGCCATTTTATTTTTGGAGGATAGTGCAAGATACAGAGGACACTCCAACACCAGCAGCATCTCTGGTTCTTGTGCATGTCCGGCGTATATCACCGATACATGATACCTCGGTAAATAGTCCCATCTGAATGACTGTTAATATGATATAGGCAGGCGAGTGATCGAACCTGCGATCCCTCGATTCGCAGTACAACGTGTTAACCACCGGATCATTGACCCTAGCCTGGGTGCCAGTCTGTCGATTTTTCACTTTTTGTCTTCTGGCAAAATGACATGATCAGAAACTCAATACGGCCCAATTAATAGTCTCGGTGTTAAAATATATTTATTTGACTGACCAGGCAAACCATATCGACGCCTGTCCCCAGGCTACGTTGACTCGTCTAATGAAAAAAGCTAATTTCAACATTATTTAGTTTAAACATTTTTTATTTCCCAATATAATACATATTGAACAATCACACATAATCAGAATACAGAAACAGGGTTAGAATGGAAGACATAGTCTTATAGAATTCTTCTCCTCCTGTATTTCAGCTGCAGCAGTTTTTATCAGATATTGGCGGTGCAGTTGGGCTGTGGATAGGTCTGTCTATGCTTAGCTTATGTGAGTTGGTTCAGCTGATCATTGAGCTATGTGACTACGGTGTGAACAAAGCAGTGAAAGGTGGAGAAATGGATACACAAAGACGACAACGAGACTTTAGCAAATCCTTACACAACTCGGACTATCAGGAAAAGAGTTTCGACAGTCCTTGGAGTCATAGACGATTTTCTCCTATCGGAATATTGCCGCGTCCTGTGCGAGACGAAAGTCCATACAGAGAGAACGATAAATTGTCTCATTCTTCCGGCAGGGAAAGCGACGACAATCGTCGTAATAGAAATCGCGACGAGTTCCATAAAAATCACGGTCACCGTGTTAGATCACCAGGCGACGATTACATACCTGGCGAAAGTCCGTATTTAAAATATAACGGGTTTTCTCATAATCCCGATAGAGGGAGTGACGGTATTGGCCGATCGAGAAATCACGATGATTTTTACCAGAAACTCGGTGGACGACATATCAGATCGCAAGACGATTATCACATACAGGGCGGTAGTGCGTTTAATTCCGATAGAGGGAGTGACGGTAGTCCTCGCGTACATAGGCGTGGTCACCATGCGCACCATAGAGATCCGCATGAACATTATTCGGACAGGGGTGATTTTGGATATGACCGGTCCAGGCATCTGTACTAAATGGTGACACCGGGATCAAAAATGAGCGTGGCACGGGAGGTTAAATGGGGTCAGATTTTATTTTTGAGCGAATATGATCCTGTCATATATCAAATCGAAGGTATCGACGAACACATGCATATACATAGTGTAAATATATACGGTTTTGGATATTAGGCCTGCAAACCCAGATGCTGTTCTAAAAACATGTATATGTATAAAGTTATATGATTTTGAATATCACAGTCAGAAATCTGCATTAATCCAATGGACATTTATATAATGTAGTATGATTGCGCAAAACACAGACCCAGACATGATCTGTAGCACATGCAACTGTATAAAGATGCCTGATTTCGGATATAGCATATCGGACCATATAAATGTATGTATACAGTCACTAATAGCGGTGACAGGTGGTGGGTGCGTGTCGGATCATGGAATTACTTGAAGATTCGGCAATACAAACCAGATGTATGTTGTGGTTTCTGTTTCTGAATAATAATACGTGTTTTACGAGGCGTGCCATGGACCTGAACAATGTACAAATGATCTTACTTGAAAGCTTGCATTCACCCAGTAAAGTAGTGTATGTTTTTAATATCGCAGACCCAGGTATATGTATTACATGATATATCAAGATTTCGGATATTACAGCGAGGATTATTGGATTGTTGGTCCTTACCGAGAACACATATTTGGAGGTATTTTCCAGGTAAAATCGCAAAGAAGAACTCAAATGAGTATATGTAGTGGTCGGAATAACTGACGCAGTTAGACATGACGTTAGTCATGGTGTTAGACAGTTAGACATGACGTTATACAGGACGTTGGACAGTTAGATATGGCGTTAGACAGGACGTTGGACAGTTATACATGACGTTATACAGGACGTTGGACAGTTAGACATGGCGTTAGACATGATGTTGGACAGTTAGACATGACGTTAGACAGTTAGACATGACGTTAGACAGTTAGACATGACGTTATACAGGACGTTGGACAGTTAGACATGCCGTTAGACATGCCGTTAGACAGTTAGACATGACGTTAGACAGTTAGACATGACGTTAGACAGTTAGACATGACGTTAGACATGATGTTAGACAGTCAAATGAGGACATTGCATTGGCTAATCCATTCAACTGAGGACGTTGGTTACAAATTAGGACAATTCTCACACTAACTCATCCAAGCCAATTGAAAAGGGCCTCTCACACAAGTGCGACTGCTTATGACGCGATTTATGCAACTGAACACATGTTTGTTTTAAGAAAGACATATGCAATGTCAACGTGACATGTTGTTTTCTTCCCCGCGTGACACAATGTCTGCAGTTATTTCACAACAATAATACATTATCTGTGAAGTTAATTTGATCCACTTGTCGACATTTTATTTTATTTAAGCTTATTTAACGTCGCTACCGGTTGTCCATTTGAGCGACGGGCAGTTTACTTAACAACACCTTTCATGGGCAGGCTCCAGCAATTAACCAATACTTGATGCACAAACCTCCGTAAGAAACTGCAAACTTTTTCATATAAAGAGACACGGTCTGAGCGGGACACGAACCCGCGACCATCAGTGATGATATGTTACAGTGGTATACAAGTCAGCGACAGTAACCACTCGACCACGGAGGCGGACTTACTTCCATGTATGGGTTGCTTAATACAATGACTGAGCGGGACGTAGCTATATTCTTTAGAGTTGTCCGTCGGATTTATTTAAGGAATGAATAACGGGTCAATAGCTTACATCGGGGTGTGAACTAGATTTGGCATGGTTAAAGTGTGCGTAGATGTCACTGGTAACATCGACAGACGGATATGTAGCCCAGTGGTAAAACGCTGGACTGGTAATCCAGGGATCGCAGGTTCGATCCCCCGCCTGACCCTAATAAAATTAACAGTCTTTCAGATGGGACGTTAAACCGAGGTCTCGTGTCGGTACTGTACACCGTGCACGTAAAAGAACCAGAGGAGACTCTGGAATGGGTCTCTGTCTGTATCATTGCACTATCCTCCAAAATCTAAAATGACTAATCTCTTCAGGAGGCGTCGCTCATATGGGCAACCGGTAACGACGATAAATAAACATAATCCACACTGGTAACATCGTCTGTATCGGTAGTGGTAAAGCACTTGTTTCATCGGTGGTAACATCACATATAACACCACGACCCCGCTAGATTCATTGACATAATAGTACAAACTCTTCCCTGTATACCATTCCATAACCGTATGAACAAATAATTACTAGTAAACTTTCCTAATTATTCTTATAATTTGGTATATCGCTTGGATAAGCACTTGGACAACCGTATCTATAGCAACGCACATTTAGTCATTCAATGTAAACTATATAATATATACATGAAATAAATGTATCTTTCATCAACTAAACATTATTAGCAAAAATTAGAAAAAATATATTCATGCTCGCTACGGTCGTCCAAAGCTGAATGACAACTTTACCGCCTCGCCTGTTCACGAAAACTTCGTGCTTACCAACGCCACCTGGCGTTTCCTTCATTATAAACAAGGGCGTGTTCATACCTCCACACCGTGCACGTCGGGAACAAGGCACAGCTCACAGCAGGAAATTGGATCACCTGTTCCGAAGTGACCAATCCACGCCGCTGACGCATACGGACGAGGACCCGCATCGACTCTTTTTGAGTGTCATACACTTACCTGGATCAACGAGAGGCGACGAGTGACTGGGTAGGAGAAGGAGAAGACGGCAGTCGTTTCGCGTGGATGGCGCACTCGTCGCCTCGAACTCTTTTATCTGTCTCCAACAACGGGCGAGCGGTTGGAGACGGAGGGATGCGACCTCGACCCCGGATGCGTCAACGGGGTGGACAACGACGGAACAACCGAGCCATTTTGCTGCTGTGAGCCGACTAATCGTGGAGGATGTGGCCCTGAAAAGGATCGCTTATCGACCAGGACTTGTCACCCTGGCACAGAAAGAAGGAAGGAGCCATCTGAGGATGTCATCATAAGCATCACAGAGAATAATCGTCTTAGAAAGCTCGCCCATATGGTTTACCGGTGGCGAGGGTAAATAAACGTATATCATCACTATAAACAAGGGAAATTAATTTCCTCCTTATTCTTTTCTCAAACGTAGAAAAGCACATATCATAATATATACACACAATAAAGGGTACCATTTTAACATGTATTGAACACAACCTAATAAGCATATAAATTCTATAACATTCAAATTGAAGACAAGTGAAACACAATAAACAGTACGACTGTTATTAATCAACATTACGAGTCGATTTGAACAATGACTCGATAAAAGTTTAGTTTATACAAACTTATTTTAGCTCCATTGCGAAACTAGTTCGTTCGTACAACATTAGATTTTATCGCTATCGAGACCTCATCTGATGGAATCCGTCAACATGGAGCAGAGAGGAATTTAAGTGCCTTGCCTAAGGGTATAGTCGCAACGGCTAGAGCTAGTCTCGAACTCCGGGTCTGACGTGAACGCTCTGTCACTGGCTGTTGTGAAAGTTTCATAATATGAGCGCGTGAAGCAAATGTCCACAGAATGAAGAAGGAAACATGGATATATGTAAATCAGTTCTCATTCATATCTATATTCAGCAGCTGGAAGCCAAGAAAGCCATCTCCGACATATAGAGAAGCGTGTGTTTTACATTTATTTATCGTCGCTACCGGTTGCCCATTTGAGCGATGCCTCCTGAAGAGATTAGTCATTGTAGATTTTTGGAGTGATACAGACAGAGACCCATTCCAGAATCTTCTCTGGTTCATTCACGTGTAAAGCACCGACACGAGGTCTCGGTTGAAAGTCCCATCTGAAAGACCGGGGGATCGAACCTGCGATCCCTGGATTCCCAGTCCACCGCGTTAACCACTGGACTACTATCCGTCTGAATGAAGCTATACAGAAGCTATTGTATACTTGATGACATAGAAAACGCACACCTACATTACATGATTATTATTAAATGAACACGAAATACGAAGGATTCCATCAAAGATATATCACATCTTTATTACAAAACACAAACTGAACAACTAAAAATATTCCAAAATGTTTAAAACTATGTATTTATATAGTTATTGTTTTTCATGTAAAAACACACTTATCCGAAGTGTGCGTTTTCTATGTCCTCTAATATATAAATAATATAAAGAGTTGCTAACTTCAATGACGTAGCAACTAATATGTTCACATGGGTCCATTTAATGTTGTTTTATCGTGTTTTCCATCAATGCTATTTGATATTCAATGTCTTTTCTGACTCTCAATATCGGAACAAGTCATTAAAAAGAGGGAGAGCTTTATCAAGCTTGCATTTGAAACAAAAGTATTTGGCTTGAATAATAATAAAGTTAATCACTGAAGTTGGACTGAAAAGATATTGTGTGTATGTAAATGCACAGGCACAAGACACAATTTTTTTTACCTATGGTCAATTATAACATTACTTACTATATGACCATAGGGCAAAAAATGTGTGTCTTGTGCCTGTGTGCAAATATTAATGTTAATTGTAACAAGAAAGAATCGTAATTCTAACCAAAAATGTTGATTTGATAATATTGTATTGCTCTATATACATGTATATAACAATAACAAACGTAAAACCGATACATAATTAGCAAATGGGTTGGGCGACATGTACTGCCACCATTAGTGATTGGCCCTCCCAAAATGTTGACTGGGCACAGCAATCACAAAACAAATGGTCCAATGTTTCTTCATGCATGTTACCAAAATCACACGGAGAGTAGATTGAACAATTTTACATTTTAAAATGTACCTTTTTGTTGGTATTATACGCTTTAAATAGTGTTATTGAAGCATTCTTAGCCGTGTGTATTGTACATGTAAACGGAACTAAATATATGTCTTTGTATTTCCTAACAAGATCATCAAATCATCAAATTGGGTATTCCGTGTTAGTTCTGCCTTACAATAGTGTTGTATATTTTCTGGAGACTGCCATATACTTCTTGTAAAGAAGTCTATTGTTTTTCTTTACTTGTAACATATTATTTCTAAAACATGTTTTGGATGCAATACTGTTAACATCTTGGGATTTCAATTTACTATTCCAACATTTGAAATACTGTTCAATAAACTGCTATAATTATATTACATATTGCTCTATCCGATAGACTGTAACAAGTGTCTTAGTTCAGGAAGGGTTACAAAGGGCTTATAGCGAAAGAAGAACATCTTCGCAGCAAGAAACGGCTTCTGAGAAATACAGTCAAACCTGTGTTAGTGGTCACCTCTATTAAGCAGCCAACCTGTATTGAACAGCCAGTTTCCAGATTCTCAATATGTTTTTTTATTCAATTGATCTCTATTAAGCAAGGCACCTGTGATAAGCAGCCACTTTCTGTAATTCCATTCGATGACTGCTTACACAGGCTTGACTGTAATCGAGTTTGATGTGACGGGTCTGCGTCTTATTTATGCCGCCCACGACCCAGGATATATACATGCTATACAGTCAAACCTGAGCTAAAGGCCACCTCCGAATAAAGACCGCATATGAAAAACCTGTCTCTAAAGATCACTTTGTTTCTCTCCCGTCGAGCCATTTTCAATACATTTTAACCCTCTATTGAGAGGCCACCTGTCAACAAAGGCCAATTTTTTACTTTCCCAAGGGTGGCCTTTATAGACAGGTTTGACTATATATGTAATCAGCTCGTGTAGAGTTGGTGTTTGAATAATGCAATGAGTAAGCACACAAAGGCCGTTCATTTCGTGCTTCATACACCGGATGTGTTGATCCTGGTTACAATGATATAACTGAAATGTACTAAAAGATTTGGTTAACGATTCTGCAAATATAGTACATGTATGATGGACACTACCTTGTTTTCAAAGAAAGTATTATTTTTGTAAATCATTTAACGTGTTTATTTCGATTAAATGTCGCGTTTCGTCACATTTCGCTAAGTTAATAATGTCACGACTTGATTATAAACATATCTAATGAACGTCACCGAACGTTCGCAACAAATTTTATCTTTTTCCTCGCTTCAATACGTTCTACTATTTATTTGATTATAAAACTGTTTGAGATATACATCTGTACATTCGAGACACATGATATATTTTAAAGACGTTATGACTGTCGTGAACTGTCGTGGTTTGTACATATAGAGATGTGGGACTATTTACGTGCATTACATTGACGATAAATAACCATTCGTTTCAGATATCATGTTTGCTTTTATTTTTGTTTTTAACTCGTTTTGTTTTTCAATACTGTTATTACCAACGATCATGTCATCTGTTTGATTTACGAAATATATATTATTGAATTATTCAAATCGTGTGTACTCTGTGAACGAGCGCAAGTTTAAACAGTTTGAATACTTTTACGGACTTTATTATTTTAATTCTATTCGATAATATTTGGATTTATAAAATGTGGAAGGAAAAAGCGCGTGCGTCTCCCGGCGACACGGCCAGCGTGGCGTCCTTTGACTCTACTGGGAAACAGAAAAGCTTCCGCCGTCTCATTACGAGATTTGCCGAAAAGACATCCATGCAGGGAGTACCGTACATTAACATGGCGAAATTTTGGTGGGCGAAACTAATCTGGGCTATGTTATTGTCGCTAGCCATTGTTGTCATGGTCTTACATTTATGGTATTTATTCGACCAATGGTACTCCTGGCCGAAAACCACAAAAATAGCACTCGGATTTGATAATCTGGCCTTTCCGCAGGTCACAATATGCAATGCAAATATTCTCCATAGAGGGCGTCTGGACAAATTTGATGGAGCCGAAAAACTTAAAGATTTAATTGAGGATCTAAAACCGGAGAATTTCGTACCAGATCAGTTCGATGACAACTATGATCCGTACGCCAATAATGGCACTAATCAACAAACCCCAAAACAACCTAATGGAACCCAATCACCCACACCAGATGGAACCCAACAACCCACACCAGATGGAACCCAACTACCCACACCAGATGGAACCCAACCACCACAACCCCCAAATGGAACACAACCATCACCAAATGTGAGTTTATGTATATAATTATATATAGTCAGCTTTTGAAATAAGCTACATTTAAAATGTTTCTTTGTTTATGGAGTTGAAAGTCTCACAGACAGCGTATAGGGCATATGGCGGCACTCGTATAGGTCATATGGCGGCACTCGTATAGGGCATATGGCGGCACTCGTATAGGGCATATGGCGGCACTCGTATAGGTCATATGGCGGCACTCGTATAGGGCATATGGCGGCACTCGTATATGCATATGGCGACACTCGTATATGTCATATGGCGACACTCGTATAGGTCATATGGCGACACTCGTATAGGTCATATGGCGACACTCGTATATGTCATATGGCGACACTCGTATAGGTCATATGGCGACACTCGTATAGGTCATATGGCGACACTCGTATAGGTCATATGGCGACACTCGTATAGGTCATATGGCGACACTCGTATAGGTCATATGGCGACACTCGTATAGGTCATATGGCGACACTCGTATAGGTCATATGGCGACACTCGTATAGGTCATATGGCGACACTCGTATAGGGCATATGGCGACACTCGTATAGGTCATATGGCGACACTCGTATAGGTCATATGGCGGCACTCGTATAGGTCATATGGCGACACTCGTATAGGTCATATGGCGACACTCGTATAGGTCATATGGCGCACTCGTATAGGGCATACGGCGATACTCGTATAGGTCATATGGCGACACTCGTATATGTCATATGGCGACACTCGTATAGGTCATATGGCGACACTCGTATATGTCATATGGCGACACTCGTATAGGTCATATGGCGACACTCGTATAGGTCATATGGCGACACTCGTATAGGTCATATGGCGGCACTCGTATAGGTCATATGGCGACACTCGTATAGGTCATATGGCGCACTCGTATAGGTCATATGGCGCACTCGTATAGGTCATATGGCGACACTCGTATAGGGCATATGGCGACACTCGTATAGGGCATATGGCGACACTCGTATAGGGCATATGGCGACACTCGTATAGGGCATATGGCGACACTCGTATAGGGCATATGGCGACACTCGTATAGGGCATATGGCGACACTCGTATAGGGCATATGGCGACACTCGTATAGGGCATATGGCGACACTCGTATAGGTCATATGGCGGCACTCGTATAGGTCATATGGCGACACTCGTATAGGTCATATGGCGACACTCGTATAGGTCATATGGCGGCACTCGTATAGGTCATATGGCGCACTCGTATAGGTCATATGGCGACACTCGTATAGGTCATATGGCGACACTCGTATAGGTCATATGGCGACACTCGTATATGTCATATGGCGACACTCGTATAGGTCATATGGCGACACTCGTATAGGTCATATGGCGACACTCGTATAGGTCATATGGCGCACTCGTATAGGTCATATGGCGACACTCGTATAGGTCATATGGCGCACTCGTATAGGTCATACGGCGACACTCGTATAGGTCATATGGCGACACTCGTATAGGTCATATGGCGACACTCGTATAGGTCATATGGCGGCACTCGTATAGGTCATATGGCGGCACTCGTATAGGTCATATGGCGCACTCGTATAGGTCATATGGCGGCACCAACAACCACCAACAACCACCAACAACCACCAACAACCACCAACAACCCACCAACAACCACCAACAACCACACTCGTATATGGCATATGGCGACACTCGTATAGGTCATACGGCGACACTCGTATAGGTCATAGGGCGGCACTCGTATAGGTCATATGGCGCACTCGTATAGGTCATATGGCGGCACTCGTATAGGTCATATGGCGCACTCGTATAGGTCATATGGCGCACTCGTATAGGTCATATGGCGGCACTCGTATAGGTCATATGGCGCACTCGTATAGGCATACGGCGCACTCGTATAGGTCATATGGCGCACTCGTATAGGGCATACGGCGACACTCGTATAGGGCATATGGCGACACTCGTATAGGGCATACGGCGACACTCGTATAGGGCATATGGCGCACTCGTATAGGGCATACGGCGCACTCGTATAGGGCATATGGCGCACTCGTATAGGGCATACGGCGCACTCGTATAGGGCATATGGCGCACTCGTATAGGGCATACGGCGACACTCGAACTGTTATTGGTGTGATGGAGGAAGACAACAGGTGTCATCGACCAGTATTTTAGGCACGGGCTAACACCCGAGTAGAACAACTGACCTTCCACTGGACAAACGTAGAGGTACGAATTATATTGATATACTAATCACTCATAATTCATAATAAACTGTTATATAATTATATTGCATTGCAATGATAAGGTAGCAGAGTTAAATACATAATCCGTCGATGTTTGACTAATGTTTTATTCCGAATAATTATATGAAAAATATAGCTTGCATCATAGAAACAACAACTACAACTCGTGAACTGAAATGTGTATAGTGACATGGCTGAATCGGTACACATTGTGATAGACACTATTTCTGATTGTCTGTTACCAAACAGTGAAATTGTCGAAGCTACTTCGGATTTCATTCCATGATGACTATAGTGTGTGTTTATTCTGTATAGCTAACGGAATGTCATTATAGACATTTAGCGGGATGTCATTATAGACAGTTAACTCGAGAGATTCCTCTCAGTGACTCATTTACTCGTGAGCATTATGTGTTCGTGTGAAGATTATCTTCCACCAATGACAGTTGTCGTAATATATTTCGTTAACTAATGTTACTTTGTTGTGTCTTCACATTAATGTTATTTTATGTTATAATTCGGGTTTTACGCCTGCATCAGCACCATTTTGGGCTATATCGCCGGCGGGCAGTTTACCTAACAACACCTTTCCTGGGCAGGCTCCAGCGGTTAACCAGTACTTGGGTGCACCAACCTCCGTAAGAAACTGCCAACTTTTTCATATAAATGAGACACGGCCTGAGCGGGGATCGAACCCGTGACCATCAGTGATGATAGGTTACAGTGGTATACAAGTCAGCGACCTTAACCACTCGACCACGGAGGCGGACTCGCATTAATGTAAATATTCATCTTTCATTGTACATTAAACGTATTAATAGTGTACACGAGTGTTGATTGTGTCGTGATCAAGCTTTGCCTTCCCATCCTGTTACAGCCTCCGTGGCCGGGTGGTTAAAGTCATTGGCTTCAAATCACTTTCCCGTATGTTACAGCTGTATGTTCGAATCCCACTGGGGGGTGTCGAATTATTGCATGTGGGGAAGCTATACAGCTTGTTTGTGGAAGATCTGTGGTTCTACCCGGTGTCATTCTATCCGTATCTGAAGTACTACCAATGCTAGCTGGAGAGTCGCTATATGACATACGCTGTTGGTGATACTTTAAACAACAAACAAATTGTTTATTTTCGAAGTTATAGCTTTGGGTCACTTTTAGAAGAAACAAAATATACGAACAATGATCAATTACGCCGCCGGCCTTCCGGTAACATTGCGTCGCCGCCTAAAACGAACACCTGTGGTCGATTGTACCCCAACATTCCAGTAACATCACGTCGCCGCTGCCTAGAACGAACACTGGTCAATTGCACCCCGACCTTCCGGTAACATCACATCGCCGCCTAGAACGAACACTGGTCAATTGCACACCGACGTTCCGGTAACATTACAGCGCCGTCTAGAACGAATACTGGTCAATTGCACACCGACCTTCCGGTAACATCACATCGCCGTCTAGAACGAATACTGGTCAATTGCACACCGACCTTCCAGTAACATTACAGCGCCGTCTAGAACGAACACTGGTCAATTGCACACCGACGTTCCGGTAACATTACAGCGCCGTCTAGAACGAACACTGGTCAATTGCACACCGACCTTCCGGTAACATCACATCGCCGCCTAGAACGAATACTGGTCAATACACGGAAACACGGTTTGGCTTAGTATATAGTGCGCACCGTTTTGACCTACTTTCGCCAAAACGAGACTAACAGGTAAACAAACGTAAATATGCATTACTCGTATAGGAATGACACACCCAAGTGCCACATAATCTTGAAATTTACCAGTAGTTAGACGCAATATCTATTCCTACGAATGTATATGGGTTATATGGTTCAGAGCATTACTTAGTGTGTCGTCCATTGTCCAGTGGTAGAGTGTCTTATTTGGATTCAAAAGGTCCCGGGTTTTATACTAGTTTGGGGCACATATATAGATCGTTTTGGAGTGTGACCGATTCATTTCCAGATGATAGGTAGACTGCAGTATCATCTGCAAAGATACAGACTTTGGAACTGATGTTTTGTGGGAGGTCGTTTATATAGGCTAGGAGAAGCAGGGGTCCAAGTACGGATCCCTGTGGGACTCCAGAGGAATGGCATCTGAACTAATACCATTAGGACAACTGACTGGAGTCTATTATCTAGAAAACTCTTAATCCACCTTAATGTTTGACCTCTGACTCCATAGTCATGCATTTTTAGTAGTACTTTCTCGTGATTGACCTTATCGAAAGTCTTACTGAAGTTTAATAGGATGAGATCTACCTGATGCTTATTGTAGACAGAGGTAACCAAGTCATTGATTAGCATTACTATGCTGCAAATGGTACATAATACTGTGGTAAGTGAAGTGTTTTACTATCGAGGAGTAACTAAGTACTAATAACTAAGTATATGTTCTAGAACCTTGCATAGTCAGTGAGATAGGCCTATAGTTGGCGGGGTGTGACCTGTCCCCTTTTTTGTAAATGGGAGCAACATTTGCTGACTTCCATTGGGCCGGCAGTGATCCTTCGTTGAGGGGAGGGAGGCCATTCCAATGTCATGCGTTATTATAGTTAATATGGTGCGTGTGACCTAAATGTTACTAATGCATTCAATTATGTATGTGCATTGTATGTTTTATTGATGCCAAGCACCTTGTGGGGACCTTGACATGTTTTTTGGACAGGCTTAGCAGACTTAAGTCACTAACCAGTACTGAGATGCCTCACTCAATTACACTATATGTGCCCCAAACTAGTATCAAACCCGGGACCCTTTGAATCCAAATAAGACACTCTACCACTGTACCACTGGAAAGTGGACGACACACTAAGTACTTCTCTGAACCATATAACCCATATACATTCGTAGGAACAGATATTGCGTCTAACTACTGGTAAATTTCAAGATTGTGTGACACTTATGTGTGTCATTCCTATACGAGTAATGCATATTTACGTTTATTTACCTGTTAGTCTCGTTTTGGCGAAAGTAGGTCAAAACGGTGCGCACTATATAATAAGCCAAACCGTGTTTCCGTGTATTGCACACCGACCTTCCGGTAACATTACAGCGCCGTCTAGAACGAACACTGGTCAATTGCATACCGACCTTCCGGTAACATTACAGCGCCGTCTAGAACGAACACTGGTCAATTGCACACCGGCCTTCCGGTAACATCGCGTCACCGCTGCCGAGAACGAACACTGGTCAATTGCACACCGACCTTCCGGTAACATCACGTCACCGCTGCCTAGAATGAACACTGGTCAATTGGACCGTCGCTACAACCGCAGTGCAAATAAGCTGATTATGAATCTGCATTGCATCACACCAGCTTCAATGTAGTTCAGATTCAGAATTTAATGAATCGTTGCGAATAGTGTCAGTGTTTCAAGAAACTGCGCAATATACGGCTGACAGGCAACGAGCTGTTATTATATAGTAGCGTGGTTGTTTCACGGAACTATCATTGCTGTTGTTTGTTCGGGTTTTACGCCTTCATCAGCACTATTTTGGGCTATATCGACGGCGGGCAGTTTACTTAACAACATCATTCATAGGTAGGCTTCAACGGTTAACCAGTACTTGGTACATCAACCTCCGTAAGAAACTGCCAACTTTTTCATATATATAAACATGGCCTGAGCACGGCTCGAACTCGTGACCATCAGTGATGATAGGTTACAGTGACTATCATTGCTAATGTAACGACGATCTACCAATCATATCGGTTGATATATTTTATCTACCAATCATATCAGTTGATATATTTTATCTACCAATCATATCAGTTGATATATTTTATCTACCAATCATATCGGTTGATATATTTTATCTACCAATCATATCGGTTGATATATTTTATCTACCAATCATATCGGTTTTATTTATACCCAATTACGATATAGCAATATTGTGACACATGCCATAGGATTTAAAGTGGCAGATTGGATATGGCCGTTCACCGCTGTCGGTTCGAATCCCTGAACCGAAACTGAAATGTTCTAAAGTACATAGGCCTATATAATTTTATATATACAACACGTCACGAACAACAACACTCGCTGATTTGCCGTCACAATTTCTCATTCGTCATTATTATAAAACGTATGTATGGGGTGACTAAGTTATTCATATAAATATATATAATGATATCACGGGTCAGTGAACCATTATCTACTTTAATATCAAATGTTTAGTGAACTGTCAAACTATAGAGAACTAGGATGTTGACGTCGATTAGTGGAGATAATAGTAATATTGCTAACATTAACCATACACAAATAGAACTGCAAAAAATAAAACAGGTCAGTACGACTTGGAGACCAATTGTAGGTTAACATTCGCTGTTCTATCATTTCACCATTTCTCTCCAGGAGGCGCCGTTCATATGGGCAACCGGTAGCGACGATAAATAAACGTAAAGCACCTGTCAACTATTAGTTTCATTCCATTTAATCCACTGCCTGATGTGTTTGTTTTGGGGTTAATAGTCGCATACAGTCATAGTGGTTTCTGGTGCGGGCCGTTATCTATGTTGTTAAAACTTGTGGCCCAAACCATTTGCATGTTCATATTATGTATTGTATCTGTTTATGCATGACATATATAATAATGATTTGCAATAAAATATGATTAAACTAAAAACTAAAAAGTCCGCCTCCGTGGTCGAGTGGTTAAGGTCGCTGACTTGTATACCACTGTAACCTATCATCATTGATGGTCACGGGTTCGAGCCCCGCTCAGACCGTGTCTCATTTATATGAAAAAGTTGGCAGTTTCTTACGGAGGTTGGTGCACCCAAGTACTGGTTAACCGCTGGAGCCTGCCCAGGAAAGGTGTTGTTAGGTAAACTGCCCGCCGGCGATATAGCCCAAAATGGTGCTGATGCAGGCGTAAAACCCGAAATATAACATAACTAAAAACTAAAAAAAGTGGTTTCTCATATTCTCGGAGTAAAATATTATCGGGACACCGTTTTGTTCTCGGGCACATTACCTCTGTATTATCTCTATATTATTAAGTGTTTACTCGACCGTAAATACCAGCCAGTCGAAATGTCAACAGTGTTGATAGATTGTGTATTATATAGCATATAAGTCGAAAACGATCCAATATGTAAAATATTGAACTGTTTGAGACGCGTAGCGAAGTACAAAGTGACACTTTATTGTTTTGGCATATTGGATCTGTTGAGGCTTATATCTTACTTATAACACACATCTATGTGCTACCTATCGTCTGCAGAACAAGATTCATCAATGCCTCGTTGTTGAAATCATATGACGTTGACAACTATGTAAATTACTGACATGACATGACCCCGAGGTTATAAAACTGTTCTCCAATCTCAAAACTCAGACTCAAGCGTCTGATTGGTTCAACTGACAGTAACACTCAGAATCAACCAATCAGATCATTTGAGCTTGAGATCTGAGAACGTTTTATAACCTCGGGGCCTGGAATCGCTACCAAAATTATGTGTGTTTCATGTTTATTTATCGTCGCTACCGGTTACCCATATGAGCGACGCCTCCTGAAGAGATTAGTCAATTTAGATTTTGGAGGATAGTGCAATGATACAGACAGAGACCCATTCCAGAGTCTCCTCTGGTTCTTTTACGTGCACGGTGTGAAGCACCGACACGAGACCTCGGTTTAACATCCCATCTGAAAGACTGTTAATTTTATTAGGGTCAGACGGGGGATCGAACCTGCGATCCCTGGATTACCAGTCCAGCTTGTTAACCACTGGACTACAGATCCGTCTGTACCAACATTATGGGGACGTTACTACGTGTTACGTAAACATATGGAGGTTAGGGAAGTGGTACTATGTTGATTAAAAATCTTTGTGGGAATTTAGGTGAAATGGATTTTTATGGCAAATGAAATAAATTACTAATGGAGATACAAATCTCCATTAAACAATTATTTGTGGTTTCTTAAAAGCAAATATATAATTAACTAAAAATGTTGCTTGTCGCATGATTATGTGTGAACTATATTATACGGACTATATTTCAAAGCTGCAAATAGTGCAACCATCTCATTTATGACTTGTTTACCCACAAGTGGTTGCTTTAAAGTAAAATAGAGTAAGATAAGATAAGATAAGATAATTGTTTATTATAGTGGCTTGTGTTTTCCAACATATTTACAGCATATATTCAGTATAATGTCATATGTTAACAGCCGGCCCAACGGGCCTATAAGTCACCTTATGTTAACCCATTTCATTCTGGATACATTTAAAGGTTTTTGCAAATAACATTGATCCAGAAACAACATAGATCCAGATCAGCCGCAGCTTGACGCTGCGTGCTGATCAGGATTTATGTTGTTTGCTACATAGCTAAGTGTCTTAGCAAGATCATCTGAATAGCAAACAGCATAGAGCCTGATCAGACGGCACATTCCGTGGCGGCTGATCTCGCTCTATGTTCTTTGTAAATACTGTTTGAATGGTATCCAGAATGAAATAGGTTAACAGAGTATGAAACGGTTGACTCGTTTTGTGAGATCACTTAGAGTAACACCATCCAGGGCCGCATAGCAAAACCTCGATACTAGTGTAACTTCCTCCTGTATAATGTAACTTGGCTCGTTACGTGGAGTAACTTGGCTCGTCACGTGGAGTAACTTGGCTCGTCATGTGGAGTAACTTGGCTCGTCACGTGGAGTAACTTGGCTCGTCACGTGGAGTAACTTGGCTCGTCAAGTGGAGTAACTTGGCTCGTCATGTGGAGTAACTTGGCTCGTCACGTGGAGTAACTTGGCTCGTAATGTGGAGTAACTTGGCTCGTCATGTGGAGTAACTTGGCTCGTCACGTGGAGTACCTTGGCTCGTCATGTGGAGTAACTTGGCTCGTCACGTGGAGTAACTTGGCTCGTCATGTGGAGTAACTTGGCTCGTCACGTGGACTTTGACGCATTAATAGAAGAATCTTGAAAATCCATTCCTTAATATTTATTTATATTTATATACGTGTGTTTCATACAGATCAGACGGAAACGATTTGTGAATAATTATGACGCAGTCGACATTTCAAAATATGACCCAAACTACAAGAATTACGAGGAGGACATATACAGCGAGTTCAGTTCTCCAATGGACAGTCAAAGTCAGATTCAGAGTGTATTTACCGAGCTATACATGAACATTCCGAAGTAAGTTTTCTGTACACCGTGCTTTACATGGACATTCCGAAGTAAGTTTTCTGTACCGAGCTTTACATGGACATTCCGAAGTAAGTTTTCTATACCGCGGTTTACATTCCGAAGTAAGGTTTTTGTACCGAGATTTACATGGGTAGGGTGAAGTACGGTTTCTGTTCCAAGCATTACATGAGTACGGTGAAGTACGGTTTCTGTTCCAAGCATTACATGAGTACGGTGAAGTAAGGTTTATGTACCAAGCTTTACATGGGTACGATGCAGTAAGGTTTCTGTACCAAGCTTTACGTGGGTACGGTGAAGTACGGTTTCTGTTCCATGCATTACATGAGTACGGTGAAGTACGGTTTCTGTTCCAAGCTTTACATGGGTCGGTGAAGTAAAGTTTCTGTACCAAGCTTTACATGGACACGGTGAAGTAAGGTTTCTGTACCAAGCTTTACATGGACACGGTGAAGTACGGTTTCTGTTCCAAGCTTTACATGGGTACGGTGAAGTAAAGTTTCTGTACCAAGCTTTACATGGACACGGTGAAGTACGGTTTCTGTTCCAAGCTTTACATGGGTACGGTAAAGTAAAGTCTCTGTACCAAGCTTTACATGGGTACGATGAAGTAAGGTTTCTGTACCAAGCTTTACATGGGTACGGTGAAGTAAAGTTTCTGTACCAAGCTGTACATAGGTACGGTGAAGTAAGGTTTATGTACCAAGCTTTACATGTGTACGGTGAAGTACGGTTTCTGTTCCAAGCTTTACATGGGTACGGTGAAGTACGGTTTCTGTTCCAAGCTGTACATGGGTACGGTGAAGTACGGTTTTATTTCCAAACTTTACATGGGTACGGTGAAGTCAGGTTTCTGTGCCAAACTTTACGTGGGTACGGTGAAGTCAGGTTTCTGTTCCAAACATTACATGGGTACGGTGAAGTAAGGTTTAATTTCCAAACTTTACATGGGTACGGTGAAGTCAGGTTTAATTTCCAAACTGTACATGGGTACGGTGAAGTACGGTTTAATTTCCAAACTTTACATGGGTACGGTGAAGTACGGTTTAATTTCCAAGCTTTACATGGGTATGGTGAAGTACGGTTTAATTTCCAAACTGTACATGGGTACGGTGAAGTACGGTTTAATTTCCAAACTTTACATGTGTACGGTGAAGTACGGTTTAATTTCCAAACTTTACATGGGTACCGTATACCGAGAAGCAGATAATTAGAAATCGTGATTGTTGTGATTTTCATTGTTCAGTATTATAAATTATTTAATGTTTTAGTAACACTTTGAAGATCGGTCTTCAAAGTGAAATGATTTGTTTAAAATTACGAGTCTACGTAAATTATCTCAACTTATGGATTTTGTTCTTACTTTGTATTAGTAGCCTATATATAAATCAGCATAGATCTATTAACTTTGTAATTGGTTACTGATGCAACGTAGCGTGGTTCCGTATTTCGTGGCCTTCCGTGATCTTATAGTGAAATGAAAATTATATTAATACGTATTACATAATATAACTTTTAATTACATGTAGTTATTAATTTCTAAATGCCTCGGCCTGCATACATGACTTACCCAGTCAAGGAACTATGATGTATCGTTAGATGATAACCAGCCAAGCATCCGGTCCCGTATACATGTGTGTTTTTACGTTTATTTATCGTCGCAACCTGTTGCCCATATGAGCGACGCCTCCTGAAGAGATTAGTTATTTTAGATTTTGGAGGATAGTGCATGATACAGACAGAGACCCATTCCAGAATCTCCCCTGGTTCTCTTACGTGCACAGTGTAAAGCACCGACACGAGACCTCGGTTTAACGTCCCATCTGAAAGACTGTTAATTTTATTATGGTCAGACGGGGGATCGAACCTGCGATCCCTGAATTACCAGTCCAGCGTGTTACCACTGGACTACATATCCGTCCGGTCCCGTACATACTGGGAGGCTATTTTATATTACAAGCTGGCATTCAAATTCAAAGTCACACCAGTGCGTCCCTGATAAGGAACCGGGGCTGAAACTAGTTAAAATGATACAACATACATCTTAAAGCAAATGTCAATTCATCCTGCAACCAATCGGCTGACTTGCACAATCCTGCGACATGTGCATATGATCAGCATGTTTTTCAATATTAATTATATAGCCTTGAGCTATTTGTATACGCATGTTGGAAACCCACCTCCCAAATACATTCAAAGTACAACGCACGCACGCACGCACGCACACACACACACATATATATTATGTCCTTAATTGAGACATTGATGAGTTATGATATCACTAGTAAGATAGTATCGTCCATTGTATATCTGGATATACACTCCATACACTGATAGGACTAAATTCTCGTTGATGGAGTTAGCTCTTGATATATATATAGAATTTAGTCCTATCAGTCATGGAGTGTAAATCCAGATATACAGTGGACGATACTATCTTACTAGTGATATCATAACTCATCAATGTCTCAATTAAGGACATCAACATGCATGTACATATATAATTATATAAGTATGTATATAGTTGTATGTACACACGTGACCATGTTACGCTTATTTACGTTAGCACTTGAATACATTTGCATATGAATTATAGTTTTATATTTCCATCTGAAGAATAAACAACACACACTGCGACTTTATCTTAATGTCATTATTTATCCACATCCTTGTTCTTTGTGTTTTAGGGGGAAAAGAATGTACTTAGGCCACCAAATAGATGACTTACTTGTCGGCTGTACGTTTAGTGGTCGAACGTGTACAACCGGGTAGGTGTACTGTGGGCATAGTATAGTGGTCGAACGTGTATAACCGGGTAGGTGTACTGTGGGCATAGTATAGTGGTCGAACGTGTATAACCGGGTAGGTGTACTGTAAACATAGTATAGTGGTCGAAGTGTATAACCGGGTAGGTGTACTATAAACATAGTATAGTGGTCGAACGTGTATAACCGGGTAGGTGTACTGTGGGCATAGTATAGTGGTCGAACGTGTACAACCGGGTAGGTGTACTGTGGGCATAGTATAGTGGTGGAACGTGTACAACCGGGTAGGTGTACTGTGGCATAGTATAGTGGTCGAACGTGTACAACCGGGTAGGTGTACTGTGCATAGTATAGTGGTCGAACGTGTACAACCGGGTAGTGTACTGTGGGCATAGTATAGTGGTCGAACGTGTATAACCGGGTAGGTGTACTGTGGGCATAGTATAGTGGTCGAACGTGTACAACCGGGTAGGTGTACTGTGGGCATAGTATAGTGGTCGAACGTGTACAACCGGGTAGGTGTACTGTGGGCATAGTATAGTGGTCGAACGTGTATAACCGGGTAGGTGTACTGTGGGCATAGTATAGTGGTCGAACGTGTACAACCGGGTAGGTGTACTGTAAACATAGTATAGTGGTGGAACGTGTACAACCTGGTATGTGTACTGTACACATAGTATAGTGGTCGAAAGTGTACAACCGGGTAGGTGTACTGTACACATAGTATAGTGGTCGAACGTGTATAACCGAGTAGGTGTACTGTGGGCATAGTATAGTGGTCGAACGTGTACAACCGGGTAGGTGTACTGTACACATAGTATAGTGGTCGAACGTGTATAACCGGGTAGGTGTACTGTAAACATAGTATAGTGGTCGAACGTGTATAACCGGGTAGGTGTACTGTGGGCATAGTATAGTGGTCGAAGTGTACAACCGGGTAGGTGTACTGTAAACATAGTATAGTGGTCGAACGTGTATAACCGGGTAGGTGTACTGTGGACATAGTATAGTGGTCGAACGTGTACAACCGGGTAGGTGTACTGTGGGCATAGTATAGTGGTCGAACGTGTATAACCGGGTAGGTGTACTGTGGACATAGTATAGTGGTCGAACGTGTACAACCGGGTAGGTGTATTGTGGGCATAATATAGTGGTCGAACGTGTATAACAGGGTAGGTATTGAGCTTAATGGGTGAACGTGTACATCTGGATACGTAGGACAAAGCTTAGTGGACGAAAGTGTACATATGGGTACGTAGGACAGAGTTTAGTGAGTGAACGTGTATATCTGGGTACGTAGGACAGAGTTTAGTGAGTGAACGTGTATATCTGGGTACGTAGGACAGAGTTTAGTGAGTGAACGTGTATATCTGGGTACGTAGGACAGAGTTTAGTGGGTGACTTGTACATCTTTTTTTTTCTTTTTTCTTTTTTATACTTTATTTATTTTACAACGATTGCGAAGCAAGTTTATACTAACTTATATTAATCACTCTCGTTGGCTCGGATGTAAGCATCTTGGTATGTAGGACAGAGTTTAGTGGGTGAACGTGTATATCTGGGTAGGTAGGACAAAGCTTAGTGGATGAACGTGTATATCTGGGTACGTAGGACAGAGTTTAGTGAGTACACGTGTATATCTGGGTACGTAGGACAGAGATTAGTGGTTGAATGTGTACATCTGGGTACGTAGAACAGAATTTAGTGGTTGAATGTGTACATCTGGGTACGTAGAACAGAGTTTAGTGGGTGAACGTGTATATCTGGGTACGTAGGACATAGTTTAGTGGGTGACTTGTACATCTGGGTACGTAGGACAGAGTTTAGTGAGTGAACGTGTATATCTGGGTACGTAGGACAGAGTTTAGTGAGTGAACGTGTATATCTGGGTACGTAGGACAGAGTTTAGTGAGTGAACGTGT
>CM026397.1:71645299-71683903 GCA_014843695.1 Archivesica marissinica
CATTTTGTCCCGTCCCTCCATCTGTTGTCGTCTGATCTCCATTTTGTCCGGTCCCTCCATCTGTTGTCGTCTGGTTTCCATTTTGTCCCGTCCCTCCATCTGTTGTCGTCTGACCTCCATTTTGTCCCGTCCCTCCATCTGTTGTCGTCTGAACTCCATTTTGTCCCGTCCTTCCATCTGTTGTCGTCTGATCCCCAGTTTGTCCCGTCCCGCCATCTGTTGTCGACTGATTTCCATTTGGTCCCGTCCCTCCATCTGTGGTCGTCTGACCTCCATTTTGTCCCGTCCCTCCATCTGTTGTCGACTTATTTCCATTGTGTCCTGTCCCTCCATCTGTTGTCGTCTGACCTCCATGTTGTCCTGTCCCTCCATCTGTTGTCGACTTATTTCCATTGTGAACCGTCCTTCCATCTGTTGTCGTCTGATTTCTATGTTGTCCTGTCCCTCCATATGTTGTCGTCTGATTTCCATTTTGTCCTGTCCCTCCATCTGTTGTCGTCTGATTTCTATGTTGTCCTGTCCCTCCATCTGTTGTCGTCTGATTTCCATTTTGTCCTGTCCCTCCATCTGTTGTCGTCTGATTTCCATGTTGTCCGGTCCCACCATCTGTTGTCGTCTGACCTCCATTTTGTCCGGTCCCACCATCTGTTGTCGTCTGACCTCCATTTTGTCCCGTCCCTCCATCTGTTGGCGAATTATTTCCATTTTGTCCGGGTCTTCCATCTGTTGGCGACTGATCTCCATTTTGTCCGGTCCCTCCTTCTGTTGGCGACTGATCCCCAGTTTGTCCGGTCCCTCCATCTGTTGTCGTCTGATTTCCATTTTGTCCTGTCCCTCCATCTGTTGTCGTCTGATTTCCATTTTGTCCCGTCCTTCCATTGGTTTGCGACTGATCTCCCTTTTTTCCCGTCCCTCCATCTGTTGGTGACTGATCTCCATTTTGTTCTGTTCCACCATCTGTTGTCGACTGATTTCCAGTGTGTCCTGTTCCTCCATTTGTTGGCGACTGCTTTCCATTTTGTCCTGTCCCTCCATCTGTTGGCGACTGGTTTCCATTTTGTCCTGTCCCTCCATCTGTTGGCGACTGGTTTCCATTTTGTCCTGTCCCTCCATCTGTTGGCGACTGGTTTCCAGTTTGTCCTGTTCCTCCATTTGTTGGCGACTGCTTTCCATTTTGTCCTGTCCCTCCATCTGTTGGCGACTGCTTTCCATTTTGTTCATTCCCATCTTGTTGATCAACCCCATTACGAGCGTAAGGGTCGTAGTTGTCGTCAAACTGGTCTGGTACAAGTCTCTCTGGTTTTAGATCGTCAACAAGCAATTTAAGTTTATCCGCTCCATTAAATTTATCGAAACGGTTTTTGTGTAGAACATTTGCATTGCATATTGTAACCTGCGGAAAGGCCAGATTATCAAATCCGAGTGCTATTTTTGTGGTTTTCGGCCAGGAGTACCACTGGTCGAATAAATACCATAAATGTAAGACCATGACAACAATGGCTAGCGACAATAGCATAGCCCAGATTAGTTTCGCCCACCAAAATTTCGCCATGTTAATGTACGGTACTCCCTGCATGGATGTCTTCTCGGCAAATCTCGTAAAGAGACGGCGGAAACTTTTCTGTTTCCCGGTGGAATCAAAGGACGCCACACTCTCCGCGTCCCTGAGAGAAGAACGAAATTGTTCCTTCGACATTTTATATATCCAAATTCCACTAAACAAAATATGATGTCAAGACTATCCCAGAATCAGAATTAATTGTCTTTATAAACTATTTTATGAAATACAAAATGCTCTATGAACTGCTCTCGTTTAAAATTTAATTTTTAAAAACATGTTTATATTATTTCCGTAAGCGATCTGCTCCAAATTAGTTTACATGTACATACATAGCATTGGTACAAATGCGAAATGAAAATCAAAATCTATCAATGTTATTAAATGTAGGTACATGTACTGTTGTATATCAGTATTATTTTAGAATTCAATCAAGCAATACAAATAACAATTTTAAAGCATTTAGTTGTTAGCGAACTCTGGGTGACACTTGTTAGCTGGTGATATCTGCAGAAACCATCTACCCATTTACCCGCCGAGCCCATCCGTGACATGTGTTGAAACAGTTACAAAAACAACATTAACAAGAAAAACATGTCCTTTCACAGGATACACTAACAAACATTGCGCATGTGGTTTGAAACTGTCACGATTACAGACGTCAAAACCAATGTAAAGTGCAAGGAAATGTAGATTTCGATCTTGTGAGTCAAAGCTGTTGACGGACATACTTTAATTAATTATACCACAAGCTAATTTTGTATGTTTATAACTCACACACCACTGCCGTGAAGAGGGTAATTTCTAAATAACATGTTATACTATGTTCAGTTATGGTCAGTGTGTAACAGCTATGGTCAGTGTGTAACAGCTATGGTCAGTGTGTAACAGTTATGGTCAGTGTGTAACAGCTATGGTCAGTGTGTAACAGCTATGGTCAGTGTTTAACAGTTATGGTCAGTGTGTAACAGCTATGGTCAGTGTGTAACAGCTATGGTCAGTGTGTAACAGTTATGGTCAGTGTGTAACAGTTATGGTCAGTGTGTAACAGTTATGGTCAGTGTGTAACAGTTATGGTCAGTGTGTAACAGCTATGGTCAGTGTGTAACAGCTATGGTCAGTGTGTATCAGCTATGGTCAGTGTGTAACAGTTATGGTCAGTGTGTAACAGCTATGGTCAGTGTGTAACAGTTATGGTCAGTGTGTAACAGCTATGGTCAGTGTGTAACAGCTATGGTCAGTGTTTAACAGTTATGGTCAGTGTGTAACAGCTAGGTCGTGTGTAACAGCTATGTCAGTGTGTAACAGTTATGGTCAGTGTGTAACAGTTATGGTCAGTGTGTAACAGTTATGGTCAGTGTGTAACAGTTATGGTCGTGTGTAACAGTTATGGTCAGTGTGTAACAGCTATGGTCAGTGTGTAACAGCTATGGTCAGTGTGTATCAGCTATGGTCAGTGTGTAACAGTTATGGTCAGTGTGTAACAGCTATGGTCAGTGTGTAACAGTTATGGTCAGTGTGTAACAGTTATGGTCAGTGTGTAACAGCTATGGTCAGTGTGTAAATGTTACACTTTCGCGTACTATCAACAACTGTATCATCAAGAATTAATTTTTTTAAATTAATTTCAAGTTTGTTTTATTTCATATACTCAGGATGCAGATTTGCAACAGTAAAAGATATTCATAATATAGTAAATACATATACATTGTACATCTCCTCAGCCAGGATGCAGATTTGCAACAGTAAGAGACATTCATAATATGTGGGGTGTTGCTAGAGTAGCACGTGAACATGTCTACAGAGCGTGTTATTACGTTAAACCTGTGTTATTATACTTAACTGATGTGGTGTGTTGCTAGAGTAGCCTGTGGACATGTCTACAGAGCGTGTTATTATGCTTAACTGATATGGGGTGTTGCTAGAGTAGCCTGGGGACATGTCTACAGAACGTGTTATTATACTTAACTGATATGGTGTGTTGCTAGAGTAGCCTGGGGACATGTCTACAGAGCGTGTTATTATGTTAAACTTGTGTTATTATACTTAACTGATGTGGTGTGTTGCTAGAGTAGCCTGGGGACATGTCTACAGAGCGTGTTATTATGCTAAACTTGTGTGGGGTGTTGCTAGAGTAGCATGTGGACATGTCTACAGAGCGTGTTATTATGCTTAACTGATATGGGGTGTTGCTAGAGCAACATGTGAACTTGTCTACGGAGTTTATGATACTAAACACGTTCTGTAGACAAATTCACATGTTCCTCTAGCATGTTAGCATAACCGTTTAGCATAACACGTTCTGTACACAAGTGCACATGTTACTATAACAAGTCAACAACATTTGATACAAAACATTTAGCTTTGTCGTATAACATAGTTCTAAGTTCCTGGTACAATGGACATTGAAACATTACATGATAATCACCGTCAACACAGTCACTGCCCGACATACATTCTTCTCTCTACACCTAGACCTTCATACCACTCTGTATCAAGCCTAGTAGGGGCTACCTCAGCTGTAGATTTTGCAAATGCTGAGCGATGTGTCTTAGGCATTATTAATGTGCAAAATCGCTCTGCAGATATTGCACTTTTAAAAATAAATCAATGTACAGCTTATTACCACCATTACCTGGAAGGGAATCTTCAGAAGTATTTGTACCCATCTATTGGTTGTATTAAACTATATTAACAGAGCGAGTGACACTCTGGCTATAATGTTTTACCAATGGCGAAGTAATATCATAAACGTTTAAACAGCCATGTTCTACTAGATATATCTTAGCTCTATACATGTAGTGTCTACACTTTCCTCCAGCTGCGTTGTAGCCATACACAAACACCTTCTTATTAATCCTTGAATTATTCAATTCACTAATCCGTGTCTACTGGTTACTATACCTTGACCACGGGTTACTATACCTTGACAACTGGTTACTATACATTGACAACTGGTTACTATACCTTGACAACTGGTTACTATACCTTGACAACTGGTTACTATACATTGACAACTGGTTACTATACCTTGACAACTGGTTACTATACATTGACAACTTGTTATTATACATTGACAACTGGTTACTATACATTGACAATTGATTACTACACCTTGACAACTGGTTACTATACCTTGACAACTGGTTACTATACCTTGACAACTGGTTACTATACCTTGACAACTGATTACTATACCTTGACCACTAGTTACTGTACCTTGACCACTGGTTACTATGCCTTGACAACTGGTTACTATTCATTGACAACTGGTTACTATACATTGACAACTGGTTACTATACCTTGACAACTGGTTACTATACCTTGACAACTGGTTACTATGCCTTGACAACTGGTTACTACACCTTGACAACTGATTACTATACCTTGACCACTGGTTACTATTCATTGACAACTGGTTACTATACATTGACAACTGGTTACTATACCTTGACAATTGATTACTATACCTTGACAACTGGTTACTATGCCTTGACAGCTGATTACTATACCTTGACCACTTGTTACTATACCTTGACCACTTGTTACTATACCTTGACCACTGGTTACTATACATTGACCACTGGTTACTATACCTTGACAACTGGTTACTATACCTTGACAACTGATTACTATACCTTGACCACTGGTTACTATACCTTGACCACTGGTTACTATACCTTGACCACTGGTTACTATACCTGGACAACTGGTTACTATACCTTGACCACTGGTTACTATACCTTGACAACTGGTTACTATACATTGACAACTGGTTACTATACCTTGACAACTGATTACTATACCTTGACCATTGGTTACTATACCTTGACCACTGGTTACTATACCTTGACAACTGGTTACTATACCTTGACAACTGGTTACTGTACGTTAACAACTAGTTACTATACCTTAACAACTGGTTACTGTACCTTAACAACTGGTTACTATACCTTGACAACTGGCTACTGTACCTTAACAACTGGTTACTATACCTTGACAACTGGTTGCATACAGTCTGCTTTGTCATTCAAATTATATAGCCAAACCCATACATACCGTGACTGCTGCGTTCGGCGTATACCTACCAACACCCAAGAAAAACAATCGCATTACTTTGATGCACTGCCTCTATGAATTTGAAGGAATTACACTGGCTAGACAATAGATACAAATTCTTAAACCACATCGAATATTTATATTTATATTATTGCAAATCAATAGTACATATGTCATACACGTAAATATGCAATACATAGCATGAATATACAAATGGTTTGGTCCACAAGTTTTAGCAACTATTGACAACGGCCCGCACCAGAACTCGAATAATAGGCCACCGTCGGTATTAAACGTTGACCTGAGGAGGTCCTTTCTTTTAAAACCCAATTGTATCAAGATGGTAATTAGTGAAATAGGAAACATATTTATATAACATGCAAATAAATGATAGAACGTTGAAAAGAACATACAATACTACACACATCTATTGAGGAGAGTGCTGGCGCTGTTATGGAAAATTTAAATCGCATAGAACGATACAAAATACACTGCAAGCTTAGGTTATCTGACATGGAACCATTGTGGTTGATTTAAAAACTCAGCAAGCATCAACTAATAATCTAGGCATGTACACCCCTCATAAATTATTCAATTAAACAACCAGTGGTATTTGGCATTTAGACAAACATGGTAGTGCCACGCAACGTAACATCGAAGACATGATTAAAGAAGCTATAGAAGATCGAAACATATTAGGATTAGTTAGTGGCATTTCATATGAACTGCAAGTAAATGACGATGCCTCGTCTAAGTTGGAATGAAACCAGATCAAAGGTTGAGTCTTGACTCAGACTTCGCGCAGAATGAACATGTGGACTACATCTGGTGGACGTGTTTGTCCATATGCCCGTCATAATAGTTGCAAAAACGATGATATAATATATATATAATTATTACTTAAATTCGCACCGAATGGTCGGACATTTGGATATTACTTATAAGTGTTCACGTGTTGCGACAGAATCGTAATGTTCTCGAAAAGTAAAAATAATTCTGTTTCATAATAAACCAATATAGATTTATAAATCAATGTCAAGTCAACACTGTGCTTCAAGGAGTTTGGAATTATAATTTTGCTTAGGCATATTTTATTTTTCAATTGTTTGCAGCAACAAATGACTACAAAATAAAGGATAAGAATTAAAGAATAACTTTTAGTTTAAACATAGTTTATTTCAAACGAATACAACATATACAAATATACATTTAACACCAACTTTAGATTACTTGAATGAAAAGGCGATTAGAACCGAAAGCTATAGCTTATAGAGGTATTCTCCTATAGTAAGATACTTAATGCAGTTACGATATGTTGTAATATTTTCAAAACTATTAATTTCAGTTTGAAATAATGGTAAGTAAACGTTTTAATCATGAACTGTAAATTATAATATCACTAAAATAAAGATATTATTAAGGTGAAACAAGTACATATATTACTTAGTTGAGAAGGTTGAACTTGAGATTGACTCCGAAGAAAGGATAAATGATAGACACAGGAACATGGTAGATTTGTTCGGATAGTTCAATGGTAGAGGCAAGCATGCAACATTTAGTGAACAGATGCTCATGAACATCGTCTGCTTTCCCGGATGCAGTGTTGGACTGCTTCAAATATGTTTGCGTTGAAATCATCGCTAAGATTCCGGTATCCGTGTAATTGAGTGCATAGTGTCATGGTGTAATATCAAGTATTTGCAAGGAGACGAATTATGATGGCATTATAGATTATAGTAGAGACATGCAAAGAATAAATGATGATTACTCTCAGGAAGACCACATTGGTAGAGGGGTGATGGAGAAATTATTTTATTGAACACATGCTGGTTTAATGAGATATAATTAGAACAGAGTCGAGAATGATAGACAGTAGGCTTGCCATGTGCTGTCACCGACGTAGACATAGTTGGCGCAAGTTGTGACGTTACTCTTTAGTTGAGATTTGAGTGAGACCATGGATGGTGAGTTTTGCAGTTCCACTTGGTAGTTCGTTCCAGTCTCTCAGAGCCGATTGCAGAAAAGCATTGTTGTATATAGATGTTCGTGTGCGCATTAATTGGATATCAAAGTTCAAAGTCAAGTATGTACGGTTGTAAATATAAATGCATTTTCCAGATCCGTTATGTTAGAGTCACCAAGGAGGATATTATTGAGATTAGTGTCGAAGTTCCTAAGGTTATTAAGTATGATGTCTCTGCTAATGTTATGAAATATATATTTAAATATATAAGTTATTTTAGCTCACAATAATCGAGCTAAAAGAAATTCGTATAAACTAAACATGAGTTGTAATTCATTTTAAAATTACCAGTCTCTAAACTAATTAAACCATGTTCAGTACGTTGTTCCCACCCTGCCATATCTATTGTCCTCAATAACTGTCACGTGAATCTTCGTGATAACTGTTTGGACGTTTCCTATGTGGATCATTAGCACGTGGACGATTGCCCCTTCCGCTGTAAGAATTAGCATTATATTCACTCTCATCATTGTATCGATCATCGTATCGCCCATTGTACCGGTCATTATTTCGATAGTCTGCACTTCTGTCCCTCCGACCAAAAGTGACATGTGGCCATGGACTTTCAATAGATTTTCCGTTACTATTTCCATTTGTCTGATATCGTTGTCTAGTTTTATTGTCTTCCCGGCGCTGTTCTTTCCCTCTGTTTTGTTGTGTTGTCTTGTGTACGGCATAGTAGAACAGCTCCATAAACAACTGAACCACTTCACACAAACTGAGCATAGAGAGACCTATCCAAAGTCCAATGGCACCGCCAACATCTGACAAAAATTGCTGCAACTACAATCAAAACAGAAACGATTGAGTCCAACTGTCTTTATATCCAGGCATCATATAGCATCAACACATACATCTAGGGCGGTACATTGGTAGTCAAAATAAGAGTATATTTTGTTCAAGTACATTAAAAATGATACGTTAACATATTGGTATTAGAATCAATGGACCGCAGGGTGATCGCCCGTCTGACCATAATAATATTAGCAGTCTTTCAGATGGAACTTTAAACCGAGGTTTCGTGTCAGTGCTTTACACCGTGTACTTGAAAGAACCAAAGAAGACTCTGGGTTGGGTCTCTGTCTGTATCATTGCACTATCCTTCATAATCTCAAATAACTAATCGCTTTGGGAGGCGTCGCTCATACGGCCCAACAGGTAGCGACGATAAATAAGCGTAAAACACAAGGTAAGCGATGGATCTGTAGTCCAGTGGTTAACACGTTGGGCTGGTAATCCACAATACTGTCTGTGTAATGTGTACAATTAAATACCAATAAATGCATTGATGATGCATCAAGGGCGATGTAATATAAGTGTACAACATGTAAATCAGACGATGTCAATGTAGACACAATACCATAGGGGTTTGACATACTACACTGTACATTAATTTTGGAATTACTTTTCAACAATGTCTCCTGTGTTTCTTTCCAATTGACTAGCCAAGACTCAACATGAGAACAACCTTCTTAGAAATCGTGACAGTGATTTGGAAGAGAGATATAACGCTAAATGTTCAAATAATGATACAGACAGAGACCCATTCCAGATTGTTCAACTATTTTTACCTCAATCTGTGCTTCTTCTGTTATATTTTCAAAGTTAAGATCTTCATAATAGATGTTTAACCTCAGGAAGTTGTAGCTGAAATGTACCATAATTATTAATTTATTACACATAAATATGTACGAATATGATCAAGTAAGTCTGACCGATGAATTTCAAATATATAATGTATAGAAACTAATATTTATAAATTAATCCTGCAGACTAGGATAAGTCATAAATGATTTATTTTGTCGAGTACATTTTAAATATCTTTGATTTGATTGCATTATTCTTTAAATTACAAACGAAAAATTATTACAATTATATTTAGGTTTAAACATATTTATTTATCAGGATACATGTAATATACATTGAGAAATATACAGAAACATACATTTATATCGTGATATGTGGATTGAACTGAAAGCTAAAAGCTTAAATTATATTTGAACATCTAATATACGAGTCGCTCTATATATCAAAAACCAACTTGATAGGTATATAAACGTATAACAGGTAATTCTGGAATGTTAACCTTAAGAAGAAGATAATTCAGGGGTATATATATATATTCTAGAATACCACCAAGTGACAAACAATGCCATGGATATAATTTGCATAATTGCATATGCAAATATGCATCATTGTTTGTCTCCATTACAAATTTCATGTTTCACTTTTAATGGAACTATAATTGTCTGAGATTTACAGAAATATCCCATATGGCTATATCGAAAATAACATTGCAAAGTTATTATTTGCTTACTTTTTATCATAGTCTATGCAAATGTATGCTAATTTTAGCTATAATACACATGGTGCTAACTTTTAATCCATGTCCAATCTAATAACGTAGGCAATTTTCGTAAAGTACAAACAATACTTGTTCAATCTTGTGTACACTGAAAGAGGTATACGTGTAATATAACCATACATGATTATTTGCTCCTGCATCCCACAGACGGATCTGTAGTCCAGTGGCAACACGTTGGACTGGTAATCCAGGGATCGCAGGTTCGATCCCCCGTCTGACCCTGATCAAATTAACAGTCTTTCAGATGGGACTTTAAACCGAGGTCTCGTGTCGGTGTTTTTAACTGGAATGAGTCTCTGTCTGTATCATTGCACTATCCTCCAAAAATCTAAAATGACTAATCTCTTCAGGAGGCGTCGCTCATATGGGCAACCGGTAGCGACGATAAATAAACGTAAACCACACACGTTCCTACATGTTATGCACATTAATTATAGTGTATTAACATGTGCACCTGCTGCATGACATTAATTTGTTTGTTTTGGAAGGAAATGGTCACATTTATGTTAAGAGACAAGTAAGAAAATTCACCAAAGTCACCAACCCGTTAAAACGATGTGTTTACTATGAAAAGGTTGTTGATCGATTGAAATAATTGTCGCTGTGTTGTGCTTGCTTTAGAGAATGTCCGTGCTTCGTTATATCACCATTTCACAGTAAAAACATATTGTTGTATTTGGCTACATAGTGTGGGCATCCGTGGTTGACGTAACCTTCATGGTATAATGCCTCTTGCGAGTTCAAGCCGCGCAAGTACCTACGCTGCCAAGAAACGGTGATCTATATTGCGTCTTCATTTTCCATCATGACGATGGATAGGTTTCGAGAGCTATTAGTTTAAGGTTATACGATATACATGTAGTTTATATATACATGTAGTTTATATATACATGTAGTTTACATATACATGTAGTTTATATATACATGTAGTTTATATATACATGTAGTTTATATATACATGTAGTTTATATATACATGTAATACATGTAGTTTATATATACGTGTAATTTATATATACATGTAGTTTATATATACATGTAGTTTATATATACATGTAATAGATGTAGTTTATATATGCATGTAGTTTATATATACATGTAGTTTATATATACATGTAGTTTATATGTACATGTAGTTTATATATACTTGTAATACATGTAGTTTATATATACATGTAATAGATGTAGTTTATATATACATGTAGTTTATATATACATGTAGTTTATATATACATGTAGTTTATATATACATGTAGTTTATATATACATGTAGTTTATATATACATGTAGTTTATATATACATGTAGTTTATATATACATGTAGTTTATATATACATGTAGTTTATATATACATGTAGTTTATATGTACATGTAGTTTATATATACTTGTAATACATGTAGTTTATATATACATGTAGTTTATATATACATGTAGTTTATTTACATATACATGTAGTTTATATGTACATGTAGTTTATATGTACATGTAGTTTATATATACTTGTAATACATGTAGTTTATATATACATGTAGTTTATATATACATGTAGTTTATATATACATGTGGTTTATATATACATGTAGTTTATATGTACATGTAGTTTATATATACTTGTAATACATGTAGTTTATATATACATGCAGTTTATATATACATGTAGTTTATATATACATGTAGTTTATATATACATGTAGTTTATATATACATGTAGTTTATATATACATGTAGTTTACATGGCAATAGTTCGGCCAAACTCTTACTTGATCTTCCATACATCCTCGAGGTTTTCCCGGTATGACCGACAGGAAGCAGTGTCCCGCTCGCATATCCAGTCCAGTAACACTCGCTGGAAATATCAACATTGATACATATAATTGTATGGTGACAAATAGGTTAGAAAAGAAAGGTTAATGTACTAACAAACAAACAACCCCCCCCCCCCAAGTTTTTGTGTGTGTATTTGTTCTCTTCCTTTTATATCAAAACGAAACATTCCAACAAAAGAACAACATTCCAATCGTGTTTCAGTGTTTGATTTCTTTGTGTGCTTTACGTTTATTTATCGTCGCTACCGGTTGCCCATATGAGCGACGCCTCCTGAAGAGATTAGTCATTTTAGATTGTTGAAGGATAGTGTAATGATATAGACAGAGATCCATTCCAGAGTCTCCTCTGGTTCTTTTACGTGCACGGTGTACAGCACCGACACGAGACCTCGGTTTAACATCCCATTGATATCTGTCTGTGCTTAAATTCGCTTTATAGCAATTTAATACTTAATAATACTTATAATGTAATGTAACCTGTCATAATATAACATGTGTGTATGTACATGTAATTGTATTTTTTGGAAAGGATTCGAATAAGTTACTATGTAACATCTCTCCCACCCCCACCCCACCCCAATCCTAACTATGCTGTTTCAACTAGTCCTGTGTTTTGTACTATTCTTGAATAAAATAGTGTTTAAACTAACAAACAAAGATTGGTATATATCAATACTGTAGATATCATAGGGACGGCATACATTTTGGAAAGTGCTGGATAAACTGTGACGTAGTTCCTTTGGCAGCTGACTGACGTCATCATCTCACGGAACAGAACGAACGTTGGGACACAGTCGGTCGCGCCCGGCTCTGATGTATGTTGCCATTGCTACGTGCTCCCATACACTCGGTACCATTGCAACGTGGTCCCATACACGTGTTGCCATTGCTAGATGGTCCCAAACACTTGATGTCATTGGTACGTGGTCCCATACACTTATTGCCATTGGTACGTGGTCCCATACACTTGTTGCCATTGGTACGTGGTCCCATACACTTGGTACCATTGCTACGTGGTCCCATACACGTGTTGCCATTGGTACGTGGTCCCATACACTTGTTGCCATTGGTACGTAGTCCCATACACTTGTTGCCATTGGTACGTGGTTCCATACACATGTTGCCATTGGTACGTGGTCCCAAACACTTGATGCCATTGATACGTGGTCCCATACACTCGGTACCATTGGTACGTGGTCCCATACACTCGGTACCATTGGTACGTGGTCCCATACACTCGGTGCCATTGTTACGTGGTCCCATACACTTGTTGCCATTGGTACGTGGTCCCATACACTTGGTACCATTGCTACGTGGTCCCATATACTTGTTGCCATTGGTACGTGGTCCCATACACTTGGTACCATTGCTACGTGGTCATATACACTTGATGCCATTGATACGTGGTCCCATACACTCGGTACCATTGGTATGTGGTCCAATACACTTGATGCCATAGGTACGTGGTCTCATACACTTGATTTCATTGCTACGTGGTCCCATACACTTGTTGCCATTAGTACGTGGTCCCATACATTTGTTGCCATTGGTACGTGGTCCCATTCACTTAACGTCATTGATACGTGGTGCCATATAATTGGTGCAATTGCTAGATGGTCCCATACACTTGTTGCCATTGGTACGTGGTCCCATACATTTGATGCCATTGCTACGTGTTCCCATACACTTGATGCCATTGCTACGTGGTCCCATACACTTGATGCCATTGCTACGTGGTCCCATACACTTGTTGCCATTGCTACGTGGTACCATAAACGTGTTACCATTGATACGTGGTCCCATACACGTGTTGCCATTGCTACGTGGTACCATAAACGTGTTACCATTGTTACGTGGTCCCATACACTTGTTGTCATTGCTGCGTGGTGCCATATACTTGTTGCCATTGCTGCGTGGTGCCATATACTTGATGCCATTGTGCCATTGCTACGTGGTACCATAAACGTGTTACCATTGATACGTGGTCCCATACACTTATTGCCATTGCTACGTGGTACCATAAACGTATTACCATTGTTACGTGGTCCCATACACTTGTTGCCATTGCTGCGTGGTGCCATATACTTGTTGCCATTGCTACGTGGTCCCATACACTTGTTGCCATTGCTGTGTGGTGCCATATACTTGTTGCCATTGCTACGTGGTCCCATACACTTGTTGCCATTGCTGCGTGGTGCCATACACATGGCAATCGGTACAAATGTTACGTGGTCCCATAAACTTGGTACCAATGTTATGTGGTAAGAAGTAATGTTGCATTGGTGAGAAGCGAGCAAGCTAACCACTGCGCTAATCGGCCAGTCATTAATACCTCTTCACATTGGATGTGGTATCAGAAGAAATGAAAGATTGGAAATATAAATGAACAGACTGTATGTTTTTACTATGTATTGAATAGGCAATTTATTTGTTATTTTACAACCTCTATCTTCAGATATGTACATTCAAATAGACGTACATTGGTTATCGCCCTTACCGGTTATATTTTAAATAATCTGAATAAGTAAATGATACCTTCTGTTTACATATGTTGATTTGAGATTGTTGAAATTGGGCATAAATTGGGTAACTGTGTTTCCAATGTTAACTATTTCGTTGCCATTAGTATATGTTCTATATCGTATTCTTGAATACATATTGTATTAGCTACTATCCCTGTCACCTTTGCGTGTTTAGTTAACATCCCTGTCACTTGTGTGTGCTTAGTTAACATTCCTGACACATTTGTGTGTTTCGTTAACATTCCTGACACATGTGCGTGTTTAGTTAACATTCCTGACACCTTTGCGTGTTTCGTTAACATTCCTGACACATTTGTGTGTTTCGTTAACATGCCTGACATTGTTTGTGTTTTGTTTTGTATTTGTGTGTTTAGTTAACATTCCTGACACATTTGCGTGTTTAGTTAACATTCCTGACACCTTTGTGTGTTTCGTTAACATCCCTGATACCTTTGCGTGTTTCGTTGACATTCCTGACACATTTGCGTGTTTAGTTAACATTCCTGACACCTTTGTGTGCTTAGTTAACATTCCTGACACATTTGTGTGTTTCGTTAACATCCCTGATACCTTTGCGTGTTTCGTTGACATTCCTGACACATTTGCGTGTTTAGTTAACATTCCTGACACCTTTGTGTGCTTAGTTAACATTCCTGACACATTTGTGTGTTTCGTTAATCCCTGACACCTTTGCGTGTTTCGTTAACATTCCTGACATATGTGCGTGTTTAGTTAACAATCCTGACACCTTTGTGTGTTTCGTTAACATCCTGACACTGTGGTTTCGTTATCCTGACACCTTTGTGTGTTTCGTTAACATGCCTGACATATGTGTGTGTTTAGTTAACATTCCTGACACCTTTGTGTGTTTCGTTAACATCCCTGATACCTTTGCGTGTTTCGTTGACATTCCTGACACATGTGCGTGTTTAGTTAACATTCATGACATATTTGTGTGTTTCGTTAACATTCCTGACACATTTGCGTGTTTAGTTAACATCCCTGACACCTTTGTGTGTTTAGTGTGAAATATATGAACAAAACATATAATTTTAATGAATTACAGATAGTAAGCTTTCAGAGAGAGTTGCAACTTACGGCGTATTCAACTGTTGGCCATTGTCTTTGACTGATGGCCTTTCCATAACTGACCTCACTGTAAGTATAAAATACATTCATTTAACCGTACATCATCATACATTGTATATATTTTATCTTAATTGAACTTATCCTTATACCTTGAGATACAGAAGCTAACATAATGCCGAAACCTGAAGGAATCCAACGAGATGTTCCAAAACCATGGAACATAATAATGTTTCTGTTAATACTAATAGTGTTTAACAATACCAACTATATGTTGCAGATTTATAAAATATTAACGTGTCTAAGAGAAGTTTCTAATGTTCAGATACACGGGCTATTATAATAATTCGTTAATGGCAACATAAAAGAACTCGAGAGGGCGGTTGTGAAGAAGAATATTTTATTATAGACATATACATATTTGATTAGGTTCCATTAGACTTTCAAGACAATGGGGACATACATATTATACAGTTAACGAACAGTTCAAACATGGTGCATACGCTTACGTTATACATATACATTCTACATCTGTTATACCGAATGCCGTGGTACCGAACAAAATATTTCGACATTACTGAAATTTGACTTAATGAAATTCTATATAAACGGAGCCAGTTATATGTAATTGATAGTGTCTGAAACAGGACTTTGATCCGACTTCGAGATAACCGGATAACATACTCGGTAATGTTCGGAAATAGTTCCGTGATTATTGTCTTATTTTCAATGCTTACTTGCATGGGTTTTCACAAGTACATGTCATATTTCCAGCCCAGAACTGTCTCCGTAGATCAAGGAGACATGTCATCTCTGAAATAATGAAATATATATTTATATTTGTGTGCACAAGAACAAGATGAGAACAGGGATACGTCATCGATGATGCAATCAATGACGTATCGCGACCACACATGTGTTGTTCACGTGACTACTACCCGAAACAATAAAATTCATCAAAATACTACAACCACTACTACTATTAATAATAAAAAAACTTTAGTTGACTAGATAACGGACGATCACCCGGGTAGTACCATCGACCTTCCGCAAGCCAATTGTATAGATTACTCAGTCACGTGAAATAATTCTATACCAAGTAGGATTCGAATCTACAGAGGTGAAGGACAAGTGGTTTGATGTCAACTACCTTAATCACTCGATCACGGAGGAACATAAATGTTGTAATTTATGTGTAGGATATAATCCGAAACGATCTAATATGTAAAATAATGGACGGTATAAGGCGCGTAGCATCGTTCGAAGACAGTGCAAATATTTTACATATTGGATCCGTTTGAGGCTTACATCTTACTTAAAACACACACTTATATAACACGGTCTTGCTAATTAAGAATGTTAATTTCGTACATTTACATATAGGACAAGCTCAAATGATTTGATTGGTTGATTCTGGGTTATTACTGCCAGCTGAACTATCCTCCAAAATATAACATTACTAATCTATTCAGGAGGCGTCGCTCATATGGGCAACCGGTAGCGACGATAAATAAACGCACACACACACGATTCAAATATCAACATGCGAGCAAAGCGACTGGTATACTTACGAATTTTAGTTCTGCATGGTCGTAGAGCTGTGTCTGTGGTACACGCAAACTCTTCCCAGCTGTCATCGAAACACGAACATTTCTTAATAACGGTAGAAATCTGACAGAACGACTGACATGCCTGTGTAAATTAAATGTTGTTTATTACAAACATGACATATTTAAATACATATTCTAATACAGAACATATATACATACAATGTATTATTACATTACATATTTCATAGCATATTTTAATTTTATATACCGTCCGTACATAAGCTAGGTTTCGAACCCGCACAGCTACGGCGATGCCGCCTAGCACAACACTCACCGCTACGGGCGACGCCGCCTAGGACAACTAACGACTGCCCACAGTATCAACCACCAAAGCAGACTGTGCAAATGACGGTGATAACGTGATCATGTCGTCTAGTGTATGTCATAGTGTACAGCGGGCGGTATGACGTCTAAATACATAATGAAGTTATACCGTCTAGTGTATGTTATATTGTACAGCGGACGGTATGACGTGTAGATACATAATGAAAGCATACATGTCTAGTGTATGTTATATTGTACAGCTGACGGTATGACGTCTAAATACATAATGAAGTTATACCGTCTAGTGTATGTTATAGTGTACAGCGGACGGTATGACGTCTAAATACATAATGAAGTTATACCGTCTCGTGTATGTTATATTGTGCAGCGGACGGTATGACGTGTAAATACATAGTGAAGCTATACCGTCTAGTGTATGTTATATTGTACAGCGGACGGTATGACGTGTAAATACATAATGAAGTTATACCGTCTAGTGTATGGTATATTGTACAGCGGACGGTATGACGTGTAAATACATAATGAGGTTATACCGTCTAGTGTATGGTATATTGTACAGCGGACGGCATGACGTGTAGATACATAATGAAAGCATACATGTCTAGTGTATGGTATATTGTACAGTGGACGGTATGACGTGTACATACATAATGAAAGCATACCCGTCTAATGTATGTTATATTGTACAGGGATGGTATGACGTGTAGATAGTAATAGATACATAATGAAACCATACCCGTCTAATGTATGTTATAGTGTACAGCGGGCGGTATGACGTGTAGATACATAATGAAGTCATACCGTCTAGTGCATGTTAGATTGTACAGTGGACGGTATGACGTGTAAATACATAATGAAGGCATACCGTCTAATGTATGTTATATTGTACAGCGGACGGTATGGCGTGTACATACATAATGAAGTTATACCGTCTCGTGTATGCTATTTTGTACAGCGGACGGTATGACGTGTAAATACATAATGAAGTTATACCGTCTAGTGTATGCTATATTGTACAGCGGGCGGTATGACGTGTAGATACATAATGAAGTTATACCGTCTAGTGTATGTTAGATTGTACAGCGGACGGTATGGCGTGTAGATACATAATGAAGTTATACCGTCTAGTGTATGTTATATTGTACAGCGGACGGTATGGCGTGTAGATAGTACTAGATACATAATGAAAGCATACCCGTCCAGTGTATGTTATATTATACAGCGGACGGTATGGCGTGTAGATACATAATGAAAGCATACATGTCTAGTGTATGTTATATTGTACAGCGGACGGTATGGTGGTTTGTGTTGTGTTTTTGTTTGACGTGTTGATATATAATGAAGCCATACCCGCCTAATGTATGTTATATTGTACAGCGGACGGTATGACGTGTTGATACCTAATGAAGCCATACCCGTCTAATGTATGTTATATTGTACAGCGGACGGTATGATGTGTTGATATATAATGAAGCCATACCCGCCTAATGTATGTTATATTGTACAGCGGACGGTATGACGTGTAGATAGTACTAGATACATAATGAAAGCATACCCGACTAGTGTAAGTTATATTGTACAGGGACGGTATGACGTGTAGATAGTACTAGATACATAATGAAACCATACCCGTCTAGTGCATGTTATATTGTACAGCGGACGGTATGACGTGTTGATATATAATGAAGCCATACCCGCCTAATGTATGTTATATTGTACAGCGGACGGTATGACGTGTTGATACATAATGAAGCCATACCCGTCTAATGTATGTTATATTGTACAGCGGACGGTATGATGTGTTGATATATAATGAAGCCATACCCGCCTAATGTATGTTATATTGTACAGCGGACGGTATGACGTGTAAATACATAATGAAGATATACCGTCTAGTGTATGTTATATTGTACAGCGGACGGTATGACGTGTTGATATATAATGACGCCATACCCGCCTAATGTATGTTATATTGTACAGCGGACGGTATGACGTGTAAATACATAATGAAGTTATACCGTCTACTGTATGTTATATTGTACAGCGGACGGTATGACGTGTTGATACATAATGAAGCCATACCCGTCTAATGTATGTTATATTGTACAGGGGACGGTATGACGTGTAGATACATAATGAAGCCATACCCGTCTAATGTATGTTATATTGTACAACGGACGGTATGACGTGTAGATATTACTAGATACATAATGAAACCATACCCGTCTAGCTTATGTTATATTGTACAGGGGACGGTATGACGTGTAGATAGTACTAGATACATAATGAAAGCATACCCGACTAGTGTAAGTTATATTGTACAGGGACGGTATGACGTGTAGATACATAATGAAAGCATACCCGACTAGTGAAAGTTATAGTGTACAGGGACGGTATGACGTGTAGATAGTACTAGATACAAAATGAAAGCATACCCGACTAGTGTAAGCTATATTGTACAGGGACGGTATGACGTGTAGATAGTACTAGATACATAATGAAAGCATACCCGACTAGTGTAAGTTATATTGTACAGGGACTGTATGACGTGTAGATAGTACTAGATACATAATGAAAGCATACCCGACTAGTGAAAGTTATAGTGTACAGGGACGGTATGACGTGTAGATAGTACTAGATACAAAATGAAAGCATACCCGACTAGTGTAAGCTATATTGTACAGGGACGATATGACGTGTAGATAGTACTAGATACATAATGAAACCATACCCGTCTAGCGTATGTTATATTGTACAGGGGACGGTATGACGTGTAGATACATAATGAAAGCATACCCGACTAGTGTAAGTTATATTGTACAGGGGACGGTATGACGTGTAGACAGTACTAGATACATAATGAAAACATACCCGTCTAGCGTATGTTATATTGTACAGGGGACGGTATGACGTGTAGATAGTACTAGATACATAATGAAGTTATACCGTCTAATGTATGTTATATTGTACAGCGGACGGTATGACGTGTATATAGTACTAGCTATATAATGAAGCCATACCCGTCTAATGTATGCTATATTGTACAGGGGACGGTATGACGTGTAGATAGTACTAGATACATAATGAAGTTATACCGTCTAATGTATGTTATATTGTACAGCGGACGGTATGACGTATTGATACATAAAGAAAACATACCCGTCTAGTGTATGTTATATTGTACAGGGAAAGGTATGACGTGTAGATAGTACTAGATACATAATGAAAACATACCCGTCTAGTGTATGTTATATTGTACAGCGGACGGTATGACGTGTAGATACATAATGAAAGCATACCCGTCTAGCGTATGTTATATTGTACAGCGGACGGTATGACGTGTAGATAGTACTAGATACATAATGAAACCATACACGTCTAGCGTATGTTATATTGTACAGGGAACGGTATGACGTGTAGACAGTACTAGATACATAATGAAACCATACCCGTCTAGTGTATGTTATAGTGTACAGCGGACGGTATGACGTGTAGATAGTACTAGATACATAACGAAACCATACCCATCTAGCGTATGTTATATTGTACAGCGGACGGTATGACGTGTTGATACATAATGAAGCCATACCCGTCTAATGTATGTTATATTGTACAGCGGACGGTATGATGTGTTGATATATAATGAAGCCATACCCGCCTAATGTATGTTATATTGTACAGCGGACGGTATGACGTGTAAATACATAATGAAGATATACCGTCTAGTGTATGTTATATTGTACAACGGACGGTATGACGTGTAGATACATAATGAAAGCATACCCGTCTAATGTATGTTATATTGTACAGCGGACGGTATGACGTGTAGATACATAATGAAAGCATACCCGACTAGTGAAAGTTATAGTGTACAGGGACGGTATGACGTGTAGATAGTACTAGATACAAAATGAAAGCATACCCGACTAGTGTAAGTTATATTGTACAGGAACGGTATGACGTGTAGATAGTACTAGATACATAATGAAAGCATACCTGACTAGTGTAAGTTATATTGTACAGGAACGGTATGACGTGTAGATAGTACTAGATACAAAATGAAAGCATACCCGACTAGTGTAAGTTATAGTGTACAGGGACGGTATGACGTGTAGATAGTACTAGATACAAAATGAAAGCATACCCGACTAGTGTAAGTTATATTGTACAGGGACGGTATGACGTGTAGATAGTACTAGATACATAATGAAAGCATACCCGACTAGCGTATGTTATTTTGTACAGCGGACGGTATGACGTGTAGATACATAATGAAAGCATACCCGTCTAGCGTATGTTATATTGTACAGGGGACGGTATGACTTGTAGATAGTACTAGATACATAATGAAGTTATACCGTCTAATGTATGTTATATTGTACAGCGGACGGTATGACGTGTAGATAGTACTAGATACATAATGAAGCCATACCCGTCTAATGTATGCTATATTGTACAGGGGACGGTATGACGTGTATATAGTACTAGATAAATAATGAAGCCATACCCGTCTAATGTATGTTATATTGTACAGGGGACGGTATGACGTGTAGATAGTACTAGATAAATAATGAAGTTATACTGTCTAATGTATGTTATATTGTACAGCGGACGGTATGACGTATTGATACATAATGAAGCCATACCCGCCTAATGTATGTTATATTGTACAGAGGACGGTATGACGTGTTGAGAGTACCAGATACATAATGAAAACATACCCGTCTAGCGTATGTTATATTGTACAGGGGACGGTATGACGTGTAGATAGTACTAGATACATAATGAAAACATACCCGTCTAGTGTATGTTATATTGTACAGCGGACGGTATGACGTGTAAACACATAATGAAGTTATACCGTCTAGTGTATGTTATATTGTACAACGGACGGTATGACGTGTAGATACATAATGAAAGCATACCCGTCTAATGTATGTTATGTTGTACAGCTGACGGTATGACGTGTAGACAGTACTAGATACATAATGCAGTTATACCGTCTACTGTATGTTATATTGTACAGCGGACGGTATGACGTGTAGATACATAATGAAGCCATACCCGTCTAATGTATGTTATATTGTACAACGGACAGTATGACGTGTAGATAGTACTAGATACATAATGAAACCATACCCGTCTAGCGTATGTTATATTGTACAGGGGACGGTATGACGTGTAGATACATAATGAAAGCATACCCGACTAGTGTAAGTTATATTGTACAGGGGACGGTATGACGTGTAGATAGTACTAGATACATAATGAAAACATACCCGTCTAGCGTATGTTATATTGTACAGGGGACGGTATGACGTGTAGATAGTACTAGATACATAATGAAGTTATACCGTCTAATGTATGTTATATTGTACAGCGGACGGTATGACGTGTATATAGTACTAGCTATATAATGAAGCCATACCCGTCTAATGTATGCTATATTGTACAGGGGACGGTATGACCTGTATATAGTACTAGATACATAATGAAGCCATACCCGTCTAATGTATGTTATATTGTACAGGGGACGGTATGACGTGTAGATAGTACTAGATACATAATGAAATTATACCGTCTAATGTATGTTATATTGTACAGCGGACGGTATGACGTATTGATACATAATGAAAACATACCCGTCTAGCGTATGTTATATTGTACAGGGGACGGTATGACGTGTAGATAGTACTAGATACATAATGAAAACATACCCGTCTAGTGTATGTTATATTGTACAGCGGACGGTATGACGTGTAGATACATAATGAAAGCATACCCGTCTAGCGTATGTTATATTATACAGCGGACGGTATGACGTGTAGATAGTACTAGATACATAATGAAACCATACCCGTCTAGCGTATGTTATATTGTACAGGGGACGGTATGACGTGTAGACAGTACTAGATATATAATGAAACCATACCCGTCTAGTGTATGTTATAGTGTACAGCGGACGGTATGACGTGTAGATAGTACTAGATACATAATGAAACCATACCCGTCTAATGTATGTTATATTGTACAGCGGACGGTATGATGTGTTGATATATAATGAAGCCATACCCGCCTAATGTATGTTATATTGTACAGCGGACGGTATGACGTGTAAATACATAATGAAGATATACCGTCTAGTGTATGTTATATTGTACAACGGACGGTATGACGTGTAGATACATAATGAAAGCATACCCGTCTAATGTATGTTATATTGTACAGCGGACGGTATGACGTGTTGATATATAATGAAGCCATACTCGCCTAATGTATGTTATATTGTACAGCGGACGGTATGACGTGTAAATACATAATGAAGTTATACCGTCTAGTGTATGTTATATTGTACAACGGACGGTATGACGTGTAGATACATAATGAAACCATACCCGTCTAATGTATGTTATATTGTACAGCTGACGGTATGACGTGTAGACAGTACTAGATACATAATGAAGTTATACCGTCTACTGTATGTTATATTGTACAGCGGACGGTATGACGTGTTGATACATAATGAAGCCATACCCGTCTAATGTATGTTATATTGTACAGGGGACGGTATGACGTGTAGATACATAATGAAGCCATACCCTTCTAATGTATGTTATATTGTACAACAGACGGTATGACGTGTAGATAGTACTAGATACATAATGAAACCATACCCGTCTAGCGTATGTTATATTGTACAGGGGACGGTATGACGTGTAGATAGTACTAGATACATAATGAAAGCATACCCGTCTAATGTAAGTTATATTGTACAGGGACGGTATGACGTGTAGATAGTACTAGATACATAATGAAACCATACCCGTCTAGCGTATGTTATATTGTACAGCGGACGGTATGACGTGTAGATACATAATGAAAGCATACCCGACTAGTGAAAGTTATAGTGTACAGGGACGGTATGACGTGTAGATAGTACTAGATACAAAATGAAAGCATACCCGACTAGTGTAAGTTAGTTTATACAAATTTATTTTAGCTCGATTGCGAAACAAGTTCTTTCAACTTATATAAATCGCTCTCGAGACCTCATTCCCGATGGAATCCATCGCCACGAGGGAGAGAAGAGGCAACGTGGAATTTAAATGCCTTGCCTAAGGACACAATCGTAACGGCTCCAGCGGGGCTCGAACTCCGGACCTTTCGCACCTGAAGCGAACGCGCATCCACTGCGCTATCACGACTTCCACTAGTGTAAGTTATATTGTACAGGAACGGTATGACGTGTAGATAGTACTAGATACATAATGAAAGCATACCTGACTAGTGTAAGTTATATTGTACAGGGACGGTATGACGTGTAGATAGTACTAGATACATAATGAAAGCATACCCGACTAGCGTATGTTATTTTGTACAGCGGACGGTATGACGTGTAGATACATAATGAAAGCATACCCGTCTAGCGTATGTTATATTGTACTGGGGACGGTATGACGTGTAGATAGTACTAGATACATAATGAAGTTATACCGTCTAATGTATGTTATATTGTACAGCGGACGGTATGACGTGTAGATAGTACTAGATACATAATGAAGCCATACCCGTCTAATGTATGCTATATTGTACAGGGGACGGTATGACGTGTATATAGTACTAGATACATAATGAAGCCATACCCGTCTAATGTATGTTATATTGTACAGGGGACGGTATGACGTGTAGATAGTACTAGATAAATAATGAAGTTATACCGTCTAATGTATGTTATATTGTACTGCGGACGGTATGACGTATTGATACATAATGAAGCCATACCCGCCTAATGTATGTTATATTGTACAGAGGACGGTATGACGTGTTGAGAGTACCAGATACATAATGAAAACATACCCGTCTAGCGTATGTTATATTGTACAGGGGACGGTATGACGTGTAGATAGTACTAGATACATAATGAAAACATACCCGTCTAGTGTATGTTATATTGTACAGCGGATGGTATGACGTGTAAACACATAATGAAGTTATACCGTCTAGTGTATGTTATATTGTACAACGGACGGTATGACGTGTAGATACATAATGAAAGCATACCCGTCTAATGTATGTTATGTTGTACAGCTGAGGGTATGACGTGTAGACAGTACTAGATACATAATGAAGTTATACCGTCTACTGTATGTTATATTGTACAGCGGACGGTATGACGTGTAGATACATAATGAAGCCATACCCGTCTAATGTATGTTATATTGTACAACGGACGGTATGACGTGTAGATAGTACTAGATACATAATGAAACCATACCCGTCTAGCGTATGTTATATTGTACAGGGGACGGTATGACGTGTAGATACATAATGAAAGCATACCCGACTAGTGTAAGTTATATTGTACAGGGGACGGTATGACGTGTAGATAGTACTAGATACATAATGAAAACATACCCGTCTAGCGTATGTTATATTGTACAGGGGACGGTATGACGTGTAGATAGTACTAGATACATAATGAAGTTATACCGTCTAATGTATGTTATATTGTACAGCGGACGGTATGACGTGTATATAGTACTAGCTATATAATGAAGCCATACCCGTCTAATGTATGCTATATTGTACAGGGGACGGTATGACGTGTATATAGTACTAGATACATAATGAAGCCATACCCGTCTAATGTATGTTATATTGTACAGGGGACGGTATGACGTGTAGATAGTACTAGATACATAATGAAATTATACCGTCTAATGTATGTTATATTGTACAGCGGACGGTATGACGTATTGATACATAATGAAAACATACCCGTCTAGCGTATGTTATATTGTACAGGGGACGGTATGACGTGTAGATAGTACTAGATACATAATGAAACCATACCCATCTAGCGTATGTTATATTGTACAGGGGACGGTATGACGTGTAGACAGTACTAGATACATAATGAAACCATACCCGTCTAGTGTATGTTATAGTGTACAGCGGACGGTATGACGTGTAGATAGTACTAGATACATAATGAAACCATACCCGTCTAGCGTATGTTATATTGTACAGGGGACGGTATGACGTGTAGACAGTACTAGATACATAATGAAACCATACCCGTCTAGTGTATGTTATATTGTACAGGGGACGGTATGACGTGTAGACAGTACTAGATACATAATGAAACCATACCCGTCTAGTGTATGTTATATTGTACAGGGGACGGTATGACGTGTTGACAGTACTAGATACATAATGAAACCATACCCGTCTAGCGTATGTTATATTGTACAGGGGACGGTATGACGTGTAGACAGTACTAGATACATAATGAAACCATACCCGTCTAGTGTATGTTATATTGTACAGGGGACGGCATGACGTGTAGACAGTACTAGATACATAATGAAACCATACCCGTCTAGTGTATGTTATATTGTATGTCTTCTGGAATTCTACTCCATCATTACAGCTTCCATAATTTCCAGATAGTCTAGTAATATTCGTCTGAAAATTACAAAATTGTTACTATATTCACATGTAATTTAAGATATGTTGCTGTCTGTAATCGATGTACATTGGCGATATCAGTGTGCGGATTCATCTTGCATTTGTCCGCTGCAATTCAAAACACATTCATGAAGTACTGCATCATAAATGTTCACAACATCATTTAATGCATTATACAAAACTCTTTCCATGGCAAGTTCAGGCTTGGCGTCTTTGTGGTCGCGTGGTGGAACACTGACGCCATTTTTGTTAAAACTCGCCTTTCATCGAGACGTTGGTTCTCTCCCTATCGGAGACAGGTGATAAGATGATGATATGTGAGAAAGTTGTCAGTCGCATGCGGATGTTGGAGAATCTTCTCCACCACGACAGACTTGACTTTGTACGATAATGCTCCAGAGTTGGTCCAGTACAAATTGGAAACAGACAAGGCAGTGAGTGTGTACTCGGGTAATGGAATATACTGTGGCCCTTTTTAACCCATGAAATGGTAATCACGACTAAAGTTGCTATTGCAAACAGTATAGAGTCAGATCAGAAGACGTGCCGTTTGTCAGACAATGGTGTGTGCTATTCGGATAGTGGGGCTAAAACATTTGGTTGAATCATACAGTGAAACAAACAAATATCCTCAACATGTACAATCAAGCTTTCTCGAAATATCACGTTTATTAAGAGACCACTAGTATTAAGATACCATTTTTTCAGTTCCCATTTGTGTTGTTAAGTAACATGTTAGCATGTATTAATAGCAGGGTTGGCCGGGAAATACCGGGGGCGGGAAATACCGCCAGGAAATACCGGTATTTCCCGCCGGAAATACCGGTATTTCCCGCCCTGGGAAATAAGCCCAGAAGTGGGAAATACCGGGAAATAAGATTATGTGTCTTCCAAACACGTTTTTTGCTCATTTTTATGCATTGCTACCACTCTATAAGTGCTTAAACTGTTTCGTCCCTGCCAGGGGTACTCATCAGGTGGCATCATTGGCAACCACAACCGTTTTGTTGGGTTTTATTGCTTTTTTTTTTTGCTTTTTTTATTTTATTCTTTTTTTTTTCATTTATTTTTTCGTTTTTCTTGTTGGAATGTTTCTTCAGCCAGTAGTCTGTCTTCACCAGTCGATTTCCTCGCTACCTCTCAGGAAGCAGTAGCATAGCACCAGCTTCGCTGCTTTCTCAACGCCCAGTCTGTTGCGTAGTTTCGTCTGTATGATGCCGAAGTTGGAGAACACACGTTCAATGGCGGCTGAACTTGCTGGCAGTACCATCAATTTCCTGGCGAGCTGACTGAAGTCTTTGGTGATCACGCCCGACCTCTCCACACATGACCACCATACAGCTGGCTTCGAGTTGTTCACAGAGGATTGTAGCACCTTAGGAATTGGCAGTGCCTCGGACATGTAGTTGAGGAGTTCGGGTACAAGTTCCGGCTTGGTCTCATGAAGAAGCTCCTGGGCACTGGTGACGTGTTCTGGTCGAAGTTTTCTGCCCCTGTAGATCGGATGTACAAGGTTGGCGAGGTAGTGGTTTGGTGTCATAGCCTGTTTAAATCGCTTGTCAACGTTCTTCCGGTATGGCTCCAAGTCTGGGTTCTGAAGTAGATCATTCCACTGCTCACATGCGTCCGCGATTGTAGCTGTATCTGACTGGAAGGAATCTAAGGCTCTGGAGATGGGCTGTAATTGTGTCTGGAGATGTTTGACTTCGCTGAACAGTCCGACGTTGTGAATGAGGCTTCTGATCCGCGTGTCGATGATGTCTTCATTCTGGGCCACTATCAGCAGCATGAATGGCCTGTTTCTTATGAAGGTCTCGGTACATGCTAGCTGATTATTCCATCTCGTGTCCGCAGGTAGTTGGGGTTTCACCACTGTCCACTATCCGCTCTGACAGTGTATTCCAGTGAGATTAGGACTATAGAGTATGGACACCTTTGTCTAATTGGCTGACATCTCTCACACCTACATGTATCTTGAAATTGAAGTCCCACAACACACCTTAACACCTGACTGGGCATTGCTAATTGAAATTGTGTACAAACAAACAGTGTGGGTCATCTCAAATTATGATTCTGACTTCTTTAATAACTAATTGATTATTTTAATAATACAGCTATATTATGAACACATTGCAGGGATAATCCTAAAAACATTTGCATTTTGCCTACTACATTAAACATTTAAAATACCTCCAATAAATGTATGTATAAACTCCTTAAACTGTGTTTGTATACAATGTATATTAGAGTAATAATGAACAGTCTCAATAATGTTAGATCTCTAACATTTATATAAAGATTATAAGCAATGCGTAAATGCCACTATGAATGCCTGTATTTTTCGTCATATTCTTCAAAAGCAGTTCATTTTCATCCTGCACACATGATACTACAATCAGTACACCGGGTAATAGAAATTGTATGGTATATATACCCGTATTTACCACCAAAATCATCCAAATTCTTATTTCCCGGTATCCAAATTCTTATTTCCCAGTATTTCCCGGTATTTCCCAGTATTTCCCGGTATTTCCCGCCGTCCCGGGAAATACTCTTATTTCCCGGGAAATTGCCAACCCTGATTAATAGACCATTCATGTTTAGAGCCCGCTTGTTGTCCTTCCCGTAGGTGGTCTCTTAATACAAGTGTGTCTCCCTCGAGAGCGATTAATATAAGTTGCAACATGTTTCGCAATCGAGCTAAAATAAATTTGCATAAACTAATACAAGTTTGGACATTGGAAATCACAAATATAGTCTAGCACTTTATAATCTTAAATTTATATACACATTTATTTTAGCTCGATTGCGAAACAAGTTATTTCAACTTAGATTAATCACTCTCGAGACCTCATTCCTGATGGAATCCATCGCCACGAGAGAGAGAGAGAGAGAAGAGGCAACCTGGAATTTAAATGCCTTGCCTAAGGGCACAATCGTAACGGCTCCAGCGGGGCTCGAACTCCGGACCGTTCGCACCTGAAGCGAACGCGCATCCACTGCGCTATCACGACTTCCACGTCTTATATCGATTACTATACCAAACTCGTACTAGTTTCAGACCAATATCTGTTTCCATGGCTGCCGGGATGAATATACCCTCCTGGAATGGGAATGGATATGTATTGCGCTTCTGTATATGGATACGAATCCCGTACCCGGTAGATATACCTTTTAAATACTCGTTAGTTTCCAAAAATAGAGACAGAGAGAGACCTGAAAGTATATAAGATGTTCATAAATTATATCTAGAGATCTACTAGTAAATATAGCTCCATATTTAAATCAACTTTTCTTTCAGTTTAATCAGTCTAAGATTGAAGCCATTGCCTGCGCTTACTTATAATGTGCTGTATCCCATCTTTTCTAACCACTAATTGTTGCAATTTTCTATATTTCCAGTCTGTAAGAATAAGTTAGATTCCCAAAACGAGCTGCACGACTAATTCTGGACAATATAGTTACACTCCTTCTTCCGAACTTTTCTCAACTCTCAATTGGATGACTTTCCCAGAAAGTGTTAGCTTTTAAAGAGCAGTCTTTATGTTTAAAACAATCAATGGCATAGCACCTGTCTATCTGCAAAAGTCATTCAGATTTACTTCAGATGTTCGAACTCAAAACTTGCAATCATCCGCCAATCTCTTATATTCAGGGTCACACGTGTAAAATTCCCTCCCTTATCACATCAAGACAGCACATTCTGTTTCACACTTCAAAGCTTTATATAGCAGGTGGTGCAAAGAACAGACCAATACTCTAATAAACTGATGGAATTCCCTCCCTTATCACATCAACACAGCACATTCTGTTCCCTACTTCAAAACTGTATGTATCAGGTGGTGCAAAGAACAGACCAATACTATAATAAACTGATGGAATTCCCTCCCTTATCACACCAAAACAGCACATTCTGTTCCACACTTCAAAGCTTTATATATCAGGTGGTGCAAAGAACAGACCAATACTCTAATAAACTGATGGAATTCCCTCCCTTATCACATCAAAACATCACATTCTGTTCCCTACTTCAACGCTTTATATATCAGGTGGTGCAAAGAACAGACCAATACTCTAATAAACTGATGGAATTCCCTCCCTTATCACATCAAAACAGCACATTCTGTTCCACACGTCAAAGCTATATATATCAGGTGGTGCAAAGAACAGACCAATACTCTAATAAACTGATGGAATTCCCTCCCTTATCACATCAAAACAGCACATTCTGTTCCCTACTTCAAAGCTTTATATATCAGGTGGTGCAAAGAACAGACCAATAACCTAATAAACTGATGGAATTCCCTCCCTTATCACATCAAAACAGCACATTCTGTTCCCTACTTCAACGCTTTATATATCAGGTGGTGCAAATAATAGACCAATACTCTAATAAACTGATGGAATTCCCTCCCTTATCACATCAAAACAGCACATTCTGTCCTACTTCAAAGCTTTATATATCAGGTGGTGCAAAGAACAGACCAATAACCTAATAAACTGATGGAATTCCCTCCCTTATCACATCAAAACAGCACATTCTGTTCCCTACTTCAACGCTTTATATATCAGGTGGTGCAAAGAACAGACCAATACTATAATAAACTGATGGAATTCCCTCCCTTATCACATCAAAACGTCACATTCTGTTCCCTACTTCAACGCTTTATATATCAGGTGGTGCAAAGAACAGACCAATACTCTAATAAACTGATGGAATTCCCTCCCTTATCACATCAAAACAGCACATTCTGTTCCCTACTTCAAAGCTTTATATATCAGGTGGTGCAAAGAACAGACCAATAACCTAATAAACTGATGGAATTCCCTCCCTTATCACATCAAAACAGCACATTCTGTTCCCTACTTCAACGCTTTATATATCAGGTGGTGCAAAGAACAGACCAATACTCTAATAAACTGATGGAAGTCCCTCCCTTATCACATCAAAACAGCACATGCTGTTCCACACTTCAAAGCTTTATATAAGGTGGTGCTAAGAACAGACCAATACTCTAATAAACTGATGGAATTCCCTCCCTTATCACATCAAAACATCACATTCTGTTCCCTACTTCAACGCTTATATATCAGGTGGTGCAAAGAACAGACCAATACTATAATAAACTGATGGAATTCCCTCCCTTATCACATCAAAACGTCACATTCTGTTCCCTACTTCAAGGCTTTATATATCCGGTGGTGCAAAGAACAGACCAATACTCTAATAAACTGATGGAATTCCCTCCCTTATCACATCAAAACAGCACATTCTGTTCCACACTTCAAAGCTTTATATATCCGGTGGTGCAAAGAACAGACCAATAACCTAATAAACTGATGGAATTCCCTCCCTTATCACATCAAAACAGCACATTCTGTTCCCTACTTCAACGCTTTATATATCAGGTGGTGCAAAGAACAGACCAATACTCTAATAAACTGATGGAAGTCCCTCCCTTATCACATCAAAACAGCACATGCTGTTCCACACTTCAAAGCTTTATATATAAGGTGGTGCTAAGAACAGACCAATACTCTAATAAACTGATGGAATTCCCTCCCTTATCACATCAAAACATCACATTCTGTTCCCTACTTCAACGCTTTATATATCAGGTGGTGCAAAGAACAGACCAATACTCTAATAAACTGATGGAATTCCCTCCCTTATCACATCAAAACATCACATTCTGTTCCCTACTTCAAAGCTTTATATATCAGGTGGTGTAAAGAACAGACCAATAACTAATAAACTGATAATTTACAATTATACATGAATATAAGTATTAGTTCTTGCAGCGTATATCTTATTTCCTATGAAAGTTTTACTGATTACTGTTTGCATGTTTCATTTTGCTATTTCATATTTTAATTTGTTGAGGGCCTCATGGTAGATTGACGTCATTGTGCAAATGAGTTCTCTCGTTAAATACAGTCTTTTCACGTTTATTGTTTCCGGGTAGATAGCGGAATGGGGAAGCAAACTATATTTGCTTTGGTCTAAGTTATTGCAGACTTTAAATACTGATGTTAATATGTAATAAAGTGTTAACCTGATTGTGGACCGGCGCTTTTTACTTTAAACTTCTTTGATTTTATCGTCCAACAATTGCCATATTCCGACGTCTGGTGCAAGTGGGCTAACCTAGAATGGAAAACAATGTGGTAAAGTTGTTGTAGAACGGAATACAATGTGGTAAAGTTGTTGTAGAATGGAAAACAATGTGGTAAAGTTGTTGTAGAATGGAAAACAATGTGGTAAAGTTGTTGTAGAATGGAATACAATGTGGTAAAGGTGTTGTAGAATGGAAAACAATGTGGTAAAGTTGTGTTGTAAAATGGAAAACAACATGGTAAAGTTGTTGTATCATGGAAAACAATGTGGTAAAGTTGTGTTGTAGAATGGAAACCAACGTAGTAAAGTTGTTGTAAAATGGAAAACAATGTGGTAAAGTTGTTGTAGAATGGAAAACAACGTTGTACGGTTGTTGAAGAATGGAAAACAATGTGGTAAAATTGTGTTGTAGAATGGACAACAATGTGATAACGTTGTTGTAGAATGGAAAACAATGTGGTAAAGTTGTTGCAGAATGAGTCTGGTAAATCTTGTGAAGATTCGTAAAAAATCAACCAAGGAATTGAAAAAAGAAGAACGGACGGACATACAGCCAGCAAGTGCAAAATCACTGCGCATCCCCCACCCCCAAAAGGAGAAAAAAAGATGAGACATAATTAAATTGTGAATACTTACTCTAGACCACACTTCCGCCCGTCATTGTGCATACTTACTCTAGACCACACTTCCGCCCATCATTGTGCATACACTTACTCTAGACCACACTTCCGCCCGTCATTGTGCATACACTTACTCTAGACCACACTTCCGCCCGTCATTGTGCATACACGTACTCTAGACCACACTTCCGCCCGTCATTGTGCATACACTTACTCTAGACCACACTTCCGCCCGTCATTGTGCATACATACTCTAGACCACACTTCCGCCCGTCATTGTGCATACTTACTCTAGACCACACTTCCGCCCGTCATTGTGCATACACTTACTCTAGACCACACTTCCGCCCGTCATTGTGCATACATACTCTAGACCACACTTCCGCCCGTCATTGTGCATACTTACTCTAGACCACACTTCCGCCCGTCATTGTGCATACTTACTCTAGACCACACTTCCGCCCGTCATTGTGCATACTTACTCTAGACCACACTTCCGCCCGTCATTGTGCATACTTACTCTAGACCACACTTCCGCCCGTCATTGTGCATACTTACTCTAGACCACACTTCCGCCCGTCATTGTGCATACACTACTCTAGACCACACTTCCGCCCGTCATTGTGCATACTTACTCTAGACCACACTTCCGCCCGTCATTGTGCATACACTTACTCTAGACCACACTTCCGCCCGTCATTGTGCATACACTACTCTAGACCACACTTCCGCCCGTCATTGTGCATACTTACTCTAGACCACACTTCCGCCCGTCATTGTGCATACTTACTCTAGACCACACTTCCGCCCGTCATTGTGCATACTTACTCTAGACCACACTTCCGCCCGTCATTGTGCATACTTACTCTAGACCACACTTCCACCCGTCATTGTGCATACTTACTCTAGACCACACTTCCGCCCGTCATTGTGCATACACGTACTCTAGACCAGACTTCCACCCGTCATTGTGCATACACTTACTCTAGACCACATTTCCGCCCGTCATTGTGCATACACGTACTCTAGACCACACTTCCGCCCGTCATTGTGCATACTTACTCTAGACCACACTTCCGCCCGTCATTATGCATACTTACTCTAGACCACACTTCCGCCCGTCATTGTGCATACTTACTCTAGACCACACGTACGCCCATCATTGCGCATACTTACTCTAGACCACACGTACGCCCGTCATTGCGCATATTTACTCTATACCACACTTCCGCCCGTCATTGTGCATACTTACTCTAGATCACACTTATGCCCGTCATTGCGCATACTTACTCTAGACCACACTTCCGCCCGTCATTGTGCATACACTTACTCTAGACCACACTTCCGCACGTCATTGTGCATACACTTACTCTAGACCACACTTCCACCCGTCATTGTGCATACTTACTCTAGACCACACTTCCGCCCATCATTGTGCATACTTACTCTAGACCACACTTCCGCCCATCATTGTGCATACTTACTCTAGACCACACTTCCACCCGTCATTGTGCATACACTTACTCTAGACCACACTTCCACCCATCATTGTGCATACTTACTCTAGACCACACTTCCACCCGTCATTGTGCATACACTTACTCTAGACCACACTTCCACCCATCATTGTGCATACTTACTCTAGACCACACTTCCACCCGTCATTGTGCATACTTACTCTAGACCACACTTCCGCCCGTCATTGTGCATACACGTACTCTAGACCAGACTTCCACCCGTCATTGTGCATACACTTACTCTAGACCACACTTCCGCCCGTCATTGTGCATACACGTACTCTAGACCACACTTCCGCCCGTCATTGTGCATACTTACTCTAGACCACACTTCCGCCCGTCATTGTGCATACTTACTCTAGACCACACTTCCGCCCGTCATTGTGCATACTTACTCTAGACCACACTTCCGCCCGTCATTGTGCATACTTACTCTAGACCACACTTCCGCCCGTCATTGTGCATACTTACTCTAGACCACACTTCCGCCCGTCATTGTGCATACTTACTCTAGACCACACTTCCGCCCGTCATTGTGCATACTTACTCTAGACCACACTTCCGCCCGTCATTGTGCACACTTACTCTAGACCACACTTACGCCCATCATTGCGCATACTTACTCTAGACCACACTTCCGCCGTCATTGTGCATACTTACTCTAGACCACACTTCCGCCCGTCATTGTGCATACTTACTCTAGACCACACTTCCGCCCGTCATTGTGCATACTTACTCTAGACCACACTTCCGCCCGTCATTGTGCATACTTACTCTAGACCACACTTCCGCCCGTCATTGTGCATACTTACTCTAGACCACACTTCCGCCCGTCATTGTGCATACTTACTCTAGACCACACTTCCGCCCGTCATTGTGCATACTTACTCTAGACCACACTTCCGCCCGTCATTGTGCATACTTACTCTAGACCACACTTCCGCCCGTCATTGTGCATACTTACTCTAGACCACACTTCCGCCCGTCATTGTGCATACTTACTCTAGACCACACTTCCGCCCGTCATTGTGCATACTTACTCTAGACCACACTTCCGCCCGTCATTGTGCATACTTACTCTAGACCACACTTCCGCCCGTCATTGTGCATACTTACTCTAGACCACACTTCCGCCCGTCATTGTGCATACACTTACTCTAGACCACACTTCCACCCGTCATTGTGCATACTTACTCTAGACCACACTTCCGCCCGTCATTGTGCATACTTACTCTAGACCACACTTCCGCCCGTCATTGTGCATACTTACTCTAGACCACACTTCCGCCCGTCATTGTGCATACTTACTCTAGACCACACTTCCACCCGTCATTGTGCATACTTACTCTAGACCACACTTCCGCCCGTCATTGTGCATACTTACTCTAGACCACACTTCCGCCCGTCATTGTGCATACTTACTCTAGACCACACTTCCACCCGTCATTGTGCATACTTACTCTAGACCACACTTCCGCCCGTCATTGTGCATACTTACTCTAGACCACACTTCCGCCCGTCATTGTGCATACTTACTCTAGACCACACTTCCACCCGTCATTGTGCATACTTACTCTAGACCACACTTCCGCCCGTCATTGTGCATACTTACTCTAGACCACACTTCCGCCCGTCATTGTGCATACTTACTCTAGACCACACTTCCACCCGTCATTGTGCATACTTACTCTAGACCACACTTCCACCCGTCATTGTGCATACTTACTCTAGACCACACTTTCGCCCATCATTGCGCATACTTACTCTAGACCACACTTCCACCCGTCATTGTGCATACTTACTCTAGACCACACTTCCACCCGTCATTGTGCATACTTACTCTAGACCACACGTTCGCCCATCATTGCGCATACTTACTCTATACCACACTTCCACCCGTCATTGTGCATACTTACTCTAGACCACACTTCCGCCCTTCATTGTGCATACTTACTCTAGACCACACTTCCACCCGTCATTGTGCATACTTACTCTAGACCACACTTCCGCCCGTCATTGTGCATACTTACTCTAGACCACACTTCCACCCGTCATTGTGCATACTTACTCTAGACCACACTTCCGCCCGTCATTGTGCATACTTACTCTAGACCACACTTCCGCCCGTCATTGTGCATACTTACTCTAGACCACACTTCCACCCGTCATTGTGCATACTTACTCTAGACCACACTTCCACCCGTCATTGTGCATACTTACTCTAGACCACACTTCCGCCCGTCATTGCGCATACTTACTCTAGACCACACTTCCACCCGTCATTGTGCATACTTACTCTAGACCACACTTCCACCCGTCATTGTGCATACTTACTCTAGACCACATGTTCGCCCATCATTGCGCATACTTACTCTATACCACACTTCCACCCGTCATTGTGCATACTTACTCTAGACCACACTTCCGTCCTGCATTGTGCATACTTACTCTAGACCACACTTCCACCCGTCATTGTGCATACTTACTCTAGACCACACTTCCGCCCATCATTGCGCATACTTACTCTAGACCACACTTCCACCCGTCATTGTGCATACTTACTCTAGACCACACTTCCGCCCATCATTGCGCATACTTACTCTAGACCACACTTCCGCCCGTCATTGTGCATACACTTACTCTAGACCACACTTCCGCCCGTCATTGTGCATACATTTACTCTAGACCACACTTCCACCCATCATTGCGCATACTTACTCTAGGCCACACTTCCGCCCGGCATTGTACATACTTACTCTAGACCACACTTCCGCCCGTCATTGTGCATACTTACTCTAGACCACACTTCCACCCGTCATTGTGCATACTTACTCTAGACCACACTTCCACCCGTCATTGTGCATACTTACTCTAGACCACATTTTCGCCCATCATTGCGCATACTTGCTCTATACCACACTTCCACCCGTCATTGTGCATACTTACTCTAGACCACACTTCCGTCCTGCATTGTGCATACTTACTCTAGACCACACTTCCGCCCGGCATTGTGCATACTTACTCTAGACCACACTTCCGCCCGTCATTGTGCATACTTACTCTAGACCACACTTCCGCCCGTCATTGTGCATACTTACTCTAGACCACACTTCCGCCCGTCATTGTGCATACTTACTCTAGACCACACTTCCGCCCGTCATTGTGCATACACTTACTCTAGACCACACTTCCGCCGTCATTGTGCATACTTACTCTAGACCACACTTCCGCCCGTCATTGTGCACACACTTACTCTAGACCACACTTCCGCCTGTCATTGTGCATACACTTACTCTAGACCACACTTCCGCCCGTCATTGTGCATATACTTACTCTAGACCACACTTCCGCCCGTCTTTGTGCATACACTTACTCTAGACCACACTTCCGCCCGTCATTGTGCATACTTACTCTAGACCACACTTACGCCCGTCATTGCGCATACTTACTCTAGACCACACTTCCGTCGTCATTGCGCATACTTACTCTAGACCACACGTGCTCCCGTCATTGCGCATACTTACTCTAGACCACACTTACGCC
>CM026397.1:71684903-71858366 GCA_014843695.1 Archivesica marissinica
AGGGAAGATCATCAGTAAATAGTATACTAGTCACGTGGTATGTATTTTGGTATTTCTTTACATTTTGAAATGTTCATACTCTGTACATTTATGTACATGGATAACAATAAACATGTGTATATACGCTAATAACTGTATGTTCTGTTCAATAGTAAAAACAAAGGATTCCAACTGAAACGACCGATATACACATCTGGATAAATCGTACTTTATCTTCCAAGGGAGGTAATAGAAAATCCATCGAGGGCTCTCATTGGTGCGAATAAAAACCACTATGCAAATAAGTGTACCCTTCTTATTGGCATCCGTCCATGGTCGAGTGGCTATGGTCGCTGACTTCGAATCAATGGCCCATTACCGTAGGTTCGAAGTTCGGGGTGTCGAATATCTGGTTTGCGGGATGTCGGTGGTTCTACCCTGGTAGCCGCCCGTGCCTGAAATACTGCTTGGAGGGTCACCAGTACTGTACCCGTCATATACCCTGATAGCCGCCCGTGCCTGAAATACTGCTTGGAGGTTCACCAGAAGCATACTGTACCCGTCATATACCCTGATAGCCGCCCGTGCCTGAAATACTGCTTGGAGGGTCACCAGAAGTATACTGTACCCGTCATATACCCTGATAGCCGCCCGTGCCTGAAATACTGCTTGGAGGGTCACCAGAAGCATACTGTACCCGTCATATACCCTGGTAGCCGCCCGTGCCTGAAATACTGCTTGGAGGTTCACCAGAAGCATACTGTACCCGTCATATACCTGGTAGCCGCCCGTGCCTGAAATACTGCTTGGAGGTTCACCAGAAGTATACTGTACCCGTCATATACCCTGGTAGCCGCCCGTGCCTGAAATACTGATTGGAGGGTCACCAGAAGCATACTGTACCCGTCATTACCCTGGTAGCCGCCCGTGCCTGAAATACTGCTGGAGGGTCACCAGAAGCATACTGTACCCGTCATATACCCTGGTAGCCGCCCGTGCCTGAAATACTGCTGGAGGTTCACCAGAAGCATATACCCGTCATATACCCTGGTAGCCGCCCGTGCCTGAAATACTGCTTGGAGGTTCACCAGAAGCATACTGTACCCGTCATATACCCTGATTACCGCCCGTGCCTGAATACTGCTTGGAGGGTCACCAGAAGTATACTGTACCCGTCAATACCCTGATAGCGCCGTGCCTGAAATACTGCTTGGAGGGTCACCAGAAGTATACTGTACCCGTCATATACCCTGATAGCCGCCCGTGCCTGAAATACTGCTTGGAGGTTCACCAGAAGCATACTGTACCCGTCATATACCCTGGTAGCCGCCCGTGCCTGAAATACTGCTTGGAGGGTCACCAGAAGCATACTGTACCCGCCATATACCCTGGTAGCCGCCCGTGCCTGAAATACTGCTTGGAGGTTCACAGAAGCATACTGTACCCGTCATATACCCTGGTAGCCGCCCGTGCCTGAAATACTGCTTGGAGGGTCACCAGAAGCATACTGTACCCGTCATATACCCTGATAGCCGCCCGTGCCTGAAATACTGCTTGGAGGGTCACCAGAAGTATACTGTACCCGTCATATACCCTGATAGCCGCCCGTGCCTGAAATACTGCTTGGAGGTTCACCAGAAGCATACTGTACCCGTCATATACCCTGGTAGCCGCCCGTGCCTGAAATACTGCTTGGAGGGTCACCAGAACCCGTCATATACCCTGTACCGCCCGTGCCGTCAGGGTCACAGAAGCATACTGTGTCATATACCCTGAACCGCCCGTGCCTGAAATACTGCTTGGAGGGTCACCAGAAGCATATACACATGTAGAACCTACTGTAGTTTTGTATACCCTCATAGGTATATGTATATATATACACATGTAGAACCTACTCATTGTATACCCGTCATAGGTATATATATACACATGTAGAACCTACTCATTGTATACCCGTCATAGGTATATATATACACATGTAGAACCTGCTCATTGTATACCGCCATAGGTAATATATATAACATGTAGAGCCTACTCATTGTATACCCGTCATAGGTATATATATACACATGTAGAACCTACTCATTCTATACCCGCCATAGGTATTATATATATATACATGTAGAACCTACTCATTGTATACCCGTCATAGGTATATATATATATATATACATGTAGAACCTACTCATTGTATACCCGTCATAGGTATATATATACACATGTAGAACCTGCTCATTGTATACCCGTCATAGGTATATATATATACATGTAGAACCTACTCATTGTATACCCGTCATAGGTATATATTATACATGTAGAACCTATCATTGTATACACGTCATATGTATATATATATATATACATGTAGAACCTACTCATTGTATGCCCGTCATAGGTATATATATATATACACATGTAGAACCTACTCATTGTATACCCGTCATAGGATATACACATGTAGCTACTCATTGTATACACGTCATAGGTATCCACATGTAGAACCTACTCATTGTATGCCCGTCATAGGTATATACACATGTAGAACCTGCTCATTGTATACCCGTCATAGGTATATATATACACATGTAGAACCTACTCATTGTATACCCGTCATAGGTATATATACACATGTAGAACCTGCTCATTGTATACCGTCATAGGTATATATATACACATGTAGAACCTACTCATTGTATACACGTCATAGGTATATATATACACATGTAGAACCTGCTCATTGTACCCGTCATAGGTATATATATACACATGTAGAACCTGCTCATTGTATACCCGTCATAGGTATATATATACACATGTAGAACCTACTCATTGTATACCCGTCATAGGTAATATATACACATGTAGAACCTACTCATTGTATGCCCGTCATAGGTATATATATACATGTAGAACCTGCTCATTGTATGCCCATCATAGGTATATACACATGTAGAACCTGCTCATTGTATACCCGTCATAGGTATATATATATACATATACATGTAGAACCTACTCATTGTATACCCGTCATAGGTATATATATATATACATGTAGAACCTACTCATTGTATAACGTCATAGGTATATACACATGTAGAACCTACTCATTGTATACCCGTCATAGGTATATATATACACATGTAGAACCTACTCATTGTATACACGTCATAGGTATATATATACACATGTAGAACCTACTCATTGTATACCCGTCATAGGTATATATATACACATGTAGAACCTACTCATTGTATACCCGTCATAGGTATATATATACACATGTAGAACCTACTCATTGTATACACGTCATAGGTATATATATACACATGTAGAACCTACTCATTGTATACCCGTCATAGGTATATATATACACATGTAGAACTACTCATTGTATACCCGTCATAGGTATATATATACACATGTAGAACCTACTCATTGTATCCCGTCATAGGTATATATATACACATGTAGAACCTACTCATTGTATTCCCGTCATAGTGTATATATATATATACATGTAGAATCTACTCATTGTATGCCCGTCAGGTATATATATATATATATATATAATATTATTATTATATATATATAATATATATATATATACACATGTAGAACCTACTCATTGTATACACGTCATAGGTATATATATATATATATACATGTAGAATCTACTCATTGTATGCCCATCATAGGTATATATATATATACATGTAGAACCTACTCATTGTTACACGTCATAGGTATATATATATATATATATATATATATATATACATGTAGAATCTATCATTGTATGCCCGTCATAGGTATATATAATATACATGTAGAACCTACTCATTGTATACCCGTCATAGGTATATATATATACACATGTAGAACCTACACATTGTATACCCGTCATAGGTATATATATACACATGTAGAACCTACTTATTGTATACCCGTCATAGGTATATATATATATATACACACATGTAGAACCTACTCATTGTATACCCGTCATAGATATATATATACACATGTAGAACCTACTCATTGTATACCCGTCATAGGTATATATATACACATGTAGAACCTACTCATTGTATACCCGTCATAGGTATATATATACAACATGTAGAACCTACTCATTGTATACCCGTCATAGGTATATATATACACATGTAGAACCTACTCATTGTATACCCGTCATAGGTATATATATACACATGTAGAACCTACTCATTGTATACCCGTCATAGGTAATATATATATACACATGTAGAACCTACTCATTGTATACCCGTCATAGGTATATATATCACATGTAGAACCTACTCATTGTATACCCGTCATAGGTATATATATATACATACATGTAGAACCTACTCATTGTATACCCGTCATAGGTATATATATATATACATGTAGAACCTACTCATTGTATACCGTCATAGGTATATATATACATGTAGAACCTACTCATTGTATACCGTCATAGGTATATATATATATAATATACATGTAGAACCTGCTCATTGTATACCCGTCATAGGTATATATATATACATGTAGAACCTACTCATTGTATACCCGTCATAGGTATATATATATACATGTAGAACCTATCATTGTATACACGTCATATGTATATATATATATATATATACATGTAGAACCTCTCATTGTATGCCCGTCATAGGTATATATATATATATACACATGTAGAACCTACTCATTGTATACCCGTCATAGGTATATACACATGTAGAACCTACTCATTGTATACACGTCATAGGTATACACACATGTAGAACCTACTCATTGTATGCCCGTCATAGGTATATACACATGTAGAACCTGCTCATTGTATACCCGTCATAGGTATATATATACACATGTAGAACCTACTCATTGTATACCCGTCATAGGTATATATATACACATGTAGAACCTGCTCATTGTATACCCGTCATAGGTATATATATACACATGTAGAACCTACTCATTGTATACACGTCATAGGTATATATATACACATGTAGAACCTGCTCATTGTATACCCGTCATAGGTATATATATACACATGTAGAACCTGCTCATTGTATACCCGTCATAGGTATATATATACACATGTAGAACCTACTCATTGTATACCCGTCATAGGTATATATATATACACATGTAGAACCTACTCATTGTATGCCCGTCATAGGTATATATATATACATGTAGAACCTGCTCATTGTATGCCCATCATAGGTATATACACATGTAGAACCTGCTCATTGTATACCCGTCATAGGTATATATATATACATATACATGTAGAACCTACTCATTGTATACCCGTCATAGGTATATATATATATACATGTAGAACCTACTCATTGTATACACGTCATAGGTATATACACATGTAGAACCTACTCATTGTATACCCGTCATAGGTATATATATACACATGTAGAACCTACTCATTGTATACACGTCATAGGTATATATATACACATGTAGAACCTACTCATTGTATACCCGTCATAGGTATATATATACACATGTAGAACCTACACATTGTATACCCGTCATAGGTATATATATACACATGTAGAACCTACTCATTGTATACCCGTCATAGGTATATATATACACATGTAGAACCTACTCATTGTATTCCCGTCATAGGTATATAATATATACCATGTAGAACCTAATCATTGTATTCCCGTCATAGGTGTATATATATATATACATGTAGAACCTACTCATTGTATACACGTCATAGGTATATATATATATATATACATGTAGAATCTACTCATTGTATGCCCATCATAGGTATATATATATATAATGTAGAACCTACTCATTGTATACACGTCATAGGTATATATATATATATATATATATAATATATATACATGTAGAATCTACTCATTGTATGCCCGTCATAGGTATATATATATATACATGTAGAACCTACTCATTGTATACCCGTCATAGGTATATATATATACACATGTAGAACCTACACATTGTATACCCGTCATAGGTATATATATACACATGTAGAACCTACTCATTGTATACCCGTCATAGGTATATATATACACATGTAGAACCTACTCATTGTATTCCCGTCATAGGTATATATATACACATGTAGAACCTACTCATTGTATGCCCGTCATAGGTGTATATATATGTAGAACCTACTCATTGTATACCCGTCATAGGTATATATATACACATGTAGAACCTACTCATTGTATACCCGTCATAGGTATATATATACACATGTAGAACCTACTCATTGTATACCCGTCATAGGTATATATATACACATGTAGAACCTACTCATTGTATACCCGCCATAGGTATATATATATATACACATGTAGAACCTGCTCATTGTATACCCGTCATAGGTATATATATATACACATGTAGAACCTACTCATTGTATACCCGTCATAGGTATATATATACACATGTAGAACCTGCTCATTGTATACCCAGCATAGGTATATATATATACACATGTAGAACCTACTCATTGTATACCCAGCATAGGTATATATATACACATGTAGAACCTGCTCATTCTATACGAGTGATTAAGGAAATATGGACACAAAACAGCATAGCAAAGTCCCAAATTAAGCAAGAGATTTGAAACAAACGTTATTAAATATTTATGCATGAATTATTTGTAAATATTCCAGATAAATTAACACAAGAATACAAATATAATTAATTGTGAAAACATAACAGTATAACTCCAAGCGAGAACCACGAAATCAGCATACTGGCAACTTCAACGTTTCCACACATTCTGTTACTTGGCATTATTACGGTTAAAGATGAAAGGCAATGATTGGGTAATGCGTTGTCCATTTTAGCACCTTTACGACCATATCTTGTTTTAAATATATATCATACAATACTAGTATTACTCAATACATACAGACTGATCTGAAGTCCAGTCGTAACACGCTGGACTGGTAATTGAGGGATCGCAGGTTCGATCCCCCGTCTGAGTCTGATAAAATTAACAGTCTTTCAGATGGGACGCTAAACCGAGGTCTCGTATCGGTGCTGTACACCGTGCACGTAAAAGATCCAGAGGAGACTCTGGAATGGGTATATGTCTGTATCATTGCACTATCCTCCAAAAATCTAAAATGACTAATCTTTTCAGGAGGCGTCGCTCATATGGGCAACCGGTAGCGACGATAAATAAACGTAAAACAAACACACTCAATACGTATGGAATACTTGTGTAAAACTTTTGTGTGGTCATAAGAAGAATGCATTATATATATAGAAAGTGTGTACCACACATATTTAACGTGAATTGTTCAGTGTATTAATATAGCACGTGATAAAAAGCTCTATTGAATACCTGAAAGCACAATTATGTAGCGATAACGATTAGTTTATGCAAATTTATTTTAGTTCGATTGTGAAAGAGTTCATAGAACTTATATTAATCACTCTCGAGACCTCATTCTTGATGAAATCCATCGCCATACTCTCGAGACCTCATTCCTGATGGAATCCATCGCCACGAGATAGAGAGAAGAGGCAATGTGGAATTTAAATGCCTTGCCTAAGGGCACAATCGTAACGGCTACATCTGGGCTTGAACTCCGGGCCTTTCGCATCTGAAACGAAAGCTCTACCACTGCGCTATCACGACTTCCACGATAGCGATTACGCAAGCTGAAATGCAAGAACGTGTTCTTTTTTTTTTTAATTTTTTTACTAGTTAGTGTGCATGATTTTGGTACATTCGATTCTTAGTTCATTTCTTAGGTCGCCATCCATCTACAAAGTCTAAAACCTTTTTAATATCTAATCCATTTAACTCCGGAAAGCCCTCGCGTAAGAGTTTCACGTCTAAGCTGCATAGCATATTCCCGTCAATTTGTTCACGTGAAAAGCGTATCACAACACGGTCTTTCATGCCAATATATCGCAGAGATTTAGAAACCTCCAGGACAGAAAGGTTTGAGATGTCATCCGCTGGAACCCAGCCATCATCGTGCCATTCCGAGTATTCCGAATAGCTGTACTCACTATCCGGAAGCATGGTTCCGTATTCGCCTCGAGAACACATGGAGATGGCGGAGTCGTCACCATGCTTAGGATATGAGTCACTCATTGCAACGTTCGAAGACGAACGATAATACCGTCGGTATGCCGGCTCGCTTTCTACGTAACCATGATTAGCAGGTAGTCTATATTGACTTTGTTCACCATATACGTATGACTTGATTCGTTCATTGTCTACTACGCGACCATATGTTGGTTCTGCTGCCCCATTACTGCCATTTTGTAAAGGCTGCCGAAGATCTCTGAGCGAATCACTGAAATTAAATACATCCATTGCATTTCTAATTCTTCGGACATTGTGACTACGGACAGTTGCATTGCTTTCCATGTTAAGACTTTTCTGAGATCGTGACTTCAGTTTTGCAAAACCACTTAACGTTCTATTATCTATTGCAGAATCGTCATGGAACCGCCTTCCTTCGTCCTGCCCCATGCCTTTCAATACTTGCTGCTGATTTCGACGTCTATCGTAAGGATTTTCTACTTGTGTTGAATTACCGCCCTCCGCGAGTGCAAAGTCAAAATACTGTTCGATGTTTTCTACATCATTGTCATAATTGGACGGAGGTATTGAATACTCGCTTCTTGCTTTTCGAGTACGCGTAACACGGACACAATCTCTTGGTGCAGTTGGTGGTTTTCGCTTTACTCTAACGTCAAAGTCTCTCGCTGATGAGCCTTCATTCAACTCACGTAGCCTTGCGGGAGACATATAACCATCGTCATGTTCATCTACTTCATTGTCTTTACCAATATAGTACTCGGGAGGTCCGGGGGCTACGGGAAGCTCATCATAATCGCTCTCCTGAGTTCGTTGTCTTGTTGGACTTCTAGTCTTAGTCGGAATAGGGGGCAAGTCCCTTTCTTGCATGGTACTACTACGTCTAGCTGTAACGGAGTAACCATTTTCTATGTCAATATATTGCTTACTTGTTACCGTTTCGTTGTTGTTATTATTACAGACGGAGTTGTCTTCTTTCGTGGTAATCTTTACATTGTCGGAGTCAGCCTCTGGTTCACCATTGGCATTGTAAAAATCGTCAAAGTTCATTCCACTTTTACTTAACCTGGACGAAAATATGCCTTCGTCTGCTAGAGCTTTTATACTAGCGCGTTCCTTCTTACTCTTTGATCGAACGCTCAGTTTTTCAAAGATGGTGCTACTTTTAGACTTTTTGTTTGAATCCTTCACACGTATCGGTAAATCAACACGATCATCCGGAACATTATGAACAGTACCTGTAACAGCTCCATTCACTAAAGATGGCTTTTTCTGTTTCTTTTTACGCTCTTTTAACACCTGAAATTCGTCATTGATTGGAATCTCAAATGTCTCGCTTTCACCCTCTACATACGGGTGTTTTCCAACGAGCACCATTTCATTGTCGCGTAGACGCTCGAGGAGTACGACACCGGAAGGAACTCCTTCGTAGCCATGCGCGTCCGTATGAATAAGTTGAGCTTTGATTGGTAGATTGAAAGCGTTTATGAGATCATGTAATGTATACACCGCGTCATAATTCTGATGGACCTGGTCTCCAACAGGACTGAACACCCCAGTCATTATCAAAGGCACCATTATTTCCCTGTTCTCATTATCAAAGCATTGTAAATATTTCAAGTCTTTCCCTTTCTTGCTACCTCCTTTTCCAGGGCTAAATAATCTTCTGAATAAAGTTTTCTTTTTTACTTTCTTCTGGTCCATGTGAATTATTCCTGTAGTAAGGGTCTGTCCGGGTCTGATCTCCCATGGAACCCAAGAACTTGCGCCATTTTCATAGCTCAGCTGGTACCCGACGATTGAGGTTCTAACCAGGAACTCTTTCGGTCGTATTGCTACTATCGCGTTTATTGTGTCGAAATATTCCACAGGCTGTCCATTGTCTGGTAAAACCTCGAACCAACCTGCAGATATAAAACACAATATATTAGTCTCCAGCTTAATGACAGACGGATATGTAGTCCAGTGGTAACACGCTGGACTGGTAATCCAGGGATCGCAGGTTCGATCCCCCGTCTGACCCTAATAAAATTAACAGTCTTTCAGATGGGACGTTAAACCGAGGTCTCGTGTCGGTGCTTTGCATCGTGCACGTAAAAGAACCAGAGGAGATTCTGGAATAGGTCTCTGTCTGTTTCATGCACTATCTTCCAAAATCTAAAATAAATAATCTCTTCAAGAGGCGTCGCTCATATGGACAACCGGTAGCGACGATAAATAAACGTAAAAACACTCCAGCTTAATGTTTAAATACGCCCAGATATCGGACCCATACATGTCGTAATGTGTATAAGTTGCAGAACAAACATAATTGAATGTACGAAATAGTATGATAAATAACTTTTATTTATTTTACAACGATTGCGAAACAAGTTTTAACAACTTATATTAATCACTCTCGTTGGCGCAGATGAAAGCGTAAAGGTGGTCATTCGTGTGGAAGGAAACCGGAGTACCCGGAGAAAACCCACCTGTCCGATCTGGCAATCACCGCATTATCTCACATACTACCCGGTCCGGGGATCAAACCCAGGTTGCATTAGTGAGAAGCGAGCGTGCTAAGTTGCTAACCACTGAGCTAACCGGACAGCCAATGTGATACATGTAGTAAATGGTGTGATAAATGATATCATTTAACTTTATCCAACTATAATTATCTAACTTAACCAGACAAAACTAAATAATGAACTTGTTGAAAATCGTTCAAACTTTTGGGTTTGCGTCACTTATCACCAAAACCAGCACCATTTACAGTTTTATATAATCGTAAGGTGGAGCAAGGAAGATATTGTTATACCGTGGTTATATTTAATATATTATAACGTTGTAGGTATTACGGCTTATTGCTCATTATTATCACCATTATTGTTATTATTAATATTAATATCATTACAGTAAAACCTGTCTTAAGCAGCCAGCCAAGGGAATCACAGAAAGTGGCTGCTTAGCACAGGTGGCTGCTTAATGGGGGTCAAATGTATAGCAAAACAACATATTGGGAATCTGGGAACTGGCTGCTTAATGCAGGTTGGCTGCTTAATAGAGGTGACCACTAACACAGGCTTGACTGTATTGTTATTAATATGTGTGATGTTTTTGTAACATGTTGGGCCAATAGTTAATTTACTACAGCAGATACCCATGGTGTCTATCCAACGAATCTATTTTGGGTCAATTTCTAGCATATCTTAGAAGCAATATCCCTTAAAAACATAATAAATCCGTAGATCAAGTGCCTATTTTGTCGTAAATACATGAACGTTTTATGATTTGTTTAATTTAAGTTTATTTAGCATCGCTACCGGTTGCCCATTTGAGCGACGGGCAGTTTACCTAACAACATCTTTCCTTGGCAGGCTCCAGCCAGTACTTGGTGCACCAACCCCCGTAAGAAACGGACAACTTTTTCAAATAAATGAAACACGGCCTGAGCGGGGCTCGCACCCGTGACCATCAGTGATGATAGATTACAGTGGTATACAAGTCAGCGACCTTAATGCGACAGTATATAGCAAAAAGCAAATACAGTGCATGTTTTCACGTATAAATGCATTGCTACTACACATTCTTCTAAATACATTCGAACACTAACATTGAATCAATAAACATTGTTTTTGTCCACGTTCCTGAAATGACGTTTGTTTGTCATTGGAGTCAATACTAAACGCGAGATAATGTCGTTTAGAGATAATTTAACTAAGATTAGTCTACAAATAAATATACATAGGCACAACTGTGAGATATAACGGTAGTATGTACAATACATCGTGTTATTCAGGATACACGCATTGTATTACGCATGCATGTCGACCCTATTTACATTATTTTGTTATGTAAACAAACCGCGTATACGACTCTTATTTATTTGTTGAAATACTCAGTTTTTAAGGCAAATATGGGGGGTTATACCATATAATAGGAAATTACATTCTGCAGATATTTGCTTAGTGTCGCTTTAACCACTCGACCACGGAGACGGTCCTTTATCATATTGCATTTTTCATTAAACATTTATAGCAACGTGAAGAGCCTTTGAATGCAATTGTAGATCCACGAAATGTCGTAAACATAACAAGAGTAGGGTGCCATTGTTAGGAGTGTTGTCAAATTTGTTGCGTTTCGCCCAATTTAATACTAAACCTACATACAAATGGTTAAATTGCTGTATGCGATATATACACACCGATATTTATGTCTCTATAGTATTCAAACATGACAAAACAATCAAAACGACCTAAGAATGACAATGGCGCACATTGCAATAATCCAGTGACATATATATATATATATATATATATATATATACAGTCAAACCTGTGTTAAGCAACCAGCCAAGGGAATCACAGAACGTGGCTGCTTAGCACAGGTGGCTGCTTTATAGAGATCAAATGTATTATAAAACAACATCTTTTTATATTATGTCCATGTGCATGTACTTTTATGTTATGTAGTATGCGGAATGGTATTCTGTACATTTGGAATGTCTCCTTTATATGTGATATGTGGCTGCCACACGTCAGTATTGTTAAATACAAGTTTCCCCAAGACACATTTGTGTGTGATATGTGGCTGCCACACGTCAGTATTGTTAAATACAAGTTTCGCCTAGACACATGTGTGTGTGATATGTGGCTGTCACACGTCAGTATTGTTAAATACAAGTTTCGCCTAGACACATGTGTGTGTGTGATATGTGGCTGCCACACGTCAGTATTGTTAAATACAAGTTTCTCCTAGACACATGTGTGTGTGATATGTGGCTGCCACACATCAGTATTGTTAAATACAAGTTTCTCCTAGACACATGTGTGTGTGATATGTGGCTGCCACACGTCAAAATTGATAAAAACAAGTTTCTCCTAGACACATGTATGTGTGATATGTGGCTGCAACAAGTCCGTATTGTTAAATACAAGTTTCTCCTAGACACATGTGTATGTGATATGTGGCTGCCACACGACAGTATTGTTAAATACAAGTTTCTCCTAGACACATGTATGTGTGATAAGTGGCTGCCACACATCAGTATTGTTAAATACAAGTTTCTCCTAGACACATGTGTATATGTGGCTGCCACACTTCAGTATTGTTAAATAAAAGTTTCTCCTAGACACATGTATGTGAGATATGTGGCTGCCACACGTCAGTATTGTTAAATACAAGTTTCTCCTAGACACATGTATGTGAGATATGTGGCTGCCACACGTCCGTATTGTTAAATACAAGTTTCTCCTAGACACATGTGTGTGTGATATGTGGCTGCCACACGTCCGTATTGTTAAATACAAGTTTCTCCTAGACACATGTGTGTGTGATATGTGGCTCTCACACGTCAGTATTGTTAAATACAAGTTTCTCCTAGACACATGTGTGTGTGATATGTGGCTGCCACACATTAGTATTGTTAAATACAAGTTTCTCCTAAACACATGTATGTGAGATATGTGGCTACAACAAGTCAGTATTGTTAAATACAAGTTTCTCCTACACACATGTATGTGTGATATGTGGCTGCCACACGTCAGTATTGTTAAATACAAGTTTCTCCTAGACACATGTATGTGTGATATGTGGCTGCCACACGTCAGTATTGTTAAATACAAGTTTCTCCTAGACACATGTATGTGTGATATGTGGCTGCCACACGTCAGTATTGTTAAATACAAGTTTCTCCTAGACACATGTATGTGTGATATGTGGCTGCCACACGTCAGTATTGTTAAATACAAGTTTCTCCTAGACACATGTATGTGTGATATGTGGCTGCCACACGTCAGTATTGTTAAATACAAGTTTCTCCTAGACACATGTATGTGTGATATGTGGCTGCCACACGTCAGTATTGTTAAATACAAGTTTCTCCTAGACACATGTATGTGTGATATGTGGCTGCCACACGTCAGTATTGTTAAATACAAGTTTCTCCTAGACACATGTATGTGTGATATGTGGCTGCCACACGTCAGTATTGTTAAATACAAGTTTCTCCTAGACACATGTATGTGTGATATGTGGCTGCCACACGTCCGTATTGTTAAATACAAGATTCTCCTAGACACATGTGTGTGTGATATGTGGCTGCCACACGTCAGAATTGTTAAAAACAAGTTTCTCCTAGACACATGTATGTGTGATATGTGGCTGCCACAAGTCCGTATTGTTAAATACAAGTTTCTCCTAGACACATGTGTGTGTGATATGTGGCTGCCACACGTCAGTATTGTTAAATACAAGTTTCTCCTAAACACATGTATGTGTGATATGTGGCTGCCACACGTCAGTATTGTTAAATACAAGTTTCTCCTAGACACATGTGTGTGTGATATGTGGCTGCCACACGTCAGTATTGTTAAATACAAGTTTCTCCTAGACACATGTGTGTGTGTGATATGTGGCTGCCACAAGTCCGTATTGTTAAATACAAGTTTCTCCTAAACACATGTATGTGTGATATGCGGCTGCCACACGTCCGTATTGTTAAATACAAGTTTCTCCTAGACACATGTATGTGTGATATGTGGCTGCCACACGTCAGTATTGCTAAATACAAGTTTCTCCTAGACACATGTATGTGCGGATATGTGGCTGCCACACGTCAGTATTGTTAAATACAAGTTTCTCCTAGACACATGTGTGTGTGATATGTGGCTGCCACACGTCAGTATTGTTAAATACAAGTTTCTCCTAGACACATGTGTGTGTGATATGTGGCTGCCACACGTCAGTATTGTTAAATACAAGTTTCTCCTAGACACATGTGTGTGTGATATGTGGCTGCCACACGTCAGTATTGTTAAATACAAGTTTCTCCTAGACACATGTGTGTGTGATATGTGGCTGCCACACGTCAGTATTGTTAAATACAAGTTTCTCCTAGACACATGTGTGTGTGATATGTGGCTGCCACACGTCAGTATTGTTAAATACAAGTTTCTCCTAGACACATGTGTGTGTGATATGTGGCTGCCACACGTCAGTATTGTTAAATACAAGTTTCTCCTAGACACATGTATGTGTGATATGTGGCTGCCACACGTCAGTATTGTTAAATACAAGTTTCTCCTAGACACATGTATGTGTGATATGTGGCTGCCACACGTCAGTATTGTTAAATACAAGTTTCTCCTAAACACATGTATGTGAGATATGTGGCTACAACAAGTCCGTATTGTTAAATACAAGTTTCTCCTAGACACATGTATGTGTGATATGTGGCTGCCACACGTCAGTATTGTTAAATACAAGTTTCTCCTAAACACATGTATGTGAGATATGTGGCTACAACAAGTCCGTATTGTTAAATACAAGTTTCTCCTAGACACATGTATGTGTGATATGTGGCTGCCACACGTCAGTATTGTTAAATACAAGTTTCTCCTAAACACATGTATGTGAGATATGTGGCTACAACAAGTCCGTATTGTTAAATACAAGTTTCTCCTAGACACATGTATGTGTGATATGTGGCTGCCACACGTCAGTATTGTTAAATACAAGTTTCTCCTAGACACATGTATGTGTGATATGTGGCTGCCACACGTCAGTATTGTTAAATACAAGTTTCTCCTAGACACATGTATGTGTGATATGTGGCTGCCACACGTCCGTATTGTTAAATACAAGTTTCTCCTAGACACATGTATGTGTGATATGTGGCTGCTACACGTCAGTATTGTTAAATACAAGTTTCTCCTAGACACATGTATGTGTGATATGTGGCTGCCACACATCAGTATTGTTAAATACAAGTTTCTCCTAGACACATGTGTATATGTGGCTGCCACACATCAGTATTGTTAAATACAAGTTTCTCCTAGACACATGTGTGTGATATGTGGCTGCCACAAGTCCGTATTGTTAAATACAAGATTCTCCTAGACACATGTGTGTGATATGTGGCTGCCACACATCAGTATTGTTAAATACAAGTTTCTCCTAGACACATGTATGTGTGATATGTGGCTGCCACAAGTCCGTATTGTTAAATACAAGATTCTCCTAGACACATGTGTGTGTGATATGTGGCTGCCACACGTCAGAATTGTTAAAAACAAGTTTCTCCTAGACACATGTATGTGTGATATGTGGCTGCAACAAGTCCGTATTGTTAAATACAAGTTTCTCCTAGACACATGTGTGTGTGATATGTGGCTACAACAAGTCAGTATTGTTAAATACAAGATTCTCCTAGACACATGTATGTGTGATATGTGGCTGCCACACGTCCGTATTGTTAAATACAAGTTTCTCCTAGACACATGTATGTGTGATATGTGGCTGCCACACGTCCGTATTGTTAAATACAAGTTTCTCCTAGACACATGTGTGTGTGATATGTGGCTGCCACACGTCAGAATTGTTAAATACAAGTTTCTCCTAGACACATGTATGTGTGATATGTGGCTGCCACACGTCCGTATTGTTAAATACAAGTTTCTCCGAGACACAGTTATGTGTGATATGTGGCTGCCACAAGTCAGTATTGTTAAATACAAGTTTCTCCTAGACACATGTGTGTGTGATATGTGGCTGCTACACGTCAGTATTGTTAAATACAAGTTTCTCCTAGACACATGTGTGTGTGATATGTGGCTGCCACACGTCCGTATTGTTAAATACAAGTTTCTCCTAGACACATGTATGTGTGATATGTGGCTGCCACACGTCCGTATTGTTAAATACAAGTTTCTCCTAGACACATGTGTGTGTGATATGTGGCTGCCACACGTCAGAATTGTTAAATACAAGTTTCTCCTAGACACATGTATGTGTGATATGTGGCTGCCACACGTCCGTATTGTTAAATACAAGTTTCTCCGAGACACAGTTATGTGTGATATGTGGCTGCCACAAGTCAGTATTGTTAAATACAAGTTTCTCCTAGACACATGTGTGTGTGATATGTGGCTGCTACACGTCAGTATTGTTAAATACAAGTTTCTCCTAGACACATGTGTGTGTGATATGTGGCTGCCACACGTCCGTATTGTTAAATACAAGTTTCTCCTAGACACATGTATGTGTGATATGTGGCTGCCACACGTCCGTATTGTTAAATACAAGTTTCTCCTAGACACATGTATGTGTGATATGTGGCTGCCACACGTCCGTATTGTTAAATACAAGTTTCTCCTAGACACATGTATGTGTGATATGTGGCTGCCACACGTCCGTATTGTTAAATACAAGTTTCTCCGAGACACAGTTATGTGTGATATGTGGCTGCCACAAGTCAGTATTGTTAAATACAAGTTTCTCCTAGACACATGTGTGTGTGATATGTGGCTGCCACACGTCCGTATTGTTAAATACAAGTTTCTCCTAGACACATGTGTGTGTGATATGTGGCTGCCACACGTCCATATTGTTAAATCAAGTTTCTCCGAGACACAGTTGTGTGATAGTGGCTGCCACAAGTCAGTATTGTTAATAAAGTTTCTCTAGACATGTGTGTGTGATATGTGGCTGCCACACGTCCGTATTGTTAAATACAAGTTTCTCCTAGACACATGTGTGTGTGATATGTGGCTGCCACACGTCCGTATTGTTAAATACAAGTTTCTCCTAGACACATGTGTGTGTGATATGTGGCTGCCACAAGTCGTATTGTTAAATACAAGTTTCTCCTAGACACATGTATGTGTGATATGTGGCTGCCACACGTCGTATTGTTAAATACAAGTTTCTCCTAGACACATGTGTGTGTGATATGTGGCTGCCACACGTCAGTATTGTTAAATACAAGTTTCTCCTAGACACATGTGTGTGTGATATGTGGCTGCTACACGTCCGTATTGTTAAATACAAGTAAAGTGAAATATGTACTAATGATTCCCGACTAATCAATACAACCATTTTGATCTCCCATTAATCCGATATTAATTTAGTCTAACCCCGAATAACGACCACCTGTCAACAACTGGTACATGCTTGTCATTCCAGTTGGAGGTATTTACATAAAGTTTAAACTTTATTGATTTTACCTCGATTGTGAAACAAGTTCTTACAACATTATTTTAAACTTTCGTTATTTTACAACGATTGCGAAGCAAGTTCTAACAACTTATATTAATCACTCCCGTTGGCGCGGATGAAAGTGTAAATGTTGTCATTCGTGTGGTAGGAAACCGGAGTACCCGGAGAAAATCCACCTGTCCGATCTGGCGACCACCATACAATCTCACATACTTCCTGGTCCTAGGAATATTTACATACAGGGTTGACTGTATTATCGTTGTTACGTCAATGTTCGCTCTCCCATATGGTTTACCGGCGGTGAGGGTAAATAAACTCAATCATCAATGTTCGCGGGTGATTTCCAATACCTTGTTCACTAATCTTTGTTACGTCAATGTTCGCGGGTGATTTCCAATACCGTGTTCACCAGTTCACACACACACACACACACACACAGTATGCATACAGTGTGGCAAACATAACAGCGCCTGTTTGCATTCATTCGACTACCTAAACTGTCTCGAACTTACGCCTATGTCATATACAGTCGTGTAACACGATATAAAATCAAATATATCTGTCTGTACACAATCATAAATAAATACTTTGTCATAAAATAGATCTACAATTAACACTATATGTATGATATATCACGGTGTAATTGTTTCACACTATTCCATACAGCTGAGCCACGTTGGATTCTATGCCTCCTTCATAACAACCCACGAATACTGTAACCCGTTACGCTGAACTATGTCGTTTTCGTATCAGTATTCTTAAATGCTTATTTTTATTATTATTTTATTTCATTTTCTAGGTTTGCAGATTTGCAATGACAAGAGACTTAGTTTATACAAGAGACCTAGTTTATACAAGAGACTTAGTTTATACAAGAGATTTAGTTTATACAAGAGACTTAGTTTATACAAGAGACCTAGTTTATACAAGAGACTTAGTTTATACAAGAGATTTAGTTTATACAAGAGACCTAGTTTATACAAGAGACTTAGTTTATACAAGAGATTTAGTTTATACAAGAGACCTAGTTTATACAAGAGACTTAGTTTATACAAGAGATTTAGTTTATACAAGAGACTTAGTTTATACAAGAGACCTAGTTTATAAAAGAGACTTAGTTTATACAAGAGACCTAGTTTATAAAAGAGACTTAGTTTATACAAGAGATTTAGTTTATACAAGAGACCTAGTTTATAAAAGAGACTTAGTTTATACAAGAGATTTAGTTTATACAAGAGACTTAGTTTATACAAGAGATTTAGTTTATACAAGAGATTTAGTTTATACAAGAGACTTAGTTTATAAAAGAGACTTAGTTTATACACGAGACTTAGTTTATACAAGAGACTTAGTTTATACAAGAGACCTAGTTTATAAAAGAGACTTAGTTTATACAAGAGATTTAGTTTATACAAGAGACTTAGTGTATACAAGAGATTTAGTTTATACAAGAGACCTAGTTTATACAAGAGACCTAGTTTATAAAAGAGACTTAGTTTATACAAGAGATCTAGTTTATACAAGAGACTTAGTTTATACAAGAGATTTAGTTTATACAAGAGACCTAGTTTATAAAAGAGACTTAGTTTATACAAGAGACCTAGTTTATAAAAGAGACTTAGTTTATACAAGAGACTTAGTTTATAAAAGAGACTTAGTTTATACAAGAGACCTAGTTTATAAAAGAGACTTAGTTTATACAAGAGACTTAGTTTATACAAGAGACTTAGTTTATACAAGAGATTTAGTTTATACAAGAGACTTAGTTTATACAAGAGATTTAGTTTATACAAGAGACTTAGTTTATACAAGAGATTTAGTTTATACAAGAGACTTAGTTTATACAATAGATTTAGTTTATACAAGAGATTTAGTTTATACAAGAGATTTAGTTTATACAAGAGATTTAGTTTATACAAGAGACTTAGTTTATACAAGAGATTTAGTTTATACAAGAGACTTAGTTTATGCAAGAGACTTAGTTTATGCAAGAGACTTAGTTTATACAAGAGATTTAGTTTATACAAGAAACTTAGTTTATACAAGAGACTTAGTTTATACTAGAGACTTAGTTTATACAAGAGACTTAGTTTAGACAAGAGGCTTAGTTTATACAAATTTATTCTTTTAGCTCGATTGCGAAATAAGTTTCCCACAACATATATTAATCACTGTCGAGACCTCATTCCTGATGTAATCCATCGCCACGAGGTAGAGAGAAGATGCAATGTGGCATTTAAATGCCTTACCTAAGTGCACAATCGTAACGGCTACAGCTGAACGTGAACTCGGGGCCTTTCGCATCTGAAACGAGCGCTCTGCCACTGATCTATCCCGACTTCCACGTACATGAGCGCATACATGAAAGACATTTGAACCTACATTTCCTCTTCTCTCTCCCTCATGGCGAAGTATACCATCAGGAATGAGGTCTGGAGAGCAGCTAACATAATGTGGTAAGAACTTGTTTCGCAATCGAGCTAAAATAAACGTTGTACAAACAAAATGCAGTTACAAACTTTAAATTACTTTCAAAATGTGGAGAGAAATCCAATCAGCCTTTAGCTATCATTTCAATCCACTTGTATTTATTATGTACATAATTATTTGTTGTAAATTATGTTGTTATATAATGTCGAATAAATCTGTTTAATCCAGATTTCAAACCCTAAGAAAATATCTTATGAAACATATACTGTATTGAATAATTCTTTTCAATTAGAATCAATATAATATGTAAAGAATTTCCATATACTTGTATCGCCAAGGTACATTTATTTAATATGAAATGTATAAATTTACATAATCATTACATTTATAAAGAATTCAATTATCCTGACAAGCCAGATGTGTTCAACGATTACACAATGATTCTCAATAAGTCATATATATCTATATATATATCCGGTTGGTGAGCAGCCAGCTAGTTAAATAATGGTTACCGATTGCCTACCAGCCTGGCGCCTGCCATACAAGCATAGGATATGGCCGTTGGGGTTGGTGAGCCGCCAGCTAGTTAAATAATGGTTACCGATTGCCTACCAGCCTGGCGCCTGCCATACAAGCATAGGATATGGCCGGTTGGTGAGCCGCCAGCTAGTTAAATAATGGTTACCGATTGCCTACCAGCCTTGAGCCTGGCATACAAGCATAGGATTCGGGAAGTATTGATGTTCATAAAAAGAGGTGTCTCATAAGTCAGAAATGGCTGATCCTTTAAATAGGGGTGACACTATAATAAACAAAAACTGTTACATCCGAGTTCTGCGTATCGGCTACTTGGAATCACGATCGACAACACACTCTACTGGGATAAACATACTGACAATGTTCTCAAAAAATGTAACTCTTATTTATATTTACTGTCTCGTACAAAAATATATTTCTCTATTCCCAATCGCAAACTCTTCTACAATGCTTATATATTTAGACTTTTGTTGTGTCATTTTGGTAGCTGCAACTCATCCAGAAGATAAACTAGTTCGGTTCCAAAAGAGAGCAGCTACAGGGACACATGCTTGGAACAACTTCAATCCCGCAGACGCAAACACAAACTTATACCTTATTACAAAGTGATACACTAGCTTACTCCAGACTACCTATCACACCTAGCTCCTCACCAAGTTGGCGAACTAATAACATACAACCTCCGAAACTCAGAAAATACTAGGAACATCCATTGCAATACACAGCTCTTGAAAAAGTCGTTCCTTCATTCAATCATTGACTTGTGGAACAATACACCAACTGATACACGGAACTCCGAGTCTCTTAGCATATTCAAAGAGGCTAAACCTAAGCCAAGAACACGTTCCACGTCACTATTTCATCGGTAAACGAGACATAAACATTGTCCACACCAGATTGAGAACACACTGCAGTATATTAAACGAACATTTGTTTTCAAAAAACATCATTGAAAGACCACTGTGTAGATGTGGCGAAGTAGAGTCTACAGAACACTTCTTTACTTGTCCATTATACACAACTCACAGGACCATACTCATTAACGAGATCAGCAACATTACTGCACCAACACTTAAAACACTATTAGAAGGAAATGCACAACTCAGCTCTGAACAAAACATAATAGTTTTCACTCACGTTCACAAGTACATTAAGGACACATAACGGTTTGCATAACACCACATGAAACAATTGCCATATGGAACGCCTACTCAGTTTCCGTACATGCACAAGCCGGTGGCATCTGAATCTGATTCGCTCTCCTCCATTATTTGTTTTGTTTTCTCTTTCTCCAATCCAATATTATCATAGCTAAGTGTGGTGGTGTAGTTGGATGATCAAGCACATTTGGTCACCCTGTTGCACAACCACCATCAAAATTATTCATACCTTAATATCTATTTCAAATTTGTTATTATTTTCTCACTTTCTAAAATTAATGAGTTACTCAATAGTTGACAGTAATTTTGTTGCCTAATATAAACGGTATATTTTGTAAATGATTCGTAGGAAAGAGGTAACCATATAAGCAAGTTGCGTTCTCCTCAATCCTACATCTATGTACATATTATGTATACTAGACTATGTATATTCAAAAAAAATATTGTTTAAACTAAAGAAAGCAGCTAGAATAATTCTAGATCAGGATTTCGACACGCCATCGCAATTATAATTCTCCCAACTCTTTCAGATGGGACTTTAAACCGAGGTCTCGTGTCAGTGCTGTACAACGTGCACTTAAAAGAACCAGAAGAGACTCTGGAATGGGTATCTGTCTGTATCAATGCACTATCCTCCGAAATCTAAAATGACTAATATATATAGGAGGCGTCGCTCATATGGGCAACCGGTAGCGACGTTAAATAAACGTAAAACACACACGTTCTAGTCACTAGGGCAAGTGTACTGCCCCCTTACTCGTACACCTACCTTGCCCTGCTTAGAGAACCTGACATGTATCAAAATGATCGTAGTACGAATGCAGTAACTTGTCAAATGTTTAAGCGTTACATTATACCATAATATCGATGTAATTTTCCCATATATCTAGTGAGCATTTATATATTATTAATTTAACATTTGAATGTTTATTTACGGCAACTAGATTACAACATTTCATTGTTAGGGAGAGGGAGCGGTCTGCCAAACTGAAATAATTTAACATTTGAATGTGAATCACACGTTTACGGCAACTAGATTACAACATGTCAGGGTTAGGGAGATGGAGCGAGTAACTACGTTTGGTCTGCCAAACTGAAACGGATCAATTATATCATATGTGTACTATGAAATCATACTGTTCGACTATTCAATGTAGCACGTGTAATTGAATGCGCACTGACAATCTGCCCATACACAATGTTCCGGATACGTGTACGTTTCTTGGCTTTTTATTTATGATATGTATGTACTGCTCCAGATATGTGCAATGTGTTTGTGTAAAGGATCTGTATGTGTACACTGTTTTGGGTGTACTTAATTCTTCTTTTGTTAATTATATGTCGATTGTTCCTAGAAGTGATAACAATCTTAGAGACAGTGCATTAGCCGGATGATTTTTGTTTTCCTTGAGAACGGCCTTTTAATCCAACACTTCGGATGTAGAGAGGGCCATATATCTAGTATATACATATAGGTATATAGCCAACAATTCGGATGTAGAGAGGGCCATATATCTAGTATATACATATTATATGTATATAGCCAACAAATCGGATGTAGAGAGGGCCATATATCTAGTATATACATATATGTATATAGCCAACAATTCGGATGTAGAGAGGGCCATATATCTAGTATATACATATATGTATATAGCCAACAATTCGAAAGTAGAGAGGGCCATATATCTAGTATATACATATATGTATATAGCCACCAATTCGGATGTAGAGAGGGCCATATATCTAGTATATACATATACATGTATGTATATAGCCAACAATTCGGATGTAGAGAGGGCCATATATCTTGTATATACATATATGTATATAGCCAACAATTCGGATGTAGAGAGGGCCATATATCTAGTATATACATATATGTATATAGCCAACAATTCGAAAGTAGAGAGGGCCATATATCTAGTATATACATATATGTATATAGCCACCAATTCGGATATAGAGAGGGCCATATATCTAGTATATACATATACATGTATGTATATAGCCAACAATTCGGATGTAGAGAGGGTCATATATCTAGTATATAGATATACATGTATGTATATAGCCAACAATTCGGATGTAGAGAGGGCCATATATCTAGTATATACATATATGTATATAGCTAACAATTCGGATGTAGAGAGGGCCATATATCTAGTATATACATACATGTATGTATATAGCAACAATTCGGATGTAGAGAGGACCATATAGCTAGATACTACTAGATATATGGTCCTCTCTACATCCGAATTGTTGAACTGCTTTTTAAGCCAACAATTCGGATAAGCCGTTCTCAAGGAAAACAAAAATCATCCGGCTAATGCATATATATTTGGTTATGAATATGACTGTGATCCCTATGTGACTCAATTGGTCGAGCACTGAGACGGTCATTTAAAGTTCTAAGGATCGAATCCCGATAGAGACTTTCAGTATTCCTGCCATGTTACATGTTGTGCCGTGACCTTTGATGGCAGCCATTTAGGATACAGCTATGTATGTGCTAGTCAGAGTCTGTGGCTAGCATTGGAGTGTTGCGCTAGGATGCAGCTATGGATGTGCTAGTCAGAGTATGTGTATAGCATTGGAGTGTTGTGCTAGGATGCAGCTATGGATGTGCTAGGCAGAATCTGTGGCTAGCATTGGAGTGTTGTGTTCAGATACAGCTATGTATGTGCTAGTCAGAGTCTGTGGCTAGCATTGGAGTGTTGTGCTAGGATACAGCTATGGATGTGCTAGTCAGGGTATGTGGCTAGTATTGGAGTGTTGTACTAGGATGCAGCTATGGATGTGCTAGTCAGAGTATGAGGCTAGCATTGGAGTGTTGTACTAGGATACAGCTATGGATGTGCTAGTCAGAGTATGAGGCTAGCATTGGAGTGTTGTACTAGGATACAGCTATGGATGTGCTAGTCAGGGTATGTGGCTAGTATTGGAGTGTTGTACTAGGATACAGCTATGGATGTGCTAGTCAGAGTATGAGGCTAGCATTGGAGTGTTGTACTAGGATACAGCTATGGATGTGTTTGTCATCGTCGATTCTTGTTTGTCCCATTTAAATTGAGGCTAGGACTGTAGCAGTTCACGAGTGTGGTCCCCCTCGGTAGTTCAATCGATAAGAACATTGGAATAGCAACTACAATGTGCGATGCTCGATTCAAATGTATAGCCCTCGGATATGACCTCATGCCTTAGCAGATTACTCCCAGTATCGAATCACTTCCTTCTGGACCAACCCTCTATATTTCCACAACGTCTCATACAGATTCATGAACATTGTGTTGAGCTATCCTGACGCCGGGGGTTAATATCAAGAAGCCAGTCGTTCAGCCATTCTAGTATAACACATATCATACATGATTGTGTGTGTGCACGGCTTAATTAAGTAGTTCTCATCTTGTTAGGATCTTGTTAAGATCATAAATAACACAGTAAACGACTACGTTAAACAAGACTTCATATATAGCATAGTAAACGACCATGTTATACCAGATGTCATGGCGTTAGTATCGGCTGTAAATCATAAACATAAGACATTACAGGCGGTGCTTGCCCCTTCACATATATACGTGCTGATTCTGCAAACATTAAACATAATAAATTGCTGTCCGACCTATATAGATAGGGAATTATGGATACTTCTCTACCCAAGATATACTTTCCAAATCGTTTTCTCCTATGGAACGGATCCGATGTGCGTGCGTGCGTGCGTGCGTCGTTGTGTGCGTCGTTGCGTGCGATCGTGCGATCGTGCGATCGTGCGTGCGTGCGTGCGTGCGTGCGTGCGTGCGTGCGTGCGTGCGTGCGTGCGTGCGTGCGTGCGTGCGTGCGTGCGTGCGTGCGTGCGTGCGTGCGTGCGTGCGTGCGTGCGTGCGTGCGTGCGTGCGTGCGTGCGTGCGTGCGTGCGTGCGTGCGTGCGTGCGTGCGTGCGTGCGTGCGTGGTGCGTGCGTGCGTGCGTGCGTGCGTGCGTGCGTGCGTGCGTGCGTGCGTGCGTGCGTGCGGGTGCGTGCGTGCGTGCGTGCGTGCGTGCGTGCGTGCGTGCGTGCGTGCGTGCGTGCGTGCGTGCGTGCGTGCGTGCGTGCGTGCGTGCGTGCGTGCGTGCGTGCGTGCGTGCGTGCGTGCGTGCGTGCGTGCGTGCGTGCGTGCGTGCGTGCGTGCGTTCGTTCGTTCGTTCGTTCGTTCGTTCGTCTGTTCCAGTTCGATTCAAAGCTACAGAGGTGAGGGGCAAGTCATTTGATGTTGCCGACTGAAATATTGCAAATCAAGTCGCATTGCACTCAGACACTGATACCAACCAAATTTAATTAACGTTTTAACTTCCCGTAAGTCGGACATATTGAATTGTTACACATGTTCAAGTAACGTTAACTTGTCATATCTATAGTGCAGGTACAATAGAATATGTACTTCTAAAAACAACAATTACATTAAATAGCTTACTAGCTTACTGGGTGACATGGTCACATTGCCAACATGTCATAAACGTTGATAAAGAATCAATCAAACTATGCAAGAATTTAATTAAAACTAATACGATTGTATCTAGTCGATATATATATATATAATATATATAAAGAAATATATTACGATAATTTCTGACGATATATTGTACTGTATTGCAGTCTTTTTTGCATTAATTGTACAATGAATGACTACGGAACTGTGTTCTGTACTTTCATACATAAATACTACAAAGCTTGGATATAGCGAAACGTGAGCATCAGTGTCTTAAACATTCCATTGTGAACCGACTCATCCTGCCAACAAAGTTAAGCATGTCAGCAACATTCCATATCCTGAAGTGACCATCTTCCGAAAAATGACCCGGCAGATTCTGCATATCCCGGACGGTGTGCAAACCTATTCACAAAGCCATACTACTGACACATAGCCCGGACAGTGTACATACACACACCCTATTCACAAAGCCCAAACAACTTACACATACACCGGACAGTGTGCATAGACAAACAACGTACACATACACCGGACAGTGTACATAGACAAACAACTTACACATACACCGGACAGTGTGCATAGACAAACAACGTACACATACACCGGACAGTGTGCATAGACAAACAACTTACACATACACCGGACAGTGTGCATAGACAAACAACGTACACATACACCGGACAGTGTGCATAGACAAACAACGTACACATACACCGGACAGTGTGCATAGACAAACAACGTGCACATACACCGGAGAGTGTGCATAGACAAACAACTTACACATACACCGGACAGTGTACATAGACAAACAACGTACACATACACCGGACATTGTGCATAGACAAACAACGTACACATACACCGGACAGTGTGCATAGACAAACAACGTACACATACACCGGACAGTGTGCATAGACAAACAACGTACACATACACCGGGCAGTGTGCATAGACAAACAACTTACACATACACCGGACAGTGTACATAGACAAACAACGTGCACATACACCGGACAGTGTGCATATACAAACAACTTACACATACACCGGACAGTGTGCATAGACAAACACCTTACACATACACCGGACAGTGTGCATAGACAAACAACGTACGCATACACCGGACAGTGTGCATAGACAAACAACGTACACATACACCGGACAGTGTGCATAGACAAACAACTTACACATACACCGGACAGTGTGCATAGACAAACAACGTACACATACATCGGACAGTGTGCATAGACAAACAACGTACACATACACCGGACAGTGTGCATAGACAAACAACGTACACATACACCGGACAGTGTGCATAGACAAACAACGTTCACATACACCGGACAGTGTGCATAGACAAACAACTTACACATACACCGGACAGTGTGCATAGACAAACAACGTACACATACACCGGACAGTGTACATAGACAAACAACGTGCACATACACCGGACAGTGTGCATAGACAAACAACTTACACATATCCCGGACAGTGTGCATAGACAAACAACTTACACATACACCGGACAGTGTGCATAGACAAACAACTTACACATATCCCGGACAGTGTGCATAGACAAACAACTTACACATACACCGGACAGTGTGCATAGACAAACAACTTACACATACACCGGACAGTGTGCATAGACAAACAACTTACACATACACCGGACAGTGTGCATAGACAAACAACGTGCACATACACCGGACAGTGTGCATAGACAAACAACTTACACATATCCCGGACAGTGTGCATAAACAAACAACTTACACATACACCGGACAGTGTGCATAGACAAACAACTTACACATACACCGGACAGTGTGCATAGACAAACAACTTACACATACACCGGACAGTGTGCATAAACAAACAACTTACACATATCCCGGACATTGTGCATAGACAAACAACTTACACATACACCGGACAGTGTGCATAGACAAACAACTTACACATATCCCGGACAGTGTGCATAAACAAACAACTTACACATACACCGGACAGTGTGCATAAACAAACAACTTACACATACACCGGACAGTGTGCATAGACAAACAACTTACACATACACCGGACAGTGTGCATAAACAAACAACTTACACATATCCCGGACATTGTGCATAGACAAACAACTTACACATACACCGGACAGTGTGCATAGACAAACAACTTACACATGCACCGGACAGTGTGCATAGACAAACAATTTACACATATACCCGGAACGTTGTGTATTGACAGGTAGATCCAATACACAAAGTCAAATTGTGTATACAGTTAATGCTAGATCAACTATGTTTGCATTTATTTATCGTCGTTATCGGTTGCCCAAATGAGCAACGCCTCCTGAAGAGATTAGTCATTTTAGATTGTTGGAGGATAGTGCAATGATACAGATAGAAGCCCATTACAGAGTCTCCTCTGATTCTTCTACGTGCACGGTGTAAAGCACCGACACGAGACCTTGGTTTAACGTCCCATCTGAAAGAATGTTAATTGTATTAGGGTCAGATGGGGGATCGAACCTGCTAGATAACCCTTATTAAGCTTACATTATATAGCTTTGTTACATTCGTGTGTAAGTATGTATTTATTTTTTCTTAATGACAATGTATTCCTGGGCAGGTTCAATCGACTTATGGTTACTTTATGTTTGTTTTCTTTCTTCAAATGGATAAATTAAGCCATAATGTATCTTAGTGTTGATATAGGGTTACCGTGCAGTGTTGTATGTCAGAACTGCAATCAGTCTTGTACAAACTGGCCTAGACCTGATGAAATTAACGAGTGACAGTGACCAACAGTTGACGGATTTATCACATTATACTAATAATTGGTATGATTCCTGACTTTGTCTACGAATTTAAGCATGGCTGAAAATGATATATGTTTAAAGTAATATATTGTAAACACATAATACATAGGCCTATATATTATAGCATACTGCGGGTTTTTAATCGAAAGCACTGACCGATAATGTGTTCCATTTATACATATCCCTGAATTCGGTTGTAGTAAACACTAAATGTTTAGACAAAAAATGTAACAAAGTTGTTCTTGGAACTTAATATATTTTACTGTGTCAGAGCACAAGTCAATCTGCATATACAACACTGCATATGTACACAACTTTTAAAACATTTGATATTTCTAAAATTCATTAAAGAGCGTAAAATGTCCATAAAGGCAAGTATTTTTGTTCAGATAACATTCAAATTGCATTTTTGCTATGTAGATATATTATAGTCATTACTTCCAAACTCTAAATCAAATATGCGTACCTTCATATTTTGTAGAAAAATTAATTCCAGAAATTCCTGGTAAAAATTTCGAAAATATGTGAAACTGCAATGAAAGCAAAACGCTTATTTAATTTCTAATTCTATTGAATGCCTGCTTGGCGTCTTACTCTCTCCTGCTTACTCTGTGGGCATTTCAATAATCCATCTCCGTTACTGTTTCTGTTTATACAAATTTATTTGAGCTCGATTGCGAAACAAGTTATTACAACTTATATTAATCACTTTCGAGACCTCATTCCTGGTGGAATCCATCGCCACGAGGGAGAGAGAGCAGCGTGGAATTCAAAACTGTTTCAGTCAGCTACAGGAGTCAGAAGATTGCAAAATCAGATGCCTCTCTTTGTGACATTATTATTTTTAGATACAGATGTGTCCAAAAGTACTTACATACAGGTAAGAGATAGTATTGATCTCATTTTTTTGGTTACCATTTATTGCTTTATATTTTTATTTTTAGAGTGAAAGATAAGATACACACGCAACGACTAAAGCCCGGGCCCCGCTGGAGCCGTTACGATTGTGTCCTTAGGCAAGGCATTTAAATTCCACGTTGTCTCTTCTCTCCCCCTCGTGACGATGGATTCCATCAGGAATGAGGTCTCGATGGTGATTAATATAAGTTGTAAGAACGTGTTTCGCTATCGAGCTAAAATAAATGTGTGGAAACTGACGACTACAGCAGTTTAAAGGTACATGTACTGAATATTTAGTAAGTGTGTCGTCTTATAATGTTTTGAAGCACTGCATCGATGTTCCTTCTAAATTATTTTTTACGATTAGTTACGGTCAACATTATACAAATCTACCTATAAAGATTTGTATTTATGTTATATATAATCCGATGTGTGTGCATAATTAATAATAACTATTAAAGCCGATTTCACTCTTATTCAATCAGTAATCTCCGAGACGTTTTATACATTTATATTCCAAGTGTCGGGATTATATTGAAATATGACGCGCAAATACAGCAATCAAAACATCTCAACTTTATCTTAGAGGATTTTAGTTCCAAACAAATAACTATTATTGGTGACACGAAAACAACAACATAATTATACTATTATTTGAAAACACAAATAAACTAAATATGAAAATAAACCGTAAAGCTTTATTGGTTTGCGGTAAATATAAAAATGAAGAAACTAAGCGTAGATGTGTGGCATATGAAAGTAACACAGACGGATCTGTAGTCCAGTGGTAACATGCTAGAATGGTAATCCATGGATCGCAGGTTCGATCCCCCCAATAAAATTAACAGTCTTTCAGATGGGACGTTAAACCGAGGTCTGGTGTCGATGCTTTACACCGTGCACGTAAAAGAACCAGAGGAGACTCTGGAATGGGTCTGTGCCATTGCACTATCCTCCAAAAATCTAAAATGACTAATCTCTTCAGGAGCATCGCTCATATGGGCAACATGTAGCGACGATAAATAAACGTAAAACACACACATAAACGTCTTAGAACGCTCGTCCGTTATAGTTTCCTTGTTTAAACGTTATTTATTTTACAGGCACCCGGAGAAACCCCATCTGATCTGGCGACCACCGTACCATCTCACATACTTCCCGTCCGAGGATCGAACCGGGTTGCATTGCTAAGCACTGCGCCGTGTGGTGGGTGGGGGTGTAAATATGCCTACATACCATTAACATCTCCCAGAGACAACATAAATGTTACACATCGAACCGTATCACATGCACAAATTAGTACTGTTGACACATAATATCCTAAACACTAATATTTTCTTTAAAGTAATATTTCTGTTTTTAAAAAAAAGAAAGTAATTATGTATGCCAGTGTCTCGATTTCTATGGCAACACTTAATAAATCATGATACAAGTGACTTACCCACATTCATTTCATTGCTATTATTCAAATAATTATTTATCATTGTATAGATCTCGTCTGCCTTAATATGTTTTACTCCACTACTACAGTCAAACCTGTGTTAGTGGTCACCTGTATTAAGCAGCCAACCTGTATTAAGCAGCCAGTTCACATATTCCCAATGTGTTGTTTTATTCAACAGTTGACCTCTATTAAGCAGCCACCTGTGCTAAGCAGCCACTTTCTGCGATTCCCATGACTGGCTGCTTAAGACAGGTTTGACTGTATATTACAATTACAAAATACATGTTTAGACTGTTTAGTTTTTAATCATAGAACTTCTGCATAATCTTTTATAATGGCAATGTAACTAGTTTTTATCCCGAACGAAAAACATTAATTTTTTAACAATGTTCAATAAAATTGATAAACGGGTGAATGCAAGATAGCAGAACGCTAATCTCGCATAAGGTAAACAACGAGATGTAGATTTACTCTGTCCGGAAAAAATAATATTTTGTGAGATTACAAATTTCCTGAAAATTGGATAGCCTCGTTTCGTGTAATCCTATTTGATTTGATATTTTACATATATACATGTAGTACATATAAGTTATACAGTCATTATATATAATAAAATGCAAAATGGGTTGGTCAACATGTCAGTGCTGTGGTGTTTTACGTTTATTTATCGTCGCTACCGGTTGCCCATATACGCCTCCTGAAGAGATTAGTCATTTTGGATTGTTGGAGGATAGTGCAATGATACAGAGAGAGACCCATTCCAGAGTATCCTCTGGTTCTTTTACGTGCATGGTGTAAAGCACCGACACGAGACCTCGGTTTAACGTCCCATCTGAAATACTGTTAGTTTTATTATGGTCAGACGGGGGATCGAACCTGCGACCCCTGGATTACCAGTCCAGCGTGCTACCACTGGACTACATATCCGTCTGTGGTCAACACGTCAGTGCTTTCATTGTAAATAAATAAATAACTCGTCACTTTTAACATGTTTATTAATTATTATAAAATGACCTTTCGCGATTTATTTTTGATTTATGTTTATTTAACGTGGGGAATTTAACGTCGCTACCGGTTGCCCATTTCAAGTGAGCGATGGGCAGTTTGCCTAACAACACATTTCCTGGGCAGGCTCCAGCGGTTAATCAGTACTTGGAGATTAGTCATTTTAGATTTGTTGAGGAATATACACTGATACAAACAGAAGACGTTTAATTTACGCTAATCTATTATATATACTATATAGGGTGGTTAGTGTGTGTGGGTTGGTGATAATACTTAAAGCGACACTGTATTCAGTGAAAACGCAAATTTCTACAGAATGTAGTTTCCTATTATATGGTTTTTTCTCTCAAATAGTTGCCTCAACAAATGATTATTTCAACTAATAAACAAACGTCGTATACGCGGTTTGATGACATAACAGAATAATGTAAATAGGGTCGATACCCATGCGTAATACAATTCGTGTATCCTGAATGACACGATTTATGGTACAGATTTACGGATTATATCTCACAGTTGTGCCTATGTATATTTATTTGTAGACTATTCTTAGTTAAATTATCTCTAAACGACATTATCTCGCGTTTAGGACTGACTCCGATGACAAACACACGTCAATTCAGGAGATTGGATGACCGTTATATGAAATCAAATTTGAAAATTTGTAGACCACAAAAACACTGTTTATCGATTCAATGTTAGTGTTCGAATGTATTCGGAAGAATTTGTAGTAGCAATGCATGTATACGTGAAAAAATACATTTCATTTGCTTGTTGCGATGTAATGTCGCTTTAAGATTGTTGGAAGTTGTCTCTCTTTGCCATCACATGTCTCATGTTGTTATCAATATATTTGCATGTTGATTACCTATTATTTGTTCCCGCACCCACCGAGCGAATATTATCATCGACTTTGCCATGCACCATGATATACTCGTCATGACCCGTCATATATAATGGTACAAACGCACACGAATCAACGATAACGAACACATTTTCAGAAAAAGTTTGAATATTTAGGCTAAGCCGAATCTGTATTAGGTAAAGATGTTTTTCATTGGTAGAAACACACGTTATGTATACATATATATATGTAAATACTTATGTACACGTATGTATGCATGTATGCTATCTGTAGACGTGTCAGTGAACCAACGGTACACATCTTATACTGTGAATCCAGGGAGCACAGGTTCGATCCCCCGTCTCGTCTGATCCTAATATTTACATTCATTATTTAAGTTTATTTAACGTCGTTACCGGTTGCCCATTTGAACGACAGGCAGTTTACCTAACAACACCATTCCTGGGCAGGCGCCAGCGGTTAACCAGTACTTGGGGCACCAACCTCCGTAAGAAACTGCCAACAAGAGACACGGTCAGAGCGGGGCTCGAACCAGTGACAATCAATGATGATAGGTTACAGTGTCAGCGACCGTAACCACTCGACCACGGAGGTGGACTATGCACAGACATCTCATGTATCGGAGCTATACAACGGGCAGCTTAGACTGGGTTCCAGTCTGTCGATTTTTCATTTTTTAACTTCTGGCAAACATGATCAGAAGCTCAATACGGCACAACTAATAGTCTCGGTGTTAAAATATATATATTTGACTGTCCAGGCAAAATATATCGACGCCTGTTCTAAGGCTACGGACATTTGTTTATGGTGTTCCTCAGGGGTCTGTCTTAGGTCCCATTCTCTTTATAATTTACATCAATGACTTACCTATGACTCTTACCAGCACAGTTGCAGACATATTTGCTGACGATACAACTATATCTGCCTCCGATCAATCCCTTGACACTCTTACTACTTCTTTATTTACTGATTTGATAAATGTTCAACAGTGGTGTTTAGACAATCGTATGATTCTCAATACTTCTAAGACCAAAATCATGTATATTTCCTCTAAATCAAAAGCTCATAGTATCAGTGAGTCTGCTCTTGAAGTGAAAGTAAACAACACCGTCATACATCCGAGTTCTGCTGAACGACTACTCGGAGTTATGATTGACAACACACTATCCTGGGATAAGCATACTGTAACATGTAACTCTTATTTATATTTATTGTCTCGTATAAAAAGGTATCTCTCTATTCCCAATCGCAACCTCTTCTACAATGCTTACATATTGCCTCACTTAGACTTTTGTTGTGTGATTTGGGGTAACTGCAACTCATCTTTAGAAGATAAAATAGTTCGGTTACAAAAGCAGCTAGACTAATTCTAGATCAGGACTTTGACACTCCATCGCAATTATTATTCTCCCAACTAAAATGGATGACCTTTCCAGAACGAGTCATATATCAGAAGGCTATGCAAATGCATAAAACATTACATGGAGCTGCTCCAGACTAATTAAAATCGTCCTTCACTTTTACTTCTGATATACATCCTAGAATTCTTAGATCAACCTCAGAATATCAATTATACACACCAAGACCAAATTGTGAATTATTTCGTAATACATTTGAATTTTCAGGATCATCTATTTGGAATTCATTGCCTCACTCAGTTCAAAATGCTCCAACTATCCAACAGTTCAAAATTCTCTACTTAATGTGGAACTATAACAATTCAAACTAATCGCGTACTTCTACTGTTATTATAAACGTGTATTGCCATTGCTATATTTATTAGAATCGGAAAATTGCTGTCCTTAAGTGGATTTCATACATATTTTGAAGATACCACTACAAGTCAAATCTGCACATTGTTAGATAGATCTAGTATCATTAATTGTCTCATTCCCATTTTCTACTCTGCTAGCCAATTCCATATATCATCATATTCCATTACATATTAAATATAGTTTCTCTATTTTTCAGCTTTTACATTACTATATTATTCCAATGTGCAGTTCTCACTTATAGTGCTATCTTTTGATTGCATTTGATTGTATATATGTTGAGGGCCTCATGGTAGATTAACTTTTGTTAAATGAGTACTCTCGTTAAATAAAGTCTTTATTATTATTATTTAATAGAACCAGGTATCGTCTGGAATCTTGACTATTACCGATATGGAGGCGTCGACCCCGATTAACCAGGGAACCAAGATATTTAAACGTATACAAACATGTATGAAATGTATAAATGTAATATGTATGTATGTATGTTATATGCATAAATGTATATACTATGCACATATACGCGCGTGCGCGTGGGCGTGTACGTGCGTGCGTGCGTGCGTGCGTGCGTGCGGATAAATATAATAGATATACATTTATGTATGTATGCATTACATACATGTATGTACGACCTGTATATTTATATATGTGTTTATATGTATGCTATATGCATAGATGTGTATACTATCTATATCATGGTTGTACATATTATATTAGTCTTAACAGACCTAACCACAAAACAACAAACACCTATTGCAATGGCAAGTGTATACTTTATTGTGCGACTAGTGAGCGGGAAGACAACCCTTGTACTATGTGTATGAAATACATCCCTGACTATAATACATACATGTATAATACATATAGTCGAATATATATATGAAACATAACCTCGGTACAGACTCTGAGATACACGGGACCAGTGTAAAAACCAGAGGTAAAAAACATTAATGATAATGTAAAAAACTCTGGAAAACTGTATCCAATGTACCTCAGCGATGTTTCATATATTTGACTGACAAAATATCTTCGATATTCATGTTCAATATCTTGTAGAATACGATATTTACAATACGATTACATATTCGTACTCGGATTTTCGACTCCTGAGGCTATTTCTCGGAATACTGAACATACGGACCGGACCCTGTTCAGAAGTTTTTATATACCCAAAACATGAAAATAACAGAATGTCACTTGTCTGTTTCATCATTATAAATTTGAACAGCATAAAGTAGATGTTTCTAGCTTGAAAACTTGCGTAGAACTGATTTATTCGCTACCGAATAACCGCTAAAAGTCACGTGCACAAAATGGTCCACTGATTTTGTGTATCGCTATGTTAAGACATCTGTTCTCCGCTATACTACGTACCGCGGAGAACGTCAATTATATGTATGTATATATGTATATATGTATGTATGTAGTATGTACACATATATATAGATTTATAAATGGACATATTATATTGACAGAAAGAATTTTTTTTATATGAACACACTGTACATTTGCTGTCAATTCCTTCATATTACCAATTGATCGATATTTACGTTCTGTAACCATGGTAACGGAAGGTCGTTGTCTCACGTTGCAATTAATTTGAGCTAGAAGACGAACATCAGTTACGTTGCTTGTTAAAACTTACAAGTTTACTTAGAATGGACTTCATGTCGAGATATTCTAAGAAATCAATGATTACCGCCTGGAATGATCAGTTCTCAATAATTAATTATTCAGATTTTAAACTAAAAGACATAAGGTCTGAGCACAGATGAACTTCTTTGTGTTAAGTTTCTATTTGTATATTACCTCCATTGATGGGTATTTGCAAATTGTTGTTTACTAATTCAATCACTTGGATACAATTCACACGAATTTGCCCGTTTTGGACACTATAGAAGCAAATCGAGATTATAAGAAGTATATATAAATAAAATATCGTAGGCTTGTTATGCTCAACGGATCTGTAGTCCAGTGGTCAACACGCTGGACTGGTAATCCAGGGATCGCAGGTTCGAGCCCCCGTCTGACCAAAATAAAATTAACAGTCTTTCAGATGGGACTTTAAACCGATGTCTCACGTCGGTGCTTTACATCGTGCACGTAAAAGAACCAGAGGATACTCTGGGATGGGTCTCTGTCTGTATCAATGCACTATCCTCCAAAAATCTAAAATGACTAATCTCTTCAGGAGGCGTCGCTCATATGGGCAACCGGTAGCGACGATAAATAAACGTAAAAACACACACCTATAACATAGAACTCTTACGTACCTTTTTGTGTGACATGTATATCCGCTGACTTGTCTGTTCGCACATATTCGCCCGTCCGTCTGTCCCATTGTAATTTGACAGACACAACCATTTTATGTCTCCTCATTTCAATCAAGTGTAAAATCTCCTCTTCCATGGGTTCTGGGCACGTGACGTTTTCTGTCGAACCTCCAGGTCTGTATTTCCCAACATCGCCGGACTTTATTTTGACAACGCACGGATATTTCCCGTTTGTTACTATATCTCGCAGTGTTCGTACCCGATCTTCCCACGTTATCTCAGTGACATCTGGAACGACGACATCTTTCCCGGCTTTAAGGATTGAACACGGGCCGTCTTTCGCTCCAACACTGAATTGAGCCATATTGTATTCCCCAACAACATGTGCAATTGAGGCATTTAAATATGCGGTTAAAACAGTAGCGTCACTAATCACTGGACAACTGATAACCGTAGATTGCTCGTCCACTAATGGCTATATTATAAAGACCGACCTAGATTTAATATTATATTGACAGTTTGCTTTATTTACATTCCAATACATTTACATGTCTCAGTTGTGTATGGATATTAACATGTGTAAGTATCTTACCTACGTACAAGTATAGACTGGGTTTATTCCGATCCATGTTTATACTTAATCACTTTATCTATTTATCTGCTTTTAAATCCCGTACGTATAAAAGATGTTTGTCACCTGTAATTCACTGTCTAATACTTCCCATTTCAGCATAATTTCAGTTAAATGTGTTATCTAAAGTACCCCGTGACAAACCATCCGTCACATTTTGCAATTTTCAGATATTTCTCTGTCAGTCTTAACAACAACACTTGTAGTATTTCTACGTCAAGCAAAACGTTTATGCACAACTCCAGGTTTAAATCATTAGAAGGCATTCAACCAAATTAAGTCTACATACGGGAATGTCTGCCAATACGACAGTGAAAATCGATAAAATCAATAAGGCAGCTCTAGCAACGGTACGCGGTACAGGTAGCTTAATTATATATGCGGGAAACGCCGATAATTGTTGTTGCCAATTATGATTAATATGACTTTGTCTATGGGTGATATATTCTGTTCACACCTGGGCGCTAATGGTTCGCCGTGTGTGTGTTTGACGTTTATTTATCGTCGCTACCGGTTGCCCATATGAGCGACGCCTCCAGAAGAGATTAGTCATCTTAGATGTTTGGTGGATAGTGCAATGACACAGACAGAGACCCATCCCAGAATCTCCTCTGGTTCGTTTACGTGCACGGTGTAAAGCACCGACACGAGACCTCGGTTTAACGTCCCATCTGAAAGACTGTTAATTTTATTAAGAGTCAGACGGGGAATCGAACCCGCGATGGTTCGCCTGTCTTTCTTGTCTATTATATACACTACAATCACATCTCGGGTAGATCAACTTATGCTTCTTTATCTTAGTTAAAAATACGTATAACATGTACAATATGTCTTTATTTCAGAAACGTTCGATTCTGTATTGATTTAAATGCCATGTATCACGTTGATGTATGTAATATATACATTTGTTATGTTATGAATATCTCATGTTGTTGCAAATCTGCTTTTTGAGAATATGAAAATAAACAGAAACTGAAACATTGATATGTATTCAAGTTTACCATCCCATATGACCTATGACTATAGGTTATACAAGCATTGACGACAGCTTGTGCAAGACATATTTCACCTAACCTTGTGACGATATGTTATGCCGACTGTGTTGCAGTGTATTATGCGGTGTACAGGTAAGTACATCAAACAACACGCTCTGTGTGATTTACGTTATTTATCGTCGCTACCGGTTGTCCATATGAGCGACGCCTCCTGAATTAATTTAGATTTTTGGAGGATAGTGCAATGATACAGACAGAGACCCATTCCAGAATCTCCTCTGGTTCTTGTACGTGCATTGTGTAAAGCACGACTCGAGACATCGGTTTAAAGTCCCATCTGAAAGACTGTTAATTTTATTAGAGTCAGGCGTGGGCTCGCATCTGCGATCCCTTGATTCCCAATCCATCGTGTTAACCACTGGACTACGTATCCGTCAAAAACAACGCACTATCTTTGTATGATAGAATATATACCTGACTACAAGGCGACAAAATATACAGCTGGGAGTAAACATATAGCAAACAGAGACCGAACTACAAGGCTACAAAATATACAGCTGGGAATAGACATAATTATAGTAAACAGAGACCGAACTACAAGGCTACAAAATATACAGCTGGGAATAGACATATAGTAAACAGAGACCGGACTACAAGGCTATCAAATATACAGCTGGGAATAGACATATAGTAAACAGAGACCGGACTACAAGGCTACACACTATGCAGCTGGGAGTAGACATATAGTAAACAGAGACCGAACTACAAGGCTACAAAATATACAGACGGGAGTAGACATATAGTAAACAGAGACCGAACTAAAAGGCTACAAAATATACAGCTGGGAATATACATATAGTAAACAGAGACCGGACTACTACAAGGCTATCAAATATACAGCTGGGAATATATATATAGCAAACAGAGACCGAACTACAAGGCTACACAATATACAGCTGGGAGTAGACATATAGTAAACAGAGACCGGACTACAAGGCTACACAATATACAGCTGTGAGTAGACATATAGCAAACAGAGACCGAACTACAAGGCTATCAAATATACAGCTGGGAATAGATATATAGCAAACAGAGACCGAACTACAAGGCTACACAATATACAGCTGGGAGTAGACATATAGTAAACAGAGACCGGACTACAATGCTATCAAATATACAGCTGGGAATATACATATAGTAAACAGAGACCGGACTACAAGGCTACACAATATACAGCTGGGAGTAGACATATAGTAAACAGAGACCGAACTACAAGGCTATCAAATATACAGCTGGGAGTAGACATATAGTAAACAGAGACCGGACTACAAGGCTACACAATATACAGCTGGGAGTAGACATATAGCAAACAGAGACCGAACTACAAGGCTACACAATATACAGCTGGGAGTAGACATATAGCAAACAGAGACCGGACTACAAGGCTACACAATATACAGCTGGGAGTAGACATATAGTAAACAGAGACCGGACTACAAGGCTAACAAATATACAGCTGGGAGTAGACATATAGTAAACAGAGACCGAACTACAAGGCTATCAAATATACAGCTGGGAGTAGACATATAGTAAACAGAGACCGGACTACAAGGCTACACAATATATAGCTGGGAGTAGACATATAGTAAACAGAGACCGGACTACAATGCTATCAAATATACAACTGGGAATAGACATATAGTAAACAGAGTCAGAACTACAAGGCTACACAATATACAGCTGGGAGTAGAAATATAGTAAACAGAGACCGGACTACAAGGCTATCAAATATACAGCTGGGAGTAGACATATAGCAAACAGAGACCGAACTACAAGGCTACACAATATACAGCTGGGAGTAGACATATAGCAAACAGAGACCGGACTACAAGGCTACACAATATACAGCTGGGAGTAGACATATAGCAAACAGAGACCGAACTACAAGGCTACACAATATACAGCTGGGAGTAGACATATAGCAAACAGAGACCGGACTACAAGGCTACACAATATACAGCTGGGAGTAGACATATAGCAAACAGAGACCGAACTACAAGGCTACACAATATACAGCTGGGAGTAGACATATAGCAAACAGAGACCGGACTACAAGGCTACACAATATACAGCTGGGAGTAGACATATAGCAAACAGAGACCGGACTACAAGGCTATCAAATATACAGCTGGGAGTAGACATATAGCAAACAGAGACCGGACTACAAGGCTACACAATATACAGCTGGGAGTAGACATATAGTAAACAGAGACCAGACTACAAGGCTAACAAATATACAGCTGGGAGTAGACATATAGTAAACAGAGACCGAACTACAAGGCTATCAAATACACAGCTGGGAATAGACATATAGTAAACAGAGACAGAACTACAAGGCTACACAATATACAGCTGGGAGTAGACATATAGTAAACAGAGACCGGACTACAAGGCTATCAAATATACAGCTGGGAGTAGATATATAGCAAACAGAGACCGAACTACAAGGCTACACAATATACAGCTGGGAGTAGACATATAGCAAACAGAGACCGGACTACAAGGCTACACAATATACAGCTGGGAGTAGACATATAGCAAACAGAGACCGAACTACAAGGCTACACAATATACAGCTGGGAGTAGACATATAGCAAACAGAGACCGGACTACAAGGCTACACAATATACAGCTGGGAGTAGACATATAGCAAACAGAGACCGGACTACAAGGCTATCAAATATACAGCTGGGAGTAGACATATAGCAAACAGAGACCGGACTACAAGGCTACACAATATACAGCTGGGAGTAGACATATAGTAAACAGAGACCGGACTACAAGGCTACACAATATACAGCTGGGAGTAGACATATAGTAAACAGAGACCGGACTACAAGGCTATCAAATATACAGCTGGGAGTAGACATATAGTAAACAGAGACCGGACTACAAGGCTACACAATATACAGCTGGGAGTAGACATATAGTAAACAGAGACCGAACTACAAGGCTATCAAATATACAGCTGGGAGTAGACATATAGTAAACAGAGACCGGACTACAAGGCTACACAATATACAGCTGGGAGTAGACATATAGCAAACAGAGACCGAACTACAAGGCTACACAATATACAGCTGGGAGTAGACATATAGCAAACAGAGACCGGACTACAAGGCTACACAATATACAGCTGGGAGTAGACATATAGTAAACAGAGACCGGACTACAAGGCTAACAAATATACAGCTGGGAGTAGACATATAGTAAACAGAGACCGAACTACAAGGCTATCAAATATACAGCTGGGAGTAGACATATAGTAAACAGAGACCAGACTACAAGGCTAACACATATACAGCTGGGAGTAGACATATAGTAAACAGAGACCGAACTACAAGGCTATCAAATACACAGCTGGGAATAGACATATAGTAAATAGAGACAAACTACAAGGCTACACAATATACAGCTGGGAGTAGACATATAGTAAACAGAGACCGGACTACAAGGCTATCAAATATACAGCTGGGAGTAGACATATAGCAAACAGAGACCGAACTACAAGGCTACACAATATACAGCTGGGAGTAGACATATAGCAAACAGAGACCGGACTACAAGGCTATCAAATATACAGCTGGGAGTAGATATATAGCAAAAGAGACCGACTACAAGGCTACACAATATACAGCTGGGAGTAGACATATAGCAAACAGAGACCGAACTACAAGGCTACACAATATACAGCTGGGAGTAGACATATAGCAAACAGAGACCGGACTACAAGGCTACACAATATACAGCTGGGAGTAGACATATAGCAAACAGAGACCGGACTACAAGGCTATCAAATATACAGCTGGGAGTAGACATATAGCAAACAGAGACCGGACTACAAGGCTACACAATATACAGCTGGGAGTAGACATATAGTAAACAGAGACCGGACTACAAGGCTACACAATATACAGCTGGGAGTAGACATATAGTAAACAGAGACCGGACTACAAGGCTACACAATATACAGCTGGGAGTAGACATATAGTAAACAGAGACCGGACTACAAGGCTACACAATATACAGCTGGGAGTAGACATATAGTAAACAGAGACCGGACTACAAGGCTACAAATATACAGCTGGGAGTAGACATATAGTAAACAGAGACCGGACTACAAGGCTACACAATATACAGCTGGGAGTAGACATATAGCAAACAGAGACCGAACTACAAGGCTACACAATATACAGCTGGGAGTAGACATATAGCAAACAGAGACCGGACTACAAGGCTACACAATATACAGCTGGGAGTAGAATATAGAAACAGAGACCGACTACAAGGCTACAAATATACAGCTGGGAGTAGACATATAGTAAACAGAGACCGGACTACAAGGCTACAAATATACAGCTGGGAGTAGACATATAGCAAACAGAGACCGAACTACAAGGCTACACAATATACAGCTGGGAGTAGACATATAGTAAACAGAGACCGGACTACAAGGCTACACAATATACAGCTGGGAGTAGACATATAGTAAACAGAGACCGAACTACAAGGCTATCAAATATACAGCTGGGAGTAGACATATAGTAAACAGAGACCGGACTACAAGGCTACACAATATACAGCTGGGAGTAGACATATAGCAAACAGAGACCGAACTACAAGGCTACACAATATACAGCTGGGAGTAGACATATAGCAAACAGAGACCGGACTACAAGGCTACACAATATACAGCTGGGAGTAGACATATAGTAAACAGAGACCGGACTACAAGGCTAACAAATATACAGCTGGGAGTAGACATATAGTAAACAGAGACCGAACTACAAGGCTATCAAATATACAGCTGGGAGTAGACATATAGTAAACAGAGACCAGACTACAAGGCTAACACATATACAGCTGGGAGTAGACATATAGTAAACAGAGACCGAACTACAAGGCTATCAAATACACAGCTGGGAATAGACATATAGTAAATAGAGACAGAACTACAAGGCTACACAATATACAGCTGGGAGTAGACATATAGTAAACAGAGACCGGACTACAAGGCTATCAAATATACAGCTGGGAGTAGATATATAGCAAACAGAGACCGAACTACAAGGCTACACAATATACAGCTGGGAGTAGACATATAGCAAACAGAGACCGGACTACAAGGCTACACAATATACAGCTGGGAGTAGACATATAGCAAACAGAGACCGAACTACAAGGCTACACAATATACAGCTGGGAGTAGACATATAGCAAACAGAGACCGGACTACAAGGCTACACAATATACAGCTGGGAGTAGACATATAGCAAACAGAGACCGGACTACAAGGCTATCAAATATACAGCTGGGAGTAGACATATAGCAAACAGAGACGGGATACAAGGCTACACAATATACAGCTGGGAGTAGACATATAGTAAACAGAGACCGGACTACAAGGCTACACAATATACAGCTGGGAGTAGACATATAGTAAACAGAGACCGGACTACAAGGCTACACAATATACAGCTGGGAGTAGACATATAGTAAACAGAGACCGGACTACAAGGCTACACAATATACAGCTGGGAGTAGACATATAGTAAACAGAGACCGGACTACAATGCTATCAAATATACAGCTGGGAATATACATATAGTAAACAGAGACCGGACTACAAGGCTACACAATATACAGCTGGGAGTAGACATATAGTAAACAGAGACCGAACTACAAGGCTATCAAATATACAGCTGGGAGTAGACATATAGTAAACAGAGACCGGACTACAAGGCTACACAATATACAGCTGGGAGTAGACATATAGCAAACAGAGACCGAACTACAAGGCTACACAATATACAGCTGGGAGTAGACATATAGCAAACAGAGACCGGACTACAAGGCTACACAATATACAGCTGGGAGTAGACATATAGTAAACAGAGACCGGACTACAAGGCTAACAAATATACAGCTGGGAGTAGACATATAGTAAACAGAGACCGAACTACAAGGCTATCAAATATACAGCTGGGAGTAGACATATAGTAAACAGAGACCGGACTACAAGGCTACACAATATATAGCTGGGAGTAGACATATAGTAAACAGAGACCGGACTACAATGCTATCAAATATACAGCTGGGAGTAGACATATAGCAAACAGAGACCGAACTACAAGGCTGCACAATATACAGCTGGGAGTAGACATATAGTAAACAGAGACCGGACTACAAGGCTACACAATATACAGCTGGGAGTAGACATATAGCAAACAGAGACCGGACTACAAGGCTATCAAATATACAGCTGGGAGTAGACATATAGCAAACAGAGACCGGACTACAAGGCTACACAATATACAGCTGGGAGTAGACATATAGTAAACAGAGACCAGACTACAAGGCTAACAAATATACAGCTGGGAGTAGACATATAGTAAACAGAGACCGAACTACAAGGCTATCAAATACACAGCTGGGAATAGACATATAGTAAACAGAGACAGAACTACAAGGCTATCAAATATACAGCTGGGAGTAGATATATAGCAAACAGAGACCGAACTACAAGGCTACACAATATACAGCTGGGAGTAGACATATAGCAAACAGAGACCGGACTACAAGGCTACACAATATACAGCTGGGAGTAGACATATAGCAAACAGAGACCGAACTACAAGGCTGCACAATATACAGCTGGGAGCAGACATATAGCAAACAGAGACCGGACTACAAGGCTACACAATATACAGCTGGGAGTAGACATATAGCAAACAGAGACCGGACTACAAGGCTATCAAATATACAGCTGGGAGTAGACATATAGCAAACAGAGACCGGACTACAAGGCTACACAATATACAGCTGGGAGTAGACATAGAGTAAACAGAGATCAGACTACAAGGCTAACAAATATACAGCTGGGAGTAGACATATAGTAAACAGAGACCGAACTACAAGGCTATCAAATACACAGCTGGGAATAGACATATAGTAAACAGAGACAGAACTACAAGGCTACACAATATACAGCTGGGAGTAGACATATAGTAAACAGAGACCGGACTACAAGGCTATCAAATATACAGCTGGGAGTAGACATATAGCAAACAGAGACCGAACTACAAGGCTACACAATATACAGCTGGGAGTAGACATATAGCAAACAGAGACCGGACTACAAGGCTACACAATATACAGCTGGGAGTAGACATATAGCAAACAGAGACCGGACTACAAGGCTACACAATATACAGCTGGGAGTAGACATATAGCAAACAGAGACCGGACTACAAGGCTACAAATATACAGCTGGGAGTAGACATATAGCAAACAGAGACCGGACTACAAGGCTACACAATATACAGCTGGGAGTAGACATATAGTAAACAGAGACCGGACTACAAGGCTACAAATATACAGCTGGGAGTAGACATATAGTAAACAGAGACCGACTACAAGGCTACACAATATACAGCTGGGAGTAGACATATAGCAAACAGAGACCGGACTACAAGGCTACACAATATACAGCTGGGAGTAGACATATAGTAAACAGAGACCGGACTACAAGGCTAACAAATATACAGCTGGGAGTAGACATATAGTAAACAGAGACCGAACTACAAGGCTATCAAATATACAGCTGGGAGTAGACATATAGTAAACAGAGACCAGACTACAAGGCTACACATATACAGCTGGGAGTAGACATATAGTAAACAGAGACCGAACTACAAGGCTATCAAATACACAGCTGGGAATAGACATATAGTAAATAGAGACAGAACTACAAGGCTACACAATATACAGCTGGGAGTAGACATATAGTAAACAGAGACCGGACTACAAGGCTATCAAATATACAGCTGGGAGTAGATATATAGCAAACAGAGACCGAACTACAAGGCTACACAATATACAGCTGGGAGTAGACATATAGCAAACAGAGACCGGACTACAAGGCTACACAATATACAGCTGGGAGTAGACATATAGCAAACAGAGACCGAACTACAAGGCTACACAATATACAGCTGGGAGTAGACATATAGCAAACAGAGACCGGACTACAAGGCTACACAATATACAGCTGGGAGTAGACATATAGCAAACAGAGACCGGACTACAAGGCTATCAAATATACAGCTGGGAGTAGACATATAGCAAACAGAGACCGGGCTACAAGGCTACACAATATACAGCTGGGAGTAGACATATAGTAAACAGAGACCGGACTACAAGGCTACACAATATACAGCTGGGAGTAGACATATAGTAAACAGAGACCGGACTACAAGGCTACACAATATACAGCTGGGAGTAGACATATAGTAAACAGAGACCGGACTACAAGGCTACACAATATACAGCTGGGAGTAGACATATAGTAAACAGAGACCGGACTACAAGGCTATCAAATATACAGCTGGGAGTAGACATATAGTAAACAGAGACCGGACTACAAGGCTACACAATATACAGCTGGGAGTAGACATATAGTAAACAGAGACCGAACTACAAGGCTATCAAATATACAGCTGGGAGTAGACATATAGTAAACAGAGACCGGACTACAAGGCTACACAATATACAGCTGGGAGTAGACATATAGCAAACAGAGACCGAACTACAAGGCTACACAATATACAGCTGGGAGTAGACATATAGCAAACAGAGACCGGACTACAAGGCTACACAATATACAGCTGGGAGTAGACATATAGTAAACAGAGACCGGACTACAAGGCTAACACATATACAGCTGGGAGTAGACATATAGTAAACAGAGACCGAACTACAAGGCTATCAAATATACAGCTGGGAGTAGACATATAGTAAACAGAGACCGGACTACAAGGCTACACAATATACAGCTGGGAGTAGACATATAGTAAACAGAGACCGGACTACAAGGCTAACAAATATACAGCTGGGAGTAGACATATAGTAAACAGAGACCGAACTACAAGGCTACAAATATACAGCTGGGAGTAGACATATAGTAAACAGAGACAGAACTACAAGGCTATCAAATATACAGCTGGGAGTAGACATATAGCAAACAGAGACCGAACTACAAGGCTACACAATATACAGCTGGGAGTAGACATATAGCAAACAGAGACCGGACTACAAGGCTACACAATATACAGCTGGGAGTAGACATATAGCAAACAGAGACCGGACTACAAGGCTATCAAATATACAGCTGGGAGTAGACATATAGCAAACAGAGACCGGACTACAAGGCTACACAATATACAGCTGGGAGTAGACATATAGTAAACAGAGACCGGACTACAAGGCTAACAAATATACAGCTGGGAGTACATATAGCAAACAGAGACCGACTACAAGGCTACAAATATACAGCTGGGAGTAGACATATAGCAAACAGAGACCGGACTACAAGGCTACACAATATACAGCTGGGAGTAGACATATAGTAAACAGAGACCAGACTACAAGGCTAACAAATATACAGCTGGGAGTAGACATATAGTAAACAGAGACCGAACTACAAGGCTATCAAATACACAGCTGGGAATAGACATATAGTAAACAGAGACAGAACTACAAGGCTACACAATATACAGCTGGGAGTAGACATATAGTAAACAGAGACCGGACTACAAGGCTATCAAATATACAGCTGGGAGTAGATATATAGCAAACAGAGACCGAACTACAAGGCTACACAATATACAGCTGGGAGTAGACATATAGCAAACAGAGACCGGACTACAAGGCTACACAATATACAGCTGGGAGTAGACATATAGCAAACAGAGACCGAACTACAAGGCTGCACAATATACAGCTGGGAGTAGACATATAGCAAACAGAGACCGGACTACAAGGCTACACAATATACAGCTGGGAGTAGACATATAGCAAACAGAGACCGGACTACAAGGCTATCAAATATACAGCTGGGAGTAGACATATAGCAAACAGAGACCGGACTACAAGGCTACACAATATACAGCTGGGAGTAGACATATAGTAAACAGAGATCAGACTACAAGGCTAACAAATATACAGCTGGGAGTAGACATATAGTAAACAGAGACCGAACTACAAGGCTATCAAATACACAGCTGGGAATAGACATATAGTAAACAGAGACAGAACTACAAGGCTACACAATATACAGCTGGGAGTAGACATATAGTAAACAGAGACCGGACTACAAGGCTATCAAATATACAGCTGGGAGTATACATATAGCAAACAGAGACCGGACTACAAGGCTACACAATATACAGCTGGGAGTAGACATATAGCAAACAGAGACCGAACTACAAGGCTACCAATATACAGCTGGGAGTAGACATATAGTAAACAGAGACCGGACTACAAGGCTACACAATATACAGCTGGGAGTAGACATATAGCAAACAGAGACCGGACTACAAGGCTACAAATATACAGCTGGGAGTAGACATATAGTAAACAGAGACCGGACTACAAGGCTACAAATATACAGCTGGGAGTAGACATATAGTAAACAGAGACCGGACTACAAGGCTACACAATATACAGCTGGGAGTAGACATATAGTAAACAGAGACCGGACTACAAGGCTACACAATATACAGCTGGGAGTAGACATATAGTAAACAGAGACCGGACTACAAGGCTAACAAATATACAGCTGGGAGTAGACATATAGTAAACAGAGACCGAACTACAAGGCTATCAAATATACAGCTGGGAGTAGACATATAGTAAACAGAGACCGGACTACAAGGCTACACATATACAGCTGGGAGTAGACATATAGTAAACAGAGACCGAACTACAAGGCTATCAAATATACAGCTGGGAGTAGACATATAGTAAACAGAGACCGAACTACAAGGCTACACAATATACAGCTGGGAGTAGACATATAGTAAACAGAGACCGGACTACAAGGCTATCAAATATACAGCTGGGAGTAGACATATAGCAAACAGAGACCGAACTACAAGGCTACACAATATACAGCTGGGAGTAGACATATAGCAAACAGAGACCGGACTACAAGGCTACACAATATACAGCTGGGAGTAGACATATAGCAAACAGAGACCGGACTACAAGGCTACACAATATACAGCTGGGAGTAGACATATAGCAAACAGAGACCGGACTACAAGGCTACACAATATACAGCTGGGAGTAGACATATAGCAAACAGAGACCGGACTACAAGGCTACACAATATACAGCTGGGAGTAGACATATAGCAAACAGAGACCGGACTACAAGGCTATCAAATATACAGCTGGGAGTAGACATATAGTAAACAGAGACCGGACTACAAGGCTACACAATATACAGCTGGGAGTAGACATATAGTAAACAGAGACCGGACTACAAGGCTACAAATATACAGCTGGGAGTAGACATATAGTAAACAGAGACCGGACTACAAGGCTACACAATATACAGCTGGGAGTAGACATATAGCAAACAGAGACCGGACTACAAGGCTACACAATATACAGCTGGGAGTAGACATATAGTAAACAGAGACCGGACTACAAGGCTACACAATATACAGCTGGGAGTAGACATATAGTAAACAGAGACCGGACTACAAGGCTACACAATATACAGCTGGGAGTAGACATATAGTAAACAGAGACCGGACTACAAGGCTACACAATATACAGCTGGGAGTAGACATATAGTAAACAGAGACCGGACTACAAGGCTACAAATATACAGCTGGGAGTAGACATATAGTAAACAGAGACCGGACTACAAGGCTACACAATATACAGCTGGGAGTAGACATATAGTAAACAGAGACCGAACTACAAGGCTACAAATATACAGCTGGGAGTAGACATATAGTAAACAGAGACCGGACTACAAGGCTACACAATATACAGCTGGGAGTAGACATATAGTAAACAGAGACCGGACTACAAGGCTACAAATATACAGCTGGGAGTAGACATATAGAACAGAGACCGAACTACAAGGCTACAAATATACAGCTGGGAGTAGACATATAGCAAACAGAGACCGGACTACAAGGCTACCAAATATACAGCTGGGAGTAGACATATAGCAAACATAGATACGACTACAATGCTACCAATTATACAGCTGGGAAGAGACATATAGTGAACATAGATACGACTACAATGCTACCAATTATACAGCTGGGAAGAGACATATAGTGAACATAGATACGACTACAATGCTACCAATTACACAGCTGGGAAGAGAAATATAGCGAACATAGATATGACTACAATGCTACCAATTATACAGCTGGGAAGAGACATATAGCGAACAACGACCGGACTACAAAATATACAGCTGGGACTAGACATATAGCAAATAGAGATCAAACTCAAAGGACACCACTATGCAGATGGGTATAGACATATAGCAATATATATCTGACTACAAGACAACTTATACAGATTAGAGATATAGAGAGTACAACCAGGATATAGAAGAAATGTAGAATGCAGCCAGGTATAGAAGTGAACAATGCAGCCAGGCATAGAAGTAATGACTACAACGGGAGATATAAGTGATGTCTCATGAAACTGATACAGCAAAGTATAGAAGTGAACAATGCAGCCAGGGATAGAAGTGAACAATACAGCCATGTATAGATGTGAACAATGCAGCCATGTATAGATGTGAACAATGCAGCCATGTATAGAAGTGAACAATGCAGCCAGGTATAGAAGTGAACAATGCAGTCAGGGATAGAAGTGAACAATGCAGCCAGGTATAGAAGTGAACAATGCAGCCATGTATAGAAGTGAACAATGCAGCCAGGTATAGAAGTGAACAATGCAGCCATGTATAGAAGTGAACAATGCAGCCATGGGTAGAAGTGAACAATGCCGCCAGGTATAGAAGTGAACAATGCAGCCATGTATAGAAGTGAACAATGCAGCCAGGGGTAGAAGTGAACAATGCAGCCATGTATAGAAGTGAACAATGCAGCCAGGGGTAGAAGTGAACAATGCAGCCAGGTATAGAAGTGAACAATGCAGCCATGTATAGAAGTGAACAATGCAGCCAGGGGTAGGAGTGAACAATGCAGCCATATATAGAAGTGAACAATGCAGCCAGGGGTAGAAGTGAACAATGCAGCCATGTATAGAAGTGAACAATGCAGCCAGGGGTAGAAGTGAACAATGCAGCCATGTATAGATGTGAACAATGCAGCCATGTATAGAAGTGAACAATGCAGCCAGATATAGAAGTGAACAATATAACACAGTGATATGTTTCTGCAACAACATATGTGTATAGATTCTAATTAGTTTAATTGATACAGTGATGAGAAAACGAAGAGACCAGATCTAGAAGTAATCGATGTCTTATGTTATATATTTACTATATTTACACTATATGAAATCAACAAGATTTGCAGAGTTGTCACCCATAGCCGTTGTAATGAAAGTTGTTGACCCCTTGAAATCGACACCTGCCTGCCTGCCTGCAGTGCCCACCAGACCGCCCGGCCCCCCGCCCGTCCGTCCGCAATTACCCAATCAATATATGCATAGATTGTGCTTCTGCAATTTATTTCCTATATAAACTTCATAGTTTCATCCCATTAACAAACACATTAGACACAATAGTACGTTTCAGTTTACATTTATGGATACAGTAGTTCACACTGTATATTTATTCACCTCAGAGTATGCTACAATACAACACCATACGACACACACACACTAGGAAATTATAATCGTAGTCACGATTGCTGTAAGATATTTTATGCAACGGGCTCATGGTCCGTGTGTGGACATCCTCCCATCCCCGCCGTTTATCTTTATTAATATGTCTTGTTTATTTTGTAGTGTTAGTGCATTTGTTAACAATTGCTGGATCAGTCGGTTGAAAAGGTCGGATAAAATGTGGTATGTCATGCCGATTCAACATAAATCTTATCTTATTTTAGTACGTCTAGTATGACTGTCCAAAGAGAATAACTTAAAGCCCCAACATTTACGATCCTTTACCGTTTCTAGGCATCGTAGTGGCTTCAAGATTTCGATGCAATCCACGTTACTTTATTGTTTGTATGATAATTTGTAAGCTATAGGAGATCCATGTATCCTGATTATTTGTGAATATCTCTTCACTGACTAAATACTCGATGTACACACAGGTTATTTCCCTTGGTCCATTAGAAATATTTTATAACATATATATGAACCTCCTCCATCCTTCCTGGATATGTACTCCAGTTACACATTGGACTGGTAATCCAGTGGTCGCAGGTTCGATCCCCCGTCTGACCCTAATAAAATTAACATTCTTTCAGATGGAACTTTAAACCGAGGTCTCGTGTCGGTGCTTTATACCGTGCACGTAATAAAACCAGAGGAGACTCTGGAATGGGTCTTTGTCTGTATTGTATCATTGCACTATCCTCCAAAAATCTAAAATGACTAATATCTTCAGGAGGCGTCGCTCAAATGGGCAACCGGTAGCGACGATAAATAAGCGTAAAACACGCACGCACGCACGCACGCAAGAACGCACGCACGCACGCACGCAAGAACGCACGCACGCATGCAAGAACGCACGCACGCACGCACGCACGCACACACATCCTTCCTGTGACATGTTCTGTATGTGGATATAGTGCCAGGCTAGGAGTATGTATACATAAGTAGACAAACAATGGAGAAGTGACTTCTCCCGCCAGACAAACAATGTAGAAGTGACTTCTCCCGCCATGAAAACAATGTAGAAGTGACTTCTCCCGCCAGACAAACAATGGAGAAGTGACTTCTCCCGCCAGACAAACAATGTAGAAGTGACTTCTCCCGCCAGACAAACAATGGAGAAGTGACTTTTCCCGCCAGACAAACAATGTAGAAGTGACTTCTCCCGCCAGGAAAACAATGTAGAAGTGACTTCTCCCGCCAGACAAACAATGGAGAAGTGACTTCTCCCGCCAGACAAACAATGGAGAAGTGACTTCTCCCGCCAGACAAACAATGGAGAAGTGACTTCTCCCGCCAGGAAAACAATGTAGAAGTGACTTCTCACGCCAGACAAACAATGTAGAAGTGACTTCTCCCGCCAGACAAACAATGTAGAAGTAACTTCTCCCGCCAGACAAACAATGGAGAAGTGACTTCTCCCGCCAGGAAAACAATGTAGAAATGACTTCTCCCGCCAGACAAACAATGGAGAAGTGACTTCTCCCGCCAGGAAAACAATGTAGAAGTGACTTCTCCCGCCAGACAAAGAATGTAGAAGTGACTTCTCCCGCTAGGAAAACAATGGATAAGTGACTTCTCCCGCCAGGAAAACAATGGAGAAGTGACAATAGTTGAGGGAGAGGTGGGATAAATGTAAACATTCTCCCATCTTTTTTACATAAAGTACGATAACCATACCTTCAACTATATACCTTCTGATTGCCAATCAACAATATGTGCGTATGTAGTGCTGTATATTGATGTAAGAATGCCAAAATACTCAAAAACCACGGGTTTATTAAATGATTTCCAACAGAATATCGGGGCATGCAATATTTGACAACATTACCCAATACAGGCATTAAACATTTTTCATTTCATAGCATGCACATATACACGAAGAACATTTAAGACGAAACCCCAATGCACACCAAGATTCTCTCAGTAATGGTTACAAGATTCTCTTAGTGCTGGTTACAAGATTCTCTTAGTACTGGTTACAAGATTCTCTTAGTGCTGGTTACAAGATTATCTTAGTGCTGGGTAGTCTAATTTTGTTATTCTATTAATAATCAAACAATAAAAGACATATATATAAATTAAAAACAGTTAGCCCCCATAATCGAATATGGAAAGGATCTGACCGCAATTGCCTCACATGTACACTATATTAAGAGTATGGTTAATATATGTAGTGTACATGAAATATACGCGAGTGCCCATACAAACTACACAAACAGATACAAGCAATAATACAGTCATCTAATACAAGCAAGAAATCTTAAATGTGAGCACATGGAAACGAAGCATCACAAATATGCAAATAAATAAGCGAACTAAAGATCAAATAAGCGAACTAAGGATCAAATAAGCGAACTAAGGACCAAATAAACGAACTAAGGATCAAATAAGCGAACTAAGGATCAAATAAGCGAACTACGGACCAAATAAGCGAACTAAGGGTCAAATAAGCGAACTACGGACCAAATAAGCGAACTACGGACCAAATAAGCGAACTAAGGGTCAAATAAGCGAACTACGGATCATATAAGGGAACTAAGGATCATTTAATGGACTACGGATCAAATAAGCGAACTAAGGACCAAATAAACGAACTAAGGATCAAATAATGGACTAAGGATCAAATAGGCGAAATAAGGACCAAATAAGCGAACTAAGGACCAAATAAGCGAACTACGGACCAAATAAGCGAACTAAGGACCAAATAAGCGAACTAAGGATCAAATAAGCGAACTACGGACCAAATAAGCGAACTAAGGACCAAATAAGCGAACTAAGGATCAAATAAGCGAACTAAGGATCAATATTTTAAAAGCACATTGAACACTTGTAGGTTGTGCCACTCCAGGTCCAGAACTCCGGATCAAATAAGCGAACTAAGGGTCAAATAAGCGAACTCAGGATCAATATTTTAAAAGCACATTGAACACTTGTAGGTTGTGCCACTCCAGGTCCAGAACTCCGGATCAAATAAGCGAACTAAGGGTCAAATAAGCGAACTCAGGATCAATATTTTAAAAGCACATTGAACACTTGTAGGTTGTGCCACTCCAGGTCCAGAACTCCGGATCAAATAAGCGAACTAAGGGTCAAATAAGCGAACTCAGGATCAATATTTTAAAAGCACATTGAACACTTGTAGGTTGTGCCACTCCAGGTCCAGAACTCCGGATCAAACCAACATATTCTTTATAATTTCCACCTTTTCTAATGCTGATTGGAAGGTTGTTCCAGACCTAAGTGACATCGAACCTGAACTAATGCTTTTAGTATAATATGTAGTTCTTATTGATGGTACTTCAAGCGTAGTGTTGTATCTAACGGAATATGTAGTGTTTCACGTGAACATCATGAAACATTTGTTCAAAATTACGTAAAAGCTGATCATTGAGATTTGTTCAAATTGTGTGTAGATGATAGTTTACTAACAGGTCTGTAATCTTCCATAGAGAATGGATCGTCCTTTTTGAAAATGGGGGTTACTTTCGCTTTCTTGTTGATATTATCCGGGAAACTGTTTGTGCCAATCATGTAAACTATATTCCCAAGGATCTACATATAGATTATGTTGAGCATTTTAAGATCTTTGATGGAATGTTGTCGCAATCAGTTGCATTTTTGTGGTTTGTATTGTTTTAGTTGTTTGTATACATATATCCTCATATTTAACGAGGCTAAACTTGAACTGGGCTATGTTTGTTATTTGCTCAGAAATCTTCAAAATATTCGGGCGGTTTGGATTTACTGCATTGCCAGAATCAATTCCAATATGTTTTGCAATGTTAATATAAGAATCATTCAATTCACATAGGCCCTACTTCTGAGACAATAGTGACTTAATGGTATCTTCAGAATTCCTTAAAGTTGGGACCACCACCACATCATTATAGAGAGTAGGCTTTAATTGATTCCCTTTTAATAATACTTTTTAATTTTCGTAAACGGCTCCCAGTTTTCCCTATATTTATTTTTCGGGAATTTGTTGTGTGCCTGGCGGGACTTTTAATAATAATGCGATATTCTGAGTTCATGTAAAGCGGTGCGTCCTATCTAGTGCGCTTCTGTTTGATTGGTGCATGCTCATCTATAATTTCAGTGAATACTTGCTCATGTTCCCAGTATATGGCATAACATTATATGTCATCAACAATGTGAGCGGTGTCGTAGGAAACGTTGCCTAGTCAGTCTGCATTCATATTAGTCTCGTCAACATTTACAAATATGACTAGGAAGAGCATGTTTTTTGTCTGACTAGCATTTTATGTTCCTTCAAACCAGATCATACTATTGCAATCGCTTATACAAGGTCTTTAGCTAGATCTACTACGCTAAACCGGTCCATTATATGGCGTCCGTGGTCCGTGTGGCGCCCGTGGTCCAATGGTAGAGAGAGCGTCGGATTTGGAATCGAACGATCCGGGTTCGATAATATACTCAGTCAGGCCACGTATGTAGTTGCATTGAGCATGGCACCTCGCACACATTGCTTAGTACTGGTTAACCGCTATGGTCGGCTAAGCATGCCCAGGAAAACATGTCTAGGTCACCGCAAGGGGTTTGACATTAATGGAACATACATACACACATTATAATGGATTTTGAATTTTCAGGTGTTAAAGAATCATAGAACTTTCATGTCACCGACTGGCGAGGTCTATATATGGTAGGCCTACCTATGAAACATTTATATATTAACAAAGAATGTACTGTATACATAATACTATATTTGGAGACATTGCTTATTATGACCATTTGGGAATTGAGGAACTCACATTCTCCGAACACTAAAATAACTCCAGTTCGGTTGATGAACTTTTCATATACTTTAATAGTTGAATAGGTAAGTACAATATTGCTTTATATCCGGTCATGCGCATTCGCAGTTTTCAAATTCTTAACGGAATGCGCGCTGTTCTGTAAAGAAATGACAAACCTGTGATTATTTAAACTTAATTTGATGTAGTTATATGCATTATTGCAGGATTTATTCAAAGACTCATGATGGATGTGAGCCATTTAAAGATTGGGGTCAACGTTGACATTCAACGTACAGATGGTGCGTACAAATTGTCCCGTTCGTCGATTTATTAGACTCCATTTTGTTGCCAACATAAATAATGCGGACTAAATTTAAATAATGAATGAATATTTATCACGTGTATTGAGATGCCATTGATTTCTGATATGTTCTCTCCGTTACTTGTAATTTAACTTAAATTCTTCGTGTTTAATGCTCTTAATTTGTTCGATTTTCTTTTGTGACTCATTTTTAATGTTTGAAATAGTGGGTGGGGTATCAAATGTGACAGCTACACTTTTCTACACATGGCAGCACTGTTAACCCATTAACCATGATGTTTCATGTATATTACAATCATGTTGAGGAAAAGTACCTTGTTTTAATTGCAGCCTTATGAAAATGTTTATAGTCTTTTCTAGTCTCCTCTGCTAGTCAAATTATGAGACTGTAAGTTGTTGTAGCGCGTTCACTTCAGGTGTGAAAGGCCCAGAGTTTGAACCCTGCTGGAGCTGTTACGATTATGCCCTTCGGCAAGGCATTTAAATTCCACGTTGCCTCTTCTCTAGTCTATCCCTCTTGGCTATGGATTCCATTCGGAATGAGGTCTCGAGTGTGATTACTATAAGTTGTAACAACTTGTTTCGCAATCAAGCAAAAATAAGTTTGTATAAAACATGAAAGCACTAACTTGACTAAGTGACATAAATCTTGCTATTTAGAAGTGGTTAATACTAAGCTAAAGCAGGGTTGGCAATTTCCCGGGAAATAAGAGTATTTCCCGGGACGGCGGGAAATACTGGGAAATAAGAATTTGGATACCGGGAAATAAGAATTTGGATGATTTTGGTGTTAAATACGAGTATATATACCATACAATTTCTATTACCCGGTGTACTGATTGTAGTATCATGTGTGCAGGATGAAAATGAACTGCTTTTGAAGAATATGACGAAAAATACATTCATTCATAGTGGCATTTACGCATTGCTTATAATCTTTATATAAATGTTAGAGATCTAACATTATTGAGACTGTTCATTATTACTCTAATATACATTGTATACAAACACAGTTTAAGGAGTTTATACATACATTTATTGGAGGTATTTTAAATGTTTAATGTAGTAGGCAAAATGCAAATGTTTTTAGGATTATCCTTGAAATGTGTTCATAATATAGCTGTATTATTAAAATAATCAATTAGTTATTAAAGAAGTCAGAATCATAATTTGAGATGACCCACACTGTTTGTTTGTACACAATTTCAATTAGCAATGCCCAGTCAGGTGTTAAGGTGTGTTGTGGGACTTCAATTTCAAGATACATGTAGGTGTGAGGAAATCGACTGGTGAAGACAGACTACTGGCTGAAGAAACATTCCAACAAGAAAAACAAAAAAATAAATGAAAAAAAAAACAATAAAATAATAAAAAAACGGTTGTGGTTGCCAATGATGCCACCTGATGAGTACCCCTGGCAGGGACGACACAGTTTAAGCACTTATAGAGTGGTAGCAATGCATAAAAATGAGCAAAAACGTGTTTGGAAGACACATAAAATCTTATTTCCCGGTATTTCCCGGCCAACCCTGAGCTAAAGTGTCCATGTCTGTTATCATTAACCTGGGCTGCAGAAGGTAATTCATAATATGTCAGGGTTTTATTTATAATCATTCAATAAATATTTTTAATCTTGCATACATAAATTTATAATATAATTACATTATTAATCATTTGTCTTGTTTAAAGTATTAGTGTAAAATACAGTGTCTGTCTTAAGATTGTTTTGGGTTTAAAGTTGCATTGATAGTTTCCAGTTACAGCTTTTATTTGTGAATGAAGACCATGCATGCCCTTCCAAAAAGTATATATTCAGATCCATGAATATGTGCACCAAGCTCGAATCACTGACCTTAGTTCAGCGACCATACACACCAGCTAGATAGCTTCCTCAGTAGAAATAATTTGATATCCCCCTGTGGCATTCGCATTTGGAGTGACCGAACATAACCCAGGGCATTTGACCCAAGTTCCAGGGTTTTACACAGTCATGAAAATCGCAAAAACTGCTTGTTTGACTCATGATGAACATGTCTAGGGAGTCAACTTTGTCCCAGGGCGATGACTGGTTGAGCATCATCAAATATAGTTTCAAAGTTAACCACTCATTTATCCAATAAACATGATCATATTTTATTGAGTTGCCTACCCACTATGTACATTTATATCACTTGTGTTTGGTACGTGAGATCAAACTCTTCAATGCTGGATTCACATTTGAGCATGTTAAGCACCAATTCTCCATACCAATCTCTGTGTCTCGTATTAATCACCGATTCTCCTTCCCAAACTCCGTGTCTCATAGTGGTAATCACCGATTCTCCTTCCCAAACTCCATGTCTCATAGTGGTAATCACCGATTCTCCTTCCCAAACTCCGTGTCTCATAGTGGTAATCACCGATTCTCCTTCCCAAACTCCGTGTCTCATAGTGGTAATCACCGATTCTCCTTCCCAAACTCCGTGTCTCATAGTGGTAATCACCGATTCTCCTTCCCAAACTTCGTGTCTCATAGTGTTAATCACTGATTCTCCTTCCCAAACTCTGTGTCTCATAGTGTTAATCACCGATTCTCCTTCCCAAACTCTGTGTCTCATAGTGGTAATCACCGATTCTCCTTCCCAAACTCCGTGTCTCATAGTGGTAATCACCGATTCTCCTTCCCAAACTCCGTGTCTCATAGTGGTAATCACCGATTCTCCTTCCCAAACTCCGTGTCTCATAGTGTTAATCACCGATTCTCTGTGTCTCATAGTGTTAATCACCGATTCTCCTTCCCAATCCAATGTCTCATAGTGTTAATCACGGGCATCATATTTGTAATGTTTTCAGGTCGTATACATTCTGCAGTGATAAGCGGGACTAACAATGATGCCAAAAGTGTCACAGTCGAGTGGTTTGAGCGGGGAGAGACCAAAGGGAAAGAGGTAAATATTCTGCTGTGTATTCAGAGAGAGCTGTAATGATTCAGGGCATTTGTTGACGGTCTACGTTGTCTAAGGTAGCCATTGGGGAAAATCCTGTAATAACAAATCATATTTGATGAAATTTTATAAATAAAAGTTGCCAAAATATTAACGGGAAACTGTCTATAGACTACAGTGCTTTCACGTTATATCTTTACAGAAATCTGTTCATAATAATTATAGATCATATACGAATCGTGTACAGTTACACTATTTATCTCTTCGATTTTTCATTTGCCACACTGTCGCGGGGTGAAGATACAACATAATGAGCACCCATCTGACCGATGTCATTGACCCTGGTTTGTTACAGCTAAAGTGACATACCTGCATACGATCCTAATTAATATTTAAAACATAATTCATAAATTATAACCATTGTTAACATAACCAAATCAGTTGAGGCCAATGGTAAATTTGAGTGATTTCGAGTTATTCAATAGTACAGTAACGTAACATTGTCTAGATGCAATGTGTGGTAGAGATGATACTGCATTCATTGGAGATGTGAATTATTGATGACTTGTTCCTGATCACAGACAGATGTAACTGTGCTTTCATAGTATAATTAGGGTCGTACAATTTATAAAAATAATTTTTATATAATTATAGAAGAATATCATGTTTTTATTTTTTCAAAGCACAGACAGAATATGTCTTCTTAATTCTTATCTATAAAAACTGGGTTTTTTTCCCCAGCACTAATTATACATACCTAAAAGGGAATATCAAAGCACTGTTATATGTACGTTGTACGTCTGCTTGTGTTCCTGGTCATGGCAAATGCTGTTGTGTTAATTTGTCCCCGTTACGAGGTGGGTTATGCTTGGTTCATTGTACATGTACATTGTATAAGATGGCTACTTCGTCCAAATCAGTCATGTGAAATATCATACTCGATGCCGGTCTTATGTTAAAATTGTTGATGTGTTGTCACATAGTCTTCACGAAACTTTGCCAGAATTTGTCGTACAATGGTCCGACGAATGGTTAAAATGCACTTCAAATTTTGATTTATTTTGTGTGACATTTCCGTCGGTCATACATGTACATGTACTTCAAGGAGACTTGTCGTAATATTACATGTTAGAATTTGAGGTATGTCAGTGATATCCTTGTCAAGAACAATTGTTGAAAATAAAGAATGCCTTGGTCACTCGATATACAGAAAGTTGAATAATTGAAGAGTTGATGGAACATATCACAGAAATAACTGAAGAATTGATGGAACATATCATGGAAATAACTGAAGAGTTGATGGAACATATCACACAAATAACTTGAAATAACTGAAGAGTTGATGGAACATATCATGGAAATAACTGAATAGTTGATGGAACATATCACGCAAATAACTTGAAATAACTGAAGAGTTGATGGAACATATCACGCAAATAACTTGAAATAACTGAAGAGTTGATGGAACATATCACGGAAATAACTTGATATAACTGAAGAGTTGATGGAAAATATCACGCAAATAACTTGAAATAACTGAAGGAGAGTTGCAGTTGTTTCAATTGATTTTCATGTTTTGTTGTATCAGCTGTTCACAGTACAGGCATATATTGTGTCTGGTACATGTACATTGTAGCAAGTCCGCCTCTGTGGTCGATGGTTACGGTCACTGACTTGTATGCCACTGTGACCTATCATCACTGATGGTCACAGGTTCGAGGCCCGCTCAGGCCGTGTCTCATTTATATGAAACCTTCTTACAGAGGTTGGTGCACCCAAGTACTGGTTAACTGCTGGAGCCTGCCCAGGAAAGGTGTTGTTAGGTAACCTGCCCGTCGGCGATATAGCCCAAAATGGTGCTGATGCAGGCGTAAAACCCGAAATAACAAACATTGTAGCACATGGTATTGGTGGGTGGCTAATGTCAATAGTCTGGCTGAGCATGGTCAGTTTCTTCAATTACATCTTCTTTGTCGTGTTTGTTGACAAAGGTCCATTTCCATTAGGTTGAGTGTAATATTAATCTAATTCTGATCTCACATGACAGTGGCATATAATAAAATACTGTTTCATTTGAAAAATAAGATACTTTATGTGCCTACTTGAAACCCCAGAGGGATCAGCATTGTACAAAAGATTTCCAATGCTAATCTATTTGTAAACCAAGTGTCCTATTATACGACAAACACGGTTTACAATTTCAATCAGTGCTCATATAAATATTTACAAATTGGCAATGTTCATTTAAATTTCTACTCGTGTTTCAATCACTAATGTATCTACCCTGTGTTAAGTTCTCTTAACCCATTTCATTCGGGATACCGTTCAAACAGTATTTGCAAAGAACATAGAGCCAGATCAACCACCACAGAATGTTCCGTCTGATCAGGCTCTATGCTGTTTGCTATTCAGATGATCTTGCTAAGACACTTGGCTATGTAGCAAACAACATAGATCCTGATCAGCACGCAGCGTCACACTGCGGCTGATCTGGATCTATGTTGCTTGCAAAAGCCTTTAAATATATCCAGAATTAAATGGGTTAATTTAATCCATCAGGTGCGAAAAGCCTGGAGTTCATTAGGCAAGGCATTTGAATTCCACATGCCTCTTCTTTCTCCCTCGTGCAATTGATTCCATCAGGAATGAGGTCTCGAGAATGATTAATATAAGTTGTAAAAACTGGATTCGCAATCAAGCTAAAATAAATTGGTATAAACTAATTGAATTCAATATGCTCATAAGCCAGTCTTTATGTGGCCAGATGGAACTATTTTTTTTGTCTTTTAGTTTACCCAGCATGCAAAGTGTTAATACAATGTCCATGGATGTGCTATGGGAAATGGGTGCATTTAGAAGTCTGTACCACCAGTTGACCCATTTCATTCTGGATACATTTAAAGGCTTTTGCAAACAACATAGATCCAGATCTGCGCTGCGTGCTGATCAGGATCTATGTTGTTTGCTACATAGCCAAGTGTCTTAGCAAGATCATCTGAATAGCAAACAGCATAAAGCCTGATCAGACGGCACGTTCCGTGGTGGTTGATCTGGCTCTTATATTCTTTGCAAATACTGTTTGAATGGTATCCAGAATGAAATGGGTTAAGAAAGCATTTTCAGATTTAGGAATTTGTGTGAATCACATTAACTGTTAATGGTAAATAAATAGCAAGATAATGATAGTGAAATGTGTCATGTTTTATTACATACAAATATGTCGAGGAAAAAAACTATTGACAAGTCTATCTGTGCTTAATTGCCCAAAAAGTGTAATTTGTTACAAATCTAAATAATTTATGAAATTATAAATCAATAAATGACGTGTTGTGCTTTGGATAATTTCCCTAGCTAGTAACTTAGTGAATAAATAAATACTGTATGTACAAATGTATGGGTTTTATTTATTTCCTCATTAATAAGTTCTAGTCAATAAGTACACTCAAATTACAGGCGGATCTGTAGTCCAGTGGCAATACGCTGGACTGGTAATCCCGGGATCGCAGGTTTGATCCCCCGTCTGACCTTAATAAAATTAACAGTCTTTCAGATGGGCCGTTAAACCGAGGTCTCGTGTCGGTGCTTTACACCATGCACGTAAAAGAACCAGCAGAGACTCTGGAATAGGTCTCTGTCTGTATCATTGCACTATCCTCCAAAATCTAAAATGACTAATATCTTCAGGAGGCGTCGCTCATATGGGCAACCGGTAGCGACGATAAATAAACGTAAAACACACAAAGTACACTCAATTATACATACATGTAGGAAATGAGATTTTCTGGATGCACATATAGCCCTGTATGACAGGAGTGGATTTTAGCTATCAAAGCACTCCTTCCTATGTGTAGATCAACCCTCTATATGACAGGAGTGGATATTAGCTATCAAAGCACTCCTTCCTATGTGTAGATCAACCCTCTATATGACAGGAGTGGATTTTAGCTATCAAAGCACTCCTTCCTACGTGTAGATCAACAACCCTCTATATGACAGGAGTGGATATTAGCAATCAAAGCACTCCTTCCTACGTGTAGAACAACCCTCTATATGACAGGAGTGGATATTAGCAATCAAAGCACTCCTTCCTACGTGTAGAACAACCCTCTATATGACAGGAGTGGATATTAGCAATCAAAGCACTCCTTCCTACGTGTAGATCAACCCTCTATATGACAGGAGTGGATATTAGCAATCAAAGCACTCCTTCCTACGTGTAGAACAACCCTCTATATGACAGAGTGGATATTAGCAATCAAAGCACTCCTTCCTACGTGTAGAACAACCCTCTATATGACAGGAGTGGATATTAGCAATCAAAGCACTCCTTCCTACGTGTAGATCAACAACCCTCTATATGACAGGAGTGGATATTAGCAATCAAAGCACTCCTTCCTACGTGTAGATCAACAACCCTCTATATGACAGGAGTGGATATTAGCAATCAAAGCACTCCTTCCTACGTGTAGATCAACCCTCTATATGACAGGAGTGGATATTAGCTATCAAAGCACTCCTTCCTACGTGTAGATCAACCCTCTATATGACAGGAGTGGATATTAGCAATCAAAGCACTCCTTCCTACGTGTAGATCAACCCTCTATATGACAGGAGTGGATATTCACAAAGTTTGATCAAAAACTTTTTGAATTATCCTGTCCAAAGGGTCCACAAATTGTGTGAAATACCAGCGCAATGGTTTTATGTTGTTTTTTTTTGTATAATGGTCATTTTCCGAATTTGCACTCGCCCTGTCAGGCTAGCGGTTGACCAATCCTTACTCGCTGTAATTGTACCTTATATGCTCTATATGGCATTCTGCATGTCACCCTTACATGTAAAGTATATTCCAGACCATACATCAACCTTTTTCTCATCCAGAAACAGGGATCATTCTAGAGGGCGATGAGGGCCAAATTGTCGCCCTAGGGACCCTGACTTCGCCCTCTGGGGGCCCCACTTCTCCCTAAAAAATTGGTTTTTACGATTTTCGAACAAAATTTTGTCTAGTAAGATACACTGGCCCATTATAAAGCACTCCTTCTATTCAAATGTTGTATTTAATGGTTGTACTGTGCATTTTAACCCTATTTTGCAGAAGTATTTAAAGAACACCAATTTAGGAAGCGATCACATGCTTTCTCACTTCTCCCAAAAATTCTGACCTAGAATGAACCCTGCAGAAATGTGATGAAAGTACTAGGTCGACTTAACCCTTTCCTTCATAGAGATTCAGGTTAATATACTATTATATCTCAATACAAACGACTGCCTCGATAGCTATCATGCAGTGTATTATAAGTAGTCGCCATATGTATCCCACCTCCATAGATATTACTGGGACTACATAGAGATTCAGGTTAATATTATACAGTTATTTCATGGGTGTTTGGGGAACAGTCAAAACTATTGTCCCGAGGTATCAGGGAAGACTTTCGAACTGTTGGGCAACAGTTCAAAATATCTCCCCTGATACCGAGGGACAATAGTTTTGACTGTTCCCCAAACACCCATGAAATAACTGTTTTATTACCTACTGCTCTATATAACTGTTGTACATACCTTATATTCTATAATATTTGACAACTCAAAAACATCCTCAGTCGTGTCTTCAGACCTAACCTGGGCCATAATTCAAGATAAATTTCTGTTTTTCCCAGTTTGTCGGCTGATGACTAATCAATAATCATTTGTAAACGCTTGGTTTTGGTCTAATAGCCGGTACGCCGGTAAGTATGCAATAAAATACGGAAAGGAATTAATGAACGGAAAGGAGGGCTTCACATAATGTATATCGATGACTTCAAGCGCAGTCAGAGCTAAAATGTATTCGGGACGTATTTTTTACTTTGACTTCCATTAATTTAATATAACATTTGCTTAGACAATTATTTACATTATAAACCATACAAAAACCGATAATCAAACTGCATAAATTATTGTTGTGCGTCAATGTATGTTTAGCTCGTCTGAGTAAAGCTCATGTCTATACCATTTATGGTCATGATACCTTGGGTAGGTGGTGGATTACATAATTGACTTAATTGTTAAAATCACGTCATTACGTAATCCAGGATGGCCATTGTCTAAAAATAGTACAAATTCTTAAAATATCTTCATCTCATGAACCGCCAGCTGGATTTTGACAAATCTTGGATGTTCAATTAATTGTTCAATTGATTACCCCTGGATCAAAATGGGCGTAGCTCATGAGGTCATGTAGGGGTCAACTATTATTTTTGAGAGAATATGGTCATGTCATACATATACATCGAATCTGAGGTGGTATCAATGAGGTGATCACTCTAATGTAATTTCATCAAAAACAGATGATTACTTCATCCAAGATGGCCTTCAAACGGTCAACCTTTTATGAGAGATTTCAAACATCTTCTCACAAACTGATCAGCCAATGATCCTTAGGTGAAGCCTTTCCAAAGATGTTAAAATTATAAATGCTGAGATTGTGAATGATATAGCAAATTTGTTTTGATCTGAATGTGTGATTTCTGCAATAGTCCTAGCTAGATAAATTACTTCATTACGGTGGAGAAAAACATAATGTGTTTCATCTAGGACTGGGTGAGTCTTTCACTTTATGGACTCATTAACAAGTTCTAATGAAAGAAACGGCCATCATCTGGGGGTTACGGTAGTGTAAATTGTAATTACTGCTGTTTGTGCTCAGGAATGGCCTTAACTCTTTCAACACCAAGTAACTGACATGGACTGGTCCATGATATTCTTAGACCAATAAATGAATAAGAAAATTACATTCGGACCAGTTCATTTATCAAGATGGGTAATTTTGTCTAAAATTAGTAATACTACTGGCAAAAAGTGCAGATCCTGATGAGACGGCTCGTCACGAGCCGGCTCATCTGGATCTACACTTTTTGTAAGCCTATATAGAGGTCTGTGGTGTTGAAAGGGTTAATTAATGCTGTTAGAACATGTGATCCGAACCATTTGCATTTCTGTGCAGTGATATGTTAAACTGAATCCAGCAGTAAAATAACTGACTACGCTAAAAAATAAACTAAACTGGGTATTCTAGAAATCATTTACAAAAATATGTTCAGTTTAAATACTGTAACTAAATATGCTGACATTTCAAAAAACCTATTAGAATTAGCAAGCACCTGTTCAATTAAGATTTAAGAATGGCTGTTTTGTTTGCTGTGTGCATAATCTATAGAGAATCTCCTCACGTGAATGGAGGTGAAAGCAGGAGGTGCATTGTTGCTGGGGCGATCCGACTGGCTTAGGATGGTTATCGGTATGTGAATGAATGCCTGTAAGTGTTTACTAGTGGCCTTAATTGATGAGGTATAAGAGATGAAAGTTTGTAGCATGTAATTCTCTATACAATGTACATGTACATCTTAAAGCAGCTTGTTTACATCTTAATGCAGCTTATTATAGATTGCTTGTAAACACAAGGTCATACAGTCAAACCTGTGTTAGTGGTCACCTATTAAGCAGCCAACCTGCATTAAGCAGCCAGTTTCCAGATACCCATTTTATTACTTTTGTTAGTTTAAATATTTATTCATTCATAATACATATCTATTGTATACAGAATGAAAATGGATTTAATCGAAAGCTTATTGAGATTATGTCCATTACTTTTGTTATACATTTGACCTCTATTAAACAGCCATCTGAGCTAAGCAGCCACTTTCTGTGATTCCCTTAGCTAGCTAAGACATATATATACATGTATAATTTGGTGCTAGCGCTAGATTTGGGAGAAGTTGCCTCGCTTAAAGCAACATTACATCGTAATAAAGGATGTTTTGGGTAAAATATAAATACTAATGTGTGTGTGTTTACAAAAATCGAAATAGTCGCTCAGACACGATTAAATTCCAATAAATTTAAACCATCGTATAAGCGAATTAATACAACAGGATGTAGAAAACAACGTATATATTTTGAACATGAAAGACTATCTATCTATCTTCCTCTAATGTCGAACCCCTCGCGGGATGTAGAAATGTCCGTAAAAGACTTAGCTAACAGAGGTACGAATCAACATATCAAGTAATTTAATTAAAAAAGACAATGTGGGACAAATGGGGACGATGCATTCTGAATGTAAACAAGTGCGGACGATGCATTCCGATTGTAAACAAGTGCGTGACCGATCGACTCGGAAAGTCCTACTTTCGGTTTCGAGTTTGTTTAACTCATTCAGCCCTGGTGTTGATTTACTGATAAGCTCCTGTTAGCCAGTTCTTATCTAACTCCTACAGCAGATATCAGTAGTTTAGTCCTGTATTCCTGGAGCAATTGATCAATATTGATGATTTATCAGAATGTTTCATTTAGAATTGTTACTAAACTTGCTAACTTTGAATGCATGTATCTTTTATGTTCTAATGCTGAATAAATTAAAATTTTCACCTATGTCTTGTTGATTCATTATTTTTACAATCCCCATATTTTATATAAAATCATTAGTAAGTAAAATCATGCAAAACAGGGTTGAATAGGGTGAATATGAAACATTACTTACGGAGGAAGAATTGTTGCATCAACAATGGCTATAGATGGGTCAATCTGAATAATGACTAGGCCAGCGGTCAAATGAATACGGGACAATTATATATGGCAATAGGGCAATAACCCAGTTCCAACCTTTTATGAGAGATTTCAATGTCTTCTTGCACGTACTGGTCAGCCAATGTTCAAGAAACCCTACTTGTATGTTTATTTGAGTAAATATGGTCATGTCATACATGTATATCAAATCAAAGGTACCGATAAGGCTATCACTATGGTAATATTGGTGTCAAATCAGATGAGCTTGGCCAAAAGGTCAAAAGATCATTCTTTAGTATAGATTTCAAAAGTCTTCTTCACCCAAACTGCTTGCCATGCTTGGCCAATAGTAGCCAAATTTCACAGTTACATGACTATGGTCCATGGATGATGGGTGACTGAAGTTGATGAGATTTGTAATCATTTGTTAAAATGGAGAATTGCCACGTATAGACATTTAAGTAACACAAATTCTTCAAACATCTTCTCACAAGAACCATCGGATGTTGGCAAAATTTGGTAGGATGATTGATTACATGTACAATGCTCTTTCCAAATTGTTAGAATGGTGACTCTGGGGTAAAAAGTTTAAAACTGGAGTCCGGTGAGTGATACAGTGCCATATGGCCCTTTTGTTTAGGTCTGCTTTCTCTGTTTAGCATATCAATAGCTAAAAATTAAATTTGTGTAGATACATGTAACATAACTTTTAACATGTTTTATTAAAATTACTGGTACTATTAATTGGACATTTTCATACAGTTCAGTGTAATATTTCTTGAACAGATCTACGATTCATTAAAAAATCATGGTAATTGAATTGAATGGGGGGGGGGGGAAGTCAAAATGCAAAATTATTTTCAAACAATGATTGGGTTGCATCAACATTTGCAATTGATTTAACCCATTTCATTCGGGATACCGTTCAAACAGTATTTGCAAAGAACATAGAGCCAGATCAACCACCACGGAATGTGCCGTCTGATCAGGCTCTATTCTGTTTGCTATTCAGATGATCTTGCTAAGACACTTGGCTATGTAGCAAACAACATAGATCCTGATCAGCACGCAGCGTTGCGCTGCTGCTGATCTGGATCTATGTTGTTTGCAAAAGCCTTTAAATATATCCAGAATTAAATGGGTTAATAGTGACCAGGTCAGCAGTCAAAACTGGTCAATATTGGACTGTAGGACCAAATATAAATGTATGGCCTTGTTCCATTGTAGTTTAAACAATATTCTATTCAAGAATAATACAGGAGTAGTTGTAACAAAACCGTTAGGATTGATTGGGGGAAAAGTTACATACATTTAGTAGGGCATTGTTCAAGGTTGGAAAGTTGTTGCATCTAGACTAGTAGTGACCAATAGTATTGACCCGGACCTGTTTTAACCAGTGGTTGATTGTATATGGTGTAATATGGTAACACACTGGACTCATAATCCAGAGATCGCAGGTTCGATCCCCTGTCTGACCATAATAAAATTAACAGTCTTTCAGATGGGACTTTAAACAGAGGTCTCGTGCTGGTGCTGTACACCGTGCATGTAAAAGAACCAAAGCTGCTGATCCCCCGTCTGACCATAATAAAATTAACAGTCTTTCAGATGGGACTTTAAACCGAGGTCTCGTGTCAGTGCTGTACACCGTGCACTTAAAAGAACCAGAAGAGCTCTGGAATGGGGTCTCTGTCTGTATCATTGCACTAAAAATCTAAAATGGACTAATCTCTTCAGGAGGCGTCGCACATATGGGCAACCGGTAGCGACGATAAATAAACGTAAAAACACACAAATGGTGTAATTGTGAGACTTTGGTTTAAACATAATTTATTTCCTCTTCAATATACATACAATGTACATGTAATACAGGTAAAAGGTGCAAATCACATTAGAAATCGCCAATAGTGAGGCTTTATGCCCGAGGGTTATAAGTTGTACCATGATCAGCTCTTGCTGCATGTAAAAAACATTTACACAATGTTACTGGCCAGAACTGCAATTTACTGGCCATATAGACCTACTAAATTCAATAATTCTCGCATGTGATGAGAACAATTCAATATTAATGTATTCCGATGCCTTGTCTGTTGTAAGTTAAACTTTCCAAATGATGTCCAACAGAGAGGTATTGATTGAGTAAATGACTGACTGGTATTGTCTTGTCCCACGGCACCTCTCCGCTAAACCTGGTACTGATTAGTGTATATAAATTTATTTTAACAAGTTCTTACAACTTATATTAATCACTCTCGAGACTCTCATTCCTGATGGAATCCATCGCCACGAGGCAGAGAGAAGAGGCAACGTGGAATTCAAATGCCTTCTAAGGGCAGAATCGTAACGGCTCCAGCGGGGCTCAAACTCCGGACCTTTCGCACCTGAAGCGATCGTACATTCACTGGGACTGATTCAGGTTCACCACTATCAAACTGTAAGATTGTAGGTGTTGATACTAGTCATTGTTGATGTGAAAGGTGTTGCATTTCTTATTAAATTAGTTGAAATAGCTTTTCGCTTGATTACTATCGTACATAGGATTTCAGGTTTCTTTATTTACACTCCATAGTATGCAAGTCATGGTTCACATGTTATGAATAAACATACCCAATGAAGTTAATAGAAAAAATTAAAATATTGTATATATACATATATATATAATTTATAATGTTACTGTATGGAGGATGAAGTAAGGTAAATAAGTGATGCATGTTGGTGTAATGAGCGGGTGATGATGTGAAATCACTGACATAATTATGTTGTTACCGCAGTTACTAGCGGGTGTCTCGCTCCGATGTGATTTATTGTTTTAAACTTGATAAAGAGTTCAATTAAGGACTTGTAAAAGTCATCTTCATTTACAATACAGGATGTTGGTTCATTTTTTTGCGCTGTATAAATGTTGTATGATTGATCGCTTACTCACACTACATGCAACAGGGCTCACATTACGTGCAACCAGGCTCACATTACATGCAACAGGGCTCACACTATGTGCAACAGGGCTCACACTATGTGCAACAGGGCTCACACTACATGCAACAGGGCTCACACTATGTGCAACCGGGCTCACACTAGGGCTCACATTACATGCAACCGGGCTCACACTACATGCAACCGGGCTCACACTACATGCAACAGGGCTCACACTATGTGCAACAGGGCTCACACTATGTGCAACAGGGCTCACATTACATGCAACAGGGCTCACACTACATGCAACAGGGCTCACATTACATGCAACAGGGCTCACACTATGTGCAACAGGGCTCACACTACATGCAACAGGGCTCACACTACATGCAACCGGGCTCACACTACATGCAACAGGGCTCACACTATGTGCAACAGGGCTCACACTACATGCAACAGGGCTCACACTATGTGCAACAGGGCTCACACTACATGCAACAGGGCTCACACTATGTGCAACAGGGCTCACATTACGTGCAACAGGGCTCACACTACATGTAACAGGGCTCACACTATGTGCAACCGGGCTCACACTACATGCAACAGGGCTCACACTACATGCAACAGGGCTCACACTACATGCAACAGGGCTCACACTACATGCAACCGGGCTCACACTACATGCAACAGGGCTCACACTACATGCAACATAAGGGTGCAACGATACGCCTACCTCACGGTACGATACGTATCACGATTCTTGGGTCACGATAGTTTCATATTTTTCTTTAGAAAAAGCAAAGTATCCACATTCTGTGGTAACAAAGCAGACGTGTCTTCTGCTGTTGAGAACACGCTTTCCGGCCACATTCGGATACGTCGATGTTCGGATGATGACGCTTCATGTGCGTAGTCATGTTGGTCGTGTTACCTGTTTTATATGACACGTCCGTGAAACAATGGCGGCAAGTGGTTGTTTCTTTCACCGTTGTTTTTACGCCGTCAACTATATTAAATGCGCCCATATTTTTTATTTGAACGTTGCCGGTTGTGATTGTAATTCAGCCATGTTTGTTTTGTTTGTAAGAGTAGTCTCTCTTCCGTTGGAGTCGGGAATAATTGCCGTACCGTAGCGGGCATGCAGCGTATCGCGTATCGAACAGTGGCCCTAGTACCGCGATAAACCGTCCCACGGTATATCGTTGCACCCTTAATGCAACCGGGCTCACACTATGTGCAACAGGGCTCACACTATGTGCAACAGGGCTCACACTATGTGCAACAGGGCTCACACTATGTGCAACCGGGCTCACACTACATGCAACAGGGCTCACACTATGTGCAACAGGGCTCACACTACATGCAACAGGGCTCACACTACATGCAACAGGGCTCACACTATGTGCAACAGGGCTCACATTACATGCAACAGGGCTCACACTATGTGCAACAGGGCTCACACTATGTGCAACAGGGCTCACACTACATGCAACAGGGCTCACACTATGTGCAACAGGGCTCACATTACATGCAACCGGGCTCACACTACATGCAACAGGGCTCACACTATGTGCAACAGGGCTCACACTATGTGCAACAGGGCTCACACTATGTGCAACAGGGCTCACATTACATGCAACCGGGCTCGCACTACGTGCAATAGGGCTCGCACTATGTGCAACAGGGCTCACACTGTGCAACAGGGCTCACACTACATGCAACAGGGTGCACACTATGTGCAACAGGGCTCACACTATGTGCAACCGGGCTCACACTACATGCAACAGGGCTCACACTATGTGCAACAGGGCTCACACTATGTGCAACCGGGCTCACACTACATGCAACAGGGCTCACACTATGTGCAACAGGGCTCACACTATGTGCAACAGGGCTCACACTACATGCAACAGGGCTCACACTATGTGCAACCGGGCTCACACTTTGTGCAACCGGGCTCACATTACGTGCAACCGGGCTCACACTACATGCAACAGGGCTCACACTATGTGCAACCGGGCTCACACTACATGCAACCGGGCTCACATTACATGCAACAGGGCTCACACTATGTGCAACCGGGCTCACACTACATGCAACCAGGCTCACACTATGTGCAACAGGGCTCACACTACATGCAACCAGGCTCACACTATGTGCAACCGGGCTCATCCTAGGTCAGATTGGTGGTATTATTTAATAAACTTCCACAAAATATGGTTAAAATTAGGGATGGCAACGAATGTTCGAATATTCGAATATTCGTTCGAACATCCGAATATTCGAATATTAAAACCATATTCGAATATTAAAACAAAATTCAAATCAAATTTTAATAAATTGCAGTTAAATCATAACTTAAAAGGATATAATTATATGTTTGTTTAAATTTCAATCAATTAAGTTTCGAAAACAAAGAATGTTCCAATGCGTGCCCGAAGGTGCGAAATGTCATCGCGATTTGGCTCCAAATAACAAAGGAGAGTGATGACATGTTGTTCACACCAATGCTGACTAGTCTCTTAGATCCTAGGTACAAACGACTGCCGTTTTTAACCTCAGAGCAACGTGGGATAGTTGAAGAAACGCTAGAAAGTTATGTTGAAGAACTGCCCTTACGATTACCGTCGAATGAACGTGAAATTACAACTAACAAACCACCGAATAAAAGAAGGAAATTAAGCTTCTTAGTGTATGACACCCCCGGGAAAGAACAATCGGACGAACTAAAATCGGACTTGCTAGAAAAAATGGATCCCCACTGTAAATCCATAGAATGGTGGCGACGGAATGAACACACATTCCCAAAAGTGGCGCAAGTCACAAAGAAAGTACTAGCCGTTCCGGCAACGTCAGTTCCGTCGGAACGTATTTTCTCCGCTGCCGGACTCTTGATAAACAAATTAAAGAATAGAGTGTCCAGTGACCTTGTGGACAGCATCATATTCTTGAATAAAAACAAGCTGCCTAAGGGGTGTGACATGCATGTAGGTGACACTAACTAGTGTTGTTAAATAGAATGGCCAGCTCTACGGGACTCAGAATATAATGTAAATGTGTTCTATGTGTTTGTTTGTTCCAATCTAATATAAAGAGATTGTGTTCACTAATTAAAATTGTTGTAATTTATGTTAGTTTATTTCTTCAAACTTATCCCCATTCAGAGAGCGAAATTTTATTTTCACAAACCCACCGAGTCAACAAACGGAGTTGTTTATCAATCAACACAAGCCGCATATTTAAAACGCCGATAGTAGACTTCACGTTTACATAATTATATCATGCCACCACTTTTAATAGAACGGTGTTGGTAAAATCTGTATCTCAACCAGCCGATCAGAATATAGTATCAACCACGCATAATGATACCGCCTTTACGCGCCTTCATCACTTGCTCCGCCCAGGGTTAGGGTCAAAACGCGTGGTTGATGTCATTATTCAGTTGGGTGGTTGAGAAAAAGGCTTACAACGGTGTTACCTCTCAGCGATGCAAGAGTAAAGTGGAAATCGAAAGTTGGAGAAATTTGCGAATATTCGAATATTCGTTCGGAAGATCATCCGAATATTCGAATATCACAATCACCATTCGTTGCCATCACTAGTTAAAATACACATTATGACCATTAAATACATTTGAATAGAAATAGTGATTTACAATGGCCACTGGACAACATTTTGTATGAAAATTGTAATCAAAATTTTTTTAAGGAAGAAGTGGGGCCGCCATGAGGCGAAGTCAGGGTTTCAAGGGCGATTATTTAGCCCATGTCACCCTCTAAAATGAGCCCAGGAAGGATCAGGCAAGCTTGTGGGAGGACTATGACTCCTTCTCATGAACCAATCTGAACGTTGCGGGTTCGATTCCAGGCCAGAGCCCAAGGAAATACTATTTTATTTCTTTTTGTTGCAAGCAGATTATTTAATTACTAAATTAATTTTATTGTTGCAGATTGAAGCGGACGCGATTTTCTCGCTAAATCCACACCTGGAGAAGACCACAGGCGGTAGAGATACACGCTCATCACAGGTACGTCTCACATTACCCGAGCTGTTGTCAGTGTCACTATATTCCCCCCCCCCCCGGTTACTCGTCGCATTACCCTAGCCATTGTCAGTGTCACTATATCCACCCCCCCCGGTTACTTGTCTCGCATTACCCGAGCCATGATTGTCCAGTGTCACTATATTCATTCCCCCCCCCCCGTTTACTCGTCTGCATTACCCTAGCCATTGTCAGTGTCACTATATCCACCTCCCCGGTTACTTGTCTCGCATTACCCGAGCCATGATTGTCCAGTGTCACTATATCCCCCCCCCCCCCCCCCCCCCCCCCCCCCCCGGTTACTCGTCTCACATTACCCAGCCATGATTGTCCAGTGTTATTGTCATGTCACATTCCCTCCCTCCCTCCCCCCCTCTCCGAGTTACTCTTTTCACATTACCCGAGCCATGATTGGCCAGTGTCACTATTCCCCCCCTCTACGAGTTACTCGTCTCGCATTACCCGAGCCATGATTGTCCAGTGTCACTATTCCTCCCTCTCCGAGTTACTCCGTCTCCCATTACCCGAGCCATGATTGGCCAGTGTCACTATTCCCTTCCCCCCCGGTTACTCGTCTCACATTACCCGAGCCATGATTGTCCAGTGTCATTATTCCCCCCCCCCCCTCTCCGAGTTACTCGTCTCTCACATTACCCAAGCCACGATTGTCCAGTGTTACTATTCCCTTCCCCTCCGGTTACTCGTCTCACATTACCCGAGCCATGATTGTCCAGTGTCATTATTTCCCCCCCCCCCCCCCCCCCCTCTCCGAGTTACTCGTCTCACATTACCCGAGCCATGATTGGCCAGTGTCACTATTCCCCCCCCTCTCCGAGTTACTCGTCTCACATTACCCGAGCCATGATTGGCCAGTGTCACTATTCCCCCCTCCGAGTTACTCGTCTCACATTACCCGAGCCATGATTGGCCAGTGCACTATCCCTTCCCCCTCTCCGAGTTACTCGTCTCACATTACCGAGCCATGATTGGCCAGTGTCACTATTCCCCCCTCTCCGAGTTACTCGTCTCACATTACCCGAGCCATGATTGGCCAGTGTCCTATCCCCCCCTCTCCGAGTTACTCGTCTCACATTACCCGAGCCATGATTGTCCAGTGTCATTATTCCCCCACCCCCCCACCCCTCTCCCGGTTACTCGTCTCACATTACCCGAGCCATGATTGGCCAGTGTCATCTATTCCCCCCCCTCCGAGTTTACTCGTCTCACATTACCCGAGCCATGATTGGCCAGTGTCACTATCCCCCCCCTCTCCGAGTTACTCGTCTCACATTACCCCGAGCCATGATTGGCCAGTGTCACTATTCCCCCCCCCCTCCGAGAGTTACTCGTCTCACATTACCCGAGCCATGATTGGCCAGTGTCACTATTCCCCCCTCCGAGTTACTCGTCTCACATTCCCGAGCCATGATTGGCCAGTGTCACTATTCCCCCTCCCCCCTCTCGAGTTACTCGTCTCACATTACCCGAGCCATGATTGGCCAGTGGCACTATTCCCCCTCTCCGAGTTACTCGTCTCACATTACCCGAGCCATGATTGGCCAGTGTCACTATCCCCCCCCCCTCTCCGTGTTACCGTCTCACATACCCGAGCCATGATTGGCCAGTGTCACTATTCCCCCCCCTCTCCGAGTTACTCGTCTCACATTACCCGAGCCACGATTGTCCAGTGTCACTATTCCCTTCCCCCCCGGTTACTCGTCTCACATTACCCGAGCCATGATTGGCCATGTCACTATTCCCATTCCCCCCTCTCCGAGTTACTCGTCTCACATTACCCGAGCCATGATTGGCCAGTCACTATCCCCCCCTCTCCGAGTTACTCGTCTCACATTACCCGAGCCATGATTGTCCATGTCATTATTCCCCCCCTCTCCGTGTTACTCGTCTCACATTACCCGAGCCATGATTGGCCAGTGTCACTATTCCCCCCTCTCCGAGTTACTTGTCTCACATTACCCGAGCCATGATTGGCCAGTGTCACTATCCCCCCCCTCTCCGAGTTACTCGTCTCACATTACCCGAGCCATGATTGGCCAGTGTCACTATTCCCCCCTCTCCGAGTTACTCGTCTCACATTACCCGAGCCATGATTGGCCAGTGTCACTATTCCCCCCTCCCCCCCCCTCCGAGTTACTCGTCTCACATTACCCGAGCCCGATTGGCCAGTGTCACTATTTCCCCCCTCCGAGTTACTCGTCTCACATTACCCGAGCCATGATTGGCCAGTGTCACTATCCCCCCCCCCCCTCCGTGTTACTCGTCTCACATTACCCGAGCCATGATTGGCCAGTGTCACTATTCCCCCCCTCCGAGTTACTCGTCTCACATTACCCGAGCCACGATTGTCCGTGTCAGTGTTCATTTCCCTTCCCCCCCGGTTACTCGTCTCACATTACCCGAGCCATGATTGGCCAGTGTCACTATTCCCCCCTCTCCGAGTTACTCGTCTCACATTACCCGAGCCATGATTGGCCAGTGCACTATTTCCCACTATCCCCCCTCCGAGTTACTCGTCTCACATTACCCGAGCCATGATTGGCCAGTGTCACTATCCCCCCCCCTCCTCCGTGTTACTCGTCTCACATTACCCGAGCCATGATTGGCCAGTGTCACATTCCCCCCTCTCCGAGTTACTCGTCTCACATTACCCGAGCCATGATTGGCCAGTGTCACTATCCCCCCATCTCCGAGTACTCGTCTCACATTACCCGAGCCATGATTGGCCAGTGTCACTATTCCCCCCTCTCTGAGTTACTCGTCTCACATTACCCGAGCCATGATTGGCCAGTGTTACTATTCCCCCCCCCTCAGAGTTACTCGTCTCACATTACCCAGCCATGATTGGCCAGTGTCACTATTCCCCCATCCGAGTTACTCGTCTCCCATTACCATTACCCGAGCCATGATTGGCCAGTGTCACTATTCCCCACTCTCTCCGAGTTACTCGTCTCCCATTACCGAGCCATGATTGGCCAGTGTCACTATTCCCCCCTCCCCGAGTTACTCGTCTCACATTACCCGAGCCATGATTGGCCAGTGTCACTATCCCCCCCCACCCCCCCCCTCTCTGAGTTACTCGTCTCACATTACCCGAGCCATGATTGCCAGTGTCACTATTCCCCCCTCTCCGAGTTACTCGTCTCACATTACCCGAGCCATGATTGTCCAGTGTCATTATTCCCCCCCCCCTCTCCCGAGTTACTCGTCTCACATTACCCAAGCCACGATTGTCCAGTGTTTACTATTCCCCTTCCCCTCCGGTTACTCTCGTCTCACATTACCCGGCCATGATTGGCCAGTGTCACTATTCCCCCCTCTCCGAGTTACTCGTCTCACATTACCCGAGCCATGATTGGCCAGTGTCACTATCCCCCCCTCTCTCCGAGTTACTCGTCTCACAAATTACCCGAGCCATGATTGGCCAGTGTCCTATCTTCCCCCCTCCGAGTTTTACTCGTCTCACATTACCCGAGCCTGATTGGCCAGTGTCACTATTCCCCCCATCTCCGAGTTACTCGTCTCACATTACCCGAGCCATGATTGCCAGTGTCACTATTCCCCCCCCCTCTCTCCGATTTACTCGTCTCACATTACCCGAGCCATGATTGGCCAGTGTCACTATCCCCCCCTCTCCGAGTTACTCGTCTCACATTACCCGAGCCATGATTGTCCAGTGTCATTATTCCCCCCCCCCCTCCCCCTCCGTGTTACTCGTCTCACATTACCCGAGCCATGATTGGCCAGTGTCACTATTCCCCCCCTCTCCGAGTTACTCGTCTCACATTACCCGAGCCATGATTGGCCAGTGTCACTATCCCCCCCCTCTCCGAGTTACTCGTCTCACATTACCCGAGCCATGATTGGCCAGTGTCACTATTCCCCCCTCCGAGTTACTCGTCTCACATTACCCGAGCCATGATTGGCCAGTGTCACTATCCCCCCCCCCCCCTCTCCGTGTTACTCGTCTCACATTACCCGAGCCATGATTGGCCAGTGTCACTATTCCCCCCCTCCGAGTTACTCGTCTCACATTACCCGAGCCACGATGTCCAGTGTCACTATTCCCTTCCCCCCCGGTTACTCGTCTCACATTACCCGAGCCATGATTGTCCAGTGTCATTTATTACCCCCCCCCCCCTCTCCGAGTTACTCGTCTCACATTACCCGAGCCATGATTGGCCAGTGTCACTATTCCCCCCCTCTCCGAGTTACTCGTCTCACATTACCGAGCCATGATTGTCCAGTGTCATTATTCCCCCCCCCCCCTCTCCGTGTTACTACTCGTCTCACATTACCCGAGCCATGATTGGCCAGTGTCACTATTCCCCCTTCTCCGAGTTACTCGTCTCACATTACCCGAGCCATGATTGGCCAGTGTCACTATTCCCCCCTCTCCGAGTTACTCGTCTCACATACCCGAGCCATGATTGGCCAGTGTCACTATCCCCCCCCCTCTCCGTGTTACTCGTCTCACATTACCCGAGCCATGATGGCCAGTGTCACTATTCCCCCCCTCTCCGAGTTACTCGTCTCACATTACCCGAGCCATGATTGGCCAGTGTCACTATCCCCCCATCTCCGAGTTACTCGTCTCACATTACCCAGCCATGATTGGCCAGTGTCACTATCCCCCCATCTCCGAGTTACTCGTCTCACATTACCCGAGCATGATTGGCCAGTGTTACTATTCCCCCCTCTCCGAGTTACTCGTCTCACATTACCCGAGCCATGATTGCCAGTGTCACTATTCCCCCCCGAGTTACTCGTCTCCCATTACCCGAGCCATGATTGGCCAGTGTCACTATTCCCCCCTCTCCGAGTTACTCGTCTCCCATTACCGAGCCATGATTGGCCAGTGTCACTATTCCCCCCTCTCCGAGTTTACTCGTCTCACATTACCCGAGCCATGATTGGCCAGTGTCACTATTCCCCCCTCTCCGAGTTACTCGTCTCACATTACCCGAGCCATGATTGGCCAGTGTCACTATTCCCCCCTCTCCGAGTTACTCGTCTCACATTACCCGAGCCATGATTGGCCAGTGTTACTATATCACCCCCGGTTACTACATCTCATCTTGCCGTGACCATTGGATTTAATAGATATAGTACACGCTGAATATGTTTTTAGGTATGTTGCTCTACAGAACTATCTACATGTATAATCGGCACTTCTACAATTGAATTACTCCATGGGTTTTACAGACATGTTTGACTGTGTCTTGTCCACTACTGTGTGTGGGTTTTATAGACAGATTTGACTGTATCTGGTCCACTACTGTGGGTGGGTTTTATAGACAGATTTGACTGTATCTGGTCCACTACTGTGGGTGGGGTTTACAGACAGATTTGACTGTATCTGGTCCACTACTGTGGGTGGGTTTTACAGATATGTTTGACTGTGTCTTGTCCACTACTGTGGTGGGTTTTATAGACAGATTTGACTGTATCTGGTCCACTACTGTGGGTGGGTGGGTTTCAGACATATTTGACTGTATCTGGTCCACTACTGTGGGTGGGTTTCAGACATATTTGACTGTATCTGGTCCACTACTGTGGGTGGGTTTCAGACATATTTGACTGTATCTGGTCCACTACCGTGGGTGGGTTTACAGACAGATCTGACTGTATCTGGTCCACTACTATGGGTGGGTTTTATAGACAGATCTGACTGTATCTGGTCCACTACTGTGGGTGGGTTTTACAGACATGTTTGACTGTGTCTTGTCCACTACTGTGTGTGGGTTACAGACAGATTTGACTGTATCTGGTCCACTACTGTGGGTGGGTTTTATAGACAGATTTGACTGTATCTGATCCACTACTGTGGGTGGGGTTTACAGACAGATTTGACTGTATCTGGTCCACTACTGTGGGTGGGTTTTACAGACATGTTTGACTGTGTCTTGTCCATTACTGTGTGTGGGTTACAGACAGATTTGACTGTATCTGGTCCACTACTGTGGGTGGGTTTTATAGACAGATATGACTGTATCTGGTCCACTACTGTGGGTGGGTTTTACAGACATATTTGACTGTATCTTGTTCACTACTGTGGGTGGGTGGGTTTTACAGACATATTTGACTGTATCTGGTCCACTACTGTGGGTGGGTGGGTTTTACAGACAGATCTGACTGTATCTGGTCCACTACTATGGGTGGGTTTTACAGACAGATTTGACTGTATCTGGTCCACTACTGTGGGTGGGTGGGTTTTACAGACAGATCTGACTGTATCTGGTCCACTACTATTGGTGGGTTTTACAGACAGATTTGACTGTATCTGGTCCACTACTGTGGGTGGGTTTTACAGACAGATCTGACTGTATCTGGTCCACTACTGTGGGTGGGTTTTACAGACAGCTCTGACTGTATCTGGTCCACTACTATGGGTGGGTTTTACAGACAGATTTGACTGTATCTGGTCCACTACTGTGGGTGGGTTTCAGACAGCTCTGACTGTATCTGGTCCACTACTGTGGGTGGGTGGGTTTTACAGACATATTTGACTGTATCTGGTCCACTACTGTGGGTGGGTGGGTTTTACAGACAGATTTGACTGTATCTGGTCCACTACTATGGGTGGGTTTTACAGACAGATCTGACTGTATCTGGTCCACTACTGTGGGTGGGTTTTACAGACAGATTTGACTGTATCTGGTCCACTACTATGGGTGGGTTTTACTGACAGATCTGACTGTATCTGGTCCACTACTGTGGGTGGGTTTTACAGACAGATTTGACTGTATCTGGTCCACTACTGTGGGTGGGTTTTACAGACAGATCTGACTGTATCTGGTCCACTACTGTGGGTGGGTTTCAGACAGGTCTGACTGTATCTATGATCTCAGCTGTCGAATGTGACTGTATACAAAATTACATGTATCCAACAACAAACAAAACATGTTGTTCTGAAGAGATAATATACACGGTCCATACCAATAACTGTTTCCTTCCTACAGAACCATGACGATGATGAAGACTACACGAACGGCAGTATTAGCCCCTCGGAACAGGCAGCCCCTGCTGGCAGGGGTCGCGGAAAAAAGGTCAATGCATAGCCGTATCCCTGCTCCATAATAATCACAAATTCTTTGTTGTAGAGCAAACTAGTTTAATATTACCCTTCCACACATGTGTTTGTTTGTATATATATGGGTTATAGTGCATGAATGATTATTGGGCTATGATTGTTTGTTGGTCAGTTTACTGATATGCCCATTACCAGTGGCGTCATCGATAGAAACGCCATTCATGACTGCCGTTTCGATATTGATGTCTGCTTTTTCATATATATCAAATTTTATTGGCGTCACTTGATCTTCAGATCAGACATTTACAAAATGGTAAAGTATCAAGTTATGAATTTTGATCATTTGACCCTTATTTTCAGTCAGTTATGATCACATATATAAGACACGTCTCCTACTTTTGCCTTCAAAACCATCACAGCCTTATAGATGTGTAGATAGACCTTGTATTGTTATATATATGTGTTACTCATATATATGTTGTAGGTGCATGGATTGTTTGTTATACATATGTGTTATTCATATACAGTCAAACCTGTCTTAAGCAGCCAGCCATGGGAGTCAGAGAAAGTGGCTGCTTAATAGAGGACAAATGTATAATAAAACAACATATTGGGAATATGGAAACTGGCTGCTTAATACAGGTTGGCTGCTTAATGGAGGTGACCACTAACACAGGTTTGACTGTATACATGTTGTAGGTGCATGGATTGTTACTGTTGCAAAGGCATGTTGTGTTCGCGCCCCCCCCCCCCCCATCTGAAAAAACAGCTTAACCCACCCATTCAACACTAAGTAACGGACATGGACTGGTGCATGCTATTTTTAGATCAATACATTAATAAGAAAATTACATTTGGACCAGTTCATTTATTATCAAAATGAGTAATTTTGTCTAAAAATGGTAATATTACTGGCAAAAAGTGCACGAGCCGGCTCATCTGGATCTACACTTTTTGTAAGCCTATTTAGTTTAGTAAGGTCTGTAGTGTTGAAAGGGTTAAATAACAGAAAATAGTTATAATAGTGGTGTCATAACAATCAAGTTAGATGGACAGGTGTTGGTTTATTACAGCAATAGAAGTTGGTCATGCGGTATGTGACTAATGAGCAAAAATTGATAATGATATTTTTTATTGTGACCATCATTTCTGATGTTAAATACAATGCACCTGTCTGTATTACATAGTTTGCGGTTAAATATTGAGAAATGTGGGTGAAATGTATCAAATATGTTTTGTAGTAACAGACAATGAAATATATTTTCCGTATTGTCACTTGCTTTTTTTTCTTGAGTACTCTTTTGGGTGTTCAGATTTTATGTGAAACTAAAATTATTTGTGTGTGTTTTGCGTTTATTTATCGTCGCTACCGGTTGCCCATATGAGAGACGCCTTCTGAAGAGATTAGTCATTTTAGATTTTTGGAGGATAGTGTAATGATACAGACAGAGACCCATTCCAGAGTATCCTCTCGTTCTTTTATGTGCACGGTGTACAGTACCGACATGAGACCTCGATTTAAAGTCTCTTCTGAAAGACTGTTAATTTTATTAGGGTCAGACGGGGATCTAACCTGCGATCCCTGAATTACCAGTCCAGCGTGTTACCACTGGACTACAGATCCGTCTGTGTGTGAGACTAAAATTATACACAAATGAAGTTATTCATGTATGCCTCCATGGCTGAGAGGTTATGGTCATTGATTTCAAATCACTTGCCCCTCACCGCTGTAGGTTTGAGTCCCACTGAGGGCATCGTTTTCATTCATGTGAGGAAGCTATCAAGATTGGCCGTTCTACCCGGGTGCCCTTCCGGCACGCTGGAAATACTGCTCGGAGAGGCACCTGGAATCGCCACATTATGACATAGCCTAAACTGTTTTATGTAACTTTAACCTTTAGCATGTTCATGCTGTAGGGGAAATGAGCAGATAACAAATGTGTTATACTTATAAATCTTATTTTTCCTAGAAAGTAGGGCTTGTGACATTTCATTCAAATCCTCCGATCGGATCGATTACACATTTCTTATCTGCTCATTTCACCTACAACATGCTAAGCCCACAAAACATAGTAAACCAAACAAAACATGTATTGTGTTGTGCAAAGGCAGTCTACCCCACTGCAGTTATAGTAGCAGAATCCACTTACCCTACGTAACCTAATACAAGCAATTGTTTTTATCAGTAGATACAATGCAAATTAAATTTAATTTATAATCAACTCTCCAAGTTGAAGTTCTTTCTAATAGACTTTTTTTATTAGTTTTCATGTTTTCTTGTATCATCTTATCTTGTAAAGACAAATTGTTGTGTGACGTTGCATCAGCATGGGTGGTGGGGTGGTGGGGTGCTACATGCCTGTGCCTCGTAGGAATAGGTCATGAAGGATTTAATACACATATGTATATATATATATTTATGTGCCTATATTTATGTGCCTTGCTGTGTGTTGTTTGAATGTTATTATCTATCCTATTCCAGTCCTCCTCGTGTAATATATGTACATGTATATATCAATGTGTGCATTTTAGTCAATAGTGTATATAATTATGCCATTTACAATGTCTACCTCTTATAGCTAGTGCTGTACATTGACAGGCAACGTTTGACTAGTGCCATTTACAATGTCTACCTCTTATAGCTAGTGCTGTACATTGACAGGCAACGTTTGACTAATGCCATTTACAATGTCTACCTCTTATAGCTAGTGCTGTACATTGACAGGCAACGTTTGACTAGTGCCATTTACAATGTCTACCTCTTATAGCTAGTGCTGTACATTGACAGGCAACGTTTGACTAGTGCCATTTACAATGTCTACCTCTTATAGCTAGTGCTGTACATCACGGTCACTACATTGACAGGCAACGTTTGACTAGTGCCATTTACAATGTCTACCTCTTATAGCTAGTGCTGTACATTGACAGGCAATGTTTGACTAGTGCCATTTACAATGTCTACCTCTTATAGCTAGTGCTGTTCATTGACAGGCAACGTTTGACTAGTGCCATTTACAATGTCTACCTCTTATAGCTAGTGCCGTACATTGACAGGCAACATTTATAGCAATGTGTGCTCTTCACCTGATACAACAAATTTTCTTTACTATGGAATGTTGATAGAATGGAATGTGAAAATCAATCGAAACAGCTGCCTCTCGTTTACAGTTATTTTAATAGATTTTCGTGTTCCGTTGAATCAACTTTTCAGAGTAAAAATGGTTTGTTGTATCAGGTTGCATAAGGAGTTTTCGGAGAATTTCATGCTGAACATTGCGGTAACAAAGATTTCACACGCGTTATCCACGTTTGTATTGAATCCCAATTGCTGTAAAGTCCCATGTGCACGTTTCCTTAGAATGTTTTCGGATATGAAATGTTATTGTGAAATTGGTCTTTGTAAATGATCTCCTATTATGAAGATTGATTTACAAGTTTGTAACTGGTTGTATATTAACCCGCCAATCACAACTAAACTCTTGCAAACAGCATAGAGCCAGATCTGATGGCACAGAACATGCTCTATCAGGGTTCCCATTGCCGCTGGCGACAAAAAAACAACTATTGGCACTAAATTTTGTGAATTGGCGAAAATATTTGGCGCAACTTTTAAAAAAAAAAATTTAGCACATGTTTTGTCAAATACATGGCTTCAAATATTTATTTGTGAACTATATGGCTCTTAGTTGGCTCCAAGTTTTTTAAATTGGCTCCAGTGATTTTCAATTGGTGACAGAAGTGGCGCAACAAACATTCAGACAGAGGGAAGCCTGTCTATGAGCAGACTCTATGCTGTTTGTATAGTGGAGCTAAAACACTTGTCCGAATAGCAAACAACATAGATCCTGATCAGACATGTAATGCCTAGAATACTTGTATACATGTAATGCCAATTCAATATAGGTTTATTTTATCCATGCAAAGAACAATGTGCTACAGGAGACTTTAAAATATGTTGCATGGATCAAGTTGAAGCAAATATTCATTGGGGTCTGGTTTGAATGTGATTGTTCCATATATGACCATGTAGTTGCTATGTGATTGTTCCATATATGACCATGTAGTTGCTATGTGCATGTTCCATATATGACCATGTAGTTGCTATGTGATTGTTCCATATATGACCATGTAGTTGCTATGTGATTGTTCCATATATGACCATGTAGTTGCTATGTGCATGTTCCATATATGACCATGTAGTTGCTATGTGATTGTTCCATATATGACCATGTAGTTGCTATGTGATTGTTCCATATATGACCATGTAGTTGCTATGTGCATGTTCCATATATGACCATGTAGTTGCTATGTGATTGTTCCATATATGACCATGTAGTTGCTATGTGATTGTTCCATATATGACCATGTAGTTGCTATGTGCATGTTCCATATATGACCATGTAGTTGCTATGTGATTGTTCCATATATGACCATGTAGTTGCTATGTGATTGTTCCATATATGACCATGTAGTTGCTATGTGCATGTTCCATATATGACCATGTAGTTGCTATGTGATTGTTCCATATATTACCATGTAGTTGCTATGTGATTTGGTCCATATATTACCATGTAGTTGCTATGTGATTGTTCCATATATTACCATGTAGTTGCTATGTGATTGTTCCATATATTACCATGTAGTTGCTATGTGCATGTCCATATATTACCATGTAGTTGCTATGTGATTGTTCCATATATTACCATGTAGTTGCTATGTGATTGTTCCATATATGACCATGTAGTTGCTATGTGCATGTTCCATATATGACCATGTAGTTGCTATGTGATTGTTCCATATATTACCATGTAGTTGCTATGTGATTGTTCCATATATGCAGTGCTCTCCGTAGAATATGAAGTAGCCGGTTTTAATTTATAAGTAACCGGCATTCACTCGCTACCGAGCCGACGTAGTCGACGAGGTGAGAGTGCGGGAGGGGTTTCCCTTCCTGCTTGGGGGTCTCCCCCAGAAAATTTCCAAAATTGGTCTCATTTCGTGCAACCTGGTGCATTTTTAAGGCAATATTTACACCAATTTTTTGATCATTTTTACACATTTTATTTTCACAGAAAAAAAAATTGTTAAACACAGATTGAGACTATATAACAAATGTTAGATCTTGGTGTCATGGAGTTTCAAGCATGTACATGTACTTTGTTTTACTATTGTTGACCCGTTCTTTCCACTTGTACAACTATATACCAGTTATGTATGCAACACACTCGACACTATCTTCTTCTAAAGGCAGTCTCTGACATTAATGTTTCCACCGAAACTGTTACGGTGTATGAGCAATTCGGGTAGCTATCCGAATTTAAAAAATCTACACCTAACACGAAAAATAGTTTCTATACCATTTCTGATTAAGACCAATACATGTTTTTACTCAATGATGTACTATATCAAAATAAGATATTCAATAAGTTATGGTGGATAAATAAAAAAAAACAACAAGTATACAGTGCATAGCCATAGGTGCCCTGAAGTATTCAGGCATATAAACCGGTGCCGACCGACACCGTTGCGATAGTGATATTGAGCAGCAAGGTCACGTGATGAAGCTAAAAAACTCAACAAGAGTGTTTTGAAAGTTGTTTTCACGACTTAAGAAAATAATAATATACACGGCAAGTGCAATTAACATTTTATACTGGTCATTATTATATGTGGATATACGCCGAGCATAGGTTCCACAACTCTAATAAACACACAGACCCATACACACATGGTAAATGTGCACTGCCCTACTACCTGTACCATCACTGATCATTACCTGTGTGACAAAAATCTGACATAACTCTTTGATTATTGGAAAGTTTTCTTTTTTGCATGCATTTTGCGATTTCGCCGACTACACGCTGACTGAGCGCCGGTTACTTTCCGGTATAATAAATATATTATTTCGAAACAAAACAGCGAATATTTAGGACGAAATAGTCAAATAAATCGATTCGGAAGTGATTCTGTGGGCGCATCCATTTTATCGGATGTTTTTGTTACAATGCGCATAAGAGACGCGCATCTAGTACAAATGCAAATGATCAGGGCTATCTACCAATCATATCGCTGGGAAAATCTGGATTTTCCGTGAGTTTCTAAATTTAGACGACTTTTTTTTTTGAAAATGAATGCAAAAAAGAAAAGTAAACTTTCCAATAATCAAAGAGTTATGTCAGATTTTTGTCACACAGGTAATGATCAGTGATGTACAGGTAGTAGGGCAGTGCACATGTACCATGTGTGTATGGGTCTGTGTGTTTATTAGAGTTGTGGAACCTATGCTAGGTGTATATCCACATATAATAATGACCAGTATAAAATGTTAATTGCACTTGCCGTGTATATTATTATTTTCTTAAGTCGTGAAAACAACTTTCAAAACACTCTTGTTGAATTTTTTAGCTTCATCACGTGACCTTGCTGCTCAATATCGCAACGGTGTCGGTCGGCACCGGTTTATATGCCTGAATACTTCAGGGCACCTATGGCTATGCACTGTGTACTTGTTGTTTTTTTTATTTATCCACCATAATTTATTGAATATCTTATTTTGATATAGTACATCATTGAGTAAAAACATTTATTGGTCTTAATCAGAAATGGTATAGAAACTATTTTTCGTGTTAGGTGTAGATTTTTTAAATTCGGATAGCTACCCGAATTGCTCATACACTGTAACAGTTTCGGTGGAAACATTAATGTCAGAGACTGCCTTTAGAAGAAGATAGTGTCGAGTGTGTTGCATACATAACTGGTATATAGTTGTACAAGTGGAAAGAACGGGTCAACAATAGTAAAACAAAGTACATGTACATGCTTGAAACTCCATGACACCAAGATCTAACATTTGTTATATAGTCGCAATCTGTGTTTAACAATTTATTTTTTTCTGTGAAAATAAAATGTGTAAAAATGATCAAAAAATTGGTGTAAATATTGCCTTAAAAATGCACCAGGTTGCACGAAATGAGACCAATTTTGGAAAAAATTCTGGGGGAGGTCCCCCAACCCCCCCTAAAGGAGGGGAAACCCCTCCCGCACTCTCCCCTCGCCGACTACGCCGGCTCGGTAGCGAGTGAATGCCGGTTACTTATAAATTAAAACAGGCTACTTCATATTCTACGGAGAGCACTGGTAGTTGCTATGTGATTGTTCCATATATTACCATGTAGTTGCTATGTGATTGTTCCATATATGACCATGTAGTTGCTATGTGATTGTTCCATATATGACCATGTAGTTGCTATGTGATTGTTCCATATATGACCATGTAGTTGCTATGTGCATGTTCCATATATTACCATGTAGTTGCTAAGTGCATGTTCCATATATTACCATGTAGTTGCTATGTGATTGTTCCATATATGACCATGTAGTTGCTATGTGCATGTTCCATATATGACCATGTAGTTGCTATGTGATTGTTCCATATATGACCATGTAGTTGCTATGTGATTGTTCCATATATGACCATGTAGTTGCTATGTGATTGTTCCATATATGACCATGTAGTTGCTATGTGATTGTTCCATATATGACCATGTAGTTGCTATGTGATTGTTCCATATATGACCATGTAGTTGCTATGTGCATGTTCCATATATGACCATGTAGTTGCTATGTGATTGTTCCATATATGACCATGTAGTTGCTATGTGATTGTTCCATATATGACCATGTAGTTGCTATGTGCATGTTCCATATATGACCATGTAGTTGCTATGTGATTGTTCCATATATGACCATGTAGTTGCTATGTGATTGTTCCATATATGACCATGTAGTTGCTATGTGCATGTTCCATATATGACCATGTAGTTGCTATGTGATTGTTCCATATATGACCATGTAGTTGCTATGTGATTGTTCCATATATGACCATGTAGTTGCTAAGTGCATGTTCCATATATTACCATGTAGTTGCTATGTGATTGTTCCATATATGACCATGTAGTTGCTATGTGCATGTTCCATATATTACCATGTAGTTGCTATGTGATTGTTCCATATATTACCATGTAGTTGCTATGTGATTGTTCCATATATGACCATGTAGTTGCTATGTGATTGTTCCATATATTACCATGTAGTTGCTATGTGATTGTTCCATATATTACCATGTAGTTGCTATGTGATTGTTCCATATATTACCATGTAGTTGCTATGTGAGTGTTCCATATATTACCATGTAGTTGCTATGTGAGTGTTCCATATATTACCATGTAGTTGCTATGTGATTGTTCCATATATTACCATGTAGTTGCTATGTGATTGTTCCATATATTACCATGTAGTTGCTATGTGATTGTTCCATATATTACCATGTAGTTGCTATGTGATTGTTCCATATATGACCATGTAGTTGCTATGTGATTGTTCCATATATTACCATGTAGTTGCTATGTGATTGTTCCATATATTACCATGTAGTTGCTATGTGATTGTTCCATATATTACCATGCAGTTGCTATGTGCATGGTCCATATATTACCATGTAGTTGCTATGTGATTGGTCCATATATTACCATGTAGTTGCTATGTGATTGTTCCATATATGACCATGTAGTTGCTATGTGCATGGTCCATATATGACCATGTAGTTGCTATGTGATTGTTCCATATATTACCATGTAGTTGCTATGTGATTGTTCCATATATGCAGTGCTCTCCGTAGAATATGAAGTAGCCGGTTTTAATTTATAAGTAACCGGCATTCACTCGCTACCGAGCCGACGTAGTCGACGAGGGTGAGAGTGCGGGAGGGGTTTCCCTTCCTGCTTGGGGGTCTCCCCCAGAAAATTTCCAAAATTGGTCTCATTTCGTGCAACCTGGTGCATTTTTAAGGCAATATTTACACCAATTTTTTGATCATTTTTACACATTTTATTTTCACAGAAAAAAAAAATTGTTAAACACAGATTGAGACTATATAACAAATGTTAGATCTTGGTGTCATGGAGTTTCAAGCATGTACATGTACTTTGTTTTACTATTGTTGACCCGTTCTTTCCACTTGTACAACTATATACCAGTTATGTATGCAACACACTCGACACTATCTTCTTCTAAAGGCAGTCTCTGACATTAATGTTTCCACCGAAACTGTTACGGTGTATGAGCAATTCGGGTAGCTATCCGAATTTAAAAAATCTACACCTAACACGAAAAATAGTTTCTATACCATTTCTGATTAAGACCAATACATGTTTTTACTCAATGATGTACTATATCAAAATAAGATATTCAATAAGTTATGGTGGATAAATAAAAAAAAACAACAAGTATACAGTGCATAGCCATAGGTGCCCTGAAGTATTCAGGCATATAAACCGGTGCCGACCGACACCGTTGCGATAGTGATATTGAGCAGCAAGGTCACGTGATGAAGCTAAAAAACTCAACAAGAGTGTTTTGAAAGTTGTTTTCACGACTTAAGAAAATAATAATATACACGGCAAGTGCAATTAACATTTTATACTGGTCATTATTATATGTGGATATACGCCGAGCATAGGTTCCACAACTCTAATAAACACACAGACCCATACACACATGGTAAATGTGCACTGCCCTACTACCTGTACCATCACTGATCATTACCTGTGTGACAAAAATCTGACATAACTCTTTGATTATTGGAAAGTTTTCTTTTTTGCATGCATTTTGCGATTTCGCCGACTACACGCTGACTGAGCGCCGGTTACTTTCCGGTATAATAAATATATTATTTCGAAACAAAACAGCGAATATTTAGGACGAAATAGTCAAATAAATCGATTCGGAAGTGATTCTGTGGGCGCATCCATTTTATCGGATGTTTTTGTTACAATGCGCATAAGAGACGCGCATCTAGTACAAATGCAAATGATCAGGGCTATCTACCAATCATATCGCTGGGAAAATCTGGATTTTCCGTGAGTTTCTAAATTTAGACGACTTTTTTTTTTGAAAATGAATGCAAAAAAGAAAAGTAAACTTTCCAATAATCAAAGAGTTATGTCAGATTTTTGTCACACAGGTAATGATCAGTGATGTACAGGTAGTAGGGCAGTGCACATGTACCATGTGTGTATGGGTCTGTGTGTTTATTAGAGTTGTGGAACCTATGCTAGGTGTATATCCACATATAATAATGACCAGTATAAAATGTTAATTGCACTTGCCGTGTATATTATTATTTTCTTAAGTCGTGAAAACAACTTTCAAAACACTCTTGTTGAATTTTTTAGCTTCATCACGTGACCTTGCTGCTCAATATCGCAACGGTGTCGGTCGGCACCGGTTTATATGCCTGAATACTTCAGGGCACCTATGGCTATGCACTGTGTACTTGTTGTTTTTTTTATTTATCCACCATAATTTATTGAATATCTTATTTTGATATAGTACATCATTGAGTAAAAACATTTATTGGTCTTAATCAGAAATGGTATAGAAACTATTTTTCGTGTTAGGTGTAGATTTTTTAAATTCGGATAGCTACCCGAATTGCTCATACACTGTAACAGTTTCGGTGGAAACATTAATGTCAGAGACTGCCTTTAGAAGAAGATAGTGTCGAGTGTGTTGCATACATAACTGGTATATAGTTGTACAAGTGGAAAGAACGGGTCAACAATAGTAAAACAAAGTACATGTACATGCTTGAAACTCCATGACACCAAGATCTAACATTTGTTATATAGTCGCAATCTGTGTTTAACAATTTATTTTTTTCTGTGAAAATAAAATGTGTAAAAATGATCAAAAAATTGGTGTAAATATTGCCTTAAAAATGCACCAGGTTGCACGAAATGAGACCAATTTTGGAAAAAATTCTGGGGGAGGTCCCCCAAACCCCCCCTAAAGGAGGGGAAACCCCTCCCGCACTCTCCCCCTCGCCGACTACGCCGGCTCGGTAGCGAGTGAATGCCGGTTACTTATAAATTAAAACAGGCTACTTCATATTCTACGGAGAGCACTGGTAGTTGCTATGTGATTGTTCCATATATTACCATGTAGTTGCTATGTGATTGTTCCATATATTACCATGTAGTTGCTATGTGATTGTTCCATATATGACCATGTAGTTGCTATGTGCATGGTCCATATATTACCATGTAGTTGCTATGTGATTGTTCCATCTATTACCATGCAGTTGCTATGTGCATGGTCCATATATTACCATGTAGTTGCTATGTGATTGTTCCATATATTACCATGTAGTTGCTATGTGATTGTTCCATATATTACCATGTAGTTGCTATGTGATTGTTCCATATATTACCATGTAGTTGCTATGTGCATGTTCCATATATTACCATGCAGTTGCTATGTGCATGGTCCATATATTACCATGTAGTTGCTATGTGATTGTTCCATATATGACCATGTAGTTGCTATGTGCATGGTCCATATATTACCATGTAGTTGCTATGTGATTGTTCCATCTATTACCATGCAGTTGCTATGTGCATGGTCCATATATTACCATGTAGTTGCTATGTGATTGTTCCATATATTACCATGTAGTTGCTATGTGATTGTTCCATATATTACCATGTAGTTGCTATGTGATTGTTCCATATATTACCATGTAGTTGCTATGTGATTGTTCCATATATTACCATGTAGTTGCTATGTGCATGTTCCATATATTACCATGAGTTGCTATGTGATTGTTCCATATATTACCATGTAGTTGCTATGTGCATGTTCCATATATTACCATGCAGTTGCTATGTGATTGTTCCATATATGACCATGTAGTTGCTATGTGATTGTTCCATATATGACCATGTAGTTGCTATGTGATTGTTCCATATATGACCATGTAATTGCTATGTGATTGTTCCATATATTACCATGTAGTTGCTATGTGATTGTTCCATATATGACCATGTATTTGCTATGTGATTGTTCCATATATGACCATGCAGTTGCTATGTGCATGGTCCATATATTACCATGTAGTTGCTAAGTGCATGGTCCATATATTACCATGTAGTTGCTATGTGCATGGTCCATATATTACCATGTAGTTGCTATGTGATTGTTCCATATATTACCATGTAGTTGCTATGTGCATGGTCCATATATTACCATGTAGTTGCTAAGTGCATGTTCCATATATTACCATGTAGTTGCTATGTGCATGGTCCATATATTACCATGTAGTTGCTATGTGATTGTTCCATATATGACCATGTAGTTGCTAAGTGCATGTTCCATATATTACCATGTAGTTGCTATGTGCATGTTCCATATATTACCATGTAGTTGCTATGTGCATGGTCCATATATGACCATGTAGTTGCTAAGTGCATGTTCCATATATTACCATGTAGTTGCTATGTGCATGTTCCATATATGACCATGTAGTTGCTAAGTGCATGTTCCATATATTACCATGTAGTTGCTATGTGCATGGTCCATATATTACCATGTAGTTGCTATGTGATTGTTCCATATATTACCATGTAGTTGCTATGTGCATGTTCCATATATGACCATGTAGTTGCTATGTGGACTAGTGCATTCTCTCATACAATTATTTATCAGCAGATACATGATATATAGAAAGAATTTCATATGGTATACATTCATATATTTCTGTTTTGAAAAGTAACAATATTTAATGGAAATTAAATAGGAAAATCACCAAACAGATTGCATCTCTTTATAATGTTTTAAAAACTACTTTTTTATCCATTTGAAAAGTGTCAGTCATGTAATAAGTGGATGTATTCGGGCTAGGTTTACCTAAACATAAAATATGGTACTTACTCCGTAATATGTTGTTTCATGTACCAGAAATGAGTAATTTAAATGCAATAACCGACAGTTTTTTTACATTCATCAATGAAATGTAATAGATTATGTTTATGGATCATCATTGCTTAAGGATGACAAAATGAGATGTTTTCAGGTAGAGTGGTTTTTGTATTTTTTTGTGACATGATTAATACACGCTAGGTTACTGCGTCTATGTAACGTGATACAACATAAAATGTATGTACTTTGAGTGCACAGTGAGTTGTAGGCGTATTAATACATACAAGTGTGTCATTGTATCAATTATTCACATTAAAGCTGATATGTTGGAGGGTGAGGTTAATGCTGGGAGCAGGCCCCCCTCCCCCACTCCTGCCCTCCTCAAATGCTGGGAGAAGGGCCCACTCCTTTCCTCCTCAAATGCTGGGAGCAGGGCCCCTTCCCCCCCACTCCTTCCCCCCTCAAATGCTGGGAGCAGGGCCCCTTTCCCCCACTCCATCCCTCCTCAAATGCTGGGAGCAGGGCCCCTTCCCCCCCACTCCTTCCCTCCTCATATGCTGGGAGCAGGGCTCCTTCCCTCAAATGCTGGGAGCAGGGCCCCTTCCCCCCACTCCTTCCCTCCTCAAATGCTGGGAGCTGGGCCCTTCCCCCCCACTCCTTCCCTCATATGTTGGGAGCAGGGCCCCTTCCCCCACTCCTTCCCTCCTCAAATGCTGGGAGCAGGGCCCCTCCCCCCACTCCTTCCCTCCTCAAATGCTGGGAGCAGGGCCCCTCCCCCCCACTCCTTCCCTCATCAAATGCTGGGAGCAGGGTCCCTTCCCCCCCACTCCTTCCCTCCTCATATGTTGGGAGCAGGGCCCCTCCCCCCACTCCTTCTCTCCTCAAATGCTGAGAGCAGGGCCGTAAACCTCAATATTGTAATGGATATGGTGTCTGCCTCTATCTGTGTGGTTGCGAGTTTGAACATCGCCAGATCCACAGTGGTGGTGTACATAGACAAGGCATTTAATTCCCAATGTCTCCTCTCTCTCCAGCAGACCTGATGTCTTGATTAATCTTAAATTTGTAAGAAAGTGGTTCGCAATCATTCTCAAATAAATTTGTTATGACTAAATGCCAGGCTTTTACCATTGAATTATCTCCCACAGTACTGTGGAAAAGCATCTCCCACAGTACTGCAGAAAAGTATCTCCCACAGTACTGCGGAAAAGCATCTCCCGCAGTACTGCGGAAAAGCATCTCCCACAGCACTGCGGAAAAGCATCTCCCGCAGTACTGCGGAAAAGCATCTCCCACAGTACTGCGGAAAAGCATCTCCAACAGTACTGCGGAAAAGCATCTCCCACAGTACTGCGGAAAAGCATCTCCCACAGTACTGCAGAAAAGCATCTCCCACAGTACTGCGGAAAAGCATCTCCAACAGTACTGCGGAAAAGCATCTCCCACAGTACTGCGGAAAAGCATCTCCCACAGTACTGCGGAAAAGCATCTCCCACAGTACTGCGGAAAAGCATCTCCAACAGTACTGCGGAAAAGCATCTCCAACAGTACTGCGGAAAAGCATCTCCCACAGTACTGCGGAAAAGCATCTCCCACAGTACTGCGGAAAAGCATCTCCCACAGTACTGCGGAAAAGCATCTCCCACAGTATTGCGGAAAAGCATCTCCAACAGTACTGCGGAAAAGCATCTCCCACAGTACTGCGGAAAAGCATCTCCCACAGTATTGCGGAAAAGCATCTCCCAGCCAACAATTGTTGAGCTGTCACCACAGGAGTTGTTACCAGTATACCAGTACCTTTCTACCCATGCTATGGGGGAACCAACATTACAATAGGGGATTAACCTGCTACATAAATGGCAGACTTGTTATCAAATATATTGTTCAAGTAGTCAGGACAACCCATTTTAACATATCTTAGTTACAGTTAACGTTTAAAAGCCTCATCTGTATCATGACTCTGTCATGTTGACAGCCTTCGCTAGTATTGTCAACGTAATAGGTGTCTTTTATAATCACGATTTTGATGTATCGTTGATTTCCCGTGCCTTATTTCTATTAATCGTGTCGACCCCGAGGACAACCATGCGTCTATTTGTTTGCTTAAGCCAAAACCTGCAGCGGGAAACAACAAAAATGGCGAGTAGTGGTATCCGTGAAACTATTAATTTCAAGTCAAGAGGATCAAAACACGCATTATGCTTGGATTTATGGGTGGAGAACGGACAAGAAAATACATCTAAAGCTGTCTGTAAAATATGTCATTTGATCATGCCATACATTTTCTACTGTTTAACCCTTTCAACCCCACAGGCCTCTAAATAGGCTTATGAAAAGTGTAGATCCAGATGAGTCGGCTCATCAGGATCTGCACTTTTTTGCCAGTAATAATTATTACTATTTTTAGATAAAATTACCCATTTTGATAAATGAATTGGTCCAAAGGTAATTTTCTTATTAATTTATTGGTCTGAAAATATCACGCACCAGTCCATGTCAGTTACTTGGGGTTGAATGGGTTAATGTCTGGCAGCTGATATATCATCGATATTTACTGTCGATACATGTATATCGATACAATATTTTTCATATCGATATTTGGCTGTCGATACATGTATATCGGTACAATATTTTTCATATCATCGATATTTGGCTGTCGATACAATATTTTTCATATCGATATTTGGCTGTCGATACATGTATATCGATACAATATTTTTCATAGCGATATTTGGCTGTCGATACATGTACAGTAAAGCCCCTATAATAAGACCACCTATGGGACTTCCAAAAAGTGGTCTTATTAGCGGGGTTGTCTCTGTACTTTCACACATGATAATTTCATGGTGTTTCTGTTTTAATTACAGAAGAGTTAGTTGTTTCTATGGCTTAGGATTGTAATTCTAATTAATTATATTGTGTATAGTTTCCTTGAAAAGTACATATCATCATCAATCATTCATTATTTAAAAACAACGTTTAATGGTTGACTGCTTATTTAAACACTTTACTTTCACCCGTGGATTGTTTCTCGATCTCATCTTGGATGTTTTAGCTAAGTCCTGTGACAGAGTGCCCAAGTCCTTACACATGCAGTACAACTTTAGCTGCGATATCCACTCCAGACAATATACAAAAGATTAAAAGCAATCAAAACCTATTATTTACAATCAACACTTCCATGTTTATCTCACTTAACCTTGACCGATACCATAAAGTGGTCGCTTAATTGTCGTAAAACTGGGACATAATTAAAAATGTTTTATCATGTCAGGTGCGATCAATGAAAGTGAGAAAATCGCCCGTTGTCGTATTAGGGGTTTAATTAGCATAGGATTAATGGCATTTGTCTGAATTAATTGGTCGCATTACGGAATAACGGGGTGGTCTGGTTATCGGTGTCAACGACCATTGACATATATATAGTGAAATATTCCGTTCTGAAAAAATTTGTTCACAATAGCGTGGTGGTCTCAAAATCGGGGTGGTCCGCATAGAGGGTTTTTACTGTATATCGATACAATATTTTTCATATCGATATTTGGCTGTCGATACATGTATATCGATACAATATTTTTCATATCGATATTTGGCTGTCGATACATGTATATCGATACAATATTTTTCATATCGATATTTGGCTGTCGATACATGTATATCGATACAATATTTTTCATATCGATATTTGGCTGTCGATACATGTATATCGATACAATATTTTTGTCATCAATGACACATCCATATGGCTAATTGTGGTTTATTTGCTTGAAATGCACTGACTTGACTATATAGTTTTCAAATGGCATTAAATGCAAATGGCGTGATGATTAGTGTAAAAGTTTTGTCAAAATATTGGCTTATTAGAAAAAACTTTTTCCACATTGTAAAAATTATTTTAATGAATTATATTTATTTATTATTAATTAATGTTTCTGATTATTATAATATAATTATTTATAAAATGTGCCAAATATTGATAATATATGAATGTTCAGTTGCTCACCTATATGTTATTATCTTGTGTTATATCCAGTTGTGAGCCCAATCATCATATTGTACCAGCACTCGAAGCCACTAACAGAAACAAGAAACAAATGTTATGTAACCCGTCGCTTACTGTTCGCTGCACCTTGAGTCCTTTTTTAACATGCATTCTATATTGCTACAGCATAACCATGGTAGCACGAGCCTTATACTGTGATTTAATGTTGTGTTTGATGCTATTGCAGAGTAACAGAGTGACACAGAATAATGTACAGGAAACGCCAAGGTTCAGCAACAGAGGTGAGCTTTCTTACATCCTACTGCAGGGCTGTGGCTGCCATATGGTAGTCAGAGATTCTACATTATGTGTGGGCATACTGCAGTCTACAGGTGTTGCCCATATGGTAGTCAGAGATTCTACATTATGTGTGGGCATACTGCAGTCTACAGGTGTTGCCCATATGGTAGTCAGAGATTCTACATTATGTGTGGGCATACTGCAGTCTACAGGTGTTGCCCATATGGTATTCAGAGATTCTACATTATGTGGGCATACTGTCTACAGGTGTTGCCCACATGGTAGTCAGAGATTCTACATTATGTGTGGGCATACTGCAGTCTACAGGTGTTGCTAGTTGTAATATGTGTATCGATATATTGAGACTAAATTGTCGATTATATTCCCCCTTTTGAAGACAAGTGGGGTTGCCCTATCGAGGAAAGTAGGTTAGATTGTTTAGCGTCCGCCTCCGTGGTCGAGTGGTTAAGGTCGCTGACTTGTATACCACTGTAACCTATCATCACTGATGGTCACGGGTTCGAGCCCCGCTCAGGCCGTGTCTCATTTATATGAAAAAGTTGGCAGTTTCTTACGGAGGTTGGTGCACCCAAGTACTGGTTAACCGCTGGAGCCTGCCCAGGAAAGGTGTTGTTAGGTAAACTGCCCGCCGGCGATATAGCCCAAAATGGTGCTGATGCAGGCGTAAAACCCGAATCATAACATAACATAACATAAGATTGTTTAGCATTATAGCACGATGTAGAATACATTTACTACAAGACTAGTTACATGGAGCCACCATTGTGTGATCGATATAATTTCCATCTGGTAATCGAGAGGATGTGAGATCGAGCACCGCTAGAACCAGTCGTGCTGGTCTTGCAACACACCTAAATCAAACATTGCCTCTTCTCTCTCCCTTGTGACAATACAGTAGGTCTCAAGAACGAATCAAAATTTGAAAGAACCAGTTTCGCAATTTCTCTAAAATAAATATGTGTATACTGATAGCTGTACTGCATTTGTAACTGCTATTATTGCACCTTCCACTCATTTCTATCCTTTCCATTGGTCAAAGACTGTCACATAGTGACCCTGCATGGTCAGTAAATATCTTATGCAGAGTCAGTAGAAATAATGGCTGTTTTCTGAACTTGTGTTAGTCAAATAAATCGGAATCAAGATTTAAAGTTAGAATGAGCGTCTAGTTCCTCATCGATAGCCTCCTAATGTGTAGTTCCCATTTAGTTCAGTTCCCTCCAATCTTCCATTTCCCCATCGATAGCCTCCTAGCGTCTCGTTCCCCATCGATAGCCTCCTAGCGTCTAGTTCCCCATCGATAGCCTCCTAGCGTCTCGTTCCCCATCGATAGCCTCCTAGCGTCTAGTTTCCCATCGATAGCCTCCTAGCGTCTAGTTCCCCATCGATAGCCTCCTAGCGTCTAGTTCCCCATCGATAGCCTCCTAGCGTCTAGTTCCCCATCAATAGCCTCCTAGCGTCTAGTTCCCCATCGATAGCCTCCTAGCGTCTCGTTCCCCATCGATAGCCTCCTAGCGTCTAGTTCCCCATCGATAGCCTCCTAGCGTCTAGTTCCCCATCGATAGCCTCCTAGCGTCTAGTTCCCCATCGATAGCCTCCTAGCGTCTCGTTCCCCATCGATAGCCTCCTAGCGTCTAGTTCCCCATCGATAGCCTCCTAGCGTCTAGTTCCCCATCGATAGCCTCCTAGCGTCTAGTTCCCCATCGATAGCCTCCTAGCGTCTAGTTCCCCATCGATAGCCTCCTAGCGTCTCGTTCCCCATCGATAGCCTCCTAGCGTCTAGTTCCCCATCGATAGCCTCCTAGCGTCTAGTTCCCCACCTAGCGTCTAGTTCCCCATCGATAGCGTCTAGTTCCCCATCGATAGCCTCCTAGCGTCTAGTTCCCCATCGATAGCCTCCTAGCGTCTAGTTCCCCATCGATAGCCTCCTAGCGTCTAGTTCCCCATCGATAGCCTCCTAGCGTCTAGTTCCCCATCGATAGCCTCCTAGCGTCTAGTTCCCCATCGATAGCCTCCTAGCGTCTAGTTCCCCATCGATAGCCTCCTAGCGTCTCGTTCCCCATCGATAGCCTCCTAGCGTCTAGTTCCCCATCGATAGCCTGTTAGCTTCTAGTTACCGTTTATAACCTCCTAGCTTCCATTTCCCCATCGATAGCCTCCTAGCGTCTAGTTCCCCAACGATAGCCTCCTAGCTTCCATTTCCCCATCGATAGCCTGTTAGCTTCTAGTTCCCGTTTATAACCTCCTAGCTTCCATTTCCCCATCAATAGCCTCCTAGTTTCCCCATGTCAGTAAACAAACCAAATCTATTTGCTGCATCCATTGTTTACACTGACAGAGGTAACATTAATGTCAATATTGACGAAAATTGAAGCAAAGGCATTTTAAATACCGAAAAGATACCGGCAGGTTCTTATTGTCAGCAGTCATCCCATCTAGCTTTACTGTCAGCAGTCATCCCATCTAGCTTTACTGTCAGCAGTTGTCCCATCTAGCTTTACTGTCAGCAGTCTTCCCATCTAGCTTTACTGTTAGCAGTCATCCCATCTAGCTTTACTGTCAGCAGTCATCCCATCTAGCTTTACTGTCAGCAGTTGTCCCATCTAGCTTTACTGTTAGCAGTCATCCCATCTAGCTTTACTGTCAGCAGTCATCCCATCTAGCTTTACTGTCAGCAGTCATCCCATCTAGCTTTGCTGTCAGCAGTCATCCCATCTAGCTTTACTGTCAGCAATTGTCCCATCTAGCTTTACTGTCAGCAGTCATCCCATCTAGCTTTACTGTCAGCAGTCATCCCATCTAGCTTTACTGTCAGCAATTGTCCCATCTAGCTTTACTGTCAGCAGTCATCCCATCTAGCTTTACTGTCAGCAGTCATCCCATCTAGCTTTACTGTCAGCAATCATCCCATCTAGCTTTACTGTCAGCAGTCATCCCATCTAGCTTTACTGTCAGCAGTCATCCCATCTAGCTTTACTGTCAGCAGTCATCCCATCTAGCTTTACTGTCAGCAGTCATCCCATCTAGCTTTACTGTCAGCAATTGTCCCATCTAGCTTTACATTTTGATGCCGATTTATTTGACTAAAATAAGTTCAGAAAACATTTAAATACTTAAAATTCTGAATCGATGATTCCAATATTTTTTTTAATTAAAGGTGGTCAATGCAATATATTTGTTGCTGGGTTTGCTACTGACCCTCCACTGTAATATGTGGGGTCAGTCAAATCTACAGGGATTTCAGCACCCCCCCCCCCCCCAATATAATTTACTGACCCCACATAACTCTGCGGAGGGTCAGCAAACCCACTAACTAATATTGTAATCATATGTAAGATAATGATCTGCAGACATAGCTTTCAGCAGGTTGAAACAAATCAGTGGCCCAGTGGCCCAGTGGTAAGCTGCTAGTTGCTGTAGACATTACAATTGTGCCCTTTGGCAATGCATTTAAATTCCACATTGCCTCTTCTCTCTCCCTCGTAACATTATATTCCATCAGGAATAAGGTCTCGAGAGCGATTAGTCTAACGTTGTAAGACTTGTTTTTCGCAATCATGCTAAAATAAATTTGTATAGCCTTAGCTGCTAGCTCAGGTCCACCGGTTTGATCCTGCACTCCGCCACTCCTAAACCTACTGCTAATAACACCTTATATAACCTGATATAACTGAGTGTCTTTATTTTGGGAAATTTGGTATTGTCAACTTATTTTATCAGGTTGCATAGGGTGAGTACTAGTGTTTCAAGTGAGACCGTAAACTGAGGTCCCAGGGCTGTGCAGTTCCACAGTTTAAACTGAGGTCCCAGGGCTGTGCAGTTCCATGGTTTAAACTGAGATCCCAGGGCTGTGCAGTTCCACAGTTTAAACTGAGATCCCAGGGCTGTGCAGTTCCACAGTTTAAACTGAGATCCCAGGGCTGTGCAATTCCATGGTTTAAACTGAGATCCCAGGTCTGTGCAGTTCCACGGTTTAAACTGAGGTCCCAGGTCTGTGCAGTTCCACGGTTTAAACTGAGGTCCCAGGTCTGTGCAGTTCCACGGTTTAAACTGAGGTCCCAGGTCTGTGCAGTTCCATGGTTTAAACTGAGGTCCCATGGTTGTGCAGTAACTGCAGTTCCATGGTTTAAACTGTGGTCCCATGGTTGTGCAGTTTCATCAGGGCTGTGAGTGCTTTACCTATCAAATGCAATGATGAGAAAGGTGTCCATCACTTACGCATGTTGGATCTGTCGTTAATGGAGAGTTGAGGACCCGTGCTTCCATGAAGTGTGGGTTGTCTGTTCTTCCCCCAACACATCACCCAGTAATAGCAGCTATAAATAAGACTGCTATTTAAAATGTACTGGACACTTAGTCATATCTGCTTTTAAACATGACATGGAATTTTTAGTTTCATCATCGGCTTCAACGATTGGTAAAGGTAAATTTATCCGAGCCATTTATTAATCACCTGTGTTGCTCCTGTTTACCTCCAACATTGTATTTGGGAATATTTTTGTCTTTTTTGTCTTTTTATTTTATAAACCTGCTTACAATAATTATAACATTGCGTCACTTGATCAGCTGTTAACCCATGTAACAAACTGTCCCATGTTCTGTTTTCACTAGTTTTATCACACTCTTAACACTATGTAACCCGTTATAACAAATTATATTTACTGTGTAAACCTGATACAACAGAACTCGAAAATCATTGGGGAATAAACGGAAGTTGGGTTGCAGTTATTCCAGTTAAATCTTTGTGGCTTTGTTGTATCAATTTTTCACGTTAAAGATTTGATTGTATTGGATTGCACAAGGTGTATAACATTCCTGCTTATTGTTTCTTTGTATTCCGACGACCCAAACATCCAGCCATCCTAATCTTCCACATAATTCCGGTTCGCTTCCTCATAATTGCTTCTTCCCTTTTATGATTAGTTGCATTCCACATATCGGTACTTATAGAATTGGTTTGTACAGGCACGCACGCAATTTTGGATGTTAAGCTTTAAGCCTATGAAACCGTTGATTACCGTACTTTGCCAGGTCTTGTATGGGCTGTCCATTCCCTCATCCCTCAAGGATGTCCATTGCTGTTTCCAGCTCTAGCCGAATAATGCTAGACTGTTGGCGTGCCAGTCAACATAAGAAACACAACTGCTTATTTATCCCATATATCCAAATAAATAGATGTTTGTATTGTATTGTATGTCATGGCCTTGTGTGTCCTTTGTTTTATAATTCCATTTTCAATCAAATGTAGTGTCTTATAATTATATTTAGATTTCTCCTTCTGTTTTGATAATTTTGTTAAAACATTTCATTTATTATTTTAATATTATAGAAGTAGTGAAACTTAGATGCAAATAATACAAATAACGTATAACATTAAAACACCTAGTAAAAACGTGTGCAGATGAAATTGGAGAATACACCATAATTATGCAATACAGGAATCTGTGTTTACTGTGAAAAGTTGATCTAAATTCAATTCAAATTTTATTTTTACAAATACCATTAACATTATAGCTATAGTAAAAAACCCTCTAATCCGTAAAACCTCTAGTCCGCAATCCCCTCTAGTCTGCAATCCCCTCTAGTCCGCAATCCCCTCTAGTCTGCAATCCCCTCTAGTCCGCAATCCCCTCTAGTCCGCAATCCCCTCTAGTCCGCAATCTCCTCTAGTCCGCAATCCCCTCTAGTCTGCAATCCCCTCTAGTCCGCAATCTCCTCTAGTCTGCAATCCCCTCTAGTCCGCAATCCCCTCTAGTCCGCAATCCCTAGTCCGCAATCCCCTCTAGTCTGCAATCTCCTCTAGTCTGCAATCTCCTCTAGTCCGCAATCTCCTCTAGTCCATAATCTCCTCTAGTCCGCAATCCCCTCTAGTCCGCAATCCCCTCTAGTCTGCAATCCCCTCTAGTCCGCAATCCCCTCTAAAACAAACGTTTTCCACGGTCCGGAATTTTTCACTTCTATTTTCATTGTAAGAAAAACCCCTCTAATCCGGAACCGCTTAATTCTTTTCAAGACAAAATAACCCCTCTAAACTGGACATATCGATTATGAAATGAAACCAGTCAAAGGATAAACCACGGGTACATTTTAAATTTGTGTGTGTTTTACGTTTATTTATCGTCACTACCGTTTGCCCATATGAGTGACTCCTGAAGAGATTAGTCATTTTAGATTTTTGGAGGATAGTGTAATGATACAGACAGAGACCCATTCCAGAGTCTCATCTTGTTCTTTTACGTGCACGGTGTAAAGCGCTGACACAAGACCTCGGTTTAAAGTCCCATCTGAAAGACTGTTCATTTTATTAACGTCAGACGGGGGATCAAACTTGCGATCCCTGGATTACCAGTCCGTGTTAACCACTGGACTACAGATCCGTCTTAAATTTTTGGTTTCAGTTCCTCCACTAAATAAAATCACTTTGTTTGTTTTAACAGAGAAACAGTGTATTCAGAGTTAATTCCACTGTATTCAGTGTACCCAGATTGACATTGTGTATTCAGTGTACCCAGATTAACATTGTGTACTCGGTATACCTGGAGAAACAGTGTATTCAGAGTTAATTCCACTGTATTCAGTGTACCCAGATTAACATTGTGTACTCGGTATACCTGGAGAAACAGTGTATTCAGAGTTAATTCAACTGTATTCAGTGTACCCAGATTAACATTGTGTACTCGGTATACCTGGAGAAACAGTGTATTCAGAGTTAATTCCACTGTATTCAGTGTACCCAGATTAACATTGTGTACTCGGTATAACCGGAGAAACAGTGTATTCAGAGTTAATTCCACTGTATTCAGTGTACCCAGATTAACATTGTGTACTCGGTATAACCGGAGAAACAGTGTATTCAGAGTTAATTCCACTGTATTCAGTGTACCCAGATTGACATTGTGTACTCGGTATAACCGGAGAAACAGTGTATTCAGAGTTAATTCAACTGTATTCAGTGTACCCAGATTAACATTGTGTACTCGGTATAACCGGAGAAACCGTGTATTCAGAGTTAATTCAACTGTATTCAGTGTACCCAGATTGACATTGTGTATTCAGTGTACCCAGATTAACATTGTGTACTCGGTATAACCGGAGAAACCGTGTATTCAGAGTTAATTCAACTGTATTCAGTGTACCCAGATTAACATTGTGTACTCGGTATACCCGGAGAAACCGTGTATTCAGAGTTAATTCAACTGTATTCAGTGTACCCGAATTAACATTGTGCTAGCTATAAAGTGCATCAAAACTAGAGTACATCATTCTACAGTTCATAACTACATGTACATGTCTCAGTTATACTAGCATATAATTATGTTTGTTTTATATTACTGTTCATATGTTGTACTGTACATCATAGTACATTGTACATGTATTACATATATATTAAAAAACCCACTAATCTGGAACCCACTCTAAACTGGACATTTTGTTTGAGTGAGGAAGAAGTCCGGATTAGACGGGTTTTACTGTATTTATCTACATGTAACCATGATTACAACAAATAGATATTACCTTCAGTTGTTTCAATCAGTTTTCATGTTACCATTGTATCCATTTCATAGTAAAGTCATTTTGTTTTATCTTGTTACATTTACTAGACTGATGACTATAAACAATGTAATAGATTTTGTAAATCAAGCTATTCAGTATTATCGCTAGCGACATAACATCGCTATTTAAACATTTATTTTGCTCATCACAAGACGTTGTCTGTTTATGGCACAATTACGTTGTTCTGCAGCTGGTTCAGCAAGATCTCGACAGAGTTACGCAGCGCGACCACCAGCAACACAACAGAACGGCCAGGCAGAAGCGAGTGAAGTGAAGAAACCAGGAATACCCGTATCTACTGCTGTTGCAGCCGCTGCTGCTGCTGCTGCTAGTGGTAACATGTCAACTATTATTAATCCATGCCTACGTAGAAGCACCTCTCTACACCATTATCCATGCCTACGTAGCAGCACCTCTCTACACCATTATCCTTGCCTACGTAGAAGCACCTCTCTACACCATTATCCTTGCCTACGTAGAAGCACCTCTCTACACCATTATCCATGCCTACGTAGAAGCACCTCTCCACACCATTATCCATGCCTACGTAGAAGCACCTCTCTACACCATTATCCATTCCCACATAGAAGTACCTCTCCACACCATTATCATTGCCCACATAGAAGCACCTCTCCACACCATTATCCATGCCTACGTAGAAGCACCTCTCTACACCATTATCCATGCCCACATAGAAGCACCTCTCTACACCATTATCCTTGCCCACATAGAAGCACCTCTCCACACCATTATCCATGCCCACATAGAAGTACCTCTCTACACCATTATCCTTGCCCACATAGAAGCACCTCTCTACACCATTATCCTTGCCCACATAGAAGCACCTCTCCACACCATTATCCATGCCCACATAGAAGCACCTCTCTACACCATTATCCTTGCCCACATAGAAGCACCTCTCTACACCATTATCCATGCCCACATAGAAGCACCTCTCTACACCATTATCCTTGCCCACATAGAAGCACCTCTACACCATTATCCATGCCCACATAGAAGCACCTCTCTACACCATTATCCTTGCCCACATAGAAGCACCTCTCTACACCATTATCCTTGCCCACATAGAAGCACCTCTCTACACCATTATCCTTGCCCACATAGAAGCACCTCTCCACACCATTATCCATGCCCGCATAGAAGCACCTCTCTACACCATTATCCTTGCCCACATAGAAGCAGCTCTCTACACCATTATCCATGCCCACATAGAAGCACCTCTCCACACCATTATCCTTGCCCACATAGAAGCACCTCTACACCATTATCCATGCCCACATAGAAGCACCTCTCTACACCATTATCCTTGCCCACATAGAAGCACCTCTCTACACCATTATCCTTGCCCGCATAGAAGCACCTCTCCACACCATTATCCATGCCCACATAGAAGCATCTCTCTACACCATTATCCTTGCCCACATAGAAGCACCTCTCTACACCATTATCCTTGCCCACATAGAAGCACCTCTCTACACCATTATCCTTGCCCACATAGAAGCACCTCTCCACACCATTATCCATGCCCACATAGAAGCACCTCTCTACACCATTATCCATACCCACATAGAAGCACCTCTCTACACCATTATCCTTGCCCACATAGAAGTACCTCTCCACACCATTATCCTTGCCCACATAGAAACACCTCTCCACACCATTATCCTTGCCCACATAGAAGCACCTCTTTACACCATTATCCATGCCCACATAGAAGCACCTCTCTACACCATTATTCTTGCCCACATAGAAGCACCTCTCTACACCATTATCCATGCCCACATAGAAGCACCTCTCTACACCATTATCCATTCCCACATAGAAGCACCTCTCTACACCATTATCCTTGCCCACATAGAAGCATCTCTCTACACCATTATCCTTGCCCACATAGAAGCACCTCTCCACACCATTATTCTTGCCCACATAGAAGCACCTCTCCACACCATTATCCATGCCCACATAGAAGCATCTCTCTACACCATTATCCATGCCCACATAGAAGCACCTCTCTACACCATTATCCTTGCCCACATAGAAGCACGAAATTTCACAAGCCCTACTTTCTAGCAAAAATAAGAATGTTGCATATTTGTTATCTGCTCATTTTGCCTACATACAGCATGCTAAAGGAAAGGTTAATGTTTAGAGTAAAATAATAGACCCAACCCATGTATCATTCCCAGTTATCACTAAGTAGGGTGGGGTAGATATGGGGACTGCTCATCCATTCATGATGGTAGCTGAACTGATGTCATATGTATGGAGATACAGCAGCATTGACTTCTACGACTGTTTTGGTGGAAGCGTCAAGTACGAGCGTTAGTTTAGATGTTAATGAACTGTGATCAGGTTACAGTTAGTGGGCTGGCAGGGTTTGCGGTGTGTTATCAAGTACCTGGATATCATTATCTACTTGGGTGTTTCTCTTAAGCTGATTCAAAGACAAGATAAATATGTCACAGAAATGCTCCTGCCATATATGATATAAAGGATAATGTATGTTGGTATCGATCCATAATAATACAGTATTGAATAATTAATACTAACGTCCTTCCACTCTATTGACTAGCTTTTCTCACACTGAAAACAATGTTACCAGGCGATATTTGTTTGTAGCTATATTACTTGCATTCAATCTTATGGAGCTTGAATTATTTATATAAGCTTTCCGTGAAGAATGTTTGTCAAATTCTATGTTTAAGACTTGTGTTATAATTTCACAAAGTGTACGCAGGCCAACCTCTTTAAGCAACCATTTGAGGGAGTTAATGTTTTATACTGTTGTTCAGCAGTATGAAGTTGAAGTTGAAATACTTGTTGGCTGCTTTGTAGAGGTGATATCTAAAACAAGCTTGACTGTGTGTACATAAAGTTTGAGACAACATATTTGTCGGACATGGCTAAAAGTTGAAAAGCGAAGATTAAAAAAAAAAATAGAAGAAAAGTAGTTTTGATGGAGTTAAACAATAACGATGTTTGTGTAGCAGCTGCTGATCGTAGAAAGTCGAACTGTGTGAAGGAGGTGGAGAGGATAGAACAAAGAAGGAAAGACAGGAGAAAAGAACACGCTGCAATACGTGAACAGCAAGAGGGGGAGTACGACACGACTGATCCAAACTGGCAATTCTGTGCTATGATCAAGTAAGTGTACAGTACAACTGATCCAAACTGGCAATTATCTGCCATGATTTCCTAAGTGTACAGTACAACACACGACTAAATCCACACTGGAAATTCTCTGCCATGATCAAATAAGTTTACAGTACAACACGATCAAATCTATTAAGTGCAAACTGCTATGATCAAGTAAGTCTCATCGTTAAATATAGACACTTGGTATTACTTGTATATGATATATTGGAATGTTAAGTTTGTGTCCGCCTCCGTGGTCGAGTGGTTACGGTCGCTGACTTGTATACCACTGTAACCTATCATCACTGATGGTCACTGGGTTCGAGCCCCGCTCAGACCGTGTTTCATTTATATGAAAAAGTTGGCAGTTTCTTACGGAGGTTGGTGCACCCAAGTACTGGTTAACCGCTGGAGCCTGTCCAGGAAAGGTGTTGTTAGGTAAACTGCCCGCCGGCGATATAGCCCAAAAATTGTGCTGATGCAGTCGTAAAACCCGAAATATAATATAATATGTTAAGTTTGTCTGCTTGTAACAGTTCCATCTTGTGTCATTGTTTGAATAATCTTGTTATCCCATTTCATTTATTTGAAATGCACTTGCATCTATCCTGAGAACATAATAACAGTAATTATTTTGCCTTACGACAGAGATAATGGCAATCAAACTTATATAGATTTACATTTATAGGTTGAAAATGGCATTATTACTATTGTAGGAATTTCCATAATGTCGCCGCCTTTATTAGATCAAAACTTTGTTTTATTATTTCTCAAACTCTAACATTTATTTGAATGGACTAAATGTTCCCTCTCATTATTTTCTCATGCTGTTTTTTTGTTAGTAAGTTAGTTTTAATTTATTTATTGTGAAAAAACTAGCAAATCTGACTTCGTATTCATCAATGGTGATTTTTATTACAGGGAATACAGAGCTCAACTAGAGTACCGCCCCCTCACATCTTCCGATCCAATAGTCAATCACCAAATATGCGTGTGTGTCAGAGCACGCCCACTTAATAGAAAAGGTTGGACATTTCTCGCTCGTTTCATTCCCGTTCAGACAATGTTAAAAGTAATTTATGAATACAGTGACATTGCACTTAATAGCGAACACGTAAATAGAAAATTACCAATTATAACAATTGTCAATGTCGCAATTATACACTTTCAATTCTTTGTATGCACGTGACTTTTTATTCTTCCAGTCTTGGAGAGCTGGGAAGCACATAGTGTTTGGACCTTGCATCCGTCTAATAATCTTGTGGCCTCAATTTCAATAGTTCTCAACCAAGTCAATTAAACATACTATATGAGGTCACGTAAATATTGGCCATACTTACTGATTCAATTTCTTTCTCGAGTTCTGCCCCAATTTTGTACATATTACTACAACGTACTACATCTGAACATTGTGTCCTCAACTACTCCGTTAGTTTGCATCCAATACACTTGCGATTAGGTATACATCTTTGGTAGTATGTGCTTGAGCGCATATTGTCAGAACTTTCAGTTTTAAATTAGGAGCCTTTGTGACCGAATGGTAACGGTCGTTGACTTCAAATTACTTGCCCCTCACCGCTGTAGATTCAAATATCACTGGGTGTGTCAACTTCTAAAGGATAGCATATGGTTGCGTCTAAAGTTCATATTTCCGAATCTCTTATTTTCAGAGGTTAATAAGAAGGAAGTGAATGTGACGACCGTACCAAACAAAGACACTGTGGTAGTACATGAGCCTAAAACCAAAGTGGACCTTACCAAATTTGTGGAAAATCAAAATTTCCGATTTGACTATGCATTCGATGATAATGCCTCAAATGAGATGGTTTATCGGTAAGAAATGTGAATGCGTTAATTGATTTTGTTATTATCACACTATTTATAGTTTAGTTTAAACATATAATTATTCAGTTCACACGTTGTATTATATTAGTGTTTCCCCTAAGCAGGAATAGGAGGGTGGCCACCCTGCCCCTTTTTGGGGCCGATCCTCGTATGCCTAAATTGTCAATAAAATTTGATGATAAGTATTGTAATATTTCCTGGAATTCCTCAACAATCGCCAGCCCTGTGTTAGACTGGTGCTCTAATCTGGAATACACAGGTTTATGGGATGTCCATCTATGCACTGTGTAGCCTTAGGCAACATTGACTTTGCTCAAGATATTGATTCCGTGTTTTAACTGACTGCATCGTATCTTTCCCGCCAATGCAATGGAGCCTAGCAGGCATGTACGTTAATTGTCGTAGACTTATATTGATTGAATAGAAATTCAAAATGTAAATAAATCAAGAGACTAATGTACCGGCTGTTGACCAATTTGACAGGTAATCATGATACATGCCAATCAGTCAATTTTTGCACATTTATGCCCCAATTTCCATTTGAGTCATTGTTGTAAAAACAAATGTATACATAACCAGCAGACGACACATTAGTCTCTTGATTTATTTATGTTTTGAATTTCTATTAAATCAATATCAAGACTACGACAATTAACATACATGCTTGCTAGATCCCATTGCATTGGCGGGAAAGATATCACGTAGTCAGTTAAAACACGGTAATCAATATCTTGAGCAAAGTCAATGTTGCTCTAGGCTACACAGTGCATTGGTCGACATTTCACAGTATAGTGATCGTAAACCTGTGTATTCCAGATTATAGCATTAGTCTAACACAGGACTGGTGTTTGTTGGGGGATTTCAGGCAATATTGCAATACTTATCATCAAGTTTTATTGAGAATTTAGGCACACTAGGGCGGGCATTTTCGGGCACAAGGGTGGCCCCCAAAAGGGGCAGGGCGGGCCGCCCTCCTATTCCTGCTTAGGGGAAACATTAAATATTGTTATTTACTTTCTGAATCTATCATTTATGTTTAGCTTTGTAATTGATGAATTTCATTCTTTATAGATACACTGCAAAGCCATTGGTAGACTGTATATTTGAAGGTGGCATGGCAACGTGTTTTGCGTACGGTCAGACGGGAAGCGGGAAAACACATGTACGTATACTATCATCAATGAACACATGGTTTTTCAGCTTTAATTTTGCTTATTATATTAACTATTCAGAATTGGGTGGTGTGTCTGTGGTAAAACACACTATATTTGTCAAGTCAATGTGTATTTACTAGTATTAGAATAAGTATGGTATGTTTTGTTGTTTGTATCATGCATTTGTTTGATATCTAGTCTGGTAGTGCTACTACTAGAATAAATACGGTATATTTGTATCATGCATTTGTTTGATCTCTAGTCTGGTATTGCTACTACTAGAATAAATACGGTATATTTGTATCATGCATTTGTTTGATCTCTAGTCTGGTATTGCTACTACTAGAATAAATACGGTCTATTTCTATCATGCATGTGTTTGTTCTGCTTCAGACTATGGGTGGGGAGTTTACAAGTCGAGGGCAACAGGAATGTGCTAAAGGAATATATTGCTTAGCAGGTAACTACCAATATTATAACCAGAGAAATAACAGTACTAGCAACAAGGGCAGTACGATGTGGGGGAATATTATTCCCTTTGTAAACCATTAGTTGCATTTAAGTGATGCTCAAAACGGCAACATTAAACACTAATGTTGCAATATTCTATTGTGCATTCTGTATCCTGAAGGCTGTCGACTGTCAAATAACTTGTATGGCAACATATATTTTCGTCAATTCTGGGCATAATGTTTGTACAGCTACAAAGCTACAAAAGTCTTCAAACGCTCGCCGGAATGGATTCGGCATCCGAGACGCTGTTGCTGCTTTCAAGTGGATGTCGTGATAGCGCAGTGGATGCGCGTTCGCTTCAGGTGCGAAAGGTCCGGAGTTTGAGCCCCCGCTGGAGCCGTTACGATTGTGCCCTTAGGCAAGGCATTTAAATTCCACATTGCCTCTTCTCTCTCCATCATGGCGATGGATTCCATCAGGAATGAGGTCTTGAGAGTGATTAATAAGTTGAAATAACTTGTTTCGCAATCGAGCTAAAATAAATTTGTATAAACTAAGTGCATTTAAGTAGTTTTCTGTAAATTCTGGTTGAAAATGATATGGCAACAGGCCCGAATAAATATATGGCAACAGGCCCGAATAAATATTCTCGGCTTCCTTTGCACAGAGATTTAATGTTTGTCAATAATGGGGCCATATATCTTATATAGAAATCGTAGTGATGGCGTTATACGGGTAGCAAAAATGACTGCCACCTATACTGTTGTCGTATCACTAAATTAGTAAACCTATAATGCCTCTTTAATGATTACGTATACATAACTGTTTCAGCGCGAGATGTATTTAAATTAATCCATACGAAATTCAAGAAGATGGATCTGACTGTTGGAGCAAGCTTCTTTGAAATATACAGCGGAAAGGTAAACTATACGTACAGTTTGTAATATACAGCGGAAAGGTAAACTATACGTACAGTTTGTAATATACAGCGGAAAGGTAAACTATACGTACAGTTTGTAATATACAGCGGAAAGGTAAACTATACGTACAGTTTGAAATATACAGCGGAAAGGTAAACTATACGTACAGTTTGTAATATACAGCGGAAAGGTAAACTATACGTACAGTTTGTAATATACAGCGGAAAGGTAAACTATACGTACAGTTTGAAATATACAGCGGAAAGGTAAACTATACGTACAGTTTGTAATATACAGCGGAAAGGTAAACTATACGTACAGTTTGTAATATACAGCGGAAAGGTAAACTATACGTACAGTTTGTAATATACAGCGGAAAGGTAAACTATACGTACAGTTTGTAATATACAGCGGAAAGGTAAACTATACGTACAGTTTGTAATATACAGCGGAAAGGTAAACTATACGTACAGTTTGTAATATACAGCGGAAAGGTAAACTATACGTACAGTTTGTAATATACAGCGGAAAGGTAAACTATACGTACAGTTTGTAATATACAGCGGAAAGGTAAACTATACGTACAGTTTGAAATATACAGCGGAAAGGTAAACTATACGTACAGTTTGAAATATACAGCGGAAAGGTAAACTATACGTACAGTTTGTAATATACAGCGGAAAGGTAAACTATACGTACAGTTTGTAATATACAGCGGAAAGGTAAACTATACGTACAATTTGTAATATACAGCGGAAAGGTAAACTATACGTACAGTTTGTAATATACAGCGGAAAGGTAAACTATACGTACAGTTTGTAATATACAGCGGAAAGGTAAACTATACGTACAGTTTGAAATATACAGCGGTTAGGTAAACTATACGTACAGTTTGTAATATACAGCGGAAAGGTAAACTATACGTACAGTTTGAAATATACAGCGGAAAGGTAAACTATACGTACAATTTGAAATATACATTATACATTGGAAGAGTAAAATATATGTAGAATGTACAACTGGCAGAACATTGCTTTGCTGTTGACATCTACTGGTTGAATGATTTTTCACTGGATTCTCATGTAGATCGAGGTTATTGACTCAGAAGGTTGCTGGTTCTAGCAGGTTTCCGTTCGTGTTTAGCAAGGCCCCATTGATGCATCTCAGATCTATCACCACCAAAGGCCCTTGGCTGTTAGAGTAACTGTAAATCCAATGAACAGACAATTATAAAAGAAAGACACCCCCCGTTTGTTGTAGTATATTCTCTGCCTCAAGATGCAGATTGCAATGGTGGTATAACTTTCCTAATACCGTCGTGTATTCCAGGTTTTTGATTTATTAAACAAGAAGCAGAAATTACGGGTTCTCGAGGACCACAAGGGGCAGGTTCAGGTGGTCGGGCTCAAGGAGGAAATGATTACCAGTGCCGACGATGTTCTACGACAGATTGCACACGGGAACCAGGTGCGGACATCGGGCGTGACTTCGGCAAACAATCACTCCTCGCGGTCACATGCGGTGTTCCAAATAATACTTCGGAAAAAGTAAGATTTTATGTAGCAATTAAGTCAGTTCGTAAAAAGACTAGGTCACTATAGGTCGTATTAAGAAATATTACCTGTATACAACATATCTGAAACTAATGGTAGGAATTGGATGTAACTGCTTGGAAGAAGTCAAGCAGGCAATGATGTGAAAAAGTGTATTGAAAAACTGGGTGAAAAACTTAGGCATGGCATTTAAATTCTACGTTGCCCCTTCTCTCTCTCTCGTCGTGATGGATTAGTTCTCGAGAGTGATTAATATAAGTTGTAAGAATTTGTTTCGCAATCGAGCTAAAATAAATTTGTATAAAAAAATATTACTCTATTCTAATTTCAGGAATACACACAAGTTACACGGGAAGTTTTCTCTGATTGATTTAGCAGGTATGAACACATTCTTTGTCTTCTCTCTGATTGATTTAGGCGGTATGAACACATTCTTTGTTTTCTCTCTGATAGATTTAGCAGGTATGAACACATTCTTTGTCTTCTCTCTCATTGATTTAGCCGGTATGAACACATTCTTTGTTTTCTCTCTGATTGATTTAGCAGGTATGAACACATTCTTTGTCTTCTCTCTCATTGATTTAGCCGGTATGAACACATTCTTTGTCTTCTCTGATTGATTTAGCCAGTATGAACACATTCTTTGTCTTCTCTCTGATAGATTTAGCAGGTATGAACACATTCTTTGTCTTCTCTCTGATTGATTTAGCCGGTATGAACACATTCTTTGTCTTCTCTCTGATAGATTTAGCCGGTATGAACACATTCTTTGTCTTCTCTCTGATTGATTTAGCCGGTATGAACACATTCTTTGTCTTCTCTCTGATTGATTTAGCCGGTATGAACACATTCTTTGTCTTCTCTCTCATAGATTTAGCAAGTATGAACACATTCTTTGTCTTCTCTCTGATTGATTTAGCCGGTATGAACACATTCTTTGTTTTCTCTCTGATTGATTTAGCCGGTATGAACACATTCTTTGTCTTCTCTCTCATTGATTTAGCCGGTATGAACACATTCTTTGTCTTCTCTCTCATTGATTTAGCCGGTATGAACACATTCTTTGTCTTATCTCTCATTGATTTAGCCGGTATGAACACATTCTTTGTCTTCTCTCTCATTGATTTAGCCGGTATGAACACATTCTTTGTCTTCTCTCTCATTGATTTAGCCGGTATGAACACATTCTTTGTCTTCTCTCTCATTGATTTAGCCGGTATGAACACTTTCTTTGTTTTCTCTATGATTGATTTAGCCAGTATGAACACATTCTTTGTTTTCTCTATGATTGATTTAGCCGGTATGAACACATTCAAACTGTAATAGGGAGAAGTTTAAGGTTTACAAGGGAGAAGTTAAAGGTTTATAAGGGCGAAGTTAAAGGTTTACAATGGAGAAGTTAAAGGTTTACAAGGGAGAAGTTAAAGGTTTACAAGGGAGAAGCAAAAGGTCTACAAGGGAGAAGTTAATGGTTTACGTAAAAGGGAGAAGTTAAAGGTTTATGTAAAAGGGAGAAGTTAAAGGTTTACAAGGTAGAAGTTAAAGGTTTATGTAAAAGGGAGAAGTTAATGGTTTACAAGGGAGAAGTTTTTAAAGGTTTACAAGGGAGAAGTTAAAGGTATACAAGGGAGAAGTTAAAGGTTTACGTAAAAGGGATAAGTTAATGGTTTACAAGGGAGAAGTTAAAGGTTTACAAGGGAGAAGTTAATGGTTTTGCATGGGAGAAGGTAATGGTTTACAAGGGAGAAATTAATGGTTTACAAGGGAGAAGTTTGTTGACTTGATCATTGGTCACATATATATTTTATATAAAAAAAACTTCTCCCCCCCCCCCCCCGAGTTGAAATTAGGGAGACATGAGGCAGCTTAGAAAGATTATTAATCACCCTCTTGTTATAGGCCTGGATAGTGTGAACAGTTTGCATAGTGTTTCAATAGGGCCTTGTTGGTCGAGTAATTAACGTGTCTTACCGCTGCTGCCGTTAGGTTCATGACCTGCCGATGGTCTGAAGATTGTATATCAGTGGTTCAACCCATTACCCATCGTTTATGAAATAGCTGGAAATAGCTGGAAATAGCTGGCATGTTTGTTGCTCCACTGTGCAAGCAAGTTCGATGTACATCCACTACCACAAGGAGGCATGTCCCGTCAAATTTATCAAGAAATGACAGGAACTAAAAACAAATAAAACCAGTCTTGAGCAACACAAATCTGTGACGCATACTGCATGTTTGGTGGTGTTTATTGTGTAGAGTTAATTAAATACTTGCTGTTTGGTGTTAGGTAATGAGAGAGGGCAGGACACAAAGAGTTCAGACAGACAGACACGGATGGAAGGTGCTGAAATCAACAAAAGTTTGCTAGCATTAAAGGTAACCGTATAGTACTATTGTTCGTAGACAATCAGAAATCCCGAGATTGTTAGTTGCTTCAATGTATTTATAGTACGATATCTTTTAAATGTTTCTATTGCTTTTAAGAATTGAAAGGACTGCAATATTGGAATGTTTGTTTGGAGACGGTATTATTGCTCCAGGAACGTACTGGCCTTGTGCTGGCTACAGTGTTTCTACTAGCAGTATTATTGCTCCAGGAACGTACTGGCCTTGTGCTGACTACATTGCTTCTACTAGCAGTATTATTGCTCCAGGAACGTACTGGCCTTGTGCTGGCTACAGTATTTCTACTAGCAGTATTATTGCTCCAGGAACGTACTGGCCTTGTGCTGGCTACAGTGTTTCTACTAGCAGTATTATTGCTCCAGGAACGTACTGGCCTTGTGCTGGCTACAGTGTTTCTACTAGCAGTATTATTGCTCCAGGAACGTACTGGCCTTGTGCTGGCTACAGTGTTTCTACTAGCAGTATTATTGCTCCAGGAACGTACTGGCCTTGTGCTGGCTACTGTGTTTCTACTAGCAGTATTATTGCTCCAGGAACGTACTGGCCTTGTGCTGGCTACAGTGTTTCTACTAGCAGTATTATTGCTCCAGGAAGGTACTGGCCTTGTCCTCCACCAACACTAGCTAGTCGCCATATGACCTCAGCTGACCGACATTAAACCAAAAAAAGAAACAACCTACATAATATTTAAGTCTGCCTGTTTTGACAGTTTTCACAGATGCTGGAGCATGTGTGGTGCATATGTTAACAATCTTGTTGGAAATTCATCCTCATCATTAACTAGTGGGAACATACCGTGTCAGCGCTGAATGTTTACCAAAGTAATGTGAGGAATAACGCATGCCAAATGAATGTATTTGGTTTTTGCAGGAATGTATACGAGCGTTGGGCCGCAAGGCCGGAGCTTACTTGCCATTCAGAGCCAGTAAACTAACCCTAGTTCTTAGAGATTCTTTCATCGGTGACAATTCCAGAACATGTATGGTAAGCATATTTCTTTCTTCACTTTTATTGGCGACAATTCCACAATTTTTAATCAGTCGGTTATACATTATGCATTTCTAGATTTAGAAAGTGTTGTTAATATAGTTCTTCCAGCTGTCCGCCTCCGTGGTCGAGTGGTTATGGTCGCTGACTTGTATACCACTGTAACCTATCATCACTGATGGTCACGGGTTCGAGCCCCGCTCAGGCCGTGTCTCATTTATATGAAAAGTTGGCAGTTTCTTACGGAGGTTGGTGCACCCAAGTACTGGTAAACCGCTGGAGCCTGCCCAGGAAAGGTGTTGTTAAGTAAACTGCCCGCCGGCGATATAGCCCGAAATGGTGCTGATGCAGGCGTAAAACCCGAAATATAATAATAATAAAGTTCTTCCAGCTACATTTTCACCCATTTTAAATACCTCTCTCTCAGTCTACCCAATCTCCCCACCCACCTGGCGTTCACGTGAGGTATATAGATTTTGCCATAGCCCTACGTCTGTCTGTACAGACACACATGGAGAAATCACATGGAGAATACACACAGATATTACACAAGGAAAACACACACGGAGAACAATTGACCAAAAGTCCAGGGTGTGTGTGTTTTTACATTTAGTCATTTTAGCTGTTGGAGGATAGTGTAATGGTAAAGACAGAAACATATTCCAGAGTCTCTACTCGTTCTTTTATGTACACGGTGTGAAGCACCGACACAAGACCTTGGTTTAAAGTCCAAGGTGAAAATTAACATAATATTATTAAGGACAGACCAGACATAGCTCCAGACCAGGGATACCTCCAGACCGGGCATAGTTCCAGACCGGGCATAGCTCCAATACAGGCATAGCTCCAGACCAGGGGGTAGCTCCCGACCAGGGGTACCTCCAGACCGGGCATAGTTCCAGACCGGGCATAGTTCCAGACCGGGCATAGCTCCAATACAGGCATAGCTCCAGACCAGGGATAGCTCCCGACCAGGTGTACCTCCAGACCGGGCATAGTTCCAGACCGGGCATAGCTCCAGACCAGGGATAGCTCCCGACCAGGTGTACCTCCAGACCGGGCATAGTTCCAGACCAGGGGTACCTCCAGACCGGGCATAGTTCCAGACCAGGGGTACCTCCAGACCGGGCATAGTTCCAGACCAGGGGTACCTCCAGACCGGGCATAGTTCCAGACCGGGCATAGCTCCAGACCAGGCATAGCTCCAGACCAGGTATAGCTCCAGACCAGAGGTAGCTCCAGACCGGGGGTAGCTCCAGACAGGGCATAGCTCCAGACCAGAGGTAGCTCCAGACAGGGCATAACTCCAGACAGGGCATAACTCCAGACCAGAGGTAGCTCCAGACCGGGCATAGCTCCAGACCAGGCATAGCTCCAGACCGGGCATAGTTCCAGACCAGAGGTAGCTCCAGACAGGGCATAGCTCCAGACCGGGCATAGCTCCAGACCAGAGGTAGCTCCAGACCGGGCATAGCTCCAGACCAGGGGTAGCTCCAGACCAGAGGTAGCTCCAGACAGGGCATAGCTCCAGACCAGAGGTAGCTCCAGACCGGCGGTAGCTCCAGACCGGGCATAGCTCCAGACCAGGCATAGCTCCAGACCAGGGGTAGCTCCATTCCAGGCATAGCTCCAGACCAGGGGTAGCTCCAGACCGGGCATAGCTCCAGACCAGGCATAGCTCCAGACCAGGCATAGCTCCATTCCAGGCATAGCTCCAGACCGGGCATAGCTCCAGACCAGGCATATCTCCAGACCAGGCATAGCTCCAGACCAGGCATAGCTCCATTCCAGGCATAGCTCCAGACCAGGTACTCCACATAGCTCCGACCAGGGACCGGCATAGCTCCGACCAGGTGTGGGTAGCTCCAGACCAGGCATAGCTCCATTCCAGGCATAGCTCCAGGTGTCCAGGCATAGCTCCAGACCAGGCATAGCTCCAGACCAGGCATAGCTCCAGACCAGGCATAGCTCCAGACCAGGCATAGCTCCAGACCAGGTAGCTCCAGAGGCATAGCTCCAGCAGGCATAGCTCCAGACCAGGCATAGCTCCAGACCAGGCATAGCTCCAGACCGGCATACCAGACCAGGCATAGCTCCAGAGCGGGCATAGCTCCAGACCAGGCATAGGGTGTTCCAGACCAGGCATAGCTCCACCGGGCATAGCTCCAGACCGGGGTAGCTCCAGGATGTCAGGGCATAGCTCCACCAGGGTAGCTCCATTCGGCATAGCTCCAGACGGGCATAGCTCCAGGGGACAGGGCTCCAGACCAGGCATAGCTCCAGACCGCATAGCTCCAGACAGGGCATAGCTCCAGTCCAGATAGCTCCAGACAGGGGTAGCTCCAGACCGGGTGTGGGTGTGGTGTGGGTGTGGTGTGGGGTAGCTCCATTCAGGCATAGCTCCAGACCGGGCATAGCTCCAGACCATGTGGGTAGCTCCAGACCGGCATAGCTCCAGACCAGGCATAGCTCCAGACCAGGGGTAGCTCCATTCCAGGCATAGCTCCAGACCAGGGGTAGCTCCAGACCGGGCATAGCTCCAGACCAGGCATAGCTCCAGACCAGGCATAGCTCCATTCCAGGCATAGCTCCAGACCGGGCATAGCTCCAGACCAGGCATATCTCCAGACCAGGCATAGCTCCAGACCAGGCATAGCTCCATTCCAGGCATAGCTCCAGACCAGGCATATCTCCAGACCAGGCATAGCTCCTGACCAGGCATAGCTCCAGACCAGGCATAGCTCCAGACCAGGCATAGCTCCAGACCAGGCATAGCTCCAGACCAGGCATAGCTCCAGACCAGGCATATCTCCAGACCAGGCATAGCTCCAGACCAGGCATAGCTCCATTCCAGGCATAGCTCCATTCTAGGCATTGCTCCAGACCAGGCATAGCTCCAGACCAGGCATAGCTCCAGACCAGGGGTAGCTCCAGACCAGGCATAGCTCCATTCCAGGCATAGCTCCAGACCAGAGGTAGCTCCAGACCAGAGGTAGCTCCAGACTGGGCATAGCTCCAGACAGGGCATATCTCCAGACAGGGCATAGCTCCAGACCAGAGGTAGCTCCAGACCGGCATAGCACCAGACAGGGCATAGCTCCAGACCGGGCATAGCTCCAGTCCAGGCATAGCTCCAGACAGGGCATAGCTCCAGACCGGGCATAGCTCCAGACCGGGCATAGCTCCAGACAGGGCATAGCTCCAGACCAGAGGTAGCTCCAGACAGGGCATAGCTCCAGACCGGGCGTAGGTCCAGACCAGGGGTAGCTCCAGACCGGGCATAGCTCCAGACCGGGCATAGCTCCAGACAGTGCATAGCTCCAGACCAGGGGTAGCTCCAGACCAGGGGTAGCTCCAGACCGTGCATAGCTCCAGACAGTGCATAGCTCCAGACCGGGCATAGCTCCAGACCAGGGGTAGGTCCAGACCGGGTATAGCTCCAGTCCAGGCATAGCTCCAGACCAGGGGTAGGTCCAGACCAGGGGTAGCTCCAGACCAGACATAGCTCCAGACCAGGGGTAGGTCCAGACCAGGGGTAGCTCCAGACCAGGCATAGCTCCAGACCAGGGGTAGGTCCAGACCAGGCACAGCTCCAGACCAGGCACAGCTCCAGACCAGGCATAGCTCCAGACCAGGCATAGCTCCAGACCAGGCATATCTCCAGACCAGGCATAGCTCCAGACCAGGCATAGCTCCATTCCAGGCATAGCTCCAGACCAGGCATAGCTCCATTCCAGGCATAGCTCCAGACCAGGCATAGCTCCAGACCAGGCATAGCTCCAGACCAGGGGTAGCTCCAGACCAGGCATAGCTCCATTCCAGGCATAGCTCCAGACCGGGCATAGCTCCAGACCAGAGGTAGCTCCAGACCGGGCATAGCTCCAGACAGGGCATAGCTCCAGACCAGAGGTAGCTCCAGACTGGGCATAGCTCCAGACAGGGCATATCTCCAGACAGGGCATAGCTCCAGACCAGAGGTAGCTCCAGACCGGGCATAGCACCAGACAGGGCATAGCTCCAAACCGGGCATAGCTCCAGTCCAGGCATAGCTCCAGACAGGGCATAGCTCCAGACCGGGCATAGCTCCAGACAGGGCATAGCTCCAGACCGGGCATAGCTCCAGACAGGGCATAGCTCCAGACCAGAGGTAGCTCCAGACCAGGGGTAGCTCCAGACCGGGCATAGCTCCAGACCGGGCATAGCTCCAGACAGTGCATAGCTCCAGACGGGCTAGCTCCAGACCAGGGGTAGCTCCAGACCAGGGGTAGCTCCAGACCGGGCATAGCTCCAGACAGTGCATAGCTCCAGACCAGGGGTAGGTCCAGACCGGGTATAGCTCCAGTCCAGGCATAGCTCCAGACCAGGGGTAGCTCCAGACCAGGGGTAGCTCCAGACCAGGGGTAGCTCCAGACCAGGCATAGCTCCAGACCAGGGGTAGGTCCAGACCAGGGGTAGCTCCAGACCAGGCATAGCTCCAGACCAGGCACAGCTCCGGACCAGGGGTAGGTCCAGACCAGGGGTAGCTCAAGACCCGAGAGGTAGCCCCTGACCAGGGGTAGCTCAAGACCCGAGAGGTAGCTCCAGACCCGAAAGGTAGCTCCGAGCCCGGGGTAGCTCTTATATTGCTATAAATGCTCTTATTGAGCAATGGAACAAAACAGCTTAAGTAGCCGTATTTAGCTGTGTATAGTGCGCTACCGTGTATAGTGCGCTGGCACGAAAATCGGCGGAAAAACTGAGTTCCAATGTATACTGCGCACGTGAAAAACGCAATTTTCCAAGTCAAAATTTAACATTTCTCAAGAATCACTAAAAATTGTGCTCCGTGATTTTTATAACTTATATTAATCACTCGAGATATACCTCATCGAGTAACGGTAACTCACTCAGGCACACCTGCTCCAATTTCTCGACACGTTCTCAAACATCTCAACACGTTCTCAAACATGTCAGCAGATGCTCAAACTTCTCAACACGTGAAGCCTACCTAATTAACTGGGACCCATTGTGAAAGGTTTGTCAAAATTAATTATCGCTACAATCAATTGAAATACTGCAGCCAAAAAAGTTTTTTTATTATGCATTGTACATTGTACGGCGAAGTACGCGAAAAGTACGGGAAATATTACATACGATAAAACCACGTGATGTTATCAAATCGCCATTTTTTATGCATTTACTAATTTCAATTAAATTCTTCAAAGTTTGCCAAAATAAACGAAATATATGCTAATTTTGTGGTCTTATTCATTTGATTTATTTATATAGACTATCGGCAACTGGTTTTAATAGCTAGTTTATAACGATTGTCGAATGTAACAACTTATAGAATGACTGTGGGCCGTTCGGGTCGAATTTCAGGTTTTTCATGAAATTTTGGTCCGGGAAAAAATGTCCTGATGTGTGTACTGGTGTATAATGCGCAGTAGATAAAATGGATGAGGATTTCAGTAAGAAATGTGCGCACTATACACAGCTAAATACGGTAGCTTAAGTACCCATTTATGACTTCCTTCCTCGAGATAACTTGAGACCCACAGGGTGTAGCCAAATAGATCCTGGTCAATCACTGAAACCTATTGAATCGGATGTTAACGGTCACATTCGCAGCACATTAAAAGTATAACACATTTCCACTAAATAATCTGCTAAATAATTGTTCGTATCAAGTCTTCTTACTATTTCCTTGTGTCAGTAGAATGGTCCCTGTTGATATTGTGATCAATGGTTCCTGGTTGCAGGTGTCTGGCATCCAGTAGATTAAAATGTTATATCGCATACATTTCTGGTTGGCATAATATATAGTCGTGCAACTATTCTTTCAGATTTCTATGATATCGCCAGGGATGAGCTGCTGTGAACACACATTAAACACCTTACGATACGCCGACAGGTAATCATGTTTTACTTACAACATCAGTATTACACACGTAAACTGCTTAATGATACGCCGACAGGTAATCATGTTTTACTTACAACATCAGTATTACACACGTAAACTGCTTAATGATACGCCGACAGGTAATCATGTTTTACTTACAACATCAGTATTACACACGTAAACTGCTTAATGATACGCACACAGATAATCCTGTATTACTTACAACATCAGTATTACACACATAAACTGCTTAACGATACGCACACAGATAATCCTGTATTACTTACAACATCAGTATTACACACATAAACTGCTTAACGATACGCACACAGATAATCCTGTATTACTTACAACATCAGTATTACACACATAAACTGCTTAACGATACGCACACAGATAATCCTGTATTACTTACAACATCAGTATTACACACATAAACTGCTTAACGATACGCACACAGATAATCCTGTATTACTTACAACATCAGTATTACACACATAAACTGCTTAACGATACGCACACAGATAATCCTGTATTACTTACAACATCAGTATTACACACATAAACTGCTTAACGATACGCACACAGATAATCCTGTATTACTTACAACATCAGTATTACACACGTAAACTGCTTAATGATACGCACACAGATAATCCTGTATTACTTACATCAGTATTACACACATAAACTGCTTAACGATACGCACACAAATACTCCTGTATTACTTACAACATCAGTATTACACATGTAAACTGCTTAATGATACGCACACAGATAATCCTGTATTACTTACATCAGTATTACACACATAAACTGCTTAACGATACGCACACAGATACTCCTGTATTACTTACAACATCAGTATTACACACGTAAACTGCTTAATGATACCTACACAGATAATCATGTATTACTTACATCAGTATTACACACGTAAACTGCTTAATGATACGCACACAGGTAATCCTGTATTACTTACAACATCAGTATTACACACGTAAACTGCTTAATGATACGCACACAGATAATCCTGTATTACTTACATCAGTATTACACACATAAACTGCTTAACGATACGCACACAGATAATCCTGTATTACTTATAACATCAGTATTACACACATAAACTGCTTAATGATACCTACACAGGTAATCATGTATTACTTACAACATCAGTATTACACACGTAAACTGCTTAATGATACCTACACAGGTAATCATGTATTACTTACAACATCAGTATTACACACGTAAACTGCTTAATGATACGCACACAGATAATCCTGTATTACTTACAACATCAGTATTACACACGTAAATTGCTTAATGATACGCACACAGATAATCCTGTATTACTTACAACATCAGTATTACACACGTAAACTGCTTAATGATACGCACACAGATAATCCTGTATTACTTACAACATCAGTATTACACACGTAAACTGCTTAATGATACGCACACAGATAATCACAGGAAATAATGACGTAAACTAAATGTTACATCTGTTTGGATATTATGATGAACTACAATACTGTTTATTGCACCTGTCACTAATTCTATCCTTTCCATTGGTCAAAGGCGGTCACGTGGTGACCTTACATGGGACTGTGGAGGGTCAGTAAATATCTCATGTTGGGTCAGTAGAAAAAATGGCTGTGTTCAAAAACTCTTGATTCAGTATTTTAAAGTGTTTGTTTTCTGAACTTTTAGTCAAATAAATCTGGATTAAAATGGAAAGTTAGAATGAGGCGATAGCCTCCTAGCTTCTAGTTTCCCCGGCAGTAACGGAACCAAATCTATTTGCCGCATCCATTGTTAACACTGACAGCAGTAACATAAATGTAAAGGTCGACGAAAATGGGAGCAACGGAAATTTAAATATCTAAAAGATAACTGACGAGTTCTTGTCAGCAGTCATCCTTTGCATTTTGACAGATTTATTGGACTAAAATAATGGTGGTCGTTAATAAATTTGTTACTGGGTTTGCTACTGACCCTCCATGGAGTTATGTGTGGTCGGTAAAATCTATAGGTGTTTGGGCTAACGGAAATGTTTTGTTTGACAGGGTGAAAGAGTTGGGCCCTGGAGGTCCGGTGGAAGGGAAACTTGCCGATATAGAACTCAACGAAAGTTACAACAACTTGGGTGCCATGTCTCCACAAAACAGTGCTCTAGCCCTCCTCAGAAATCAAAATGTAAGTACGTGTAATAAAGATGTATGCTATTTGGAGAAGAATCTTCAAAGACTTGTTTTCTGATATAATTTGTATATGGTAAGTATATAAATATTATAATGCACGTGATGTGATGGAAATGCAATATTGTTTATACTTAAAAGTTTAAACTTTATTTATTTTACAACGATTGCGAAGCAAGTTCTAACAACTTATATTAATTACTCTCGTTGGCGCGGATGCTTAAATGTGGTCATTCGTGTGGGAGGAAACCGGAGTACCCGGAGAAAACCCACCTGTCCGATCTGGCGACCACCGTACCATCTCGCATTCTTCCCGGTCCGAGGATCGAACCAGGGTTGCATTGGTGAGAAGTGAGCGTGCTAACCACTGTGCTAATCGGAAAGCCAAATTGTTTAGACTAAGGTATATGCTTCAGGTCATTTATCGTTATTATGAAATTCTTACAATAACTTTTATCAATTCTTTTGAAGCAAATTCTGTTAATTGGCATTAATAAATATCACAGGGTTTACGGTAGTGGTCAATTGTTAATTTTGTCAGCCCAGACTTTTTAATGTCAATCGAGATAAAGCCGAGTTTTTTTTAAATATCGTTCACGATTATCGTGAAAAAGAATTGTCTATTTTTAACCAAAGAGTGGTCAGTAGTACACAGTGTGGTCAGTAGTACACAGTGTGATCAGTAGTACACAGTGTGATCAGTAGTACACAGTGTGGTCAGTAGTACAGTGTGGTCAGTAGTACACAGTGTGGTCAGTAGTACACAGTGTGGTCAGTAGTACAGTGTGGTCAGTAGTACACAGTGTGGTCAGTAGTACAGTGTGGTCAGTAGTACACAGTGTGGTCAGTAGTACAGTGTGGTCAGTAGTACACAGTGTGGTCAGTAGTACAGTGTGGTCAGTAGTACACAGTGTGGTCAGTAGTACACAGTGTGGTCAGTAGTACAGTGTGGTCAGTAGTACACAGTGTGGTCAGTAGTACAGTGTGGTCAGTAGTACACAGTGTGGTCAGTAGTACACAGTGTGGTCAGTAGTACAGTGTGGTCAGTAGTACACAGTGTGGTCAGTAGTACAGTGTGGTCAGTAGTACACAGTGTGGTCAGTAGTACACAGTGTGGTCAGTAGTACAGTGTGGTCAGTAGTACACAGTGTGGTCAGTAGTACAGTGTGGTCAGTAGTACACAGTGTGGTCAGTAGTACACAGTGTGGTCAGTAGTACAGTGTGGTCAGTAGTACACAGTGTGGTCAGTAGTACAGTGTGGTCAGTAGTACACAGTGTGGTCAGTAGTACACAGTGTGGTCAGTAGTACAGTGTGGTCAGTAGTACACAGTGTGGTCAGTAGTACACAGTGTGGTCAGTAGTACAGTGTGATCAGTAGTACACAGTGTGGTCAGTAGTACACAGTGTGGTCAGTAGTACACAGTGTGGTCAGTAGTACACAGTGTGGTCAGTAATACAGTGTGATCAGTAGTACACAGTGTGGTCAGTAGTACAGTGTGGTCAGTAGTACACAGTGTGGTCAGTAGTACACAGTGTGATCAGTAGTACAGTGTGATCAGTAGTACAGTGTGGTCAGTAGTACAGTGTGGTCAGTAGTACAGTGTGGTCAGTAGTACAGTGTGGTCAGTAGTACACCGTGTGATCAGTAGTACAGTGTGATCAGTAGTACAGTGTGATCAGTAGTACAGTGTGGTCAGTAGTACAGTGTGGTCAGTAGTACAGTGTGGTCAGTAGTACACAGTGTGGTCAGTAGTACAGTGTGGTCAGTAGTACACAGTGTGATCAGTAGTATGCAGTGTGGTCAGTAGTACAGTGTGATCAGTAGTACACAGTGTGATCAGTAGTACACAGTGTGATCAGTAGTACACAGTGTGGTCAGTAGTACAGTGTGGTCAGTAGTACACAGTGTGATCAGTAGTACACAGTGTGATCAGTAGTACACAGTGTGGTCAGTAGTACACAGTGTGATCAGTAGTACAGTGTGGTCAGTAGTACACAGTGTGGTCAGTAGTACACAGTGTGGTCAGTAGTACAGTGTGGTCAGTAGTACACAGTGTGGTCAGTAGTACACAGTGTGGTCAGTAGTACACAGTGTGGTCAGTAGTACACAGTGTGGTCAGTAGTACACAGTGTGGTCAGTAGTACACAGTGTGGTCAGTAGTACACAGTGTGGTCAGTAGTACAGTGTGGTCAGTAGTACACAGTGTGGTCAGTAGTACACAGTGTGGTCAGTAGTACACAGTGTGGTCAGTAGTACACAGTGTGGTCAGTAGTACACAGTGTGGTCAGTAGTACAGTGTGGTCAGTAGTACACAGTGTGGTCAGTAGTACAGTGTGGTCAGTAGTACACAGTGTGGTCAGTAGTACACAGTGTGATCAGTAGTACAGTGTGATCAGTAGTACAGTGTGGTCAGTAGTACAGTGTGGTCAGTAGTACAGTGTGGTCAGTAGTACACCGTGTGATCAGTAGTACAGTGTGATCAGTAGTACAGTGTGGTCAGTAGTACAGTGTGGTCAGTAGTACAGTGTGGTCAGTAGTACACAGTGTGGTCAGTAGTACAGTGTGGTCAGTAGTACACAGTGTGATCAGTAGTATGCAGTGTGGTCAGTAGTACACAGTGTGGTCAGTAGTACAGTGTGGTCAGTAGTACACAGTGTGGTCAGTAGTACAGTGTGGTCAGTAGTACACAGTGTGGTCAGTAGTACACAGTGTGGTCAGTAGTACACTGTGTGGTCAGTAGTACACAGTGTGATCAGTAGTACACAGTGTGATCAGTAGTACACAGTGTGATCAGTAGTACACAGTGTGATCAGTAGTACACAGTGTGGTCAGTAGTACAGTGTGGTCAGTAGTACACAGTGTGATCAGTAGTACACAGTGTGGTCAGTAGTACACAGTGTGATCAGTAGTACAGTGTGGTCAGTAGTACACAGTGTGGTCAGTAGTACACAGTGTGGTCAGTAGTACACAGTGTGGTCAGTAGTACACAGTGTGGTCAGTAGTACAGTGTGGTCAGTAGTACACAGTGTGGTCAGTAGTACACAGTGTGATCAGTAGTACACAGTGTGATCAGTAGTACACAGTGTGGTCAGTAGTACACAGTGTGGTCAGTAGTACACAGTGTGATCAGTAGTACACAGTGTGATCAGTAGTACACAGTGTGGTCAGTAGTACACAGTGTGATCAGTAGTACACAGTGTGATCAGTAGTACACAGTGTGGTCAGTAGTACACAGTGTGGTCAGTAGTACACAGTGTGGTCAGTAGTACACAGTGTGGTCAGTAGTACACAGTGTGGTCAGTAGTACAGTGTGATCAGTAGTACACAGTGTGGTCAGTAGTACACAGTGTGGTCAGTAGTACACAGTGTGGTCAGTAGTACACAGTGTGATCAGTAGTACAGTGTGGTCAGTAGTACACAGTGTGATCAGTAGTACACAGTGTGGTCAGTAGTACACAGTGTGGTCAGTAGTACAGTGTGATCAGTAGTACACAGTGTGGTCAGTAGTACACAGTGTGGTCAGTAGTACACAGTGTGGTCAGTAGTACAGTGTGATCAGTAGTACACAGTGTGGTCAGTAGTACAGTGTGGTCAGTAGTACACAGTGTGGTCAGTAGTACACAGTGTGATCAGTAGTACAGTGTGATCAGTAGTACAGTGTGGTCAGTAGTACAGTGTGGTCAGTAGTACAGTGTGGTCAGTAGTACACCGTGTGATCAGTAGTACAGTGTGATCAGTAGTACAGTGTGATCAGTAGTACAGTGTGATCAGTAGTACAGTGTGGTCAGTAGTACAGTGTGGTCAGTAGTACAGTGTGGTCAGTAGTACACAGTGTGGTCAGTAGTACAGTGTGGTCAGTAGTACACAGTGTGATCAGTAGTATGCAGTGTGGTCAGTAGTACAGTGTGATCAGTAGTACACAGTGTGATCAGTAGTACACAGTGTGATCAGTAGTACACAGTGTGGTCAGTAGTACACAGTGTGGTCAGTAGTACACAGTGTGGTCAGTAGTACACAGTGTGGTCAGTAGTACAGTGTGATCAGTAGTACACAGTGTGGTCAGTAGTACAGTGTGATCAGTAGTACACAGTGTGATCAGTAGTACACAGTGTGGTCAGTAGTACACAGTGTGGTCAGTAGTACAGTGTGATCAGTAGTACACAGTGTGGTCAGTAGTACACAGTGTGGTCAGTAGTACACAGTGTGGTCAGTAGTACACAGTGTGGTCAGTAGTACACAGTGTGGTCAGTAGTACACAGTGTGGTCAGTAGTACACAGTGTGGTCAGTAGTACACAGTGTGGTCAGTAGTACACAGTGTGATCAGTAGTACACAGTGTGGTCAGTAGTACACAGTGTGGTCAGTAGTACACAGTGTGGTCAGTAGTACACAGTGTGGTCAGTAGTACACAGTGTGGTCAGTAGTACAGTGTGATCAGTAGTACACAGTGTGGTCAGTAGTACACAGTGTGGTCAGTAGTACACAGTGTGATCAGTAGTACACAGTGTGATCAGTAGTACACAGTGTGGTCAGTAGTACACAGTGTGATCAGTAGTACAGTGTGGTCAGTAGTACAGTGTGATCAGTAGTACACAGTGTGGTCAGTAGTACACAGTGTGGTCAGTAGTACACAGTGTGGTCAGTAGTACACAGTGTGGTCAGTAGTACAGTGTGGTCAGTAGTACACAGTGTGGTCAGTAGTACACAGTGTGGTCAGTAGTACACAGTGTGGTCAGTAGTACACAGTGTGGTCAGTAGTACACAGTGTGATCAGTAGTACACAGTGTGGTCAGTAGTACACAGTGTGGTCAGTAGTACACAGTGTGGTCAGTAGTACAGTGTGGTCAGTAGTACACAGTGTGGTCAGTAGTACACAGTGTGGTCAGTAGTACACAGTGTGATCAGTAGTACACAGTGTGGTCAGTAGTACACAGTGTGGTCAGTAGTACACAGTGTGGTCAGTAGTACACAGTGTGGTCAGTAGTACAGTGTGGTCAGTAGTACAGTGTGATCAGTAGTACACAGTGTGGTCAGTAGTACACAGTGTGGTCAGTAGTACAGTGTGATCAGTAGTACACAGTGTGGTCAGTAGTACAGTGTGGTCAGTAGTACACAGTGTGATCAGTAGTACACAGTGTGATCAGTAGTACACAGTGTGGTCAGTAGTACACAGTGTGGTCAGTAGTACAGTGTGATCAGTAGTACACAGTGTGGTCAGTAGTACACAGTGTGGTCAGTAGTACACTGTGTGGTCAGTAGTAACCGTGTGGTCAGTAGTACACAGTGTGGTCAGTAGTACACAGTGTGATCAGTAGTACACAGTGTGGTCAGTAGTACACAGTGTGGTCAGTAGTACACAGTGTGATCAGTAGTACACAGTGTGGTCAGTAGTACACAGTGTGGTCAGTAGTACACAGTGTGGTCAGTAGTACAGTGTGGTCAGTAGTACACAGTGTGGTCAGTAGTACAGTGTGGTCAGTAGTACACAGTGTGGTCAGTAGTACAGTGTGGTCAGTAGTACACAGTGTGGTCAGTAGTACAGTGTGGTCAGTAGTACACCGTGTGATAAGTAGTACAGTGTGGTCAGTAGTACACAGTGTGGTCAGGTTTTTAAACGGATATAAGCTGGTTGTTAGCTGGATGAATGTTAGTTAACGGCTCAGACATTAACTTTTTATGTGCCCGTACTGGGCCATTGTCATACATGTAGAGGTGTTCAAATAACTCCACGCTGGTGATCACATCAACATGGCGACATGTACCCAGTCCATAACTTCTATGTCATGGTTACTATTTCATAGATTGTTCTTAACTCCTGTTATTTACAGCAAGACGAGGTGTCAGAGGATCTTATGACGTTCCACGAGAAAGTGAATCACATGCAAGAGCTGGAGGAGGAAATCATCGACGATCAGAAATCTGTCATAGATGTACGTCTATACTCTGTTTACAACACTTATAGTAGATATAGTAAGCCTCTGTGGCCATGTGGTTTAGGCCTCTGTGTGGTTTAGGCCTCTGTGGCCGTGTGGTTTAGGCCTCTGTGTGGTTTAGGCCACTGTGTGGTTTAAGCCTCTGTGTAGTTTAGGCCTCTGTGGCCGTGTGGTTTAGGCCTCTGTGTGGTTTAGGCCTCTGTGTAGTTTAGGCCTCTGTGGTTTAGGCCTCTGTGTAGTTTAGGCCGTGTGGTTTAGGCCTCTGTGGCCGTGTGGTTTAGGCCGGTGTGGTTTAGGCCTCTGTGGCCGTGTGGTTTAGGCCGTGTTGCTTGCGGAAGGTCGGTGGTTCTATCCGTGCCTGAAATACTGCTCTTGGGGGCACCGGGAACTTCCTCCACCAATAACAACTGGAGAGTCACCTTAAGAACTACGTTGTCCGCGCAACTTTTAAGCCCAAATACAAAACTGTCACTCTTTTCCCTGTATGCGAAACTTTGCTCAAGTTTACAGAACTGGTTAAAATCTTACCAGACTTGTCTCAAATAGTCTGCTGTATATTGTTATGCAGAAAGATATGTCTGCATATATTGTTATGCAGAAAGATATGTCTGCATATATTGTTATGCAGAAAGATATGTCTGCATATATTGTTATGCAGAAAGATATGTCTGCATATATTGTTATGCAGAAAGATATGTCTGCATATATTGTTATGCAGAAAGATATGTCTGCATATATTGTTATGCAGAATGATATCCTGCATATATTGTTATGCTGAAAGATTTGTTATGCAGAAAGATATGTCTGCATATATTGTTATGCAGAATGATATGTCTGCATATATTGTTATGCAGAAAGATATGTCTACATATAGTGTTATGCTGAAAGATATGTCTGCATATATTGTTATGCAGAAAGATATGTCTACATATAGTGTTATGCTGAACGATATCCTGCATATATTGTTATGCAGAAAGATATGTCTGCATATATTGTTATGCAGAATGATATCCTGCATATATTGTTATGCAGAAAGATATGTCTGCATATATTGTTATGCAGAAAGATATGTCTGCATATATTGTTATGCAGAATGATATCCTGCATATATTGTTATGCTGAAAGATATGTCTGCATATATTGTTATGCAGAAAGATATGTCTGCATATATTGTTATGCAGAAAGATATGTCTGCATATATTGTTATGCAGAAAAGATATGTCTGCATATATTGTTATGCAGAATGATATCCTGCATATATTGTTATGCTGAAAGATATGTCTGCATATATTGTTATGCAGAAAGATATGTCTGCATATATTGTTATGCAGAATGATATGTCTACATATAGTGTTATGCTGAAAGATATGTCTGCATATATTGTTATGCAGAAAGATATGTCTACATATAGTGTTATGCTGAACGATATCCTGCATATATTGTTATGCAGAAAGATATGTCTGCATATATTGTTATGCAGAAAGATATGTCTGCATATATTGTTATGCAGAAAGATATGTCTGCATATATTGTTATGCAGAAAGATATGTCTGCATATATTGTTATGCAGAAAGATATGTCTACATATAGTGTTATGCTGAAAGATATCCTGCATATATTGTTATGCAGAAAGATATGTCTGCATATATTGTTATGCAGAATGATATCCTGCATATATTGTTATGCAGAAAGATGTCTGCATATATTGTTATGCAGAAAGATATGTCTACATATATTGTTATGCTGAAAGATATCCTGCATATATTGTTATGCAGAAAGATATGTCTACATATATTGTTATGCAGAAAGATATGTCTGCATATATTGTTATGCAGAATGATATCCTGCATATATTGTTATGCAGAAAGATATGTCTACATATATTGTTATGCTGAAAGATATCCTGCATATATTGTTATGCAGAAAGATATGTCTGCATATATTGTTATGCAGAATGATATCCTGCATATATTGTTATGCTGAAAGATATGTCTGCATATATTGTTATGCAGAAAGATATGTCTGCATATATTGTTATGCAGAATGATATCCTGCATATATTGTTATGCAGAAAGATATGTCTGCATATATTGTTATGCAGAAAGATATGTCTACATATATTGTTATGCTGAAAGATATCCTGCATATATTGTTATGCAGAAAGATATGTCTACATATATTGTTATGCAGAAAGATATGTCTGCATATATTGTTATGCAGAATGATATCCTGCATATATTGTTATGCAGAAAGATATGTCTACATATATTGTTATGCAGAATGATATCCTGCATATATTGTTATGCAGAAAGATATGTCTGCATATATTGTTATGCAGAAAGATATGTCTGCATATATTGTTATGCAGAAAGATATGTCTGCATATATTGTTATGCTGAAAGATATCCTGCATATATTGTTATGCAGAAAGATATCCTGCATATATTGTTATGCAGAAAGATATCCTGCATATATTGTTATGCAGAAAGATATCCTGCATATATTGTTATGCAGAAAGATATCCTGCATATATTGTTATGCAGAAAGATATCCTGCATATATTGTTATGCAGAAAGATATCCTGCATATATTGTTATGCAGAAAGATATCCTGCATATATTGTTATGCAGAAAGATATGTCTGCATATATTGTTATGCAGAAAGATATCCTGCATATATTGTTATGCAGAAAGATATACAACATCTCCATAATATAATACTAATTGAGTAATTTTATACCATGGTTTTGAATTCCATGTTCATATTTTCATTGTCACTGTCACACTCGGAGATTTACGATCAAGTTGTCATATTTCATATCTTTACAATAACGAGAAATGGAGTAGATTCTTACGAGTATGTTCACCTCAAAGGTGAAAAGGCAGCTATCGAGTCTCTGTGTGTTATCATTTATATACAGTCAAACCGGTCTTAAGCAGCCAGTCAAGGAAATCGCAGAAAGTGGCTGCTTAGCACAGGTGGCTGCTTAACCCTTTCAACACCACAGACCTCTAAATAGGCTTACCAAAAGTGTAGATCCAGATGAGCCGGCTCATGACAAGTCGCCTCATCAGGATCTTCACTTTTTGCCACTATTATTACTATTTTTTAGGGATGGCAACGAATGATGATTTTGGTATTCGAATATTCGGATGATCTTCTGAACGAATATTCGAATATTCGCTAATTTCTTGAACTTTCGATTTCCATTTTACTTTCGTCGCTGCGAGGTAACACCGTTTCACGGTGGCATGGTAGAATGCATGTGTGTGACAGCTTTCAGCATTACCAACAATACCAATAATGTGTGTGTTTTACGTTTATTTATCGTCGCTACCGGTTGCCCATATGAGCGACGCCTCCTGAAGAGATTAGTCATTTTAGGTTGTTGGAGGTTAGTGCAATGATACAGAGAGAGATCCATTCCAGAGTCTCCTCTGGTTCTTTTACGTGCACGGTGTAAAACACCGACACGAGACCTCGGTTTAACGTCCCATCTGAAAGACTGTTAATTTTATTAGGGTTAGACGGCCGGGGATGGAACCTGCGATCCCTGGATTACCAGTCCAGCGTGTTACCACTGGACTACAGATCCGTCTGTAAGACCAATAAATTACAAATCGAAAGTTAAATAGAAGTTTTATTTGCTCAATTATTGCACTCAATATTGAGCAGATACCTGCGTGTTTACAAACTGCAATTGATGTCGCGTAACGTCTTTTGAAGCTTGCCTACAGTAATAGGTTTAATAAACTTTAATTACATGCACATGTGTTGACAACAAACGTTCTGACTGGGACCGTCGTGTTTTAGTGTGAATCATTAAATTCTTTGTTATGTCTGTAAAACAAATGCTTCTCAGTTTGTGTCCGTCAAATAGACTGCATTAATCAATTATTAGTTGCACCTGTAAGTATGAGCAACTTGTCATCACCTGCCTTTGTTATTTGGACCCAACTCGCGATAACTTTTCGCACCTTCGGGCCTGCATTGGGTCATTCTTTTCTGTTTGAATCTTAATTGATTGAAATTTAAACAAACAGTTATATGATTTAGCTGCAATTTATTACCAACAAATTAGAATTAGAATTTATTTTTTTAATATTCGAATACGATTTTAACATTCGAATATTCGGGCGTTCGTTCGAATATTCGAACATTCGTTGCCATCCCTACTATTTTTAAACAAAATTACCCATTTTGATAACTGGTCCAAATGTAATTTTCTTATTAATTTATTGGTCTAAAAATATCACGCACCAGTCCATGTCAGTTATGTGGTGTTGAATTCATCAGTCCATGTCAGTTATGTGGTGTTGAATGCATCAGTCCATGTCAGTTATGTGGTGTTGAATGGGTTAATAGAGGTCAAATGTATAATAAAACAACATATTTGGAAAATGGCTGCTTAATACAGGTTGGCTGCTTAATAGAGGTGACCGTTGAAGCAGGTTTGACTGTATTGGAGCCATTTCCTTGGACATTTGTCATACAGTAGTGACAACTTCATTGCATTACCAACACTTGTATTCATAGAACCAATTTATTAATGTTATACAGAATACGCAAAAGTGGTTGACGGAACAAAGAAAGCTGTTTAAACAGACGGACGAGGTGGATTATGATGTAGAAGGTAACGTTGTTATGTTGCTGTTTAAGTTCAGGATGCAACAGTTGAACGAAGTGTTTGTGGGCTTGTCGAAAATATGTCACTTTCCATACACAAGTAATGGCTGTTGTTTTGTATTTCTATGTTAGTTTATACAAATTTATTTTAGCTCGATTGCGAAACAAGTTCTTTCAACTTATATAAATCGCTCTCGAGACCTCATTCCTGATGGAATCCATCGCCACGAGGGAGAGAAGAGGCAGCGTGGAATTTAAATGCCTTGCCTAAGGACACAATCGTAACGGCTCCAGCGGGGCTCGAACTCCGGACCTTTCGCACCTGAAGCGAACGCGCATCCACTGCGCTATCACGACTTCCACGATTTCTATGTTCAATTTATAAGTTTAACTCTGGCAGAATGGTTCATTTTAAAAGTGAAATGAAATGATTGCATTTTAAAACATATTTTTCTTGCAAATTTGCACACAGAAATATTGCAAATTAACTGCAATGCATGTGGTTGTCATTGTGGCATGTATCTTGGAATTGGGTACCAATGTTAATGTGGTCATTGTGGCATGCATCGTGGAATTGGGTACCAATGTTAATGTGGTCATTGTGGCATGTATCGTGGAATTGGGTACCAATGTTAATGTGGTCATTGTGGTATGCATCGTGGAATTGGGTACCAATGTTAATGTGGTCATTGTGGCATGTATCGTGGAATTGGGTACCAATGTTAATGTTGTCATTGTGGCATGTATCGTGGAATTGGGTACCAATGTTAATGTGGTCATTGTGGCATGTATCGTGGAATTGGGTACCAATGTTAATGTGGTCATTTTTGGCATGTATCCTGGAATTGGGTACCAATGTTAATGTGGTCATTGTGGCATGTATCCTGGAATTGGGTACCAATGTTAATGTTGTCATTGTGGCATGTATCCTGGAATTGGGTACCAATGTTAATGTGCTGTCATTGTGGCATGTATCCTGGAATTGGGTACCAATGTTAATGTGGTCATTGTGGCATGTATCGTGGAATTGGGTACCAATGTTAATGTTGTCATTGTGGCATGTATCATGGAATTGGGTACCAATGTTAATGTGGTCATTGTGGCATGTATCGTGGAATTGGGTACCAATGTTAATGTTGTCATTGTGGCATGTATCGTGGAATTGGGTACCAATGTTAATGTGGTCATTTTTGGCATGTATCCTGGAATTGGGTACCAATGTTAATGTGCTGTCATTGTGGCATGTATCCTGGAATTGGGTACCAATGTTAATGTGGTCATTGTGGCATGTATCCTGGAATTGGGTACCAATGTTAATGTGCTGTCATTGTGGCTTGTATCATGGAATTGGGTACCAATGTTATGTGCTGTCATTGTGGCATGTATCCTGGAATTGGGTACCAATGTTATGTGCTGTCATTGTGGCATGTATCGTGGAATTGGGTACCAATGTTATGTGCTGTCATTGTGGCATGTATCCTGGAATTGGGTACCAATGTTAATGTGGTCATTGTGGCATGTATCGTGGAATTGGGTACCAATGTTAATGTTGTCATTGTGGCATGTATCGTGGAATTGGGTACCAATGTTAATGTGGTCATTGTGGCATGTATCGTGGAATTGGGTACCAATGTTAATGTTGTCATTGTGGCATGTATCGTGGAATTGGGTACCAATGTTAATGTTGTCATTGTGGCATGCATCGTGGAATTGGGTACCAATGTTAATGTGATCATTGTGGCATGTATCGTGGAATTGGGTACCAATGTTAATGTTGTCATTGTGGCATGCATCGTGGAATTGGGTACCAATGTTAATGTGGTCATTGTGGCATGTATCCTGGAATTGGGTACCAATGTTAATGTTGTCATTGTGGCATGTTCGTGGAATGGGTACCAATGTTAATGTGTCATTGTGGCATGTATCCTGGAATTGGGTACCAATGTTAATGTGGTCATTGTGGCATGTATCGTGGAATTGGGTACCAATGTTAATGTGGTCATTGTGGCATGTATCCTGGAATTGGGTACCAATGTTAATGTGGTCATTGTGGCATGTATCCTGGAATTGGGTACCAATGTTAATGTTGTCATTGTGGCATGTATCCTGGAATTGGGTACCAATGTTAATGTGCTGTCATTGTGGCATGTATCCTGGAATTGGGTACCAATGTTAATGTTGTCATTGTGGCATGTATCCTGGAATTGGGTACCAATGTTAATGTGGTCATTGTGGCATGTATCCTGGAATTGGGTACCAATGTTAATGTTGTCATTGTGGCATGTATCGTGGAATTGGGTACCAATGTTAATGTGGTCATTGTGGCATGTATCCTGGAATTGGGTACCAATGTTAATGTTGTCATTGTGGCATGTATCGTGGAATTGGGTACCAATGTTAATGTTGTCATTGTGGCATGCATCGTGGAATTGGGTACCAATGTTAATGTGGTCATTGTGGCATGTATCGTGGAATTGGGTACCAATGTTAATGTGGTCATTGTGGCATGTATCCTGGAATTGGGTACCAATGTTAATGTGGTCATTGTGGCTTGTATCGTGGAATTGGGTACCAATGTTATGTGCTGTCATTGTGGCATGTATCGTGGAATTGGTTGTTTGTGGTTGTGATGTGGTCATGTGGCATGTATCGTGGAATTGGGTACCAATGTTAATGTGGTCATTTGGCATGTATCGTGGAATTGGGTACCAATGTTATGTGGTCATTGTGGCATGTATCGTGGAATTGGGTACCAATGTTATGTGCTGTCATTGTGGCATGTATCGTGGAATTGGGTACCAATGGTATGTGCTGTCATTGTGGCATGTATCGTGGAATTGGGTACCAATGTTAATGTGGTCATTGTGGCATGCATCCTGGAATTGGGTACCAATGTTATGTGCTGTCATTGTGTTTCACTGGTTATACGGTAACACTGGACTGCCATTCAGAATGTTTGATCTGCAGCCAGCTTTTATCAAAATACTACGTCTCTATATGAGACTTGATACAAAGGTCGCATGTGCACAGGCATGTAAGAGAACCAGGGCACCATGTTGACAAGAATAGTGTGTTGCACAACTCTGTACATGACTGCTCTATCTATAACCATTGTCCACCTCCGTGGTCGAGCGGTTAAGGTCGCTGACTTGTATACCACTGTAACCTATCATCACTGATGGTCACAGGTTCGAGCCCCGCTCAGGCCGTGTCTCATTTATATGAAAAAGTTGGCAGTTTCTTACGGAGACGGAGGTTGGTGCACCCAAGTACTGGTAAACCGCTGGAGCCTGCCCAGGAATGGTGTTGTTAGGTAAACTGCCCGCCGGCGATATAGCCCAAAATGGTGCTGATGCAGGCGTAAAACCCGAAATATAACATCTATAACCATAATCACATTGGTTTAAGCATATTTATTCATTCATAATATACAGTACATATAAATTGTATATAGAATGAAAATGGTTTTACCGTATTTAGCTGTGTATAGTGCGCTACCGTGTATAGTGCGCACCCACGATCTGGCACGAAAATCGGCGGAAAAACTGAGTTCCGATGTATACTGCGCACGTGAAAAACGCAATTTTCCAAGTCAAAATTTAACATTTCTCAAGAATCACTAAAAATTGTGCTCCGTGATTTTTACAACTTATATTAATCACTCGAGATATACCTCATCGAGTAACGGTAACGCACTCAGGCACACCTGCTCCAATTTCTCGACACGTTCTCAAACATCTCAACACGTTTGAAGCCTACCTAATTAACTGGGACCCATTGTGAAAGAAAGGTTTGTCGAAATTAATTATCGCTACAATCAATTGAAATACTGCAGCCAAAAATTTTTTTTTTATGCAATGCATTGTACATTGTACGGCGAAGTACGCGAAAAGTACGGGAAATATTACATACGATAAAACCACGTGATGTTATCAAATCGCCATTTTTTATGCATTTACTAATTTCAATTAAATTCTTCAAAAATAAACGAAATATATGCTAATTTTGTGGTCTTATTCATTTGATTTATTTATATAGACTATCGGCAACTGGTTTTAATAGCTAGTTTATAACGATTGTCGAATGTAACAACTTATAGAATGACTGTGGGCCGTTCGGGTCGAATTTCAGTTTTTTCATGAAATTTTGGTCCGGGAAAAAATGTCCTGATGTGTGTACTGGTGTATAATGCGCAGTAGATAAAATGGATGAGGATTTCAGTAAGAAATGTGCGCACTATACACAGCTAAATACGGTAATCGAATGCTTAAAGCTTATTGAGATTATCTGCATAATCACATTGGAAGGGCCTTAAAGCAGCATTACATCGTAATAAAGGATGTTTTGGGTAAAATATTAATGTGTGTGTGTTTACAAAAATCGAAATAGTCGCTCAGAAACGATAAAATTCCAATAAATTTAAACCGTCATATACGCGAATTTGTTTATCAACACACGAAATGTAAACACACACAGCGCGCATGCGTGAAACAACAGAGGATGTAGAAAACAACGTATATATTTTGAGCAGGAAATACTATCTATCTATCTTCCTCTAATGTCGAACCCCTCGCAGGGATGTAGAAATGTCCCTAAAAGACTTAGCTAACAGAGGTATGAATCAACATATCAAGTAATTTAATTAAAAAGACAACGTGGGACAAATGGGGACGATGTATTCCGAATGCAAACAAGTGCGGACGATGCGTTCCGATTGTAAACAAGTGCGTGACCGATCGACTCGGAAAGTCCTACTTTTCGTTTCGAGTTTGTTTTATCGCAAAAAAACACTGTTTACCAAATGAACATAAGCATACAAAGTATAATGTTAGAATGTGTAGCAGCATTACTACCCATACGTAAAAATTGAATTTTTCAAATATCTTTTATTTCATATGATGTAATGCTGCTTTAAAACAAAGAAACAAAGGATAGTAAACGTTATTTTCTTCTCTTGCAGCTTATGCCCAACAGCTGGATTCACTTCTTGCAAAAAAGATAAATGAGTTGACATCGTTACGTGACAAAGTGACAAACTACCGTAAAGATATTCAGGAGGAAGAGACTATGAGTAAAAACATGAAACTGAACAAGAAAAAATAAGTTCGGACTAGGCTGGTATAAGTTAAATCCTAGATAGTCTTTCCACTCGTTGCTGTGCAGGGGGGTTTAATCCAGAGCTAGATGCTGGCGAGAAGTTTCTGGCATAGTCGGGAGAAGTTGGTCACTGAACCAAATACATCCTAAATGTTGTATGTGAACAAATAAATAAGTCTGCTGAAATGAAGGAGATTGGAGACAATTTGAGGCAATAGTTCACGCCCTGCCATGTTGTGCAGCAGGGGGTTTGCCCCTATAGCCTTCGTTATTGCAGTATTAGACATATAAAATTACATTTTACAGATTCATTATTTCTGTTAGTAATTTCCAATAATGCAGGAATTATGATGCGAAATAAGAAAATCTGCCGCAAAGAAGCAGAAAGATGAACGTCTGGGAGTTAACTTATTCTAGCCTAATGGGATCGTACAATATGGGACATCTCGTACAATATGGGACATCTCTTACAATATGGGACATCTCGTACAATATGGGACATCTCGTACAATATGGGACATCACGTCTCGATCGCTGCGTCATTGTAAATATACATTGTACAATCATTGATCACCTGAAAGACAGCGTGCATGTGTGTGTGTGTATTTATTTGTTGTTTTGACAGCTTTGTAAGGCATGGAGTATCAGCTTATAGTCCCAATGCACAAAGTAGAGTTGTGAAGTTTGTGACGACCGTTGTTCTTCGTTGTGTGTAATCACGATGAGCAACAGATCTAGTGCTATCTCGCGAGTCGTAGTAAAAATGGCGAATCAGACACTCCATTCATTCATCTTCGAGAAATGTCAATAGTTCTAATGCCAATACACAAGTATTGAACCATTTCAGTCTGTAATTAATTAGCATGGGAGACAGGGATCAACATGGGAGACAGTGCTCAGCATGGGAGACAGGGATCCACATGGGAGACAGTGCTCAGCATGGGAGACAGTGCTCAGCATTGGAGACAGTACTCAGCATGGGAGATGGTGCTCAGCATGGGAGACAGTGCTCAGCATGGGAGACGGTGCTCAGCATGGGAGACAGTACTCAGCATGGGAGACAGGGATCAACATGGGAGATGGTGCTCAGCATGGGAGACAGTGCTCAGCATGGGAGACAGTGCTCAGCATGGTAGACGGTGCTCAGCATGGGAGACGGTGCTCAGCATGGGAGACGGTGCTCAGCATGGGAGACGGTGCTCAGCATGGGAGACGGTGCTCAGCATGGGAGACAGGGATCCGCATGGGAGACAGTGCTCAGCATGGGAGACGGTGCTTAGTGTCAATCCACAAAGTAAACCGAGGTAGTGAAGTTCACTGCTCACTCGGTCATGTATAATCACTGTGAACGACAGCTGTAGTTAGTGCCAACGCACATTCGTCAGTCTTTATGAAGGTCTAGCCGTAAAAGCATGCCAATGCACACATAGTGAGAATGGTGAATGACCAACTCTGTTGGTTATGCATAGTCACCATCAGTCACTGTAGTCCTAACGCACATAGTCCTGGTCTATGTAAGTCTCTTTGTTCTTATGCTCTAAATACATGCACAAGTTCCTCCACCATCCTATCTCCCTAATGTAATCTATCCCTCTCACCCACCAATATAATCTCTCCCTCCCTGGCCAATACATTCTCTCACCCACCAATATAATCTCTCCCCCCCCTAGCCAATGCATTATCTCCCTCTCACCCACCAATATAATCTCCCTCCCTGGCCAATGCATTCTCTCACCAACCAATATCTCTCCCTCCGCCAATGCACCAATACATTTTCTCCCTCACCCACCAATTTAATCTCTCTTCCACCAATATAATCTCCCTCATTACTTATGAAAATTGTTAGACTCTGATGGACATTATGACATTTATATATAAGCAATGATCACCAGTAATATGTAAAGCATAGCCTGTAGTGACATTTACCATAACTAATTTCTCGCATATATCTTAGATTTAATGAAATGTTTGTGGTTGCTCATGCACCAACAGACAAGTGGTACTGTGCTTTCAAAGTAAAGTAATAATACCGTTGGAATATTACACTACTGTATAGGTAAGGCAATATACGATAGCTTACAGGTACTGTGATTTATTGTTTAATACGTTATACCTGACTTACCTATAATGCAATAGTGTATCGAATGTTTGTTTACAACCGTTATTACTTTACTTTGAAAGCACAGTAGTATGTAGCGTGTGCCAGTGTGTCTCGGTAAAGTTGACAGTCGGCTGATGGCATTCTTAATATCTCTACAGTTTTCAGTTAATTTCTAATATTCTAATTACTTGCAACAAGTTATTGCTCTCGAAAATAACGGAATCGTAATTCAATACCGTATGCTTGGGCATTCTTTAGTAACTGACCTTGACACGTGTAAATAGGCTGGTGCAATTGAGCTCCACAGCTATAAGGGTGCCACGCCTATGCCATCAATGTCAATCATCTGGAAATGAACACGATCTCTGACCGGATTTATTTGAGGAAATACAGCTGGACTGTTAAATGCTTGGTACATAACTTGGTTATAAACACACTTGTTATACGAAGGTGTCCAGGCTCAACATAACTTATTTGGGTATTTAATACAATAAACAATTTGATTTTGAAGAAATGGAAAACTTGGACATAATGGAAGTAGATGGATACTTGTAGTATTTTTGAGTTGTGATATTTGCAATTGTATTTATTGTTTAGTTTTATGCAAATTTATTTTGCTTTTTTATGAAGCCAGTTCTTTCACCTTTAGACTAATCACTGATGAAGCATCATTCCTGATGGAATCCATCCCCAGGGCGGAGGCAATGTGTATTTAACCCTTAATCTGCCGAATAAATTGGACTGAATGTGCAAACAACAGATCCGGATCAGCCGCTGCATCTGATCAGGATCTATGTTGTTTGCTCTTCAGACAAGTGCTTTAGCTCCACTATTCGAATAGCACACATCATAGAGCCTGATTATATGGCGTGTTCTGTGCCGGCTGATCTGGCTCTATGCTGTTTGCAAAAGCGACTAGTCGTGATTGGCAGGTTACGGGTCAAGTGTCTTCGCACACCACTATGGTTCTGACAGGGCATGTAACTAGGAAACGTCCAGTTTCTAGGCAGACACCGTATCGATTACATCCATATACTAGTAGTGCCTATTTATAATACTGCTTGTTCATTCATTATGTAATTACCGGCATATTTTCATATCAAAAATGTGTTTTATGTATCGAGAAGTAGAAACAGAGCTGTGTGAAAAATGTAGTGGTTTTGTTTTATTGTTCCTCAGTAAAATCTTACATTTTCCTGGAGATAATCATTGTTAGAATATGTCAACTTTTGATGAGAAAATGTGTATTACTGAAACTTAAACAGAATGGTTAGCGGGAGTCTTATATTCAAAATCCCGAATAATTTGTAAACTGGGAAATGCCATTATGCTGCTGATGGAATTTATTGACATGTTGCTATAGTTACCATTGTAGTGTTATAGGTTCACTTTAGTGTTGTTTAGAACGATGTCTGGGGACTGTATGACGTTCGCCGTCCACAATTCACACGTTTGTGTCTGGGTTATATCTGTGTCGTCCATGGAGAGAGGTTTTACAACAGTTTGTCATAATCAGCATAATAAGACTGTGTGTCGCATGCAACGTCCAAACACAAAAGTATGACCTTGACTTGAGGTTGCCATGACCACCTCTATTATGATTGCCTATAGGGGACATGTATTGTTGAGCAATATTCATAATTTATATGCATGTACATATATTTGTGACTGTGTTTGATAAAATGGGGCCAAAAGTAAGACGAAATAAGCAACAGTATCTTATTACATGTTTATTGAACTTGGTAAAAATGAATGTTTCATACAAAAGGAATTAAAAATGTGTTACCAGAGCAACTAGTATGGAGTAGAATAACTTGGAAATTACAACATTGTTTTCCTAAAGGAATTGTTATGAATAGCAAAAAATAATACTAGATCTTTTGATTACATGTATGTAAGTAAATGCTCTTAGATCAAATTTGTACTGAAAAATAATTATGTTTCAATGTGGAATTTTGTACGCACGTGATTCCCAAACATGGCATATCTGAATCACAATAGGTTTCAATCTTCAAACTGTAGCTAAATAGCTTAGAATGAAGGTAAATGCTCGACTAATGCACAAAAGTAATCTCTGGAATATTTATCCATTAAGAAAACTATATAAATATTGCGTTTTCTTAGTCACGATCATATATATAACTTATATATGTAACTCGTATATGTAACTTATATATGTAACTTATATATATATATATGCAACTTATATATGTAATGTATATATGTAACTTATATATATATGCAACTTATATATGTAACGTATATATGTAACTCGTATATATGCAACTTATATATGTAACTTGTATATATGTAACTCATATATGTAACATGTATATATGTAACTCGTATATATGTAACGTATATATGTAACATATATATGTATATTATATATGTAACGTATATATGTAACATGTATATGTATATTATATATGTAACGTATATATGTAACATGTATATGTAACTCGGTTTATAAAACGGGACCTGCCCATTGGATGAATGTAGGTTTTGTTTTCCAAAATAGTTGTTCATTTATATTCATTTTGATCGGTTTGTTGTAAAACTGGATTTGAATTGTGTAAGTATAGCAAAAACGATTGTAAAAATACTTTTGATTAATTGATTGAGACAACTAGAAGGAATTAATAACGAAGTTTATAGAATGAATGAGTTAAAGAGAATTATAACGTAGCTGAACATTAAATGACGTTGCTAGAAATCACTTCATCTGCCCAGTTTAGTAAAACGTGCCGTATATGTCTAAGAATTAGATGCAATGTTGATACTTTACTGTACAGCAGGTGTTTGGGTAACTGTTGGTTTACTGTACTCTACTACTTGACTGTATGCACACAGGTCGAATACTTTTATTATTTAGAAGTTTTAGTACAACAATGGCATGTATGTTGTGTGACATTGTGGTGTTCAGAAATACATCAATATTGGCTTAGTGGTGCTAATATCTGCTCAATTATTTTTTATCAATTTTGTAATTATTTTAGGGTAGGCAGATTTGATTTTATTTGAACAATTTGCAAAACAACACCTAAATTACAAATAGTGACATTTTTCAAGATGTTGGATTTTTTCTCAATGTTTTTGAAATTTGAAAATAGGAGAACTGTTGGGAGTTGCAGAAGTTTGTGATAGTATAGTCTATTGTAGTTCAAATATTGATTCTCGATTTCAAAACTTTGGAATGGAATACATAAGTCGAATAACATTGCAAAGAAAATTGGGGGTGGAAGTTATTTAGAAATTCTGTGTTTGGGTTGAATGTCGCACCGGCGGCTTCGGTCATATGGTGACTCTCCAGCTGTTGTTGGTGGAGAAAGACCCCGGGTGCCCCTCTGAGCAGTATGTCAGGCAGACGAGCACCTCGGTACCGGTAGAACCACCAACCTTCCTCAAACCGGATAGCTTCATCACATAAAAGAATGTAACACCCTCAGTGGGATTTGAGTGGGCAATTGTTTTGAATTTGAAGCGAACAACTGTAGCCACTTGGCGACAGAACCTGGCCATGGAACTCTGACCATCAAATATATATCGTATTATTTCTCTGACAAGGTTTGTGAACATTACATGCAAACATATTGAAATTTGGTGTGAAATTTTGTCTACAGTCGCATCTAGAGAATTATTGCTGCCTCTGGTTCTACAATGTATTCTACTTCACTCCTGCCATGTTGTCTATCCCTCACATGACACTGCATATTTACATATTGAAAAAGTACACTTTGTCCGCCAAAAATTCACAACAAATCGACTAACGGTATAAATTCTGATACATGAATAAGAGCTATTATTCCTTGATATAAGTGGCATTATTGAACAGATAGAGAACTATTGTTGTCACGAAAATGTCTTAAAAATGAACAAGCTCATGTATGTTATGTGATTTCTACAACTTTATGTATTTGCTCATGTGCCTTTGATTTAGCAGTTTCACAGAATAACAAAAGCCACTAGGTGGGTGGTTCATTTCGCTTATGGTTGCCTGGTAACCATGTAATTTAGATTTAGTCTCGCTGCCTTGACCTCACGAGGTGACTAATGGAATCTTTGGTATTGCTCATGCTTGCTGTTATGTTATATTGGGTATTGTAATGTTTTGGTTCATCGTCTCATATTTTTTTATTTCGATGTAAATGATGTTTGAAACCCAAACTATCATTCCTGTTGGGTGGCGTATAATCTGAATTGGGTTGATGCACTGCAGACCCCAACTCCATACACAAATGGACCACTTTTACAATGTCCGAAATGCATTCCACTTGTCATTGACCAATTATGTTTTTTTTAACTTTTCCTGTGAAATTGAATTGTATTATACACTTTGTAGATTTTAGTGGTCACAGAACGGCTGGTACAAACTTCTATATATAGAAATATATGTGCATACAAATATATCAGGTGTTGCAATAGCGTATTATGCTGGTACCAATGTGGATTGAGGCTTTTGCTCACACGAGCATCAGTCTGTCCGTCTGTTACAATTGCCATGTAACACTTGGAGGGCACATTTATTTACTAAACGTGCATGTGTGGACACAAGAATAGTCATAGACAATGCAGTCATCACTTTATTGCCACTAATCCTGACAGTTGGAAGTTGCAACTACTAGTTCTGACTCTTTTAGCATTGACCATTGTGACCATTGGAAGTTGTGATTGCTAGAATTGACCGTTGGTGTTGTAACATTGCGACTACTCCATATGGCTTACATGTCTCATGATTTTGTTACAGACCTTGCGTAGTACATGGGTATTATTGATTTATTTTACCTACTTACTCTGCATGTTGCACGACATCGGACCTTGTATATCTGCTGTAGATGGATAGGGTTATTGGAGGTGATGCAACTGAACAACAATGGAAGTTCACATCCGTTTGTTACACATTTTGATGCAAATATAAGGTCACAGTAGCTGTGCACATCGCAAACTGTGATTATACACATTAGGTTTCAGTATGAACTATTCATTCCCGATAGTTGAGTGCATGTCTGGTATGTCGTTGCTTCGTATATAAAGTGAAGTTGTATTTATTGTATATAACTAGGTAGTATTAGATTGTTTTTTTTTATTCAAACATCTGCGATATTTATGATACATGCAAGTTATTTTCAACATGTATTTTTCCCCAAGTATATATTGTTGAATTGTGTGCTGTAAGCAGGTGGTAACTGCTTGTTACGGCTATTTATGTAACTCGAACATCTAGATTACGAGACCAAACAGAATAAACTATGGAATACCAGCTGTTTTCTTCACATTGCATCCTCGATGGTATTACCCGGTGGGCACTATAAATTTTTCCATGGTTAACGGTATACAAAACAAATCCATATGTAGTTTTTCAACTTTATTACAGCTCCATTAAACTCGCCAAAATTATGAATGCGTATATGCGGGCCACTTATTTCTGCTGTATAATGGGGTTGGTTTCCATGACTACACATATTGAAAAGTATCCTTCAGCATATACAGACCACACAAGACGGATCTGTAATCCCCGTCTTTTAGATGGTACGTTGTCTCGTGTCTGGTTGTTTTACGTGCACAGAGGCGTCGCTCATATGGGTAACCGGTAAAACACACAGACCACACAAACATCCATAAATTTATGACACTCCATAAACAAATTGGAATATCGTGACCGTATATTTACCTTTTCACAGATTGCATTCTGTGAAATATGGCATCCAAAATTCATCCATGTATTTGTTTAAGACAAAACCCATCACGGGTTGTGGATAGTTTCAACATGGCGATAAAGTGCTATGATTGGTCTGAAACTGGCTACTGCCTAAACCAATCAAAGCTTGAGGCCGAGTTTAAATTGGTGAAAAGCTTATAATCTCAAACAGCTGGCCTGGTTCAAATTCAAAAGTCCATTTAAGTAAAATCTTTCTAAAACTAGGCTGTACATGTACAAACTAGTTTAAATGACCTAGAATGTGCCAAATAATTTACCGTTATTAAAATAATATTACTACCACGCAAGATCTCTTTACCCAGCACACGATATGCCTACAACCGTAATAAATTAATTGTACCCTACATACTCGTCAATAAGACAATTTTTTACCACCAGATTATAGCCTCAAAGTGGCTTTCCCTTATAAATGAGTGCTAAAAAAAAAGAATTGAAAAATATTAAAATGGTAACCATAATTACGTTTTACAAAAGAAAGCACTCCGACACTAACAATTTCTTCAACTTGCACTGGCCAAGCATGCAATTTATACATTTTATCAACCCGTATTATAAGTGAGTGCATGCCAAACTCCACAGATTTCATGACAGTAGGGTGGTCGAGATTGCCGTATATGCGAGTATGGATGGTACATATTTATTGTTGGCATATACGACATTTCTTCATAATTATAGTCGAACATCTCTCTCTAAACCTGTTGGAGTCTTCTACAGATCACCAGTTTAACCTTGCACCAAGTCATAACCACTGCATTATAACATTTTTATAATTTTGTACACTACCACTAATTTGTCAATGAAAACCACTATTTTGATCTCTGAATAGACACTACCTGTCAACAAAAACAACTATTTGCCATTTCTGGTTGTCTTTATCAACAGTTTTGACTGTACTGTGCGACATTGTATATATATCCCCTTTTCCAGCATTTTAGACGTCTTATAAATATAACAGTACGATATTTTACATACATATACGACCCTTTTCAATTGTTCATACAGGTTTTCAGTAACACATCTTTTACAAGTTACATATGCCAATTATTGCACAAATGAACCATAAAAGCTCGCTCATTATTACACCCAAGGGTTAGTCCAATATTAAAGGAAAAACGTCAACAGCGTTCTCATTGCCTGCAATCGAGTACGCTCGTTTATACGGTACCTTTTCAGAAATGTTCATACTACTTTTTAACCAAAAAACAAATATTTTATGGAAATTTAAAATTACTAAGATACTCGGACGACAGTGATATAGGCCGCCGCCATTATTATGTGTGACAATCAAATGCCAACTTATGTTATTTGTGTGTTTTTACACACAAATAACATCTATTTATGACATTTCATAGCAACAGTTTCCATATATGGTGATAGTGCTCGCAATATAAATTCTCCGACATATTCAGCGAAATTGCTTTAAAATCACATCCTTATTCACAAAAACGATAAATTTGTGTGCAATGGAAGCTGAGAATATTTATTCGGACGTGTTGCAATGTAATATTGAACCAGAATATACAGAAAAACAAATCCATTCCGGCGCACTTTGAAGATTTCTGTAGCTGTACAAACTGCCTCACTATACCCAGAATTGCGAACATATATCATATGTTGTCAAGGAAGTTATTTGACAGTCGACAACCTTCATGATATATAATAGAACACAATAATTTGCAACTTTAAGTGTTGAATCCTGCTGTTTTCAGTGTGGTTGCCTATATCCAAATATGGGCTTAGAGGGAATCGCGGTCACGCTTAAATGTTCAGTTAATATAAAAATTATAATGTTGGGTGAATTCAGCTTGAATGTGACAGTACAGTCGAACCTGTGTTAGTGGTCACCTCGATTAAGCAGCCAACCTGTATTAAACAGCCAGTTTCAAGATTCCAAATATGTTGTCTTACTATACATTTGACCTGTATTAAGCAGCCACTTTCTTTGACTCCCTTGGCTGGCTGCTTAAGACAGGTTTGACTGTACATAGCAAGACTACAACAGATTAGGCATATTTTTAGATTGCAGTTCACATGCATGCCACAATATTTCGGTTGCGGATAAAATGTATTCCGATAAAACTGGCGAAGAGCGGCTATGACGTCACATGCATCTTCTTGCAATAGTGATAAAAGTAATCCGAGTGATTACTCTTAAAATGGCTGCAACCATGATCTAATTATTGCGCAATGCATGTTATGGGCGTTTAATCGCTACAAGATCCTTAAAGTTTTTAAAATATATATTTACAGCCAGATAAATTGAATATGAAGATAGCTTCAAATTAAAAGCATCGTTACCCTTGTTGACGTTTTTCCTTTAATACAAGAAAAATCAGTGAACCCGGTGTATGATCACCCAAAATGCTTGAAAGACGACGATCAATTATATATTAGCGAAATGTTGAATGCCCTCCAGCAACTGCAAGTTTATTGCTGATACAAGATTTGACCTTTGACTCCTAAAGTTTAACCTTGAACTGTGCGATATGGATCCGATTAATATATATACATGTAGCACACCATACTGAACATGCACGTGAAGTTCGTAGGTCATGTGTAAGTAGGCAACGAGAAATTGCAGAAAACCCACTCAACTTTTACTAGGTTTGTTTTATTCTAATAGCAAGAAATAGTTTTTGTTTTTGTTAAAATATCGTGCTTACGTTAGTTTAGACACCCATCAGAAGGCCATTGCATACTAAAACGTATGTCAATTTTGCAATAGATCTCAATAAGCCACACGCATAGACAGGCCAAAACATATAAAACCGCTAGATCCTTGTTCGACTATGAACCAATTAACTGTAGAACTTAGAAACATACTACTAACGGATGACCATTGCACTGTTACCATGGTTACAGTTCTACACGTCTCTGACCAGTTCTCACAGAGTGTACATGAAGTAACAAATCATTTTACATTAACAGGCTGGCAACATCTGTGGTTTGGGTTCAATTAGCACGCTATACAGCATATATTACCCCAATCCAGGTGATGCAAGAATACTGATCAGTAAAGTAACAAATCTTTTTTGTATTATACATTGGTGCACATTTTTAAAATAACTTCATTATTTTCATAATTTATAACTTGCATCAAATTGATGTTTTTCAGACTTGTCCATTGTACTTGTAGCACATAAATCAGGGTAAAATACCTGGAACAGATTCTATTGGCCCGATCAGGCAATCTACACAGCCGAATCAGGCAATCTACACAGCCGAATCAGGCAATCTACACAGACATATCAGGCGATACACTCGGCCTGATCAGGCAATCTACACAGCCCGATCAGGCAATCTACACAGCCGAATCAGGCAATCTACACAGCCATATCAGGCGATACACTCGGCCTGATCAGGCAATCTACACGGCCGTATCAGGCGATGCACTCGGCCCGATCAGGCAATCTACACAGCCATATCAGGCGATACACTCGACCTGATCAGGAAATCTACACAGCCATATCAGGCGATACACTCGGCCTGATCAGGCAATCTACACAGCCATATCAGGCGATACACTCGACCTGATCAGGAAATCTACACAGCCATATCAGGCGATGCACTCGGCCCGATCAGGCAATCTACATGGCCGTATCAGGTGATACACTTGGCCTGATCAGGCAATCTACACGGCCGTATCAGGTGATACACTCGGCCTGATCAGGCAATCTACACGGCCGTATCAGGTGATACTCGGCCTGATCAGGCGATACACTCGGCCTGATCAGGCAATCTACACGGCCGTATCAGGCGATGCACTCGGCCCGATCAGGCAATCTACACGGCCTTATCAGGCGATACACTCGACCTGATCAGGAAATCTACACGGCGATACACTCGGCCTGATCAGGCAATCTACACAGCCATATCAGGCGATACACTCGACCTGATCAGGAAATCTACACAGCCATATCAGGCGATGCACTCGGCCCGATCAGGCAATCTACACGGCCTTATCAGGCGATATACTCGACCTGATCAGGAAATCTACACAGCCATATCAGGTGATACTCGGCCTGATCAGGCGATACACTCGGCCTGATCAGGCAATCTACACGGCCGTATCAAGCGATACACTCGGCTGATCAGGCAATCTACACGCCGTATCAGGCGATACACTCTGCCTGATTAGGCAATCTACATGGCCGTATCAGGCGATACACTCGGCCTGATCAGGCAATCTACACGGCCGTATCAGGTGATACACTCGGCCTGATCAGGCAATCTACACAGCCGTATCAGGCGATACACTCGGCCCGATCAGGCAATCTACACAGCTGTATCAGGCGATACACTCTACCTGATCAGGCAATCTACACAGCCGTATCAGGCGATACACTCGGCCTGATCAGGCAATCTACACGGGCGTATCAGGCGATACACTGTGCCTGATTAGGCAATCTACACGGCCGTATCAGGCGATACACTCGGCTGATCAGGCAATCTACATGGCCGTATCAGGCGATACACTCGGCCTGATCAGGCAATCTACACGGCCGTATCAGGCGATACACTCGGCCTGATCAGGCAATCTACACGGCCGTATCAGGCGATACACTCGGCCCGATCAGGCAATCTACACAGGCGATACACTTGGCCTGATCAGGCAATCTACACAGCCGTATCAGGCGATACACTCGGCCCGATCAGGCAATCTACACGGCCGTATCAGGCAATACACTCGGCCCAATCAGGCAATCTACACGGCCCGATCAGGCAATCTACACGGCCGTATCAGGCGATACACTCAGCCCGATCAGGCAATCTACACGGCCGTATCAGGTGATACACTCGGCCTGATCAGGCAATCTACACAGCCGTATCAGGCGATACACTTGGCCTGATCAGGCAATCTACACGGCCGTATCAGGCGATACACTCGGCCCGATCAGGCAATCTACACAACCGTATCAGGCGATACACTCTGCCCTATCAGGCAATCTACATGGCCGTATCAGGTGATACACTTGGCCTGATCAGGCAATCTACACAGCCGTATCAGGCGATACACTTGGCCTGATCAGGCAATCTACACAGCCGTATCAGGTGATACACTCTGCCCTATCAGGCAATCTACACGGCCGTATCAGGCGATACACTCGGCCCGGTCAGGCGATATATTCAACCTCCTGGAATAAATAATCTCAAGTAGCTATCAGACAAGTGACACACAGTTTAGATGGGCCAATACAGTCAGCATGGCAAAAAGCACCACATTTAGAACAAGTCTTCATACCCTTTAAACTACACACACAGTTTGACTGAGTGGAAGAGTCACTTTTCAACCCTTGCAATGTCACTGGATTTGCCATCTGAATAGTAGTACTTCTATGAACTCCACTTGAAGAGTGTTCAGGGGAAACCACTCTAAAATGTTCTGTTGCAGACTGGCTCAGAACTTGTTTACCCTGTTTATCAACAGTTAAAGTGGGAATAACAGTCACAGTCTGGGCACTACCACCATTATAACCAGGAGTATGAATGACCCCTCCGGAAGGAGAAATAACAACCGGACTTCCACTCGACGACAGGAACACTTGCTGTGAGCCAGCTTTAGACCCGTTTATTCCTGGAATGATGGTAGTGCCCGTTTTCGATAAAATATTCACTTGATCTGAAGGTATTTGCACAATAATGTCCCTGTGCACAGATGCATTCTGGGGTACTAGTACATTTGATTTTGACTGGTCCATCTCTTCCAATGAACCAGAATTAGTTCCTACACTGGCAGATCTAACGAGTGTGCTAACTGGGGTTGCAACCCTATGGACTACTTTTTGCTGCGGAGGAGCGCTGGCAGCACGTTGTGGTGATAGCACATTTGATTGAGAACCTGCCGCAGAGCGTATCAACTGCTGCAATAGGTTCTGCTGGGCAGCAGCTGCTGTAGAACTAATCAAATATCGTGTCGATGGAACACTAAATACAGCTGGGGAAATCCCAGTCACGTGGGTAACTGTTGGAGGTGGTAACACAACAAAAGATACATTAGAAGTGTTCAAAGTTGCGGTTGGCACATTTGGGAGGGTAGGCACATTCTGGACTGAGGTAGGCGGTATGGATATCATAGGAGTAGATACCCCTACTGTCTTAGGTTGTGTTATAATTTGAGATTTGCTCCTTGAACTTGTTACAGCTTGAGTAAACTTCTGTATTTTTTGCTCTGCTAAAGTTTTATCCTGCAGAATTTGTGACACTGTTTTATGGGCCTGTGCAATATCTGCTTTAAGATAAGATCCAAATAAATTGTCACTCGCGCTAGACTTCGCCGGACTCGTGCTGGTTTTGACTGCAGTTTGAGCTGCAGGTTTTTGTAACACTGAAACACTAGGGGACAATGAATTTTTCAGACTCATAATTTTCGCTTGCTCACATATTTCCAGAGATCGTTTTAAGTTCACACCATCTGCTGTTTTTTCTGACTCTGGCATTTTAGTCTGTTTAGGTCTGCCTGGTGCAGGGACTACTATGTTTTGTACGGATTTAACGACAGCTTGCGGCATCACTGGCTGACCACCTATTGCCTTGGCCAGCAGATGGGCGTGAAGCTTGGCTTGAGCCTCCACCTGTTGTTGATGAACATTATGAACCCGAGCTTTAGTTTCAGCTTTAATTTGAGCGAGAGTTCTCGTTTGACTATGCACTTTTACCTTTGCTGCCTGGGTCTGAGTTTTTATTTGAGCAAGTGTTCGAGTCGGCGACCGTATTCCTGACCCGGTGATGGTCGTCGACACATTCACTACAAGAGGCTTTGCAATAATAGCTTCAACAGCAGGAGATATGGTTTGTGAAGAAACCGACTGTTGTAAATATCCACTAGAGACTTTTGCGATCATTTTGTTTTCAGATTTTTGCATACGTGCAACCTGCGTTTGCGCACGTATCTGAGCCAGGGTCTTTGCCTGAGCCTGCGCTTGAAGCTGTTTTTGCGATAACACAACTTTTTGCCGTTTGGGTGGACTAACAGAAATAGATAAATCCTCTTCCTGGCTTGAACCCGGCCGCTTAGCAGCATGTCCCGGTAACACTCCTTGTTCATGTATCGCAGACTGAGACTTGGAAGTTTGTAATTTCATCAATAATCCGCCGACAGTTTCGGTGCGAGTGCCGAGATGAGTTGTGCTATTATAGCCCTGTACGTTCTGATGGATGGATCTCTGTTTTAGCATAGTGGAAACGAGCGTTGGTTTCTTGACAGATGAAACCCTCACAGGAGTGCGGGACGTCACCGTTGGAGAATCACTGCTGGCAGTTTGGTGAATGTCATCAGCCTTGGGGACATCGGTGACAGATCTGGAATAGCAAGTCATACACGTACAATATATACATGTACAATACATACATGTCTAAAACATACACACAGGGTTCATTCTAGGTCAGAATTTTTGGGAGAAGTGACAAAGCGCATGATTGCTTCCTTAAATGGTGTTCTTTAATATACTTCTGCAAAATAGTGCACAGTACAACCATTAAATACAAAATTTGAATAGAAGGAGTGCTTTATTGTTTGAAAATCGTAAAAACCCCCAAAAAAATGTTATGGAGAAGTGGGGCCCCCAGAGGGCTAAGTCACGGTCCCGTACAATACATACATATACAATCGCTAGAGGAAATGTGAGTGGACGGTCTACTCTCCATCACAACAGACTGACCTGCCCGTAACACTTGCTAAAGGAAATGTGAGTGGACGGTCTACTCTCCATCACAACAGACAGACCTGTGTAACACTTGCTAGAGGAAATGTGAGTGGTCGGTCTACTCTATACCACAACAGACTGACCTGTCAGTAACACTCGCTAGAGGAGTTGACAGTAACACTCGCTAGAGGAGATGACAGTAACACTCACTATGAGGAGTTGACAGTAACACTCACTATGAGGAAATGACAGTAACACTCACTATGAGGAAATGACAGTAACACTCACTATGAGGAGTTGACAGTAACACTCGCTATGAGGAGATGACAGTAACACTCACTATGAGGAAATGACAGTAACACTCACTATGAGGAGTTGACAGTAACAATCACTATGAGGAGTTGACAGTAACACTCACTATGAGGAGTTGACAGTAACACTCACTAGAGGAGTTGACAGTAACACTCACTATGAGGAGTTGACAGTAACACTCACTATGAGGAGATGACAGTAACACTTGCTAGAGGAGTTGACAGTAACACTCACTATGAGGAGTTGACAGTAACACTCACTATGAGGAGTTGACAGTAACACTCACTATGAGGAGATGACAGTAACACTTGCTAGAGGAGTTGACAGTAACACTCACTAGAGGAGTTGACAGTAACACTTGTGAGAGGAGATGACAGTAACACTCACTATGAGGAGTTGACAGTAACACTTGCTAGAGGAGTTGACAGTAACACTCGCTAGAGGAGTTGACAGTAACACTTGCGAAAGGAGATGACAGTAACACTCACTATGAGGAGATGACAGTAACACTTGCTAGAGGAGTTGACAGTAACACTCACTACGAGTTGGCAGTAACACTCGCTAGAGGAGTTGACAGTAACACTTGCGAGAGATGACAGTAACACTCGCTAGAGGAGATGACAGTAACACTCACTATGAGGAGTTGACAGTAACACTCGCTAGAGGAGTTGACAGTAACACTCGCTAGAGGAGATGACAGTAACACTCACTATGAGGAGCTGACAGTAACACTGGCTAGAGGAGTTGACAGTATTCAGAGATAGATTGGAAAGGAGATTGGAAAGGAAGGAAATACAAGTAAATAAATTACCCCACAGCAATTCATGACAATAATAACAATATATTTCTCCAGTTTTATATTTTAGTGTTATGATTTGGTGATTTTATTAAGTTATTTCAGAACCCACTTTCAGCTTTTTTTACTCACAGACGGATCTGTAGTCCAGTGGTAAAACGCTGGACTGGTAAACCAGGGATTGCAGTTTCGTTCCCCTGTCTGACCATAATAAAATTAACATTATTTCAGAAGGGAATTTAAACCGAGGTCTAGTGTCGGTGCTGTACACCGTGCACGTGAAATAACCAGAGGAGACTGGAATGGGTCTCTGTCTGTATCATTGCACTATTCTCCAAAAATCTAAAATGACTAATCTCTTCAAGAGGCGTCGCTCATATCGGTAACCGATAGCGATGATAAATAAACGTAAAACACATTTTGTTGCTCACAAGACCGCATACATTTATCAGTTATTTCAGAACGTCTCGGTTTATTACTTACTTTTGTCCCCAAACAGGCTCGAAATTCTTCGCCTGAAATAACAGTATAAGAACTTGTGATACATGTATAGACATGAAGTATCCTGCAAAATGTTCATTAACAAATCTGCCGTCTTCAACTTCTCAATTGTACTGCTGTTCTCATGATAATTAGCAAGTAGAAGGTCTTGTGTCGCAGACAACATCATCAAAGAAATAATTAGCAAGTAGAAGGTCGTGTGTCGCAGACAACATTATCAAAGAAATAATTAGCAAGTAGAAGGTCTTGTGTCGCAGACAACATTATCAAAGAAATAATTAGTATGGCAAAAATGAAATAATTAGTATGGGCAAAATGAAATAATTAGTACGGCAAAATGATATAATTAGTACGGCAAAATGAAATAATTAGTACGGCAAAATGAAATAATTAGTACGGCAAAATGAAATAATTAGTGCAAGAATGAAATAATTAGTACAACAAAGACATAATTAGTACAACAAAATGAAATAATTAGTATGGCAAAAATGAAATAATTAGTATGGACAAAATGAAATAATTAGTACGGCAAAATGATATAATTAGTACGGCAAAATGAAATAATTAGTACGGCAAAATGAAATAATTAGTATGGCAAAAATGAAATAATTAGTACAACAAATGAAATAATTAGTATGGCAAAATGAAATAATTAGTATGCCAAAAATGAAATAATTAGTATGCCAAAATGAAATAATTACCTAGGTAAAGTAATATAATTAGAAAAGTAAGGTGACATATTTAGCAGGATGTCTCTGAGACACACAAAAACAAACATATTCCAAGATTATAACTGAAGCAATTACAAATGCAGCCTACCGTAACATATATTTAATATGCAGTATAAAGTACACTTCACATAGTTTTGCATAGTGTAGTCAGCCATTTGTTTTCAAGAGAAGGAAAAACAAACAACTTGTGCTTGCTAAATGTATATCAAAGGGCCATAACTCAAGAAATAAGCAAATTGAATCGCAACAGAAATATGTGAATGTGTTGTGCCAAATGTTTGACCTTTAGATAAAATCTGACATACATTTTTGTTGTAAATTACAAAATTCTGTTGCCACATGGCTGTCTCAATTCAATGACAACAGCGAATAGGAACGAACGCCTTACAGTAAACAATGGGTTGTAACCTTCACATCACGATCCGTAGACAAACTGTGTAAAATACTGTGTCACTTACCTTCCATGGATCAAGTTTGAACTGTTCCTTTTCTTCCTCCTGTTTTAACCTCAGTTGGCTCTCGGGTGTAAACTCACCTAAAAAGTGCAGAAACAGGGTTGGAGGTTATAAAACTCTTCTACAATCTCATACTTATGTCTCGTGCTTTTCTGATTGGTTGAGCCGAGTACAAATTTCAGACCCATCAGGTTACATCAGCTTTGAGCTTGAGAAAACTTCTATAAACTCCGACATTAAAAATATTTTTTAATTATCTTAATGCAGTCATTTTTCTTCAATCAGAAACTAGAATTATCTTTAGTAAACGACCATTACAAATTTATTGCTGATTAAAATTCTACCTAAAATCTGAAAGATTATTTATTGAACAGTCGCTATGTAACACAGTAATCACGATTTATAACCATCCATTTCTTAGAACATCTCAGTGTGCAGCACATTCTGAGTGAATGAACTTTTACACTAGAATTTATAATACAAAAATACCATTAACCCTACAATACACACTAAATCACCAAAAATCAAATCAAATTATTGATGGCAACATGTTTATAGAGTTATGCCATTTATCACTTGTCTTCCAAATGGTCCTCTCTGGAATTCTACTTTGATTCTTATATAGGGACAGCGAAAGTTTAGAAACCACCCACGAGCAGTAAGTAGTGTTTACTTTGTTGTCGGGAATGTTCATTGCTTCTAAAATATTAATATCATATATCTGGGGGCTTTTTCGCGCCCATCTAATTTTCGCTCTATTCGCGTGCACCTTCAATAACCAAAATTAGAAACAGCGAAAAATTATTCATAATATTTTCAGTCATATTTTATCAAAACTGCACTGATCAATAGTATGAAATTGTATAACATACAGACAGTGTACGTTACACATCATGTACATTTCATCGACTGCCAGGCATTTCATGCTTAGGTTGCTAATTACGACAGGTAAGCTTTGTGTAGTGCTAATTCACAGTTGTGTCCGTTTGTTGATCAGATATTATCGACAAAATGCAGGTGATGATACTTGAGCAAAATTCAGTCCCCTACAACTAATTAAATTTGGAAGATGTTTGGGAAGGCTGGTATTGTGAATAACATACTTATAAATGCTCTGAATTTGTGCATACGTCCGATGCATATTTTCCAATGGAAAATATATACATATTGGTATTGTATGCTGTAAATAAAAACATTATACACATCACAGCATTTGATTGTAAATAACGTTTCCATAGCATATGCTCATGCAAATATAATCCCAAAATCAATACCGTGTACAAGTTATTTTCACAGTATAAACCAGCTACGTATTATATCCTGATCCAGAACCGGAGTAACAGGACATTTCCCACCCCCGAGGGGATAATATACTAGGAAAATTCCCCCACCCCCTCCCCTTAATTTTGTTGTTAATATATTTCTTTATTTTAGGTATGATGATTTGAGTATAATATATATTACAGTATTTTTGTGTGTGAAATATACCATAGGACTTAATCTGCAGTGTGCCATGGGATGCTTAGTTAATTTTGTTTGTTGTTTTTAGCACTAATAAATTAGTAATAGATCAATTGCACCGAACTAGTAACTAGTATCATTTAACCAAATTATTTGTTTGTGTGAAATATATAACAAATTGACCATTTTTGCAATAAAGATTTACTGACATTGATGTCAATTTTATTGTTTTATTGTTTTCATTGGTTGGGTAACATGTATTTGTTTAAAAAAAAACATATTTCAATGTGTAGTGGGGGGTAAATTTCCAGGGTGGGGTTATTTTTTCCTAGGAAATCTCCCCCCCCCAGAATTTTCCAGACACATACCGGTATATCACCTGAAATATTGTGTACAAATCGGACAGGTGGGTTTTCTCCAGGTACTCCGGTTTCCTCCCACATATACGCTTTCATCCGAGCCAACGAGAGTGATTAATATAAGTTGTTAAAACTTGCTTCGCAATCGTTTAATAATAAATCAAGTTAAAAAAACAACTTCTTGTTTATCAGTCATAAACCTGACACAGAATCGAAGAAATTGCAGTGATTTCATTCTTACAATATTAAATCCTGTATCATATACATTTTGACTCAATAATAGAGCATCACTGTAACGGAAACCATGGAAGCCAGTTTCAAAAGATTGTTTATAATTTGCTGTGGCTTGTTAAAATGACTATGGAGCTGCCCCTGAGTAGGTATATTCTAGAGTGGAAAAATGGGCAGTGTGGGTCGGGGAAGGGTGCATTTTGAGCCGAGATGAGGTGCGGGAGGGGGTATTGTGGGGTTAGCCCCTAGATAATTTTGTTAGCTTACAGTGAATGTTCAGAGGCAGTACATATTGGTGAAAAGAGCGGACAAGTTCTAAGTTATATATGTCTGCCTGCCCGAAGGCACCTGTTGAATCTTATATAAAAACAAATTAGTCATTGATGGTCTGGTCAACATGGGTTGGAGATACTAGGAAGTACATGTATTTGTAAATGCTCCAGTAGGGACACACTAGGTGTATGTACAGATGAGATCTTGTGTTTGTTTGGACAGTGATGACTGTTGTACGTACCTTCGGACAGTCGTTCCCGCCACTCTGTACAAGACTTAGTGAAGAACTCGTTGTTTAAAGCTGTACTACTCAATCTGTCAAAATACATTGTATACATTTATATATCATATATGCACCATTACATTTATACACCATATACATTTATACACCATATACATTTATACACCATATACAGTATCACATAATATACAACGATACACATAATATACATCCTATATCGTACATAATATACATCATATATCGCACATAATATACATCCTATATCGCACATAATATACAACATACAATGCACATAATATACATCCTATATCGCACATAATATACAACATACAATGATACACATAATATACAACATACAATGATACACATAATATACAACATACAATGATACACATAATATACAACATACAATGACACACATAATATACAACATACAATGATACACATAATATACAATGATACACATAATATACAACATACAATGATACACATAATATACATCCTATATTGCACATAATATACAACATACAATGATACACATAATATACATCCTATATTGCACATAATATACAACATACAATGATACACATAATATACATCCTATATTGCACATAATATACAACATACAATGATACACATAATATACAACATACAATGATACACATAATATACATCCTATATCGCACATAATATACATCCTATATTGCACATAATATACAACCTATTTTTGAAGCATCAATATTAAGAAAATATCTTTACAGCTACATCAGAACAGGAATAAAAGTATCCCATGATGACATTTTTGCTTTGTCGATATTTCTCAATTTGAAATAAAAGTTTTCTCCATAGTCCGTAATGCAAATTCACCCGTCTTCAAATCAGAATTATGTTAGTTTATCCATAGGCTGTAAGACATAATGCAGGACGACGTCACACATCCACTATTACTTCTGTTAATCCTGTTCCCATTTAGAAGCGCCTCTTCACGTCACTACAAATACGACAGTGTAGTAGCCATACCAAACATTCATAATAAATTGAAGGCAAGAATTTCATGTAGTCCCAGTAATATGTATGGATGTGGGGTGGATATGTTGACTGCTTATCCAGGGTTGCCTCTGTCTGAATTATTGTCTGTGCCACTTCTGTCGCCAATTGAAAACAACTGGACCAACTAAGAGCCATATACATGTAGTTCAGAAAAAGATTTGAAACTATTTGACAAAAAAATGTTGCACCCAAAAAAATAAAAACATTTTCGCCAATTCACAAAATTTAGTGCCAGTATTTGTTGTCGCAACTGGCGCCCGGCAGCGGGAACCCAGCTTACCGACTGATTGATAATTAAATGGTTGTATGTATGGAGACATTGTAATATACTAGACTAAATCAGACATGATTAAAACAATGAGTCAGCAGTTTATTTTACCCTCTCCAGAAGCCCGTTATTAATAAGTCATTAAATTGGCTAATAATTCCATACCACCCGGGTCCTGTACAGCCATGGATCACTCGAATAACACAAACTCGACTGTAATGGACATTGCCAAGTAACAATTTCCCAGTAACAAATTGTAGAACTATAAATCTATAACCAATACCAACCTTAGAGCATTGTCTTTGCCGAGAATTTTGTCGCATTCTGGTAGTAGCGTGATAAGCTTGTACTGATAGCTTGCTGGTAGAGAAGAGAATGTGTGCTTCGTCAACAAACCCTGTAAACAACGAGAGATATGCTTGGTACACAACGAGAGATATGCTTGGTACACAATGAGATATGCTTGGTACACAACAAGAGATATACTTGGTACACAACAAGAGATATACTTGGTACACAACAAGAGATATACTTGGTACACAATAAGAGATATGCTTGGTACACAACGAGAGATATGCTTGGTACACAACAAGAGATATGCTTGGTACACAATGAGATATGCTTGGTACACAACAAGAGATATACTTGGTACACAATGAGATATATGCTTGGTACACAATGAGAGATATCCTTGGTACATAACAAGAGATATGCTTGGTACATATAGGATATGCTTGGTACACAATGAGAGATATGCTTGGTACACAATGACAGATATGCTTGGTACACAATGAGAGATATGCTTGGTACATAACAAGAGATATGCTTGGTACATAATGAGAGATATGCTTGGTACACAATGAGAGATATGCTTGGTACACAATGAGAGATATGCTTGGTACACAATGACAGATATGCTTGGTACACAATGACAGATATGCTTGGTACATAACAAGAGATATGCTTGGTACATAATAAGAGATATGCTTGGTACACAATGAGATATATGCTTGGTACACAACGAGAGATATGCTTGGTACACAACAAGAGATATACTTGGTACACAATGAGATATATGCTTGGTACACAATGAGAGATATCCTTGGTACATAACAAGAGATATGCTTGGTACATAATAAGAGATATGCTTGGTACACAATGAGAGATATGCTTGGTACACAATGACAGATATGCTTGGTACACAATGACAGATATGCTTGGTACATAACAAGAGATATGCTTGGTACATAATAAGAGATATGCTTGGTACACAATGAGAGATATGCTTGGTACATAATGAGAGATATGCTTGGTACACAATGAGAGATATGCTTGGTACACAATGACAGATATGCTTGGTACACAATGAGAGATATGCTTGGTACACAATGAGAGATATGCTTGGTACACAATGAGAGATATGCTTGGTACACAATGACAGATATGCTAGGTACACAATGACAGATATCCTTGGTACATAACGAGAGATATGCTTGGTACACAATGAGAGATATGCTTGGTACCTAACAAGAGATATGCTTGGTACATAATGAGAGATATGCTTGGTACACAATGAGAGATATGCTTGGTACACAATGAGAGATATGCTTGGTACACAATGACAGATATGCTTGGTACACAACGAGAGATATGCTTGGTACACAATGAGAGATATGCTTGGTACACAACAAGATATATGCTTGGTACACAACGAGAGATATACTTGGTACACAACAAGAGATAAGCTTGGTACACAATGAGAGATATGCTTGGTACACAACGAGAGATATACTTGGTACACAACGAGAGATATGCTTGGTACACAATGAGAGATATCCTTGGTACACAATGAGAGATATCCTTGGTACATAACAAGAGATATGCTTGGTACACAATGAGATATATGCTTGGTACACAACAAGAGATATACTTGGTACACAATGAGATATATGCTTGGTACACAATGAGAGATATCCTTGGTACATAACAAGAGATATGCTTGGTACACAATGAGATATGCTTGGTACACAACAAGAGATATACTTGGTACACAATGAGATATATGCTTGGTACACAATGAGAGATATCCTTGGTACATAACAAGAGATATGCTTGGTACATAATAAGAGATATGCTTGGTACACAATGACAGATATGCTTGGTACACAATGACAGATATGCTTGGTACATAACAAGAGATATGCTTGGTACATAATAAGAGATATGCTTGGTACACAATGAGAGATATGCTTGGTACATAATGAGAGATATGCTTGGTACACAATGAGAGATATGCTTGGTACACAATGACAGATATGCTTGGTACACAATGAGAGATATGCTTGGTACACAATGAGAGATATGCTTGGTACACAATGAGAGATATGCTTGGTACACAATGACAGATATGCTAGGTACACAATGACAGATATACTTGGTACACAATGAGAGATATGCTTGGTACATAATGAGAGATATGCTTGGTACACAATGAGAGATATGCTTGGTACACAATGACAGATATGCTTGGTACACAATGAGAGATATGCTTGGTACACAATGAGAGATATGCTTGGTACATAACAAGAGATATGCTTGGTACATAACGAGAGATATGCTTGGTACACAATGAGAGATATGCTTGGTACACAATGAGAGATATGCTTGGTACACAATGACAGATAAGCTTGGTACACAACGAGAGATATACTTGGTACACAATGAGAGATAAGCTTGGTACATAATGAGAGATATGCTTGGTACACAATGAGAGATATGCTTGGTACACAATGAGAGATATGCTTGGTACACAATGAGAGATATGCTTGGTACACAATGACAGATATGCTAGGTACACAATGACAGATATCCTTGGTACATAACGAGAGATATGCTTGGTACACAATGAGAGATATGCTTGGTACTACAAGAGATATGCTTGGTACATAATGAGAGATATGCTTCGTACACAATGAGAGATATGCTTGGTACACAATGAGAGATATGCTTGGTACACAATGACAGATAAGCTTGGTACACAACGAGAGATATACTTGGTACACAATGACAGATAAGCTTGGTACCCAATGACAGATATCCTTGGTACACAATGACAGATAAGCTTGGTACACAACGAGAGATATACTTGGTACACAACGAGAGATATGCTTGGTACACAACAAGAGATATGCTTGGTACACAACAAGATATATGCTTGGTACACAACGAGATATATACTTGGTACACAACAAGAGATAAGCTTCGTACACAATGAGAGATATGCTTGGTACACAATGAGAGATATACTTGGTACACAACGAGAGATATGCTTGGTACACAACGAGAGATATGCTTGGTACACAACAAGAGATATGCTTGGTACACAATGAGAGATAAGCTTGGTACACAATGAGAGATATACCTGGTACACAACGAGAGATATGCTTGGTACACAATGAGAGATATGCTTGGTACACAATGAGAGATAAGCTTGGTACACAATGAGAGATATGCTTGGTACACAACGAAAGATATGCTTGGTACACAATGAGAGATATGCTTGGTACATAACGAGAGATATGCTTGGTACATAACAAGAGATATGCTTGGTACACAATGAGAGATATGCTTGGTACATAACGAGAGATATGCTTGGTACATAACGAGAGATATGCTTGGTACACAACGATAGATATGCTTAGTACACAACGATAGATATGCTTGGTACATAACGAGAGATATGCTTGGTACATAACAAGAGATATGCTTGGTACACAACAAGAGATATGCTTGGTACACAACAAGAGATATGCTTGGTAAACAACGAGAGATATGCTTGGTACATAACGAGATATATGCTTGGTACACAATGAGAGATATCCTTGGTACACAATGAGAGATATCCTTGGTACATAACAAGAGATATGCTTGGTACATAACGAGAGATATGCATGGTACATAATAAGAGATATGCTTGGTACACAACGAGAGATATGCTTGGTACACAATGACAGATAAGCTTGGTACACAACGAGAGATATGCTTGGTACACAATGACAGATAAGCTTGGTACACAACGAGAGATATACTTGGTACACAATGACAGATAAGCTTGGTACACAATGACAGATATCCTTGGTACACAACGAGAGATATGCTTGGTACACAATGAGAGATATGCTTGGTACACAACAAGATATATGCTTGGTACACAACGAGAGATATACTTGGTACACAACAAGAGATAAGCTTGGTACACAATGAGAGATATGCTTGGTACACAACGAGAGATATACTTGGTACACAACGAGAGATATGCTTGGTACACAATGAGAGATATGCTTGGTACACAACGAGAGATATACTTGGTACACAATGAGATATATGCTTGGTACACAATGAGAGATATCCTTGGTACATAACAAGAGATATGCTTGGTACACAATGAGATAGCTTGGTACACAAAGAGATATCTTGGTACACAATGAGATATATGCTTGGTACACAATGAGAGATATGCTTGGTACATAACAAGAGATATGCTTGGTACATAATAAGAGATATGCTTGGTACACAATGAGAGATATGCTTGGTACACAATGACAGATATGCTTGGTACACAATGACAGATATGCTTGGTACATAACAAGAGATATGCTTGGTACATAATAAGAGATATGCTTGGTACACAATGAGAGATATGCTTGGTACATAATGAGAGATATGCTTGGTACACAATGAGAGATATGCTTGGTACACAATGACAGATATGCTTGGTACACAATGAGAGATATGCTTGGTACACAATGAGAGATATGCTTGGTACACAACGAGAGATATGCTTGGTACACAATGACAGATATGCTTGGTACACAATGAGAGATATGCTTGGTACATAACGAGAGATATGCTTGGTACACAACAAGAGATATGCTTGGTACACAACGAGAGATATGCTTGGTACATAACGAGAGATATGCTTGGTACACAATGAGAGATATGCTTGGTACACAACAAGAGATATGCTTGGTACACAACGAGAGATATGCTTGGTACACAACAAGAGATATGCTTGGTACACAACAAGAGATATGCTTGGTACACAACGAGATATATACTTGGTACACAACAAGAGATAAGCTTGGTACACAATGAGAGATATGCTTGGTACACAATGAGAGATATACTTGGTACACAACGAGAGATATGCTTGGTACACGAGAGATATGCTTGGTACACAACGAGAGATATGCTTGGTACACAATGAGAGTAAGCTTGGTACACAATGAGAGATATGCTTGGTACACAACGAGAGATATGCTTGGTACATAATGAGAGATATGCTTGGTACACAATGAGATAAGCTTGGTACACAATGAGAGATATGCTTGGTACACAACGAGAGATATGCTTGGTACACAATGAGAGATATGCTTGGTACACAACGAGAGATATGCTTGGTACACAACGAGAGATATGCTTGGTACACAATGAGAGATATGCTTGGTACATAACGAGAGATATGCTTGGTACATAACGAGAGATATGCTTGGTACACAACGATAGATATGCTTAGTACACAACGATAGATATGCTTGGTACATAACGAGAGATATGCTTGGTACATAACAAGAGATATGCTTGGTACACAACAAGAGATATGCTTGGTACACAACGAGAGATATGCTTGGTAAACAACGAGAGATATGCTTGGTACATAACGAGATATATGCTTGGTACACAATGAGAGATATGCTTGGTACACAATGAGAGATATGCTTGGTACATAACGAGAGATATGCTTGGTACATAACGAGAGATATGCATGGTACATAATAAGAGATATGCTTGGTACACAACGAGAGATATGCTTGGTACACAATGACAGATAAGCTTGGTACACAACGAGAGATATGCTTGGTACACAATGACAGATAAGCTTGGTACACAACGAGAGATATACTTGGTACACAATGACAGATAAGCTTGGTACACAATGACAGATATCCTTGGTACACAACGAGAGATATGCTTGGTACACAATGAGAGATATGCTTGGTACACAACAAGATATATGCTTGGTACACAACGAGAGATATACTTGGTACACAACAAGAGATAAGCTTGGTACACAATGAGAGATATGCTTGGTACACAACGAGAGATATACTTGGTACACAACGAGATATATGCTTGGTACACAACAAGATATATGCTTGGTACACAACGAGAGATATACTTGGTACACAACGAGAGATATGCTTGGTACATAATGAGAGATATGCTTGGTACACAATGAGAGATATGCTTGGTACACAATGAGAGATATACTTGGCACACAATGAGAGATAAGCTTGGTACACAATGCGAGATATCCTTGGTACATAACGAGAGATATGCTTGGTACATAACGAGAGATATGCATGGTACATAATAAGAGATATGCTTGGTACACAATGAGAGATATGCTTGGTACACAATGACAGATAAGCTTGGTACACAACGTGAGATATACTTGGTACACAATGACAGATAAGCTTGGTACACAACGAGAGATATACTTGGTACACAATGACAGATAAGCTTGGTACACAATGACAGATATGCTTGGTACACAACGAGAGATATACTTGGTACACAATGACAGATATCCTTGGTACACAACGAGAGATATACTTGGTACACAACGAGAGATAAGCTTGGTACACAATGACAGATAAGCTTGGTACATAACGAGAGATATGCTTGGTACATAACAAGAGATATGCTTGGTACACAACAAGAGATATGCTTGGTACACAACGAGAGATATGCTTGGTAAACAACGAGAGATATGCTTGGTAC
>CM026397.1:71859366-71939412 GCA_014843695.1 Archivesica marissinica
TTATGTCTGGGGTGTGGAGATTATGTGTGGGGTTATGTCTGGGGTGAGTGGGATTGTGTGTGGGGTGGGGAATTATGTCTGGGGTGGGGGATTATGTCTGGGGTGTGGAGATTATGTCTGGGGTGTGGGGATTGTGTCTGGGGTGAGTGGGATTCATTCCTGCACTAGTATGTAACGGCAAACCCTGTGAATAGTCCTATAATATAAGATCTTATTCTAGACATAACCCCAGTAGGCCCTACACTTATATAATAATGTTTTTATTTTCTATGTTGCATCTGTAAAATAGGCATGATAATAAATGTTGACTGTACATGTAAAATGGCACACTGTTCTGAAGTCTACTATTGTTGGACTACTACTGGCTTGGGGGAATGGGCCACCTATTGGCATGTGCTATAGAGAAACAAAAGACATCGTTCATTGGTTATAAAACAATTCTCACATCTCAAATTCCAGCTAATGTGAGGATTGATCAATTCCGAGATTTGCTCTCCACCTCGACACAACAAATCAGAGAGCTTGAGATAACCTTCATAATCTCCAGGACTGCATGCAATAATTTTTCAATTGCAGAATTTAGCTTGACAGTAATGCAACACTCCATCTTCAAGTACATGTTATCGCTGGCAAATCAAAAGCACTTTATATGACTACAACTGATATTCAGGAACAAGTTACAAAATGATTTTTACACCAAGGTACATTGTAGGGCAGATAAGCTCGAAGAAACAGGATGGAGAAATTACATTTATAGAATATAAATGTTGCGTCTCTTGTATCTAAGTACTTGTCAGGGTTCCCTCTGTCTGAATGTTTGTCTGCGCCAATTGAAAAACACTGGAGCCAACTATGAGCCATATTTTTTGAAGCCATGTATTTGACAAAAACAAATTTGCGCCAAATATTTTCGCCAATTCACAAAATTTAGCATCGATATATTTTTTTAGTTGCAATTGCCGATCGACAACGGTAACCCTGCTTGTGAGCCCGAGCCCCAACATGGTGGTGGTGATGTGCTGTTCTTGGGCAAGACACTTAAACCCATATATGAAGACTGTTATCGCTACCTTATGGCAATGAGTTTTATCAGGAATGAGATCGCAACAGCGCCTCCGATTTGCTCAGTGGTTAGCACGCTCACTTCAGTTCTCACAAATGCAACAAGGATTTGAACCTCGGACTGGTTTGCACGCTCACTTCAGTTCTCACAAATGCAACAAGGATTTGAACCTCGCACTGGTTTGCACGCTCACTTCAGTTCTCACAAATGCAACAAGGATTTGAACCTCGGACTGGTTTGCACGCTCACTTCAGTTCTCACAAATGCAACAAGGATTTGAACCTCGGACTGGTTTACACGCTCACTTCAGTTCTCACAAATGCAACAAGGATTTGAACCTCGGACTGGTTTGCACGCTCACTTCAGTTCTCACAAATGCAACAAGGATTTGAACCTCGGACTGGTTTGCACGCTCACTTCAGTTCTCACAAATGCAACAAGGATTTGAACCTCGGACTGGTTTGCACGCTCACTTCAGTTCTCACAAATGCAACAAGGATTTGAACCTCGGACTGGTTAGCACGCTCACTTCAGTTCTCACAAATGCAACAAGGATTTGAACCTCGGACTGGTTTGCACGCTCACTTCAGTTCTCACAAATGCAACAAGGATTTGAACCTCGGACTGGTTAGCACGCTCACTTCAGTTCTCACAAATGCAACAAGGATTTGAACCTCGGACTGGTTAGCACGCTCACTTCAGTTCTCACAAATGCAACAAGGATTTGAACCTCGGACTGGTTAGCACGCTCACTTCAGTTCTCACAAATGCAACAAGGATTTGAACCTCGGACTGGTTAGCACGCTCACTTCAGTTCTCACAAATGCAACAAGGATTTGAACCTCGGACTGGTTTGCACGCTCACTTCAGTTCTCACAAATGCAACAAGGATTTGAACCTCGGACTGGTTAGCACGCTCACTTCAGTTCTCACAAATGCAACAAGGATTTGAACCTCGGACTGGTTAGCACGCTCACTTCAGTTCTCACAAATGCAACAAGGATTTGAACCTCGGACTGGTTAGCACGCTCACTTCAGTTCTCACAAATGCAACAAGGATTTGAACCTCGGACTGGTTTGCACGCTCACTTCAGTTCTCACAAATGCAACAAGGATTTGAACCTCGGACTGGTTTGCACGCTCACTTCAGTTCTCACAAATGCAACAAGGATTTGAACCTCGGACTGGTATGCACGCTCACTTCAGTTCTCACAAATGCAACAAGGATTTGAACCTCGGACTGGTTTGCACGCTCACTTCAGTTCTCACAAATGCAACAAGGATTTGAACCTCGGACTGGTTTGCATGCTCACTTCAGTTCTCACAAATGCAACAAGGATTTGAACCTCGGACTGGTTAGCACGCTCACTTCAGTTCTCACAAATGCAACAAGGATTTGAACCTCGGACTGGTTTGCACGCTCACTTCAGTTCTCACAAATGCAACAAGGATTTGAACCTCGGACTGGTTAGCACGCTCACTTCAGTTCTCACAAATGCAACAAGGATTTGAACCTCGGACTGGTTAGCACGCTCACTTCAGTTCTCACAAATGCAACAAGGATTTGAACCTCGGACTGGTTTGCACGCTCACTTCAGTTCTCACAAATGCAACAAGGATTTGAACCTCGGACCGGTTTGCACGCTCACTTTAGTTCTCACAAATGCAACACGGATTTGAACCTCGGACCAAGACGTATGTGAGATCGTACGGTGGTACCAAATCGGAGATGGGTTTTTTCCAACACGATTGACAACATTACATAATTACACTTTCATCTGCGCCAATGAGAGTGATTAAGTTGCTATGGCTTGTTTTGCAATCGTTGTAGAACAAATAAAGTTTATTCTTAAAACAGCGGTTAGTCCACAGTTGTAAGAACTTGTTTGGTAATCAATCTAAAAAGAAGTTTGTATCAATTACTTGCTTACACGTAGATATTGAACTCACCTGGATTTGCAAATGTAGACCGTAAAAACTTCCAGATAAGCCATGGTCCACCCAGAATAATGGCAAAGAACATGAGTACGGGCCAGCTACTTTTTCCTCCTCCAGGAACGCCAGCTACTGTGTTCTGAGCAACCGTGTCACCGGCCTCCACCCAAGCTTCCTCGGCAAATCCCTGTGGTCTTAGCCGGAGTAGGACCAGTAGCTTCCTGTACAGAAATCTCAACGTTCTAAACAGGGCGAAAGCTGAAAACACTTGAGCAAACTGGATTCTCATGCGACTGAAATTGTCGGCAACACCGATCACAGCTCGAAATGAATTATACACTGCTTGGAATGTCGAGTCTAGCATCATGCTGACGGACGAGAACGCTCCAACAATACTTTCTATCGATTGGAATGCAGGTCTCGAACTTTCCTCAGCCATACGCGAGAAAGAATTGTACTCATTATAATTTTGTTGTCCATAACCGTATCTGTTATAACCCATCCCACCTGTGCCATAGCCACCATACATTCCTGACCCATATCCTCCATACATGCCAGTACTGCCATAGGGGCTGTTGTACATGCCAGTTGTACTGCCATAGGGGCTGCTGTAACCTCCATATCCACTAGACTGACCAGGGCTGTAACCACCAAGCTGTGAGGGTCTACTGGGCACAGGCGGAGGAGCGTCACCACCTCCAATTGTTGGAAATCCTGCTGACATTGATGATCCTAATCCAGGTGTGACGGGGAAACTGAAATACATTGATAAACGTAAGTAACAAATATATTTTATATTTATTGAATTATGATGGGATAAAGCCACTGGCACCCCAAAATATACTAGTACTGTCCAGTAGTACAGAATTTTGTGAAAGTCGTGATAGCATAGTGGTAGCACGTTCGCTTCAGGTGCGAAAGGCCTGGAGTTTGCGCCCAGCTGTAGCCGTTACAAATGTGCCCTTAGGAAAGGCATTTAAATTCCACATTACCATTTTTCTATCCCTCATGGCGATGAATTCCATAAGGAATGAGGCAGGGTTCATTCTAGGTCAGAATTTTTGGGAGAAGTGAGAAAGCGCGTGATCGCTTCATTAAATGGTGTTCTTTAATATACTTCTGCAAAATAGGGTTAAAATGCACAGTACAACCATTAAATACAACATTTGAATAGAAGGAGTGCTTTATAATGGGCCAGTGTATCTTACTAGACAAAATTTTGTTTGAAAATCGTAAAAACCAAAAAATATTTTTTTTATTTTTTTTTATATTAGGGAGAAGTCGGGCTCCTTCCGTAGACGAATGCTCCTTCCGCGGTGATGACTGAAAACCGAAAGGAGCGCTCCTTCCGCAGAATTTGACAAATTATGCTACAAGATCACCATTTTACAATCGATTTGCATAAAACTTTCAGATTTAACGTATTTTATAATTATTTACATAAAATAATCACTTTTTTAAAGATTGTATACGAAATAAGCTTTTAATGCGCTCCTTCCGTAGACGAATGCTCCTTACGCGGAAGGAGCGCTCCTTCCGGGTTTCAGTCATACCGCTTAAATATATATATCCTGGGTATACCGGTAACCGGTGACATAAGCAATAGCCTGTGTATTTTTGTTCCAAAACGAGGCTGTGCAAATAATGTTCACTCTCAATTAAGCATAATCATATTTATTTTATTGTATGCAATATTAGTTAGTAGGAAATAAATCATAATTAAATCAAAAACAAAGTGAAAGCAACAGCACATGCCTCCATCTTTTATTTACGCGGTGATACCAATAACCGGTGACGATGTAAATTTCACCTCACAAGTTTATACCAGTAGCAATAAATGCCATATAAGGCAATCACGTGATGTCACATGAGTAGCGGGCACCTTACAAATGTCAAATGCAGCCGATAGATAACAAATCCATTGAAATTCACCTAAATATTGACAACATGAACACAAACTTACGAGTGTAAGAGGAAAAAAACAAGTTTTGAATAAATTACGGTAAATTTACCCGTAGAAATGACATTTCAGCTAGTTTTTGCTATGGACAGTTGCAGAAAGCTGACGGAAATTGTCAATAGTATGCACAAAATGAACATGTGCGCTTCATTTGGATTTATTCTAATATCACCGCTTATTAGTATTCACCGATATTACGGTCATTGGGGATACTAGTACCACCAAACGTGCCGAATCCCTGTGATTTACTGCCAATTGTCCCAAGATGACTGTCAATTTTATATTTCGTTACTGCCTTTATCGTTTTCGTTACTGCCTTTATCGTTAACAGTTTAGGTTGGCTAAGCCTGCCAAGGAAATGTGACTAGGGGAGTAGGTTCCCGCAAGTGGTTTGACATAAACACTGATAAAAGGAGAGAATACAAAGTTCACAATCCAGAATGTGCTCACAGTAAAGAAAGGATCATCTGATAAGTCACAGATTGGCCGTCTTCATTGGTATTGTACTTAAATGTTATCTGTTTCTTTGTCATTATATCAGAACATTGAATGAAAATGAGTTCAAATGAAAGACTAAAACACTGTAAAAATGAAATTTTAAACAAATCTTGAACTAGTTCATTAAATATTTTACAGATGATGAATGACAATGTATGTCGCATAGTTGCTTGAAGGACCATTATTCAACACTCACGTTGACATTAATGACGCTGGCGTACTATCGTCGGCTTGTCTGTTTACACCTGGTTTTTCCCAGGGTTTTGGTGGAGCTGCCATTTGGTTTCTCTTTTGCAAAAAAGTATTTCCGGTATTGGTCGAGTACTTGATACAAATATAGACGGTGAACTATTTATAAAATAAAATAGAGAATCCGTCTAAAATAATAGGTATTCCGATTGTGACAAGTGCGCTACCGTCATTTCCTGTGTTATATGTTGTTCTTGACAATTATGACGCTTTTTTTAAAAACTGCATTCATTTTTATGTTTTCCCTTCATATTTCACTTGTCATTGATGCTCGCCATTTTGAACGTTACACTAATTGATTGTCTTCATGTCTTATGCCAATGTTTCTGCGAATATATTAAACTATTTTGATGAATTGATTGGCAATTAGTGTTAAATTTAGATTCTAGAATATAGTACAATGGGCACAGGATCAAGTGTGCAACCTAAGCATGGTGTATTAGCAAACCCTCGTGTGCAGTATGCAGCGGTGCAGAGTAAAAAGAAAAAAAAGGTAAAGATTGACGGCGTACAATTAGAAATGGAGGGTCCTAGGCTTCATACTCCTCACGTCGCTTATGTAATTTCCGTAAGGAAGACAAACTGGCGTCCAATGGTTCTCACGGTGTAGAATTAGAATTCTGAATTGGATGGTCCAAGGCATCATACTCGATCATGTCGTGTATCTAATTTCCATGACGAAGACACACATATTGTAATAATGTAGTATATCTACATATCCCAACAGTCAATACTGAGTATGACTGGGTGTATGTCGGTCTCGCGTGGAGATCATTGACAATAATGGAAAATAAATAATAAACTTCTTGCATTTGTGAATCTACAGTTCAATAACATGCTTTTCTATCTTTCTCTAATGTCAAACCTCTCGCGGGGATGTAGACATTTTGTAGACTCTTCAGGATTTATTCAAATGACGATGACGCATTGGGTTTTCGCGGATATGGGGATGTGTTCCTGGAGTGCGCGTCTTCTGTCGGAATTGGTTTGCAGAATGTTTCTGGGGCTGTGAGTCTGATCCTGCCCTGCCCACCGTACTTTCCGATTCCTATTTTTGCAGGCCAGGCACCAGGCTGATCGTTATATTATTTATCTAGCTGGCGGCTGGCTCACAAAACAGGCCATATCAGAAGGAACCACTGACACTGTTCAATCCTTCGTCCTCCCACTCTGTAGGCTGATGCATTATCCACTAGGCCACTAAAACAGTGTATGTCTCAATATCTGTCGCCAAACCTTATAAATGAAACATGGCTGTCTGATTAGCGCAGTGGTTAGCACGCTCTCTTCTCACCAATGCAACCCAGGTTCGATCCTTGGAACGGGAAGTATATGAGATGGGACGGTGGTCGCCAGATCAGACAGGTGGGTTTACTCTGGGTACTCCGGTTTCCTCCCACACGAATGACCACATATACGCTTTCATCCGCACCAACAAGAGTGATTAATATAAGTTGTTAGAACTTAATTCGTAATTGTTGTAAAATAAATAAACTTTAAACTAAACTTTAAATGAAACATTTGATTTGATGTATTGCAGGATTATCAGATCGATGCTCCAGTACTGATAGACCTAAACCATGGATCAATACGGTATCGCTATATGGACGGTCATCCAGGCGAAAGCTCCAGCAAGATGCAGGAACAGCCCTTCGAGGGAGATGCCGCACAGAAAAAGGGACACTACTTCTACCAGCCACGTTTGAATGACTTTAGTTCTAGTAAGCTATTTGCCAACTATAGGGTTTTGAAATTTAACCCTTTCCACACCACAGACCTCTAAATAGGCTTACAAAAAGTGTAGATCCAGATGAGCCGGCTCGTAGCGAGCCGTATCATCAGGATCTGCACTTTTTGCAAGTAATATTACTGTTTTTAGACAAAATTACCCATTTTAATAAAATGAATTGGTCCAAATTTAATTTTCTTATTAATTTATTGGTCTAAGAATGTAATGGACCAGTCCATGTCAGTTACTTGGTGTTGAATGGGTTAAGCAGAATACTGGAGATCAAGTTATCATGGGTGGATCCAGGAATTTCAGATAGAGGTGATGTAAGATTGGCTTTGTCAAATTGTCAGGTCCATATTGCACCTCGTAAACTGCTTAGATAATGAAGCGGTCAGAATGTTATTATTTTGGGGACAAATCAAAGCATGCTGTATGCTGTAACATTAATAAGTTTGAACATATCATGTCGGAACAGTCAAAACATTGTATTGTTAATACTTCTAAGTTTATATATTATGCATTAATCAGTAGGAGTGGACATTAATACATTTTAATATTTAAATAATCATATTAATACATACAATCCACCGTAAGCATATGTATGCAGAACAGATCCTGTAATTCGAACTGCTATCTTTTCACAATATTTTATTAAAGAGACCTCTTGGTAATTACTTTTGTGTACCCACTACAATATGTAATTATTGTATTTGCTTTAAACGTCTTATAGATGTTTTACGCAATAAACTATTGTTGTTGTTGTTTGGTTAATGGATATTCGAGTAACATATTCTTCCTACCTGAAGGTACTTTGATTGACCAAAGATTGCTCACCTGTCCGGGCTTGACTCCAGCGTGGATACACATCACACCTTAATTCGTATGGGTTAGATATTTGATGAAATCAGCTGTGTACGGTACTTAATGTCTGAAGTTGGTGAATTATATTATATTACTTATATTGCTCTGCAGCTGTTATTGGTAGAGTGCTGAGCAGTATTTCAGACACGGATGGTTACCCAGGTAGAACCACCAACCTTCTGCAAGCCAGTTGGATAGCTTCCTCACATGATATAATTCAACAACCCAAGTGGGATTCGATCCTATGTACAGCGGTGAGGGGCAAGCGATTTGAAGTCGAGGACTGTAGCCATTCAGCCACGGAGGCCCATTGTGTATTTATTAGGTTTACTGTCCTGTATTCCACTAATATAAACACCGCAGGATAATCACAACATTATCGGGAGAGTCCATTGACTTGGTATAGGTGTTTTATATTACTACTTCATATACAAATTTACTATTGTGTAGTTTACAACATTGAATGGTAACGTTTGCCTATAAATAGTAACATAAACGCACCTATAACAAGTCAATGGACTCTTCCGATAATGCTGTGATTATCGTGCGGTGTTTATACCCACTGTTTATAGTTTATTTATCTTTTTTATATTGACAGAAGCCTCAAAGGATAGGGAGGATGAACACAAGTTCCTATTCGTCATAAAAGGGCCGGCTAATGCCAACCAGAAGAAGGTGTTTTATGTGTATGGGCGGGGCTTGGATGCTAAAGACGGAAACCGTACTAGACCAATGGCAACAAAGGCCATGGGTCATGACCCCAGCTGGCCCCAGAGACAGAATCCTAATGATGTTTATTACAATCTGACATTTACAAAACGAGGTACTTGCAGTTGTTTGTTGTATTAACCCATAACATGTTTGATAAATTGGAAGGAATGTGCAAACAACATAGATCCAGATCAGCCACAGTGCAACGCCGTATCTGATCAGGATCTATGTTATTTGCTATTCAGCCAAGTGTTTTAGCTCCACTATCCGAATAGCAAACAGTATAGAGCCTGATCACATGGCATGTTCTGTGCCATATGATCTGGCTGTATGCTGTTTACCCAAGCGAATATACTCGTTTCCAGCATAGTAAGGGTTAGTCCAGACTGATAGTATGCAGAGCTGAGTTGATATTGGCAGAGGAGCTAATGATATACTACAACCTCCTGTTGTTACTTCTGTGAGGATTTGCCCAAATTGACAGCTAGACATATATCTCCAAGTTACTTTCACTTTGAAAAGTTTGTGGATTGCAAAAACACCCATTTACTTATGGAAATTTATTGATCAATTTATTTCAGAAAAATGTGCTACATGCAATGCTATTTACATGTTTAATGTGTGGCGTCCGTGGTCAGGTAGTAGAGCGTCGGATTTGGAATCGAACGGTCCCGGGTTCGATACTCAGACAGGCCACTTATGTAGTGCCATTGAGCAAGGCACCTCACACACATTGCTTAGTACTGGTTAATCGCTTAGGTCGGTAAACCTGCCCAGGAAAACATGTCTAGGTCCCCGAGAGGGGTTTGGCATTAATGGAACATACATACATACATGCATGCATGCATCCATACATCCATCCATCCATCCAACAACAACAACAACATACATACATACATACATACATACATACATACATACATACATACATACATACATACATACATACATACATACATACATACATGCATGCATGCATGCATGCATGCATGCATGCATGCATACATACAATGTTTGTCATTAGATACATGATTGTCCCTGTTACACTATAGTGGGGAACATTTCTTAGAAATGAGATGTTTCTTAGGTATGGATAATTTGCAGTGGCGTAGCCAGAAGCTGAAAATAACTGAGGCGATCCTTCTCTGTTGTTGTCTGTGATGGTCTACGCTGATGTGTAAACAAGATGGAACAAATAAGTTTTTCTAAATTTTTCCAGATTCTTTCCTATGCTTGTTTTCGTTACTTGCCGAATTCTAACCGAGGCGAGTGCCTCATTCGCCTCAGTGTGGCTACAGGCCTGATTTGAAAATCCTGATTACTGTCTCTCAGCTGTATTTCCATTATTCAATAATTGTTTATGTTAATTGTACATGTCGGAGAGCTGTAAAAAACAAATTAACTGGATTTTGTGAAAATTAAATTTTGTAAATTAAGACCATTTCTTCATATATGTTTACAATATAATGGATACTTTTGTAACTGGTGGCCTACCTATTAGAGTATTATGTTTTCTACTAGAAAGATATTAAGCATATCGGTAACATAGTAATGGGTTATTAAGAGTAGTTAGCCTAAACATTGAGTTTGCATTTGTGTTTACCACATAACTGATTGTATTGTAGTTCCTGCAGAGGATCCAATACCAGGTATACCCAACATATACGAGATGCAGTAAGTAAAATAACATTTAACTCATTTAAAGCCCCAATAGTAAAATAACATTTAACTTATTTAAAGCCCCAATAGTAAAATAACATTTAACTTATTTAAAGCCCCATAGGGTAAAATAACATTTAACTCATTTAAAGCCCCATCAGTCAAATAACATTAAACTCATTTAAAGCCCCAGAGTCAAATAACATTTAACTCATTTAAAGCCCCATCAGTCAAATAACATTTAATTCATTTAAAGCCCCACTCTCATTTAAAGCCCCAATCTCATTTAAAGCCCCAATAACCCTTTGCTAGATTAATGAATCATGTCTCACATGCAACACAATACAACACTATGTATTTAGCATGTCTTGTTGATACAATGGTACATACACCTTGATTAAACAATTAGATGTTGGTTATTTTTTCGATAGATTTTCGTGTTCTGTCTGATCAACTTTTCACAGTAATTTAATTGATGCATTATGTTGCTTAGGGTGTCATGATACAATTAAATGAGTTGTTTAAACAACATGTTCAAACATAAGTAAAAACGGTATGTTCAAACATAAGTAAAAATGGTATGTTCAAACATATGTAAAAACGGTATGTTCAAACATATGTAAAAATGGTATGTTCAAACATAAGTAAAAACGGTATGTTCAAACATAAGTAAAAACGGTATGTTCAAACATATGTAAAAACGGTATGTTCAAACATATGTAAAAAATAGTATGTTCAAACATAAGTAAAAAATAGTATGTTCAAACATAAGTAAAAAATAGTATGTTCAAACATAAGTAAAAACGGTATGTTCAAACATAAGTAAAACAGTATGTTCAAACATAAGTAAAAACAATGGTCTGTGTGTGCCAGTTGACCTGTCAACTCTTGGAGGTGATATGTATATTCAGATGGCACATGTCTTCTACACTTGTGTAGATAAATAATAATATGGGTGGCTAAGGGAGTTGAATACAAATCACTTGTTCCTCACTGCTGTAGGTGCGAATCCCACTGGCAGCGTCAAATTATTTCATGTGAGGAAGATATCTAGCTTGTTTGTGGAAGGTCAGTGGTTTTAAACACTGCGCAGATGGGCACCCGCGGTCTCTCTCCACCAATAACAGTTGGAGAATCGTCATATGACCTAATCTGTTTGTACAACTTTAAATCCCACAAACCAACACAAAATGATAATACGTCTTCGTCTATTCTGTTACTGTAAAGCTGGATCAATCCGCACCTACTGCGCAATAAATGTGATGGGTAACACCGTGACAAGTAAACTGGTAATCCTCCACACACAAGGAACAGAGTACAGTTAAACCTAAGGGACTTGTAATTTTCCGCACACAAGGAACATAATACAGTTAAACCTAAGGGACTTGTAATTTTCCGCACACAAGGAACATAATACAGTTAAACCTAAGGGAATGGTAATCTTACACACACAAGGAACATATTACAGTTAAACCTAAGGGAATGGTAATCTTACACACACAAGGAACATATTACAGTTAAACCTAAGGGAATGGTAATCTTACACACACAAGGAACATATTACAGTTAAACCTAAGGGAATGGTAATCTTACACACACAAGGAACATAATACAGTTAAACCTAAGGAAATGGTAACTTCCACACACAAGGAACATATTACAGTTAAACCTAAGGGAATGGTAACTTCCACACACAAGGAACATATTACAGTTAAACCTAAGGGAATGGTAACTTCCACACACACAAGGAACATAATACAGTTAAACCTAAGGAAATGGTAACTTCCACACACAAGGAACATAATACAGTTAAACCTAAGGGACTTGTAATTTTCCGCACACAAGGAACATAATACAGTTAAACCTAAGGGAATGGTAATCTTACACACACAAGGAACATAATACAGTTAAACCTAAGGGAATGGTAATCTTACACACACAAGGAACATATTACAGTTAAACCTAAAGGAATAGTAACTTCCACACACACAAGGAACATAATACAGTTAAACCTAAGGGAATGGTAATCTTACACACACAAGGAACATAATACAGTTAAACCTAAGGGAATGGTAACTTCCACACACACAAGGAACATAATACAGTTAAACCTAAGGGAATGGTAATCTTACACACACAAGGAACATATTACAGTTAAACCTAAGGGAATGGTAACTTCCACACACACAAGGAACATAATACAGTTAAACCTAAGTGAATGGTAACTTCCACACACACAAGGAACATATTACAGTTAAACCTAAGGGAATGGTAATCTTCCACACACAAGGAACATAAGACAGTTAAACCTAAGGGAATGGTAACTTCCACACACAAGGAACATAATACAGTTAAACCTAAGGGAATGGTAACTTCCACACACAAGGAACATATTACAGTTAAACCTAAAGGAATAGTAACTTCCACACACAAGGAACATATTACAGTTAAACCTAAGGAAATGGTAATCTTCCACACACAAGGAACATATTACAGTTAAACCTAAGGAAATGGTAACTTCCACACACAAGGAACATATTACAGTTAAACCTAAAGGAATGGTAACTTCCACACACAAGGAACATAATACAGTTAAACCTAAGGGAATGGTAATCTTCCACACACAAGGAACATAAGACAGTTAAACCTAAGTGAATGGTAACTTCCACACACACAAGGAACATATTACAGTTAAACCTAAGGGAATGGTAATCTTCCACACACAAGGAACATAAGACAGTTAAACCTAAGGGAATGGTAACTTCCACACACAAGGAACATAATACAGTTAAACCTAAGGGAATGGTAACTTCCACACACAAGGAACATATTACAGTTAAACCTAAAGGAATAGTAACTTCCACACACAAGGAACATATTACAGTTAAACCTAAGGGAATGGTAACTTCCACACACAAGGAACATATTACAGTTAAACCTAAGGGAATGGTAATCTTACACACACAAGGAACATATTACAGTTAAACCTAAGGGAATGGTAACTTCCACACACACAAGGAACATATTACAGTTAAACCTAAGGGAATGGTAATCTTCCACACACAAGGAACATAAGACAGTTAAACCTATGTTAGTGATCACCTCTATTAAGCAGCCAGCCTGTATTAAACAGCCAGCTTCCCAAATGTTATACATTTGGCCTCTATTAAACAGTCACATGTGCTTATTCTTGAGACCATATTCACTATGGAATCCATCGCCACGAAGGAGAGAGAAGAGGCAACGTGGAATTTAAATGCCTTGCCTAAGGACACAATCGTAATGACTACAGCTGAGCTCACAATTCTGGGCCTTTCGCACCTGAAGTGAATGTGCTACCACTGCGCTATCATGACTTCCACATGTACACCTACATGTACATTGTACACCTATGTTGTATTCACATATTATTATTCAGATGGAGCATTATTTGTACATTGCATTCCCATTTATTGCAGGTTTGCTCTGAATAAGACGGACACAGTTAGTGAGTTAAAGACGAAGATTGCACTGACCATCATAAAGTCACCTGTTAATGTTCACGTGTGCTACCATCAAAATACTCTCAAGTATGTACAAATAAATGTTCTTCTTCTTCTTCTTCGTGTATACAGCACTCCTTCACTTATTAGGTGCTGGCGCCTTAACAAAAACTGTTAGTTAACTGCTTGATCAGAAAGTGCTCATTAGAAAGGATACAGTGAATAGACATATTTTTAGATATATTTTTAAGTGTTTTTTTATAAAACTATGTACATAATTGTGGCAATTTATGCAAAGTATATTGGGGTGAGGACAGACACAGGGATCAGGGCCTTGAAGGCGTCCACTGTGTCTGCGGCATATATGGTGGGCGGTAGCATGTTCCACTGAGTGACGGCTCTAGGATAGAAAGAGTATTTGTACGAGTCTTTAGCTGCGTGTATGTGTTTGTAGGTATAGGTGTTACTGTGTCTGGTTCTGGGGTCTGAAGGAATAATTAGATTACAGGGTGGTTGAATGGCAACTACATGGTGGATGATCTTATAAAACATGATGAGTCTGGTACGGATTCTTCGAATTTCCAAGGTGGGCCAGTTAAGGGTAGTGAGCATATCAGTTACAGAACTTGTATTGTGGTAGCGGTTGGATGTATAATGGGCTGCACGGCGTTGTACTTTCTCAATCTGACTAATTTGGCTTTTGGTATGTGGGTCCCAAACCCACATTAAATGTTTTTATCAAGCGTTTATTTACTCCTCGACTACAGTGTTTCCGAGGAGTGGAAGTTGTGATAGCGCAGCGTTCTCTTCAGGTGCGAAAGGTCCGGTGTTCGAGCCCCGCTGGAGTCGTTATGATTGTGCCCTTAGGCAAGGCATTTAAATTTCACGTTGCCTCTTCTCTCTCTCTCGTGGTGATGGATTTCATCAGGAATGAGGTGTCGAGAGTGATTAATATAAGTTGTAATAACTTGTTTCGCAATCGAGCTAAAATAAATTTGTATAAACTAGTGTTTCCGAGAGACAGAAGTACAATGTGTATTAATCAGTTTATTATTCTGGGAAAGATCCAGAAAAGCTGTCCGCCTCCGTTATTGAGTGGTTGCTGACTTCTATACCACTGTAACCTATCATCACCGATGGTCACGTGTTCGAGCCCCGCTCAGGCCATGTCTATTTATATGTCCAGTTTGGCATTGGGGCACTATGTACCGGTTAACCGCTGGAGCCTGCCGAGGAAGGGTGTTGTTAGGTAAACTGCCCGTCGGTGATATAGCCCGAAATGATGCTGATGAAGGCGTAAAACCATAACAAACAAACAGAAAAACAGAAAAACCTCAATTCTAAAAGCCATTCTTGTACATGCCCAGTGTGTAGCACCAATACATGGAACTGTGGTGTATAATTTTCCATCAGAAAGACTGTTATTATTATTAATGTTCGACTGGGGATCAAACTTGTGATACCTAGAATTGCGATCCAACGTGGGAGCCCCAACATGTTCTGTGCATCAAACCGTGTACATGTAGTGCATCCAGTGTCCATCCAGAACCATTCCTCAGTAATCAATGGCTGGAATTTTATGAAACTTAAAATGAATATGTATGATCATAGTATGATGGGTCAAGTTCATGTATCGTGGGGATCGACCCAATAAACCAGAGTTATTGCCCTTTAATTGACTCAGTATCCACTAATTTGTCTGTGTAACATTTGGTTTAAACATATTTATTCGTTCATAATGTACAGTATAATATCTATTGCATACAAATCGAAAATGGATTAAATTGAAAGTTTATGACTTATTGAGATTACCTCCATCCTTTATCTGGAGAATATCTCAAAAAGTACAGTAGATACTTCAATGAAAATTGCAATATAGGTGGACGTTGAGAGATAGTGCAGAGTGTAAGAACCATAACTCCTCCAACATGTAAAGTTATATAATTACTGAGTTGTCTCCATATGACTACATTTTATGAAATATTTTTGTTCGGAGAATTTCTCCAAAAAAATGAGGCTATTACAATGTGGTATATAAATAAAGGGAAGTAACAGCATGCAGGAACTCTACTCCTAGCTTAAGTAATTACTGGATTGTGGCCCTTTAGAGAAGAACTTAAAAAGTACTTAACAGATTTTTATGTAACTTGGAATACATAGAAATGGCAAGAAGATGTGCATTGTATATGATTCATAATCTTACCTGAGGTAATTAGGCAATTGCTGAATTATGGCCCTTTGAAATGTTATACATATTGTATAAAAGTGCTTGTCTAGCATGAACACCATAATATAATCACTTAATTTGTTTCTCTGTATCATTTTTCAATTAATCAATCATGACTGGGATTGTAGATTTTTGCTCTCCTGGAATCAACATATATCGGGTTTGTCTGGCATGATTTCAATCAGTGCATGATGTCACCAGAGCCTAGGAATAGAAAAAAACACCCTAATTAACTGCTGGATGGATTTTCACAAAACTTGGTCCATATCATCCTTGTCATCATATGTTGTAGTTTTGTTACTACTGCTACCTCTCATCAACTGCTTCATGCATCTTCTCCAAGCCTGCTGTACCATCATCTGTTGTAGCTTTGTTACTACTGCTACCTCTCATCAACTGCTTCATGCATCTTCTCCAAGCCTGCTGTACCATCATCTGTTGTAGTTTTGTTACTACTGCTACCTCTCATCAACTGCTTCATGCATCTTCTCCAAGCCTGCTGTACCATCATCTGTTGTAGTTTTGTTACTACTGCTATCTCTCATCAACTGCTTCATGCATCTTCTCCAAGCCTGCTGTACCATCATCTGTTGTAGTTTTGTTACTACTGCTACCTCTCATCAACTGCTTCATGCATCTTCACCAATTCTTCTGTACCATCATCTGTTGTAGTTTTGTTACTACTGCTATCTCTCATCAACTGCTTCATGCATCTTCACCAAGCCTGCTGTACCATCATCTGTTGTAGTTTTGTTACTACTGCTACCTCTCACCAACTGCTTCATGCATCTTCACCAAGCCTGCTGTACCATCATCTGTTGTAGCTTTGTTACTACTGCTACCTCTCATCAACTGCTTCATGCATCTTCACCAAGCCTGCTGTACCATCATCTGATGTAGCTTGTTACTACTGCTACCTCTCATCAACTGCTTCATGAATCTTCACCAAACCTGCTGTACCATCATCTGATATAGCTTGTTACTACTGCTACCTCTCATCAACTGCTTCATGCATATTCACTAAGCCTGCTTGTACCGTCATTGCATCTGTGTACCCTTTTCTATTATCTTCAATCATTCTGCTTCCATGTACATTGAGCTTTGGGGCTAAATATAGCACTCTCAGGAGCTAAAAATAGAAACACTTTTAAACATTAACTAATTGTTACGAAGAAATATATGGATTTTCACCAAACTTGGTCTGTGTCATTGCATCAACAATAAAAATTAGAACAGAAAAACTGCTCAAAACAAACTTGGTCTGTAGATTCCTTGCATCAGCTCAATAGAACATCAAAGCTAGTCAGGTGAGCAACTGAGAATGCCGAGACCGTCTTGTATTAACAAGATAAACGTTATGCCGACCCAAGTGATCTTATCAATCAACCTGAGGACTGAAGAGGTCAGAACTGATTTGCATGAAAGCTAGGACAAGTCGTAACACTACAGTCATCATGCATGTCCTGATGTTATTAGAATACCAAACGTTATCTATATATACTTAAGTGCAAAAGAAACACAACTGCACGCTGGACTGGTAATCCAGGGATCGCAGGTTCGATCCCCCGTCTGACCCTAATAAAATTAACAGTCTTTCAGATGGGACGTTAAACCGAGGTCTTGTGTCGGTGCTTTACACCGTGCACGTAAAAGAACCAGAGGAGACTCTGGAATGGGTCTCTGTCTGTATCATTGCACTATCCTCCAAAATCTAAAATTACTAATCTCTTCAGGAGGCGTCGCTCATATGGGCAACCGGTAGCGACGATAAATAAACGTAAAGCACACACAAACACAACTGTATATTTATGTGTGAAATGTGAATTTTTAATAATCACCGTTGAATTTCATCACATACATGTATACTTCATATTTCATTAAACAAGTTTATGTTACCTGATTTGTATAAGTTACATTGTACAACATTATACATACCGGTATATATTGCATGGCGTAACTGTGTACTTTGGTTATAATTATTGTGTATGTGCATTGATGCTATAGTGGTAAGAAATTTAAGAGGGCAATAAGGAAGATTTAATTCAGAATTAATTAGGTAACCCTCTATAAATAAAGAAATCTATCCATCTATCTATCTATCTATCTATCTATCTATCTATCTATCTATCTATCTATCTATCTATCTATCTATCTATCTATCTATCTATCTATCTATCTATCATCACACATCTATCTATCTATCTATCTATCTATCTATCTATCTATCTATCTATCTATCTATCTATCTATCTATCTATCTATCTATCTATCTATCTATCTATCTATCTATCTATCTATCTATCTATTATCTATCTATCTATCTATCTATCTATCTATCTATCTATCTATCTATCTATCTATCTATCTATCTATCTATCTATCTATCTATCTATCTATCTATCTATCTATCTATCTATCTATCTATCTATCTATCTATCTATCTATCTATCTATCTATCTATCTATCTATCTATCTATCTATCTATCTATCTATCTATCTATCTATCTATCTATCTATCTATCTATCTATCTATCTATCTATCTATCTATCTATCTATCTATCTATCTATCTATCTATCTATCTATCTATCTATCTATCTATCTATGCACTAGACAATCATCTAAAATACTCCATTTGTCTTGGTTTCATGTAATAATCCGCAGTTAAGGTGTGTCACTAGAGATATGTTTGCAATATAAGAATACAGTCAAACCTGTGTTAGTGGTCACCTCCATTAAGCAGCCAACCTGTATTGTGATATACAGTCGAACCTGTGTTAGTGGTCACCTCCATTAAGCAGCCAACCTGTATTAAGCAGCCAGTTTCAAGATTCCAAATATGTTGTTTTACTATACATTTGATCTGTATTAAGCAGCCACCTGTGCTAAGCAGCCACTTTCTTTGACTCCCTTGGCTGGCTGCTTAAGACAGGTTTGACTGTATGTACATAGAAAATATAATTCTAAAATGTTGTAAAAAGTATATTTGCATTTGTTGTACAACTGACCTTATCCATATAGCTTGAACAGTGACATCATCCGAGATCTGTTTATCAGCTAATTGGTCTGTTCTGTTGTTTACACTGCAAGTTGATTTGCTTGTTTTGGCATGTCCTACAATTGATGTGTTTTAGATCTTGTTTGTTGTTGGATTTGTAGTCCACCCATGCTCCCGAGTTCATTGGATAAATTATTATATGATTTTATGCTTTCCCATGAAATATGGAAATTTATCAGTGAATAAAGTGTGTTATTCCGCTGGTTGAAAGCAGTGAAACCTCACATTTTACTTCTCACTACTTTGCGCGTGTGGTTCCTAGTCGCTTCCTGTTGAATGTTGTCAATGCAAACGAGTTCGGACTCAAGCCGTTAGTGACTTCAAACTGTTAGTGACGTTAGGCGCAATTCAGTGCATAATTGCATTGTTTCTATCATTAAAGTCTGCCTCCGTGGTCGAGTGGTTAAGGTCGCCGACTTGTATACCACTGTAACCTATCATCACTGATGGTCACGGGTTCGAGCCCCGCTCAGACCGTGTCTCATTTATATGAAAAAGTTGGCAGTTTCTTACGGGGGATGGTGCACCCAAGTACTGGTTAACCGCTGGAGCCTGCCCAGGAAAGGTGTTGTTAGGTAAACTGCCCGCCGGCGATATAGCCCAAAATGGTGCTGATGCAGGCGTAAAACCCGAAATATAATAATAATAATTCTATCATTAAAACCATTTTCAAATTTAAAATAAAAAGAACAGTTGTTTACTTAGATGTAAATTAATCATTAACTCATGAACATTTGCACGTTTCACCCGGTGTCTTTGCAAGTTTCACCCTGTGTCTTTGCACGTTTCACCCTGTGTCTTTGCACGTTTCACCCTGTGTCTTTGCATGTTTCACCCTGTGTCTTTGCACGTTTCACCCTGTGTCTTTGCACGTTTCACCCTGTGTCTTTGCACGTTTCACCCTGTGTCTTTGCACATTTCACCCTGTGTCTTTGCACATTTCACCCTGTGTCTGCACGTTTCACCCTGTGTCTTTCCAGTGATGGTTAGAGTGGACATGATTGTGTATTTCGGTGAGGGATATTGATTTAGTTTCGCGGTTATGTGCGTACTTGCATCTATTCATCCAAAACCAGCTCTCAGTAACCAATGGTTGGAATTTTATTGAAGCTTAAAAAATATGTGTATCTCCTTATTGTGGTGGTACGCATGAACTCTTCGTTGGAGTTATTGACCTTTAGTTGACTAAAAATCCACAAATTTGTCCTGTAGCCTCCGTGGCCGAGTGGTTACGGTCGCTGACTTCAAATAATTTGCACCTCACCACTGTAGGTTCCAGCTGGCTTGCGGTAGGTCTGTGGTTCTACCCAGATATGCCTACAATACTGCTTGCAGGGGTCTTCCTCCACCAAGAGCTGGAGACTCGCCATATGACCTAAACTATTCGTGCAACATTAAACCCCAAACACAAACAAAACATATTTGTGAAGCCAAAGGGTGGAATATTATGAAGCTTAATATCACCACAGTGCTGTTGTGCACAGGTGACTTTCATCGGGAGAGGCCCAGTAACATAAGAGTGATTGCCTTCTATATTAAAACTCCACAGAGTTGTCCGTCCAGAGCCACTTCTCAGAAACAAATACGGTATGTGTCATCATAGCGTGGTGGTGCACATGCATTTTTCGTGGGGATCGACCCAGTAACACCACAGAGTTGTTGCCCTTTGATTGAAATTTGTCCATCCAGATCCTATTAGGCGGGAAATATCAATTCAACTAACTTGCTTGTATATGATTTCAGTACCGGGAAGGTCATCGTCGAGCTGATGTCACTGGAGGAGACACCAGAGATGTTTGGTGTCAATATGACGCTCATGGACCATTGAATCCATTTGCGGAACATATTCTTTACCGTTGCATGCTCATCAACCATTTTCAAGCTTCAAGAGGAAGATTTTGACTTCTGGGCAGTGGATTTTGCTGTTCTCAAGAGGAAGATTTTGACTTCTGGGCAGGGGATTTTGCTGTTCTCAAGAGGGAGATTTTAAAATTGAATACACTGTATAGACGATGAAGGAAAATCACAAACTTCTCATGAGAGACTCTATTTTTTCAACATTGTTCTGCCAAACAATCAGATGTGATTTTGACTGGTATGTCCCGATGTAAAGAGAGAGGCAATGTGGAATCATGCAATCTGGCATATTGTGCATTGTGGTGCTTGTTGTTAGGTTGCTGAGTTCACCCAGGTTTGCAAGGTTGATACGAATCTTGACAAAAATCTATGCCAGATTTTAACCGATACCCAAGTTGAATCTACCCCACCACGCCATTTAAATCTTGGCGTAAGTTGAACTCTGACCAACATTTATTCTATGACCAAGTGGGATCTAGGACCCCAAGCTGGACACAAGCCCAAGTTCACTGACTTCCCACATTGAGGTGCACTACACAAGCCCACGTTGACTGATTTCCTACATTGAGGTGCACTACACAAGCCCAAGTTGACTGACTTCCCACATTGAGGTGCACTACACAAGCCCAAGTTGACTGACTTCCCACATTGAGGTGCACTACACAAGCCCAAGTTGACTGACTTGCCACATTGAGGTGCACTACACAAGCCCAAGTTGACTGACTTGCCACATTGAGGTGCACTACACAAGCCCAAGTTGACTGACTTCCAATATTGAGGTGCACTACACAAGCCCAAGTTGACTGACTTCCCACTTTGAGGTGCACTACACAAGTCCAAGTTGACTTCCCACATTGAGGTGCACTACACAAGTCCAAGTTGACTTGACTTCCCACATTGAGGTGCACTACGCAAGTCCAAGTTGACTTGACTTCCCACATTGAGGTGCACTACACAAGTCCAAGTTGACTTGACTTCCCACATTGAGGTGCACTACACAAGTCCAAGTTGACTTGACTTCCCACATTGAGGTGCACTACACAAGTCCAAGTTGACTTGACTTCCCACATTGAGGTGCACTACGCAATGCTAAATTAGAGTGCTTTATTGTTTCTTTTATAGAAATACATGTAGATTTTTCATATTGTGTTTTTTAAGAGTTTTATATCAAATTGTTTTGCATCTAAATTTGGTAATTAATCACTCTGTAATGAAGCCCTCCATTAATTTATATTTGAAATCTATGCAGTACGTATTACATGTTCTACAAAAATGTATGATAAGTGCAGTTTTGGTATAAGCCGGGGAAGTGTAGTTCCTGACTTATACCAAAGCTGTTCTGATATTACAGTTTACAAATACTCTTCCCGACTTATACCGAAGCTGCACTGATTATATATATATATACATATTGCAAGTACACTTCCTGACTTACACCGAAGCTGCACTGATTATATATATATACATATTGCAAGTACACTTCCCAACATATACCGAAGCTGCACTGATTATATATATATATATATACATATTGCAAGTACACTTCCCGACTTATACCGAAGCTGCACTGATTATATATATATATAGACATATTGCAAGTACACTTCCCGACTTATACCGAAGCTGCACTGATTATATATATATACATATTGCAAGTACTCTTCCTGACTTATACCAAAGCTGCACTGATTATATATATATAGACATATTGCAAGTACACTTCCTGACTTACACCGAAGCTGCACTGATTATATATATATACATATTGCAAGTACACTTCCCGACGTATACCGAAGCTGCACTGATTATATATATATATAGACATATTGCAAGTACACTTCCCAACATATACCGAAGCTGCACTGATTATATATATATATATATACATATTGCAAGTACACTTCCCGACTTATACCGAAGCTGCACTGATTATATATATATATACATATTGCAAGTACACTTCCCGACTTATACCGAAGCTGCACTGATTATATATATATATACATATTGCAAGTACACTTCCCGACTTATACCGAAGCTGCACTGATTATATATATACATAATTATGGCAAGTACACTTCCTGACTTATACTGAAGCTGCACTGATTATATATATATATATACATATTGCAAGTACACTTCCCGACTTATACCGAAGCTGCACTGATTATATATATATATACATATTGCAAGTACACTTCCTGACTTAAACCGAAGCTGCCTTAATCATGTATAATCAGTGCAGCTATGGTATATAAGCCGGTAAGTGTATTTGTAAACTGTTAATTGCAGTAAACTACCATTTACAAAGTTTGTGGTATATTTTGTATGCTAATATCCATAATGGATAATTATAAATTGGTGCCTGTGGTCCAGTGGTAGAGTGTCGGGAGTTGGAATCGACCGGTCCCGGGTTTGATACTCGGTCAGGCCACGTATGTAGTGTCATTGTGACTAATTGAGCAAGGTACATCACACACATTGCTTAGTATTGGTTAGCAGATTAGGTGGGCTAAGCCTGCCCAGGAAAACATGTCTAGGTCCCTCACAAGGGGTTTGACATTAACCCATTTCATTCTCGATACCCTTGAAACATTATTTACAAAGAACATAGAGCCAGATCAGCTGCTATGGAACATGCCATCTGACCCTGCTCTATGCTGTTTGCTATTCAGATGATCTTGCTAAGAAACTTGGCTATGTAGCAAACAACATAGATCCTGATCAGCATGCAGCGCCAAGCTGTGCCTGATCTGGATCTATGTTGTTTGCAAAAGCCTTTAAATGTATCCAGAATGAAATGGGTTAATGGAGCATACATACAATGGGCCTTTCTACCATTATAATAATTTCACAAAACAAAGTTCATTTGGTGGCAGATCTTCAAAATTTTAATTGAAATATGAATAAATTATTTTTGAAAACTGAACATATTGAGAATACTAGCAATTACATGTACATGTATACATTGAAAAACATTTACACATTATAAATGTTTATATCTCTTTTTTAACCAAAACGTGTGCATTATTGAAATACTATTTTTAATTGAGTGATATTGTCTAATTTCAATGGAATCATTTGTGCATTCAGGTTATTTTAACTTTTCTATAATTGTTTGTCTATACAATCTATTTATAACAATAATATAGGTCTTATTTTAACTTAGTTTTAAAAATTGTGACATACATTTTACGTACACTTTGAATAATCTAGGTGTCGAGACAGTATTACAGATTTGAAAAGAACATGTTCATTGCCGTGTGTCGAGTTGTGTACAGGGTTAGGGTTAGATAGCTTTGATATTGGGGCATCCACAAGTTAAATGTTTGTGACAACAACAATGAGAACTTGTATACAAATGGTCACCAGTTTACTGTTTGCCAACAAATTTACGAAATACTAATCTTCGTTGTGATGCCGTATAACAGTTGATATAAAAATGGTTCCTCTACACTCAACAAAATTCCTAATCGGTCACCTAGTGTTTTTACAGTATTTTACAGTATTTGGAACGAACTAATAACCAAATAATATTATATATTTGATACATTTTATTTCAGATCTGTATACAATGAAATCCTGTATACTCACCAGGAGTAAAATGCATTAAATGACAATATCATACTATTTATATTGTATGATTATTAATTGACTCCAAATATTATAAAACACTAGGTGACCGATTAGGAATGTATATACAGATAATTTTGGTGAAAATACATCAATCCCCCGTCTAATAAAATTAACAGTCTTTCAGATGGGACTTTAAACCGAGGTCTCGTGTCGGTGCTGTACTATCTTCCAAAATTCTAAAATGACTAATCTCTTCAGGAGGCGTCGCTCATATGGCCAAACGCTAGCAACTAATCTCTCCAGGAGGCGTCGCTCATATGGGCAACCGCTAGCGACTAATCTCTTCAGGAGGCGTCGCTCATATGGGCAACTGCTAGCGACTAATCTCTTCAGGAGGCGTTGCTCATATGGGCAACCGGTAGCGACTAATCTCTTCAGGAGGCGTCGCTCATATTGGCAACCGCTAGCGACTACTCTCTCCACGAGGCGTCGCTCATATTGGCAACCGCTAGCGACTAATCTCTCCACGAGGCGTCGCTCATATTGGCAACCGCTAGCGACTAATCTCTCCACGAGGCATCGCTCATATTGGCAACCGCTAGCGACTAATCTCTTCAGGAGGCGTCGCTCATATGGGCAACCGGTAGCGACAATAAATAAACATAAAACGCACACACAGAAAATACACGAAAATGATACTTTATATACCTGCTTTGGGGCTTCCACAGATACCCCAGGGTTGGACTAGTCGTGGATATGCTACGTCCATGACATGAGGCATGACTATTCAACACTGACTAATTGTTTGTTTGTGCACAATCCGATACATAAGAAACCTGTACCAGCTAGTGTACCGGCTAGTGCATATCAAAATGGATAATTTTGTCTAAAAATAGTAAATTTTCTAATAAATAGTGCAGATCCCGGTGAGCCGGATCGTTAGTCACTGGGTATACATTTTTGTCAACCTAATTAAAGATGTGTAGTGTTGTTATGGTTAAAGTTGTTCCATAGTCCAAGTCGTGATAGCGCAGTGGATGCACGTTCGCTTCAGGTCCGAAAGGTCTGGAGTTCGAGCCCCGCTGGAGCCGTTACGATTGTGCCCTTAGGCAAGGCATTTAAATTCCACGTTGCCTCTTCTCTCTCCTTCGTGGCGATGGATTCCATCAGGAATGAGGTCTCGAGAGTGATTAATATAAGTTGAAAGAACTTGTTTCGCAATCGAGCTAAAATAATTTGTATAATTAAAAAAAAAAAAATAAATAAAGTTGTTCCATACTGTTTTGATTTAAATTAATGTGATGTTTATGCATATTTTTTATATTGTGCATTTAATGTTTTTGATGTGACTTGTATGACTGAGCTGGTCTCTTCTAATATATTAGTATTAAAACTCAATAGTTTATACTTCACGTTGTTATATTTATACTTACATGCGAAATATGTAATGTTTCTCGCAGATTTGTTGGAAAATATGATCAGTTTTACATATTTGCCTAAATACATATATTCACACTGTCCAACCTGGTACAACAAATTGTTTCTACTGTGAAAACATTACACAATAGAACACTGCAACTCTCCAGTTATTTTATTCGATGTTCGTGTTCTGTTGCATCAAGTGTTCACAATGATGTTGATTTGTTGTATTGGAAGGCCTGGGCTCCTGTAACCATACAGGTCTCTTTTTTTTTCCACCAAAAAAATGTTGAACTCGTTTTGGCAAAAATTGATGAAAAGCTAACAATGAAATCACACTGACATACAATATTTATCTATTCATCTTCCTTTTAATTTGCTTCCTTGTTACACATTTATCTGTTAATGTTCTGTTCGCTGTGTATTTTTCTATACACAGCGAACAGAAAATCGAAAGTGATGAGTACTGAGCAGAAATCAAAACGTCCGACTCCTGTGGGTGACTGATGATAGGTAATGAGCTAAACAAATTGAAGGCGACGGTGTTTGCCTGCCGAAAATCGTGTGATGATAATGCTAATGTCGACGTCCATGTCACGGTGGGAGTGCAACAATGCCAGACCAGATAAGCGATCGTCTGCCATTGTTGACCGGATATAGCTCTTGGCACGACGCATGGCGCTGAATGAGCGTTCCGCAGATGCTGAAGAAGATGGCATGGTGAGCAGCACCACGAAGATCGCGCGGACGTTCGGATATAGGTTGCTGTCCGGCAGTGCGTCAATGATGCGTCTCGGCTTTCCCACAACGTCCCTCCATCTAACCTAGAAGAAACACATTTGCATATGATCACTGTGATGTACACGCTCAATAAGTAAATCGCTAGCCTATTGATGCATTGTACGTGTTAATGTACACCATATGGTATATACCATGTTTAAAAATAATTAAGCGGTGTGTTAACCCAGGGCTTCAACAAGCCTACCAAATGTCAGTCCATCATCCACCCTATGTCAAATTCAATGAGTGTGCTTAACAATGCACGTATTTCGCCAGTGGGGCTACCTGGCGAATCCGTGCTTGAACGCCTTTGTGTTTCCCACTCATGTTACCGGCACCATAGTAGCACTGTGCACGAAGGCGAGTAATATCAAGTCCGCATTTCTCGAGCTCTGTTACAATTAGCTGCGCAAGAACCTCACCTCTAACACTAGGCCAATGAATTCTTCGCGGACATGTGGGTCATCACCAGTTTCATCGAGAAAACGGATGCATATCGAGAATTGTTCTTTCGTAGATTTATCGGTAGCCTCGTCTGCTATAATGCCGAAGTAAGGCGAGTTTAGGCAATCTCGTACAACTTCGTCTCTGATGTAATTTGAACATAGTTCGATCAATTCATTTTAGACATCTGGAGATGTATATTTTGCCCTCTGATCTCCAGAGCTCAAATGATTCGACAGAATGCTGTCGGTCTCAGCAAATGATTGTAGAATAGCACGGAAGTTGCTCCTATCATCAGTACGAGCGTTGAAACGAGCGTTCTGATTGGATTATTAGAATGTAACAAGATGTTTTTTTATATATGAAGAATAATCATAATCCAATCAGAACGCTCGTTTCAACGCGAATTGCGCCGCTTTAGAAATTTTCAAAACAAATTGAAAATGCTATGAAATCTCGTTTTGACGTACATTTTTGCCGAATAAACCTACACGTTAGTGGAAACACATTTTATTGATAATGTTATTCACAGTTAAAACTCTCCCGTCGAAGATTTTGTTTTGTTGCTGACAGAACCCGTGTCCTAGTATGGAAATGTGACCTGCTATGGCCAATGTCTGTGGCAATTGTTTGCAAAGTATACATGCATGCAGCTTAAAGTTGTGTTTTATTTGAAGAACAATATAAAGACTCGGGATAGGCGTTATATTTGGACAGCTTTGTACAAAATTGTTTCAGATAGGGCCATGTTACTGATCGATGCGAAATCTGACATCCCATAGAGTAGAATCCCTGTACTTAAATATATATACTAGTACCCCCAAACGTGCCGAATCCCTGTGATTTGTACGGTAATGCAAGGTAATAGGCAATGTCACGTACGATACGGATACGGTATCCACGGCGCCGTCACAGCGAAACACGTGTTTATGGCAGTGTGGTAATAATTTTTTAACATTTACGTTCTGATCGAGCGGTATTCGGCGGAAAAGGGGGTGCGTACGCACCGCACCCATCGCACCCACGTGCTACGGGCCTGATATTGACTTCTTCATATGAGATGGATATTATCCCATGACCTCGTCAAGACGACATGATCACGGTATCATTACATTCGTATAACTGATACCATTAGCTATTGTTCGTGAATATAACGACTCTGTTTCATATGTTTATTGTGCAATGTGGCGACGTGAAGTGAAAGTGTTGGGTGGTGTATATGCGTGATGGGAGGTGTATATGCTTGGTGTTGGTAGAATTGGAAGGGTGAAGGGATTGGGAACTCCATCACTTCCTGTGAACCAATTGTAGATAAAGTGATGTTATTAGGGGTTCCAGGCCGCCGATTATTCACCCATCTTACACTACTGGCAACTCATCATGACGGAAAATTCAAAGCAGCGTTTATAGTAAATGAGTATGGAGTAAAATATGCCGATGACTATTCCAGGCTATAGTGGCCATTATGATGTAACAAGCTCGAGAAAGGATTGTAAAATATGCCGACGACGATTCCAGGCTATAGTGGCCATTATGATGTAACAAGCTCGAGAAAGGATTGTAAAATATGCCGACGACGATTCCAGACTATAGTGGCCATTATGATGTAACACGCTCGAGAAAGTAAAATATGCCGACGACTATTCCAGGCTATAGTGGCAACTATTATGTAACACGTTCGAGAAAGGATAGTAAAATATGCCGACGACTATTCCAGGCTATTGTGGCCATTATAATGTAACAAGCTCGAGAAAGTAAAATATGCCGACGACTATTCCAGGCTATAGTGGCCATTATGATGTAACAAGCTCGAGAAAGTAAAATATGCCGACGACTATTCCAGGCTATAGTGGCCATTATGATGTAACAAGCTCGAGAAAGTAAAATATGCCGACGACTATTCCAGGCTATAGTGGCCATTATGATGTAACAAGCTCGAGAAAGTAAAATATGCCGACGACTATTCCAGGCTATAGTGGCCATTATGATGTAACAAGCTCGAGAAAGTAAAATATGCCGACGACTATTCCAGGCTATAGTGGCCATTATGATGTAACAAGCTCGAGAAAGTAAAATATGCCGACGACTATTCCAGGCTATAGTGGCCATTATGATGTAACAAGCTCGAGAAAGTAAAATATGCCGACGACTATTCCAGGCTATAGTGGCCATTATGATGTAACAAGCTCGAGAAAGTAAAATATGCCGACGACTATTCCAGGCTATAGTGGCCATTATGATGTAACAAGCTCGAGAAAGTAAAATATGCCGACGACTATTCCAGGCTATAGTGGCCATTATGATGTAACAAGCTCGAGAAAGTAAAATATGCCGACGACTATTCCAGGCTATAGTGGCCATTATGATGTAACAAGCTCGAGAAAGTAAAATATGCCGACGACTATTCCAGGCTATAGTGGCCATTATGATGTAACAAGCTCGAGAAAGTAAAATATGCCGACGACTATTCCAGGCTATTGTGGCCATTATGATGTAACAAGCTCGAGAAAGTAAAACATGCCGACGACGATTCCAGGCTATAGTGGCAACTATGATGTTACAAGCTCGAGAAAGGATTGTAAAATATGCCGACGACTATTCCAGGCTATAGTGGCCATTATGATGTAACACGTTCGAGAAAGGATAGTAAAATATACCGACGACTATTCCAGGCTATAGTGGCCATTATGATGTAACAAGCTCGAGAAAGTAAAATATGCCGACGATTATTCCAGGCTATAGTGGCCATTATGATGTAACACGTTCGAGAAAGGATTGTAAAATATGCCGACGACTATTCCAGGCTATAGTGGCCATTATGATGTAACAAGCTCGAGAAAGTAAAATATGCCGACGACTATTCCAGGCTATAGTGGCCATTATGATGCAACAAGCTCGAGAAAGTAAAATATGCCGACGACTATTCCAGGCTATAGTGGCCATTATGATGTAACAAGCTCGAGAAAGTAAAATATGCCGACGACTATTCCAGGCTATAGTGGCCATTATGATGTAACAAGCTCGAGAAAGTAAAATATGCCGACGACTATTCCAGGCTATAGTGGCCATTATGATGTAACACGCTCGAGAAAGTAAAATATGCCGACGACTATTCCAGGCTATAGTGGCCATTATGATGCAACAAGCTCGAGAAAGTAAAATATGCCGACGACTATTCCAGGCTATAGTGGCAACTATGATGCAACACGCTCGAGAAAGTAAAATATGCCGACGACTATTCCAGGCTATAGTGGCAACTATGATGCAACAAGCTCGAGAAAGTAAAATATGCCGACGACGATTCCAGGCTATAGTGGCCATTATGATGTGACACGTTCGAGAAAGGATTGTAAAATATGCCTACGACTATTCCAAGCTATAGTGGCCACGATGATGTAACAAGCTCGAGAAAGTAAAATATGCCGACGACTATTCCAGGCTATAGTGGCCATTATGATGTAACAAGCTCGAGAAAGTAAAATATGCCGACGACTATTCCAGGCTATGGTGGCCATTATGATATAACAAGCTCGAGAAAGGATTGTAAAATATGCCGACGACTATTCCAGGCTATAGTGGCCACTATGATGTAACAAGCTCGAGAAAGTAAAATATGCCGACGACTATTCCAGGCTATAGTGGCCATTATGATGCAACAAGCTCGAGAAAGTAAAATATGCCGACGACGATTCCAGGCTAAATAGTGGCCATTATGATGTAACAAGCTCGAGAAAGTAAAATATGCCGACGACTATTCCAGGCTATAGTGGCCATTATGATGTAACAAGCTCGAGAAAGTAAAATATGCCGACGACTATTCCAGGCAATAGTGGCCATTATGATGCAACAAGCTCGAGAAAGTAAAATATGCCGACGACTATTCCAGGCTATAGTGGCCATTATGATGTAACAAGCTCGAGAAAGTAAAATATGCCGACGACGATTCCAGGCTATAGTGGCCATTATGATGCAACAAGCTCGAGAAAGTAAAATATGCCGACGACTATTCCAGGCTATAGTGGCAACTATGATGCAACACGCTCTAGAAAGTAAAATATGCCGACGACTATTCCAGGCTATAGTGGCCATTATGATGTAACAAGCTCGAGAAAGTAAAATATGCCGACGACGATTCCAGGCTATAGTGGCCATTATGATGTAACACGTTCGAGAAAGGATTGTAAAATATGCCGACGACTATTCCAGGCTATAGTGGCCATTATGATGTAACAAGCTCGAGAAAGGATAGTAAAATATGCCGACGACTATTCCAGGCTATAGTGGCCATTATGATGTAACACGTTCGAGAAAGGATTGTAAAATATGCCGACGACTATTCCAGGCTATAGTGGCCATTATGATGTAACAAGCTCGAGAAAGTAAAATATGCCGACGACTATTCCAGGCTATAGTGGCCATTATGATGTAACAAGCTCGAGAAAGTAAAATATGCCGACGACTATTCCAGGCTATAGTGGCCATTATGATGTAACAAGCTCGAGAAAGTAAAATATGCCGACGACTATTCCAGGCTATAGTGGCCATTATGATGTAACAAGCTCGAGAAAGTAAAATATGCCGACGACTATTCCAGGCTATAGTGGCCATTATGATGCAACAAGCTCGAGAAAGTAAAATATGCCGACGACTATTCCAGGCTATAGTGGCCACTATGATGTAACACGCTCGAGAAAGTAAAATATGCCGACGACTATTCCAGGCTATAGTGGCAACTATGATGCAACAAGCTCGAGAAAGTAAAATATGCCGACGACGATTCCAGGCTATAGTGGCCATTATGATGTAACAAGCTCGAGAAAGTAAAATATGCCGACGACTATTCCAGGCTATAGTGGCCATTATGATGTAACAAGCTCGAGAAAGTAAAATATGCCGACGACTATTCCAGGCTATAGTGGCCATTATGATGTAACAAGCTCGAGAAAGTAAAATATGCCGACGACTATTCCAGGCTATAGTGGCCATTATGATGTAACAAGCTCGAGAAAGGATTGTAAAATATGCCGACGACTATTCCAGGCTATAGTGGCCATTATGATGTAACAAGCTCGAGAAAGTAAAATATGCCGACGACTATTCCAGGCTATAGTGGCCACTATGATGTAACAAGCTCGAGAAAGTAAAATATGCCGACGACTATTCCAGGCTATAGTGGCCATTATGATGTAACAAGCTCGAGAAAATGTAAAATATGCCGACGACTATTCCAGGCTATAGTGGCCATTATGATGTAACAAGCTCGAGAAAGTAAAATATGCCGACGACTATTCCAGGCTATAGTGGCCATTATGATGTAACAAGCTCGAGAAAGTAAAATATGCCGACGACTATTCCAGGCTATAGTGGCCATTATGATGTAACAAGCTCGAGAAAGTAAAATATGCCGACGACTATTCCAGGCTATAGTGGCCATTATGATGTAACAAGTTCGAGAAAGGATAGTAAAATATGCCGACGACTATTCCAGGCTATAGTGGCCATTATGATGTAACAAGCTCGAGAAAGTAAAATATGCCGACGACTATTCCAGGCTATAGTGGCCATTATGATGTAACAAGCTCGAGAAAGTAAAATATGCCGACGACGATTCCAGGCTATAGTGGCCATTATGATGTAACACGTTCGAGAAAGGTAGTAAAATATGCCGACGACTATTCCAGGCTATAGTGGCCATTATGATGTAACAAGCTCGAGAAAGTAAAATATGCCGACGACTATTCCAGGCTATAGTGGCCATTATGATGTAACAAGCTCGAGAAAGTAAAATATGCCGACGACTATTCCAGGCTATAGTGGCCATTATGATGTAACAAGCTCGAGAAAGTAAAATATGCCGACGACTATTCCAGGCTATAGTGGCCATTATGATGTAACAAGCTCGAGAAAGTAAAATATGCCGACGACTATTCCAGGCTATAGTGGCCATTATGATGTAACAAGCTCGAGAAAGTAAAATATGCCGACGACTATTCCAGGCTATAGTGGCCATTATGATGTAACAAGCTCGAGAAAGTAAAATATGCCGACGACTATTCCAGGCTATAGTGGCCATTATGATGTAACAAGCTCGAGAAAGTAAAATATGCCGACGACTATTCCAGGCTATAGTGGCCATTATGATGTAACAAGCTCGAGAAAGTAAAATATGCCGACGACTATTCCAGGCTATAGTGGCCATTATGATGTAACACGCTCGAGAAAGGATTGTAAAATATGCCGACGACTATTCCAGGCTATAGTGGCCACTATGATGTAACAAGCTCGAGAAAGTAAAATATGCCGACGACTATTCCAGGCTATAGTGGCCATTATGATGTAACAAGCTCGAGAAAGGATTGTAAAATATGCCGACGACTATTCCAGGCTATAGTGGCCACTATGATGTAACAAGCTCGAGAAAGTAAAATATGCCGACGACTATTCCAGGCTATAGTGGCCACTATGATGTAACAAGCTCTAGAAAGTAAAATATGCCGACGACTATTCCAGGCTATAGTGGCCATTATGATGTAACAAGCTCGAGAAAGTAAAATATGCCGACGACTATTCCAGGCTATGGTGGCCATTATGATGTAACAAGCTCGAGAAAGGATTGTAAAATATGCCGACGACTATTCCAGGCTATAGTGGCCACTATGATGTAACACGCTCGAGAAAGTAAAATATGCCGACGACTATTCCAGGCTATAGTGGCCATTATGATGCAACAAGCTCGAGAAAGTAAAATATGCCGACGACGATTCCAGGCTATATAGTGGCCATTATGATGTAACAAGCTCGAGAAAGTAAAATATGCCGACGACTATTCCAGGCTATAGTGGCCATTATGATGTAACAAGCTCGAGAAAGTAAAATATGCCGACGACTATTCCAGGCTATAGTGGCCACTATGATGCAACAAGCTCGAGAAAGTAAAGTATGCCGACGACTATTCCAGGCTATAGTGGCCATTATGATGTAACACGTTCGAGAAAGGATCGTAAAATATGCCGACGATTATTCCAGGCTATAGTGGCCATTATGATGTAACACGTTCGAGAAAGGATAGTAAAATATGCCGACGATTATTCCAGGCTATAGTGGCCATTATGATGTAACACATTCGAGAAAGTAAAATATGCCGATGACTATTCCAGGCTATAGTGGCCATTATGATGTAACAAGCTCGAGAAAGTAAAATATGCCGACGACTATTCCAGGATCTGTGTAACGGCCATTGTTGTGCAAGAATAGGTACAATGTGACTGGACAAGTAAGACTAGTTTTATATCTGCCTTATTGGAAATAAAAGTTATTGTTGTATGTGACACTTTCTAACTGTTTTCGTCTTCCTTTGTGTATGCATTGCATGTGTTTTTACCTTTATGTATCGTCGCTACCGGTTGCCCATATGAGCGACGCCTCCTGAAAAGATTCGTTATTTTAGATTTTGGAGGATAGTGCATGATACAGACAGAGACCCATTCCAGAATCCTCTCTGGTTCTTTTATGTGCACGGTGTAAAGCACCGACAGGAGACCTCGGTTTAACGTCCCATCTGAAAGACTGTTAATTTTATTAGGGTCAGACGGGGATCGAACCTGCGATCCCTGGATTACCAGTCTAGCGTGTTACCACTGTACTACATATCCATCTGCACATTTTGGACACGTGATATAGTGCATGCTGGTTTTGGTTATCGGTGGTATTTCTTTATGTGAGTTTGTAAATGACAATTCGTGTAACTGTGTCAGTTTGTAACATATATTTCAAGACACGAAGCTTTCCAATCGACAATTTATAGTTTATACAAATTTATTTTAGCTCGATTGTGAAACAAGTTCTTACAACTTATGTTAATCACTCTCGAGACCTCATTCCTAATGGAATATATCGCCACGAGGGAGAGAGAAGAGGCAATGTGGAATTTAAATGCCTTGCCTAAGGGCACACTCGTAACGGCTCCAGCGGGGGCTCGAACTCCGGACATTTCGCACCTGAAGCGAACACGCATCCACGACGCTATCACGACAATTTATAACCAACATAAGGGGTGAAAAAAACCTTAATCAAAACGTGAACTAAAACATAATAAATAAAAATAAATAAAACATTATAATAGTAGAAATAGAAGACGGTGACAACCCTAATTAATTCATCTATGCCAACAGGGTAATATGTCCCATGCAATCGGATATTTTATAATGCATGACAACGTATTGGTGCTAGCCTTGCGGTTTATAAAAACAACCATACGGACTTGCATATCATACACTTAAGCACTTACGTACATGTATATGAGATGAAACAAACAACAGCTAACATATAACACGTACGATTGGACCAGGGGTGTGTTTTACGTTTATTTATCGTCGCTACCGGTTGCCCATATGAGTGACGCCTCCTGAAGAGATTAGTAATTTTAGATTTTTGGAGGATAGTGCAATGATATAGACAAGACAGAGACCCATTCCAGAGTCTCCTCTGGTTCTTTTACGTGCACGCTGTACACACCGGCACGAGACCTCGGTTGAACGTCCCATGTGAAAGACTGTTAATTTTATTAGGGTCAGACGGGGAATCGAACCTGCGATCCCTGGATTACCAGTCCATCGGGTTACCACTGGACTACAGATCCGTTTGTTCTACCGACAACAGCAGGAGAATCGTCATATGACCTAAGCTGTTCGTGCGAATCGGGCCATAGCTGTATTCTTTTACACGATACTCTGCGGCTATTGTTATGTCTACAGTAGAATCAATCAATGGTCGAACTGTTCGTAAGCACAGGTTATATATGCGAGACATCGGTCAGTTACTGCCTCTAAATACTCCCTAAAAGAAGGAAACATCCTATTCCCAGCCAATATAAACTCCATGGAGTCCTACTTGAGTCGGTCACCTCAGCCAAATACCTTGGCGTGGATATCTCAAACAACCTGTCGTGTGACACTCACATAAAAAGGTCAACTAAGAAAGCAAACCAAACATTAGGATTTCTACGTAGAAATCTCCGGGTCAAATCCGAACCCCTTAAGTCCATGGCTTACCAGACACTAGTGAGATCCCAGCTTGAATATGGCTCCGAGATCTGGTCACCCCATACCTAAACTTTGATAGACCAAATTGAAGGTGTCCAGCGAAGAGCAGCCCGTTGGATAAAAGCTGACTTCTATCATACCTCTAGTGTTACAGACATGCTACATTCCCTAAATCTACGCAGACTAGATGAACGACGTATTGACAATAGGTTATCCCTTATGTATAAAATCCATAATGATCTTGTTGCTATTCCCATTGAAAATTACCTAGTTCCCCTCTCCCGTCCTGCTCGCCATTGCCATTTCTTAAGCTATAGGTTAATTACAGCAATTACAGACTACTACACGTTTTCCTTTTTTCCAAGAACAATCTACCATTGGAACCATCTCCCTCCTGAGAGTGTCCATCTCCCTACCATAGAGCAATTCCATACGGCAGTTTGCCATATTGATCATGCCAGTCCCTAGTTGTTCTGCGTAGCTGCTTTTAAACTATTACCACAACTTATTTTCATTACTTTCTTAAATTATGCTTTTAACTACTCATACTTTTAATTTCTTTGCGGTTTTTGACGCGCAACATGTCTACATTAAAGGAAGATAGAAAAAAAAAGATAGATAGATAGATAGATAGTCTCCTATATGCCCCCGCGAGGGGTTTGCCATTAAAGGAACATACATATGCGACACTCGTCCGGTGCGCAAGATTCCATTTCAAACTTGCGCATATTAAATAATACTCAGTCGACAGGCGGCCGAGTAATATACTATAATTAACTGTAAACGACTGTGAATGGGATCTGCCGACACATGTTCTATATCGTGAACTCACGTCTATAAAATGGAAAGTTTTTGTTCTAAAATATGAACTTAGTTTTAGATTAGGCCTAAGAATCACGTGTGTCCTGAAAATTGTTCTGACTAAAACGTGGGTTTTCGACATTTCCACAAAATAAAAGGATATTTATAATGTTGCTCAGTCAGTTATTGAATAGCCGTATTGACGACGGCAGACACATTGACCTAAATAATGTTGCTATTTGTATTTTATTAGTTATTTCGGGAGGGTAAATGGAACGCTGGAGTCGTTAATCTCAATTCATAAGATTTCCCGTTTATTAACTGTTTGTGTACTATTTGTAATACAGGTATGCCTACTTGATGATGATGATGATAGTGGTGATGATGATGATGGTTGATGGTGATGATGGTGATGGTGCACAACACTGGCCGTCGCACACGTATTCTCTGTACTAATAATACACATGCTTATACATGTCATATAGTGCTCGGTTCATAAATACACTAGAAGTACGAGGCGTTTTTATGGAGTCCTTGTAATGCAGTGATTTTTTTTCAAAGTCGTAATTATGACTTTTAGTTCCTAATTAGGGGATACAAGTTATAATTACGACTTAGAATGTTAGTCTATATAGTGGTCGTTATAGACAGGTTAGTCTGTATAGTGGTCGTTATAGACAGGTTAGTCTGTATAGTGGTCGTTATAGACAGGTTAGTCTGTATAGTGGTCGTTATAGACAGGTTAGTCTGTATGATGGTCGTTATAGACAGGTTTGTCTGTATGATGGTCGTTATAGACAGGTTTGTCCGTATAGTGGTCGTTATAGACAGGTTAGTCTGTATAGTGGTCGTTATAGACAGGTTAGTCTGTATAGTGGTCGCTATAGACAGGTTAGTCTGTATAGTGGTCGTTATAGACAGGTTAGTCTGTATAGTGGTCGTTATAGACAGGTTAGTCTGTATAGTGGTCGTTATAGACAGGTTTGTCTGTATGATGGTCGTTATAGACAGGTTTGTCCGTATGATGGTCGTTATAGACAGGTTAATCTGTATGATGGTCGTTATAGACAGGTGTGTCTGTATGATGGTCGTTATAGACAGGTTAATCTGTATGATGGTCGTTATAGACAGGTTAGTCTGTATGATGGTCGCTATAGACAGGTTAGTCTGTATGATGGTCGTTATAGACAGGTTAGTATGTATGATGGTCGTTATAGACACGTTAGTCTGTATGACGGTCGCTATAGATAGGTTAGTCTGTATGACGGTCGCTATAGACACGTTAGTCTGTATGATGGTCGTTATAGACAGGTTAGTCTGTATGATGGTCGTTATAGACACGTTAGTCTGTATGATGGTCGTTATAGACAGGTTAGTCTGTATGATGGACGTTATAGACAGGTTAGTCTGTATGATGGTCGTTATAGACAGGTTAGTGCCACGGTGACTTGTTTTCGCTGACTCATATACCGCTACTGTAGTGGTTATTAAGTTCGAGGGGGCGTGAGCGCCAGTGTCGCCACCCTCATATCCCGCTAGCGGAGATGGTGTGTGTATATTAGTGAGGGGTTGTCTATAAACACACGTGACCTTGGTGTCACACCTTCTACGGTTCAACCAATGGTAAAACGAAAGTACGGAGGCGTGTCAATAATGCATTATTGGTATAAAATAGAAATAGTGCCTAATATGCGTTTATTCATTGCAGGGATTCCGTAGTCTGGTTAGTGCAGTTTATTCTAATAATATAATATATTACCCTGTTTTATTCATTAAATGTGCATTGTTGTTAATGTTATGTAATCTGTATATTATGCAGGTAGTTTGTCGTCCATATTTATAAATGCTGTTAATTACTAGTAGAATTGCGTGTATTGGTTGCATTATCTATTATTATCAACCATTATTGATTTGCACATATGTCGCCAAAGATAATGCCTACTACAGCGGATATAGTTCGAGCTCAAACTACAGTAACGAATCTGTTTAAACCGCCAAACTATGTTCAAACTGCGTGGATTACAATCAGAAATGATCGCCCAATTATGCTTATCCTGGACGTAATACTCATGCGCCCATGAATTTGTTTGATCGAACTAATGTTAGACCTCGAACTCGCACAGTGAGTCTAGTAATGCATGTATACTCGATGTGCAAAGTTGAAGAGTATGTTTAATTTGAACACATTTAGCATACAGATCAATTTTGGTAACCCGAGTTTGACCTCGAACTATGTCTATGTCAGTGGAAAAGTTTAAATGATAGTGTTACTGTAATATTGATAGATTACTTCAAGCAGACAACCACTGAGCTGTAACAGAGCGCACTTGTCTTATGGCATTTGACATACATGTATATATAGACACGTTTATCGACATTAAATACGTTGATACTCTCAGTGTACTAGTAGCTTGTTTATATAAGAAACATGAGTTCAACTCGTCCGCTGAATTTAGAGACGTATCATCAGCTAGGGTGATATAGAGCGACTTTCCAGCTTTTGCGGTAGATGACTACTCCTGATGCTCTGGCGGGACCTGACTGGTAACGTGGAATGTACCAGCTGGTTTAGTTGTCTTGATTTGGGAGAATCCAGACCTCGGCAGAGCTCGAACCCCGACAGAGACTGACACTGCCGAAGACAAATCCAATCATCATATGATACAGGGAACAACATCGTTATCAGCGAGTCTGATCGTATATCAAAATTTACCCGAACAGCCAGACAGAAGTACCGATGAACAGATACTATCCGTAGCAAAGGAGCTGGGAGCAGACCACTTCCGGTTTTAATAATTGTCAAAAAATAAAAGGGCAAAGAAAGATAACCGCATCACCTGTCCTCAGTCGCAATAGAGTTATGCTATAACCTCTACTGACATCGAACAAGTATAAACTTCTGGCAATAAATTTAAGCTTTGTTTCGAAGCAATATCGCAGTAAATTGTTGTGAGAAATACAGTTAAATCAGGGTTAGTAATCACCTTTATTAAGCAGCCAACCTGCATTAAGCAGCCAGTTTCCAGATGCACAATATGTTTTTAATTTTATTTTAGCTCGATTGCGAAACAAGTTCTTGCAATTGATATTAATCACTCTCGAGACCTCATTCCTGATGGAACCCATCGCCACGAGGGAGAGAAAAGAGATAACATGTTACTTTGCTATTCATATTCCCTCTATTAAGCAACCACCTGTGCTAAGCAGCCAGTGTCTGTGATTCCCTTGGTTGGCTGCTTATGACAGGTTTGATTGTATGGGACAAGACACACACAAAGGAATGTGTATATAGAGGGAATAAATCTCTATCAGTTTAGCTTTCTTCAAAGATATGGTATTTATAAGTGTGTGACTGTTTAAAGACTGAGTTTCCATGAAGTCCTTTAGACATATGTAGTTAGTAATCAGTAAATGTTACTAAAAATAATATGCATAATATAATATTAATTTTAACTGGTTTATCATAATACAGATTTGATGTATCTTGTAAGTTTATTTGTGGTTATGGGGGTGCCATATCATACCCAGTAAAGGAGTATATTGAATGTCAAAAACCTGGTAGAAATATATACAAGTAGTTGTAAAATCTGGAAATTAAATGCTTGTTTCACGAAATTATCATAACCAAGTTCGTTGTATACGTCGATTTGATTGGTTCTTAAAACAGACGTTCAATAGGGCATTCCGATACTTCTGATGAACGACATCATATTGGTTATGAATGTTTTGCTAAACCGGTTCCAGTAGACTGGGTTCCAGTCTGTCGATTTTTATTTTTTTTAAGCTTTATTTATTTTACAACGATTGCGAAGCAAGTTTTAACAACTTATATTAATCACTCTCGTTGGCGCGGATGAAACGTATATGTGGTCATTCGTGTAGGAGGAAACCGGAGTACCCGGAGAAAACCCACCTGTCCGATCTGGCGACCACCGTACCATCTCACATACTTACCGGTCCGAGGATCGAACCCGGATTGCATTGGTGAGAAGCGAGCTCAATTAATGGTATCGGTGTTAAAATATATGTATATGGCTGACCAAGCACAATATATTCACACCTGTTCCCAGGCTACACGGTTCCAGGTGTAGCTACATGTTCCTCGAGACTTGTCAAACACAAAATAGCTACTTATTTAAGTTAGTCAATAAGTCAATAAACATACATTTCAGCCATTTTGAACAATATTGATTTATTTGAAGTGTGATTTTCATTTGTTTTCCGTATTATGCCAGTGTTCCATCCACGTTTTTCCTTTAAAGAATTTAGCTCACTGCAGAAGCACACTTTCATACCGGATACTAGCCTGGGAACAGACGTCGATATATTTTGCCTGGTCAAATATATTTTAACACCGAGACTATTAATTGGGCCGTATTGAATTTCTGATCATCGACAGACTGGAACCCAAACTAACCGGATACATGTTCAGATTTGGTCTCTTTAAATATATTACATATCCGCCCAATAACAGCCAAATTCCGTCGCAAAACTAGGTTAATAGGCTACGTTAAAAATACATATTCAACAAGTGCATTGCATAAAACATATCTATATATACGTGTATAGCAAATACAAACATTTTCAATATAACACAAAGAGGATATAATTGAATATAATATTTGAATGGTATTTGCATATAACAGCAATTTTGTACGATGCTACATTTCTTACATATACGGTGTACAAATCGGTACATTTGTCAATATTACTCCAATTTCTTTAAAATAGTTAGCCTGTACAATGTTGCTGATTCATGTGTGTGTTTTACGTTTATTTATCGTCGCTACCGGTTGCCCATATGAGCGACGCCTCCTGAAGAGATTAGTTATTTTAGATTTTTGGAGGATAGTGTAATGTTACAGACAGAGACCCATTCCAGAGTCTCCTCTCGGTTTTTTTTACCTACACGGTGTACAGCACCGACACGAGTCCTCGGTTTAATGTCCCATCTGAAAGACTGTTAATTTTATTAGGGTCAGACGGGGGATCGAACCTGCGATCCCTGGATTACCAGTCCAGCGTGTTACCACTGGACTATAAATCCGTCTGTAAGAGAGATTCCAAAGCAAACAACATTTTTAAGCAGAAAACTGGCTCACTGCATGAATCAAATTAAGGGCAGACAGGTGGGAACAGTAGCAAGGTTGGAGTCCAGGCGATCGACACACTCATATCTGTACTCAGATTAGACAGTGCCATACAATAGCACCCTCTAGAACGTACTCATATATTTAGAGATCATAACGTGGCTAATTTGATATAAACATAGGTATTCACCCGTGATATCTTGATATTAGCCTGAGACCATAGGTTGATACCGAGGCTGATATGAAAATAGTCCCGTAATAACGTCTTTAATTACTTTATTACTTTGATATGAATTGCAACATTAGTTTTAATAATCGATATCGGTAACTTGATATCAGCCTGAGACCGACTTCAAGTCACATCGTTATAGGTTCGAATCGGATCAATCCCACTTGGGGTTATCGATGGTCGTTGGTTCTACCCGGGTGCCCATCAATGCTTGAACTACTACTCGAATGGGGTTTCCGATGTCCTTAATTCGCCAATATTGATTGCATAGTCGCTATATGACCTAAACTCTTGCTGCCAGTTTAAGCCTCAAACAATATGCCATAATCCAAAAGCCGAACCTGCACTGCTATGGCGACCTTGCCTAGCAAAAACAAATCTGACCACACTACCTCTGCGATACGGCAATAACCCCAAACAGATTGGACAAATAACGCAGATTTTCAGTGCACCACACTGATGACAGGGTACTAGTAGAAAACAAACTCTAACAACAAGTGTAATGACACGAACACAACTTTCTTATGTTTAAAACTAAATGAAAGAATGGAGAAAATTGGACATTGCATGTAGAAAGTACGGATATATATCTGATATAATGTCGGATTTTCAAAATTCGTGTTAGCTATGTTCATATAGTGTAGATCAATATATGTATAGAATAGATCACGATCCAATGAGTTGATCTATCTGACTTAGACAACGTACATAAGTAGGTCGCGTCTATGCGATTTAGAAGCGAGAAATGTGGCTTTTTCATTGGACCATGCGACTTAGTCGTTGTCTAATATGACAAAAACTATTTCAGAAGAATGACGCAGCTGTATTCGTTATGGATATATTTCATTAATTTAACACAACACTGCGTGCGTTGCACAATGCATGGGATCAACGTAGCATTCAATTCGTGTAATTGCTGTATACAGACGCTCGTCAGATCGCAGAACACACACGATTCGCGTATTTGAACACGATCGCTAGATCGAGCAATCCCACGATGCACACACTATCGTCAGATCGAGATACGCCACGATTCACACACTATCGTCAGATCGAGATAATACACGATTCATGTAACAGCTGATGGTACATTATCGATGATAATTGCTACATACGATCGTGAGTTCGAGATAATACACGAAGCATATCATTTCGGTAGGCGCGCGGTCATCAGATCGATGATTCACGCAATATATGTATGTAGACGATCGTCTGGTCGATGATTCACGCAATCTCTGTATGTAGCTGATCGTTTGGTCGATGATTCACGCAATCTCTGTATGTAGCTGATCGTTTGGTCGATGATTCACGCAATCTCTGCATGTAGACGATCGTCTGGTCGATGATTCACGCAATCTCTGTAAGTAGACGATCGTCTGGTCGATGATTCACGCAATCTCTGTAAGTAGACGATCTTCTGGTCGATGATTCACGCAATCTCTGTATGTAGCTGATCGTTTGGTCGATGATTCACGCAATCTCTGCATGTAGACGATCGTCTGGTCGATGATTCACGCAATCTATGTAAGTAGACGATCGTCTGGTCGATGATTCACGCAATCTCTGTAAGTAGACGATCGTCTGGTCGATGATTAACGCAATCTCTGCAAGTAGACGATCGTCTGGTCGATGATTCGCGCAATCTCTGTATGTAGACGATCGTCTGGTCGATGATTAACACAATCTCTGTATGTAGACGATCGTCTGGTCGATGATTAACGCAATCTCTGTAAGTAGACGATCGTCTGGTCGATGATTCGCGCAATCTCTGTATGTAGACGATCGTCTGGTCGATGATTAACACAATCTCTGTATGTAGACGATCGTCTGGTCGATGATTAACGCAATCTCTGTAAGTAGACGATCGTCTGGTCGATGATTCACGCAATCTCTGTAAGTAGACGATCGTCTGGTCGATGATTCGCGCAATCTCTGTATGTAGACGATCGTCTGGTCGATGATTAACAAAATCTCTGTATGTAGACGATCGTCTGGTCGATGATTCACGCAATCTCTGTATGTAGACGATCGTCTGATCGATGATTCACGCAATCTCTGTATGTAGACGATCGTCTGGTCGGTGATTCACGCAATCTCTGTATGTAGACGATCGTCTGGTCGGTGATTCACGCAATCTCTGTATGTAGACGATCGTCTGGTCGAGGTTAAAAAAATCGTGTAATTACTATTTGCACACAAACAGGCGGATCTGTAGTCCAGTGGTTAACACGTTGGACTGGTAATCCAGGGATAGCAGGTTCGATCCCACGTCTGACCCTAATAAAATTAACAGTCTTTCAGATGGGAGTTTAAACCGAGGTCTCCTGTCGGTGCTTTATATCGTGCACGTAAAAGAACCAGGGTAGACTCTGGAATTGGTCTCTATCTATCAAGGCACTATCCTCCAAAAATCTAAAATGACAAATCTCTTCAGGAGGTGTCGCTCATATGGACACACACGATCGTCAGACCGATACACCACATATTAACGTAATTTTGGATAATGTGATAAAAAACTTTAAAAAAGGGATCTTACACTCGTGGTAATTTCATGCCATATTTTATTCAACGAGTTTTGGAATGTTGATATTAAGCTCGCCAAATGGGTCGCTTAATAGCAAAATTCCAAAACTCGGTGAATAAAATATGGTATGAAATCACGAGCGTAAGATGGTCCTATATGCCTAGTTATAAATGTATCATAATATAAGCTCTTTATAATATCATATACATATATATTGATATTACATGCGGTGACCTTGTGGTATACAATACACGCGTCGGATACCCCCCACCAACATCGTTGTATGTGTCAATGAACACGTGTGTATCAAATGCGCAGAGATGTATGGACAATAAGTGAGTCCTATAAGTCACCCAGTGTAAACTCATATATACAGTGAAAGATAGTATCAAACAATTAAATCTTAGCTCATCAATTAAGAAAAGCAATAGACATGTACATGGTCAAATACACACACGTTACTATATCACAACACTGCTAACAATATATTATATTAGTCAGGTTTGAACAGTTCAATAAAAATGCCTAGCCGGAAGCTTACGGTTCAACTGTGTGCACTGTTAACTAAGCACGCCATTTTCTTTTTCAGTACGACGTGATCGACTCGCACCTACTTTTGCAACAATGTTATTGAAGGTCCTGACTGGTGATTTGACATTCAAATCTCTGACTCCTCCGGATCTCACTTCCTGTACACGAGCGTAAGTATAGGGCACTGGTCCCAATTCTGCTAAGATTCCCAGCACTGATCAATTCATAAATACGACCACAGACGCTTGGGGTTTGGACAAATGGTTTAGGGTTCAAAATTTAGAAAAACACTATGATACACTATAGGCCTTACACTATACATACTTAGTACATTCGTAAATAGTGTCTACATACGTGAATGGTTAGTACATATATGTATATAATTAGTACATACGTAAATACTTAGTACATACGTAATTTGGTAGTGCATATGGCAATACTTTGCGTAAATGCAAAATGACATGTGACCATGAAATGATAGCACTGATACAAGCAGACGACAAATAATAGCACTGATACAAACAGACGACAAATAATAGCACTGATACAAACAGACGACAAATAATAGCACTGATACAAGCAGACGACAACTGATAGCACTGATACAAGCAGACGACAACTGATAGCACTGATACAAGCAGACGACAAATAATAGCACTGATACAAGCAGACGACAAATAATAGCACTGATACAAGCAGCCGACAACTGATAGCACTGATACAAGCAGACGACAACTGATAGCACTGATACAAGCAGACGACAAATAATAGCACTGATACAAGCAGACGACAACTGATAGCACTGATACAAGCAGACGACAAATAATAGCACTGATACAAGCAGACGACAAATAATAGCACTGATACAAGCAGACGACAAATAATAGCACTGATACAAGCAGATGACAAATAATAGCACTGATACAAGCAGACGACAACTGATAGCACTGATACAAGCAGACGACAAATAATGACACTGATACAAGCACAGGGATTCGGCACGTTTGGGGGTACTAGTATATATATTTAAGTACTTAACATTTAAGTACTTAAATATATATACTAGTACCCCCAAACGTGCCGAATCCCTGTGGATACAAGCAGACGACAACTAATACATGTACATTATACTTCAGAGAATTGAGAAGTTATTTTGAAAACAGTTACAACCTCAACGAAAGCCTATTTACAGCTTTGAAAGGTAAGGTGGTGTAGTTGGCTACTATGATTTTGCGAGATATATCTAAAGTTAATCAAGTTTTCGTAGGCCATGGTGTATGACCAATTCCTTCAAAATAAGTGTATTATGACAATAGTACGAATTTTATTGCTATCGTTTATCTCATAGTTAAAAAACCTTTTAGCACGACTGTAGGCGAAATGAGCAGATAACAAATGTGTAGTATTTTTTATTATTTTCCCCCGCGATTTGAACATTATGAACTGTCACAAGCCCTACGTTCTAGGAAACATATGAAAAATATAACACCATTTGTTATCTGCTCATTTCTCCTACAGCATGCTAAATGTTAAATATAGAACTGGAGTAGAATTAAAATGTTAATTAAGCTGAACATACTTTACTTATATGAAACAACTTGGTATGTTTAACTATCGTCTTACAGATGAGTCGGTGTTCTATAAGTGTCCCGACCGTCTCCGACTCCCGCTGATCTTTTACTACGCCCACACTGCCGTTGTCTACGTCAACAAGTTAATCCTCGTCGGGCTACTCAAGGTGCGTAGTCCTAAGTTTGTTCATACCCACCATACGCTAGACTGGTTAGCCTATGTCATATTGAGGACTTGCCAATACTTGGAATGGAATCCACTATGTTCATTATTCATGTGATCAGGGCCGGAGGTTATAAAACATTTATCAAATTCAAGCTCAGTCTCAATTTTTCTGATTGGTTGAGCCGAGTGCAAATCTCAGACTCGTCCAATCAAATAACTTGAGCTTCAGTTTGAGATTTTAGAAACAGTTTTATAACGTCGAGGTCAGGTTCGGATGTTATAAAACTGTCTTAGAGCTCACGCTCAGTGAAATTGATTGGCTGTTTTTGAGATTTACTCTCAGCTGAATGTTACTGTCACACTGTGATACGGGGGACCGTCCGTGATAAGTTGATAACGTAGTTTCAATAAACAGTTAGTACTTCGCATTGATTTAGTTTTATTACACACTATCGATATGTATATACACAATCTATAAATATCCAGAATATATCAACATTGTACAATGATCAGCTCTAACCAAGCGCGCACATAAGCTCCAACCCAGCTCACGCTCGTCGCTCCCTATCAATACCCTGCACTCGACCATACAATATCCAAGCAATCAAATCTAAATTTAACACGATCGGGCTGATGATCTAAACAGCATACAATTGGTGTGCTCATTACGCAATATATAACCTCCCTGTGCATTTATGATAACCGTACACGCAGATTAATGTGACGTGGACTCAGCCAAGAGTGAATAATTTACGCATATTAATTAAATTCCAATAATCTGTAGCTAATTGTTAATTATTTCGTTCTGTATACACACAGTTATCCTTCCCTGGTAATAAAATCCACAAGATCTCGGCGGAGCTAAATCCTAGCATATATAACAAATCCAATGCCAGATATTGTGTTTATCTCTGTGTGTTTTACGTTTATTGATCGTCGCTACCGGTTGCCCATATGAGCGACGCCTCCTGAAGAGATTAGTCATTTTAGATTTTTGGAGGATAATGCTATGATACAGACAGATACCCATTCCAGATCTCCTCTGGTTCTTTTACGTGCACGGTGTACAGCACCGACACGAGCCTCGGTTTAACGTCCCATCTGAAAGACACGAGACCTCGGTTTAAACTCCCATCTGAAAGACTGTTAATTTTATTAGGGTCAGACGGGGGGGGGGGGGGTCGAACCTGCGATCCATGGATTACCAGTCCAACGTGCTACCACTGGACTACAGATCCGTCTGTTTGATAACCTAATTAAAATATGCCCCATGAGTATCCAAACATTCTAACTCTGATACGCGCCGTATCATCCGTAACCTATCCTTTCTATTCACTGTATTAAGCCACGCTTGTGTCATTCTGTAAATTATCCAAGTTCAGCAGCTCCTAATTGCCAACAGTTCAATATGAATGTACTTTATTATATGAAATCATCAGAAGACTAAGTTTGAGATTTAAAAACAGTTTTATAACCTCGATGCCATGTCTTACACTAATCGGCCGCATACTAAATGTTGTTGTTATTGGTCAGAGCGTTGAGGGCGCGTTGCTATGTGCAACGACATAGGGTACACCATTCATCAAGTGATGTGGATTCGGCGTAAGAATTCGTATACATGTACATGTATTATTGAACAGAGTAGCTTTGTGTTGTAGTAGTTTGACAATCTATTTTTTGGAACAGTAAGAAGGCGTGTTACGGCCCCACCCGATATGTGTCACCCTACATACCCCGGTATGAAACTGGATTCGCCAGTTGTCAGCTTGTCGTCTACATCACAGGGATTCGGCACATTTGGGGGTACTAGTATATATATTTAAATATATATACTAGTACCCCCAAACGTGCCGAATCCCTGTGGTCTACATCGCTCCCATATCTTGCCACGCCAACACCACTTCTGACGTCACATTATTAAAACAGCTATCACAGAGTGTGTCCTTGCATGCAAGTTCGACTACAAAATTGTCTCGTGAATCCACCGTGCACGCTGTCGATTTGGAGTGTGGTTTATCTGCAACGTGCATATTTGGAGAGGATGCACTGAGACACAAAATCACAATGTGTAGATAGATATCAATAGAACACTTCAGTAATACTATATAGAACAACTGTACATGGTAGCTCGGCTTGTGTGCATGGCAATATTGTGCAGCTGTGGACATAACAACAAGCCATTGTTAAAACCTGTTGAGGGGAAATTTGAAATCAGTTGCATGCGTTTAGCATAGTCAATATTATTCTAACCTAACATGAAATCAACCTGCTATTTTCTTACCTACTATTTTCTTAGAAATATACCTACTATTTTCTGAGAAATTAACCTATTTTCTTTGAAATCAACCTATTATGTTCAGGGCCGTAGCTTTGCTGGAATCGATGTGTAGGCCAACTTAAAACTTAAGACGAGAGGGGGGTCCGATGGTCGTCTCCAGGAAAACTATTTATAGCGTATATAATTTAATCCTGGCCACCTGATTTTTGTTGCAGATTTGGCATTTTTATTTTTTCGATATTTCGAGGGAAAGTGTAGGCCACGGCCTTAGACACGGTCTATAGGAAGCTACGCCAATGATTTTCTTTGATCAAAATATATAGCGGATAGTTGTAAATGTTTTCAATAGAACAGTTCATCCCAAAAAAAACCCTCAAACATTAAATGGAAAAGTGTACCTTACAAGGCTTGTTTTATGAGCTATTGGCAATACATAGCAAAGTTCTATCTGAATTCATAATCATCCGATGTGTGGAACACACTGCCTTATCACCTTACTATGTTGCTTTCTGTCATCCTTAACGTTCTATTTTTGTTCAAAATTACATTGCATGCGAGTGTCCCATGTTTCATGCCAGCAATCTTATAAAGCACATTAATTTCTTTGCTCCGATGATTTGCTGCGATTATTTGCTCCGATGATTTGCCGCGATGATTTGCTGCGATTATTTGCTCCGATGATTTGCTGCGATGATTTGCTACGATTATTTGCTCCGATGAGTTGCTACGATTTGCTCACGGTTATTTGCTCCGACGATTTGCTACGATTATTTGCTCCGATGAGTTGCTACGATTTGCTCACGGTTATTTGCTCCGACGATTTGCTACGATTATTTGCTCCGATGATTTGCTCCGATGAGTTGCTACGATTTGCTCACGGTTATTTGCTCCGATGATTTGCTCCGATGAGTTGCTACGATTATTTGCTCCGATGAGTTGCTACGATTTGCTACGATTATTTGCTCCGATGATTTGCTATGATTATTTGCTCCGATGAGTTGCTACGATTATTTGCTACGATGAGTTGCTACGATTTGCTCACGGTTATTTGCTCCGACGATTTGCTACGATTAATTGCCCCGATGGGGAAACTAAGAGAGCCTAGCAAAACCTAGACTATCCTAGTCATAAAGATATTTTGTAGACTATCCTAGTCATAATTATATATTTTGTAGACTATCCTAGTAATAAAGATTGTATATTTTTGTAGACTATCCTAGTTAGTAGTTATAAAGAATATATATTTTTCACCAATGTCCAAGTACATGTACACATAAAACGTTGCAATGCTTGGATTTCTTTACTGCAAAACGTGTGTAATACTGGTGTTGTATGCGCGAAGACCAAAGGCGCTTTGAAGGCTCAACAATACATTTAATAAAAAGAGCAACATATAGCAATGTTATATCATACCCCACCCACCTACTACCGTATCGACGAAGATCTAAAAATACCAAGGGTTAGACTGATTTATAGCACTGTACTGTAGCTCAGTTGTTTTATTAAATTTTAAGTATACTTTTTTTTTAAAACTGACACATCGTAGTTCTATGAACACTATTGTACAGTTGACATATCGTTTACAGGTCTTTTACAGACATATCCTTTACCTGATGTCTTTGCATAATTTATTTCCAGGAAAGGGTTAATTTTGAGTTTGAGCAGATATTCGAGACGGGTGTGGATGAAATGTCCTGGGATGATACGGTACTGTAGCTATAGTTACATCAGCTAGATGAAAACTTTCTTCTTTCATTTACAGACATTTGGTGAATGGCCCATTAGCATCTATATTCCCATTAGCATATATATTCCCATTAGTATCTATATGCCCATTATCATCTATATGCCCATTAGCATCTATATGCCCATTAGCATTTATATGCCCATTAACATCTATATGCCCATTAGCATCTATATGCCCATTAGCATCTATATGCCCATTAGCATATATATGCCCATTAGCATCTATATGCCCATTAGCATCTATATACCCATTAGCATCTATATGCCCCATTAGCATCTATATGCCCATTATCATCTATATACCCATTAGCATCTATATACCCCCATTAGCATCTATATGCCCATTAGCATCTATATACCCATTAGCATCTATATACCCCATTAGCATCTATATGCCCCATTAGCATCTATATACCCATTAGCAGCCCATTAGCATCTATATGCCCATTAGCATCTATATGCCCATTAGCATATATATACCCATTAGCATCTATATGCCCATTAGCATTTATATGCCCATTAGCATATATATGCCCATTAGCATCTATATGCCCATTAGCATATATATGCCCATTAGCATTTATATGCCCATTAGCATCTATATGCCCATTAGCATTTATATGCCCATTAGCATCTATATGTCCATTAGCATCTATATGCCCATTAACATATATATGCCCATTAGCATCTATATGCCCATTAACATCTATATGCCCATTAGCATCTATATGCCCATTAGCATATATATACCCATTAGCATCTATATGCCCATTAGCATATATATACCCATTAGCATTTATATGCCCATTAGCATTTATATGCCCATTAGCATCTATATGCCCATTAACATATATATGCCCATTAGCATCTATATGCCCATTAGCATCTATATGCCCCATTAACATCTATATGCCCATTAGCATCTATATACCCCATTAACATCTATATGCCCATTAGCATCTATATGCCCATTAGCATCTATATGCCCATTAGCATCTATATGCCCATTAACATATATATGCCCATTAACATCTATATGCCCATTAACATATATATGCCCATTAGCATCTATATGCCCATTAACATATATAACATCTATTAGCTTTTTGGAATGCTTAACTTTTGTCAAATATTCGACAGACATCAAATTTGATTTACTGTCGTTAACCCGTTCAAGCAATAAGCTCAATACGACACTTTAGATGCAAACTTTAAAAAAACCACTAGTATCCCGGCCACTATATTAGATTTGCATATAATTAGTGATGCACTGCGTTTACAACTTCAAAGGGATGTATGTCAAACATTTGACAAAATTAAGCATTCCAAGAAGCCAGATGGAAAATGCTAATGGTTCATTCATTCAGTTTTCACTGACGCTTAGCCTGGGAACAGGCGTCGATATATTTTGCCTGGTCAGTCAAATAAATATAGTTTAACACCGAGACTATTAATTGGGCCGTATTGAGTTTCTGGTGATAGATGGCGCTACGATCGGAAATCAAATTTCCCCAGGCTGTCATTTTGCCAGAAGTTAAAAAGTGAAAAATCAACAGACTGGAACCCAGACCAATTGACGCTATGAAAGCAGGACGGATCTGTAGTCCAGTGGTAACACGCTGGTCTGGTAATCCAGGGATCGCAGGTTCGATCCCCCGTCTGACCCTAATAAAATTAACAGTCTTTCAGATGGGACATTAAACCGAGGTCTCGTGTCGGTGCTTTACACCGTGCACGTAAAAGAACCAGAAGAGACTCTGGAATGGGTCTCTGTCTGTATCATTGCACTATCCTCCAAAAATCTAAAATAACTAATCTCTTCAGGAGGCGTCGCTCATATGGGCAACCGGTAGCGACGATAAATAAACATAAATAAGCATTATTAAGCAGCCAGTTTCCAGATTCCCAAAATATTATATTTGCAAAAATAAAATAAACTGTCATAAAATCAGATACTTTGTTTTCTTTTGAAACCATCATAAAACCTTCCAATACAAAAGAAATCGCACCAGGATGTGTGAATAAATTATGTTGTTGTTACATCAATGGCAGGTGTTAATAGACACACCATGTAATGTAGTCAAAACTGTTTAGACAGAGAATGACATATTACAGACACTTTGCAACAACATCCACCCACACGTATCATAACATTTTTAATTAAAGTTTTATTTGTGAAAACACCCATAAATGAAATATAATTCAACCACTTTTCTTTATACTAATCTCTTCTCGTGTTCCGATTTTATATTTCAGGTTCTTGAGCTTTCTTCAAATGTTCCTTTAAATATTAACCATTTTCCTTTTAACATCCAAAACTATTGACTCGCTAATACAATAAATTCTGAAATTCTTTAGCATATACCTAGAATAGCTTTCAGGTATTTTCATTGTTATATATATATATATATATTATTCTCTTGCCTATTGTATATCAATCAATAGGGAAAATAACTATACATGTTTTCTTTCGTTCTAGTCCCTTTCAGTATACTGCTGTTAAATTATATGTAAAATGTTGGAATAAATAATGTTTAAACTAATGTACAGTGGCCGATAACAATAACCGAATGCGTCGTTGTCATATTTGCATGGCCTTACAGGAAGATGACGTTTACGCAATCTTTATAAGAGTTTGAGTGTTTTTGAGTTTTAGATAGAATTCTACGGAATATTCGAATATTCGAATACCTTCCTGGACGAAAATTCGAATACCTAAATCGCTATTCGTTGCCATCCCTACTCCTAATACTTTTCTGCTAAATTAAGTATGGACAGTTCAATATCTTTACATTCGTTGTTTCCCCACATAGGTGCACTATAATTAAGTATGGACAGTTCAATATCATTACCTTCGTTGTTTCCCCACATTGATGCACTATAATTAAGTATGGACAGTTCAATATCATTACCTTCGTTGTTTCCCCACATTGATGCACTATAATTAAGTATGGACAGTTCAATATCATTACCTTCGTTGTTTCCCCACATGGATGCACTATAATTAAGTATGGACAGTTCAATATCTTTACCTTCGTTGTTTCCCCACATTGATGCACTATAATTAAGTATGGACAGTTCAATATCATTACCTTCGTTGTTTCCCCACACTGATGCACTATAATTAAGTATGGACAGTTCAATATCATTACCTTCCTTGTTTCCCCACATTGATGCACTATAATTAAGTATGAACAGTTCAATATCATTACCTTCGTTGTTTCCCCACATTGATGCACTATAATTAAGTATGGACAGTTCAATATCATTACCTTCGTTGTTTCCCCACATGGATGCACTATAATTAAGTATGGACAGTTCAATATCTTTACCTTCGTTGTTTCCCCACATTGATGCACTATAATTAAGTATGGACAGTTCAATATCATTACCTTCGTTGTTTCCCCACACTGATGCACTATAATTAAGTATGGACAGTTCAATATCATTACCTTCGTTGTTTCCCCACATGGATGCACTATAATTAAGTATGGACAGTTCAATATCTTTACCTTCGTTGTTTCCCCACACTGATGCACTATAATTAAGTATGGACAGTTCAATATCATTACCTTCGTTGTTTCCCCCACACAGGTGCACTATAATTAAGTATGGACAGTTCAATATCATTACCTTCGTTGTTTCCCCCACACAGGTGCACTATAATTAAGTATGGACAGTTCAATATCTCTACCTTCGTTGTTTCCCCCACATTGATGCACTATAATTAAGTATGGACAGTTCAATATCTTTACATTCGTTGTTCCCCTACACTGATGCACTATAATTAAGTGCGGATCCATTCAACATCTTTACCTTCATTGTTCCCCACACTGATGCACTATAATTAAGTATGGATCAGTTCAATATCTTTACCTTCGTTGTTTCCCCACATTGATGCACTATAATTAAGTATGGACAGTTCAATATCATTACCTTCGTTATTTCCCCCACACAGGTGCACTATAATTAAGTATGGACAGTTCAATATCTTTACCTTCGTTGTTCACCCACATGGATGCACTATAATTAAGTATGGACAGTTCAATATCTTTACCTTCGTTGTTTCCCCACATTGATGCACTATAATTAAGTATGGACAGTTCAATATCATTACCTTCGTTGTTTCCCCCACACAGGTGCACTATAATTAAGTATGGACAGTTCAATATCTCTACCTTCGTTGTTTCCCCCACATTGATGCACTATAATTAAGTATGGACAGTTCAATATCTCTACCTTCGTTGTTTCCCCCACATTGATGCACTATAATTAAGTATGGACAGTTCAATATCTTTACATTCGTTGTTTCCCCACATTGATGCACTATAATTAAGTATGGACAGTTCAATATCATTACCTTCGTTGTTTCCCCACACTGATGCACTATAATTAAGTATGGACAGTTCAATATCATTACCTTCGTTGTTTCCCCACACTGATGCACTATAATTAAGTATGGACAGTTCAATATCTTTACCTTCGTTGTTTCCCCACACTGATGCACTATACAAAAAATCGATATCAGATTGTTCCAAGACTCTAGAATTACTAGGGGGAATATATACAGTACATATAAACATATCTTGCTGAAAATGAAACAAGTCATGGTCAAATTTTACCCATAAAACTCCGCATTGTAACTGTTCTACAATAGTTATTTTTATCTCTGAGTTTATTTTTGTAATATATGGAGATGCCACCACTGTATCTACCTCTGTTTACATTTGGAGTCTTGTTGCCACATGTATAATCTTTTATCTTTTATACATAAATTAACCCTTTCAACACCACAGACCTCTCAATAGGCTTACAAAAAGTGTAGATCCAGATGAGCCGGCTCGTGACGAGCCGTCTCATCAGGATCTGCACTTTTTGCCAGTAATATTACTAATTTTAGACAAAAATTACCCATTTTAATAAATGAACTGGTCCATATGCAATTTTCTTATCAATTTATTGGTCTAAAAATATCATGCACCAGTCCTTGTCAGTTACTTGGTGTTGAATGGGTTAAAGTTAGTGTTTTGACTTAACCACGTTTCTGTTAAGAAAATTGTGTTTGTGTTTTTACGTTTATTTATCGTCGCTACCGCTTGCCCATATAAGCGACAACTCCTAAAGAGATTAGTTATTTTAGATTTTGGAGGATAGTGCATGGTACAGACAGAGACCCATTCCAGAATCTCCTCTGGTTCTTTTACGTGCACGGTGTAAAACACCGACACGAGACCTCGGTTTAACGTCCCATCTGAAAGACTGTTAATTTTATTAGGGTCAGACGGGGGATCGAACCTGGGATCCCTGGATTACCAGTCCAGACCTGGATATATAGTGTACATAATGTATACATGTACTGTGTGACCTGGATATATAGTGTACATAATGTATACATGTACTGTGTGACCTGGATATATAGTGTACATAATGTATACATGTACTGTGTGACCTGGATATATAGTGTACATAATGTATACATGTACTGTGTGGCCTGGATATATAGTGTACATAATGTATACATGTACTGTGTGACCTGGATATATAGTGTACATAATGTATACATGTACTGACTGTGTGACCTGGATATATAGTGTACATAATGTATATATGTACTGTGTGACCTGGATATATAGTGTACATAATGTATACATGTACTGTGTGACCTGGATATATAGTGTACATAATGTATACATGTAATGACTCTGTGTGACCTGGATATATAGTGTACATAATGTATACATGTAATGACTCTGTGTGACCTGGATATATAGTGTACATAATGTATACATGTACTGACTCTGTGTGACCTGGATATATAGTGTACATAATGTATACATGTAATGACTCTGTGTGACCTGGATATATAGTGTACATAATGTATACATGTACTGACTTGTATACCACTGTAACCTATCATCACTGGTTGTCACGGGTTCGAGCCCCGCTCAGACCGTGTCTCATTTATATGAAAAAGTTGTCAGTTTCTAATGGAGGTTGATGCACCAAGTACCGGTACTGGTTAACCACTGAAGCCTGCCCAGGAAAGGTGATGTTTGGTAAACTGCCCGTCGCTCAAATGTACAACCAGTTAAATAAACTTAAATAAACTTAAGGGGCCATGCCATCTTCAATGTGCTAGATATTGACCCAATACAAATACCATGTGCTTCTTTTTATTAAATTAAATATTAAAAAAACAAAAACATATACTGATTTATCCAACAGGAGAACTACCGAATGGGCGGCGAATACAAATGGCCTAGTTTTGATGAAACGGTCCAGTACCGCAAGCATGTCCGACAACTCGTCCTGAACATCATTGATTCGACACCACTGCAACTTCCCATCACCATGGAGGGCAAATGGGTAAAAATAACTATATTAGTAAATATCTTAATACTATACTCGTGCTTAAAGCGGCATTCGTGGCCGAGTGGTTACGGTCATTGATTTGAAATCGCTTGTCCCTCACCGCAGTAGGTGTCAAATTCTTTCAAGTGAGGAAGCTATTCAGCTGGCTTTTGGAAGGTCGGTGGTTCTACTATGGTGCCCATCCCTGTATGAAATACTTCTCGGAGCGGAATTAGGGTGTCTTCCTACATCAACTATACCCGGAGAGCCGCCATATGACCTATATACCCACAAACACCGGGTGTCTTCCTACACCCACTATACCCGGAGAGCCACCATATGACCTATAAACCCACAAACACCGGGTGTCTTCCTACACCAACTATACCTGGAGAGCCGCCATATGACCTATAAACCCACAAACACCGGGTGTCTTCCTACATCAACTATACCCGGAGAGCCGCCATATGACCTATATACCCACAAACACCGGGTGTCTTCCTACACCCACTATACCCGGAGAGCCACCATATGACCTATAAACCCACAAACACCGGGTATCTTCCTCCACCCACTATACCTGGAGAGCCGCCATATGACCTATAAACCCACAAACACCGGGTATCTTCCGCCACCAACTATACCCGGAGAGCCAGCATATGACCTTTAAACCAACAAACAGAAACAAATCATGCCTGTAGCTTGTTAACCATTATTCAATAATTAATTATTCAATTTTAATTTATAAGCACTTTCACACTATTGTGTTATTTGTGGACACTTTCAACACTGTTGTAATAATTATGTTTTTTAGTGGGCGCTTCTGATGGGCATGGAGCATGAGCGGATTCACGTGGAGACGTCATCAGTGCTATTGCGCCAGCTACCCGTGCACATGGTTTCCAAACCGGAGGGATGGACATATGCTCCCAACAATTGTAGTATGTAACTTTACAAAAATATATATTTTTTTTAATTTTCAGACTTATTTATAGTACCGGTAAACACTGTTACGTCGCATACACTTTGTGTGTAGACAAATTATTGACATCGTCATGTACGAGGTTCTGGTTCCAAGGTAGTTATTGTAATTCACCACTTAGGTCAGCTAAGCCTGCCCAGGAAACATGTCTAGGTACCCACAAGGGGTTTGACATTAATGGACCATGCATGTACATACATGATGATGATTCACTGTTCCCGGGCGTGGCTAGTAACAACACGTGATTCAAGCTTACACGGGCGTGGCTAGTAACGATACATGATTCAAGTTTACATGGGCATGGCTAGTAACAACACGTGATTCAAGTTCCCCAGGTGTGGCTAGTAGCAACACACGATTCAAGTTTACACGGGCGTGGCTAGTAACGACACATGATTCAAGTTTACACGGGCATGGCTAGTAACAACACGTGATTCAAGTTTACACGGGCGTGGCTAGTAACGACACGATTCAAGTTTACACGGTTGTGGCTAGTAACAACACGTGATTCAAGTTTACACGGGCGTGGCTAGTAACGACATGATTCAAGTTTACACGGGTGTGGCTAGTAACAACACGTGATTCAAGTTTACACGGGCGTGGCTAGTAACGACACGTGATTCAAGTTTACACGGGCGTGGCTAGTAACGACACGTGATTCAAGTTCCCCGGGTGTGGCTAGTAACAACACGTGATTCAAGTTCCCCGGGTGTGGCTAGTAACAACACGTGATTCAAGTTTACACGGGCGTGGCTAGTAACAACACGTGATTCAAGTTCCCCGGGCGTGGCTAGTAACGACACGTGATTCAAGTTCCCCGGGTGTGGCTAGTAACAACACGTGATTCAAGTTCCCCGGGTGTGGCTAGTAACAACACGTGATTCAAGTTTACACGGGCGTGGCTAGTAACAACACGTGATTCAAGTTCCCCGGGCGTGGCTAGTAACGACACGTGATTCAAGTTCCCCGGGTGTGGCTAGTAACAACACGTGATTCAAGTTCCCCGGGTGTGGCTAGTAACAACACGTGATTCAAGTTCCCCGGGTGTGGCTAGTAACAACACGTGATTCAAGTTTACACGGGCGTGGCTAGTAACGACACGTGATTCAACTCGTCATCGCGCATACATGTACATCTAAGTGCTACCACCCAACACTCAATTTCTTTTATTCCTGGGAACGTTTGGCCTAGGGGATGAGTGCGCATTATCAGGGACATTGAATTGTTACATTAGCAATCTGAATGGTTCACATAATATATATCTAGATCTAGAAGTGTACTATTTCATTAGATCTAGCCGTGTACAGACTTAATATTGAGCTGCTGTGGCATAGACTGGAATATATTGTTTCGTTTCAGTGGCTGCTCCCAAAGGTAATCGTATGTTGCACGTAGAAGGACATGACGTATCTTTCGGTAAACCCAACGACTTCCCGTCGTATGGTTGGGATAATGAGTACGGCGATATCACGTGCTTGTAAGTAGAATCTACACGGGCATTCACTTACGTGATCAATAACCACATGAGTAAATATAACGGTTTGTTGTGAAACTGAAACAAATATTCATAGCGAGATTGATCGCCGATGGTCATCCAGTGGGTATTTAATCCGTTACAGTAAGCATGTGCAATGTCATAACAGTCAGCGTCGGTATCCGACGATGCATACTTTGAGCTAATACTGAGTTCACCGTTTTAGAGTTGTAATTGGTACATGTATATCTTTTATGTCAAATAAATTAAATCACACTTTGTTTCTAAAGCCGATAATAGAAACGATGAGTAAGTAAAATATTATTTATAATAAATATGTGGTTTGTGCAAAGAAAACGATGTTGTTTTGTTACATAACCGACAAATGAATAAGAGAAGTCCTATTAAAGTTATTTCCCTTTTATCAAAACGAAATGTCAGTACATGTATACATACTTTGATTGAAATGTCAGTACATGTATACATACTTTGAAATGTCAGTAGATATATACATACTTTAATTGAAATGTCAGTAGATGTATACATACTTTAATTGAAATGTCAGTAGATGTATACATACTTTGATTGAAATGTCAGTACATGTATACATACTTTGAAATATCAGTACATGTATACATACTTTGAAATGTTAGTAGATGTATACATACTTTGAAATATCAGTACATGTATACATACTTTGAAATGTTAGTAGATGTATACATACTTTGAAATGTTAGTAGATGTATACATACTTTGAAATGTCAGTAGATGTATACATACTTTGATTGAAATGTCAGTAGATGTATACATACTTTGATTGAAATGTCAGTACATGCATACATACTTCGTGTGGGAGGAAACCGGAGTAACCAGAGAAAACCAACTTGTCCGATCTGGCGACCACTGTACCATCTCATATACTTCCTGGTCCGAGGATCAAACCCGAGTTGCATTGGTAAGAAGCGATGTGGCAACTACATGTGTATTTCATGCAAATGAATCGAGTTTCGCCGTGCATTGTGCCAGATACCTGACTTATGTAGGATATACTGGATGCATTTGTAAACCTTCGAGTATTTTACAATTCAGTGCGCCATCTTTCGAGGCTTCCGAACACTTGGTGACGAATGGAGAGTTTCTGGCGTTTATCGAGGATGGCGGCTACAACAATGTTGAGTACTGGAGTGAGGAAGGCTGGAAATGGAGAACATATAGACAGGCAAAGCACCCAATGTACTGGATCTGCAATAACTGTTAGTGTCATGATATTAGTATGTTGTATTAAGGGCGTTTATCGAAAATAAATAAAACAAAACTATTCTTTACCAATAATTTCAATTAGTCTACACAGCTGAAGATTCTTGCACATATCACTTGTTGAATTGTTTCTGAAGATTCTTGTACAGTTTGCACATATCACTTGTTGAATCGTTTCTGTAGATTCTTGTACAGTTTGCACATATCACTTGTTGAATGGTTTCTGAAGATTCTTGTACAGTTTGCACATATCACTTGTTGAATTGTTTCTGAAGATTCTTGTACAGTTTGCACATATCACTTGTTGAATGGTTTCTGAAGATTCTTGTACAGTTTGCACATATCACTTGTTGAATCGTTACTGTAGATTCTTGTACAGTTTGCACATATCATTTGTTGAATCGTTTCTGAAGATTCTTGTACAGTTTGCACATATCACTTGTTGAATCGTTACTGTAGATTCTTGTACAGTTTGCACATATCACTTGTTGAATCGTTACTGAAGATTCTTGTACAGTTTGCACATATCACTTGTTGAATCGTTACTGAAGATTCTTGTACAGTTTGCACATATCACTTGTTGAATCGTTTCTGAAGATTCTTGTACAGTTTGCACATATCACTTGTTGAATCGTTTCTGTAGATTCTTGTACAGTTTGCACATATCACTTGTTGAATCGTTTCTGTAGATTCTTGTACAGTTTGCACATATCACTTGTTGAATCGTTACTGAAGATTCTTGCATAGTTTGCACATATCACTTGTTGAATCGTTTCTGAAGATTCTTGCATAGTTTGCATATTTCACTTGTCAAATCGTTTTTCACGAAAAGATAATAAGGAATAAAATGAATCAGTTCCTTATTTCTTATTCACCCATTTGACAGATGTTGCATCATGCGTTTGGTTTCACGGTGACATCCTGGCTCCGAGGTTGTAAACTTTTCTCAAATCTCAAGCTTCTGATTAGTTGATCTGATTGCAAATCTCCAAATCAACCAATCATATCACTTGAGCTTGAGATCTGAGAAATGTATTATAATAAACTAGGAGCCTGGTCTCGCTGACAAGAATGAACGTTATTTTTATGTTTGTACTTATTTAAGTTTTAGTACTAAAATGAAATGTCGGTGAAAAATGAAACGCCAGTATCTGTATCTACAGTCAAACCTGTGTTAAGCAGCCAGCCAAGGGAATCTCAGAAAGTGGCTGCTTAATAGATGTCAAATGTATAATAAAAACAACATATTGGGAATCGGGAATCTGGCTGCTTAATACAGGTTAGCTGCTTAATAGAGGTGACCACTAACACAGGTTTGACTGTATATATCTTCACCGACTTTATAAGCAAACCTCAGATTAAATTTCTGAGTTGACCTGGTTCCTCCACCACGAATTATGTACACGAGTATAACCCATTCTGTATGTTTTACGTTTATTTATTGTCGCTACCGGTTGCCCATATGAGCGACGCCTCCTGAAGAGATTAGTCATTTTAGATTTTTGGAGGATAGTGCAATGATACAGACAGAGACCCATTCCAGAGTCTCCTCTGGTTCTTTTACGTGCACAGTGTAAAACACCAACACGAGACCTAGGTTTAAAGTCCCATCTGAACGATTGTTAATTTTATTAGTGTCAGACGAGGGATCGAACCTGCGATCCCAGGATTCACAGTCCAACATGTTAACCACAGATCAGTCTGACATCACTTAACCGATCACTGTATAGTTCACAAATGTTAAATTGTGTGTATTGCATTAAAAGTGTTAAAATATCTGTTATTATTGATCTAAAAATAAATTCTGCTCCAGCATTGAAACCACCTAGTTTGAAAGTTAAAATAGTGAGCCAGTTCGTCATTTGGACCCCTGATTAGAAAAACGAATAAGGAACCAATTCGTCTTCTGTTGTGTAGTTCTCTGATAAATTTCTATATTTCAATAAAATAAATAGCATTGACTTTGTGTGTCTCCACAGGTTGCAGAAGTGGTTGTGGGTCCGATTTAGCGTCATACAGTCATTGCAGATTCCCTGATAATGAGAAAACCATGGACACAGACATCGAAAACAGCGCGAAATTTATGTAAACACAAATCATATATATTGACCAATTTTCTGGTTCCACAATATTAAAATATCTACATCTACATGATACTCCCAACACTCAATGCTGAGTATGACTGGGAGGCGCTTATCAGGGACAGTTGTTAATAATCTCATTAATTGAGACAGAGAGTGTTAAAAATAACTACATACTAAGGTTAAAAACAGTCATTAGTATTAAATGAGCTGCTCAGCAAAAATGGTTAAACTGGGACTATACTGTACATAGTAGTGGAGGCCATTCCAAAGACATATTGGTCGTGGGGGAAAAGAGTTAATATGGTACTGGCCAGCCGCTCAGCAAAAATGGTTAAACTGGGGCTATACTGTACATAGTAGTGGAGGCCATTCCAAAGACATATTGGTCGTGGGGGAAAAGAGTTAATATGGTACTGGTCAGCCGCTCAGCAAAAATGGTTAAACTGGGGCTATACTGTACATAGTAGTGGAGGCCATTCCAAAGACATATTGGTCGTGGGGAAAAAGGGTTAATATGGTACTGGGTTTGGGATTAAGTAGTTCATGTCACTTGTGAAGAGAAGAGAAGAGAGAGGAGAGGAGAGAGAGAAGAGAGAGAAGAGGAGAGGAGAGGAGAGGAGAGAAGAGGAGAGGAGAGCAGGGAGAGGAGAGGGAATATTGGACACTGCTATGCGCAACAAGTAGGGGGCATAATATATAACAATGTATCTTGTATTTGGTAGGTACCGCGCTATGTTTGACAATCTGGATATGCCATTATCGTGGCCTGTAGATGTGAACTACCACGAGGCCAAAGCATTCTGTCAATGGAAAGGCACAGACTACAGATTGCTGACTGAGGCAGAACACAATGCAATCAGGGGACCTCAGGTATACCACAATGCTCTAACTTTCATGTAGCCATCTGCAATTATACCATGTTTAGTCAAGCATTGTCTAATGTTACTAAATCTTGTCCAAACAATTGGCATTATCGTACTATGTATCACATCTGTTTTTGTATGGTACCGATTTGCAATTAATTAAGATTAAGCTTAAAATTATATTTACTTTGTTAGTTTATGCCTATTCCAAGTCTAACATTAGGGATTTACAATGAATCTTGTTTGAGAACTTTCTCTGACAGAGCGAAACCAGACGAAATTAAAACAAGTTATCCAAGGAATTGTTAATCAGCGAACGTTATATTTATACTTTATGTACATTTCAACTTGTATGTTTATGTTTGTAGGCTTCGTCTCAATCTGGTACGTCATGTGATCTGATATTTTCTGGCAAGAATATCTATAACCACAACATGGCATATGGTTCATCTTCAGTGAGTATATCTACTATTGGACTTACAGTAATCTCTCTTAACCATTTACCGAAATATAAAGAAATGCGCAACTTTCCATGACGCTTTTGAAATAGATTGTGATTCGCTAACATTCGTTGTTCCTGAACATAATCGCACAGTGTATACTTTATTTAGTCTCAAGCAAGTTATGCCCTGTGTGTGGTCAAGTCTATTACCGTCGGCCCGCCTGAAAACACTGTAAGGGATGACCAGAAATAAGGTCGTTCACCCGTAGAAACTCGACTGAAGGACTGTTTTAATATGAAATCTATACATTACATTTACCTCTCAGAGTAGAGTTTTCACCAAAAAGTGAATTCTGAAGCCAAAATTGACCTGTTGTGCTGCTACAGCAGATGCGTCTCGAACCCCAACCCTGTTATCTATCCTGTGTCCGACATGTTTCACATGAGATCATTGCATGGAATTTGCGTGCATCTAATAATAGTGCATCAAGTCACACATCCATCATTATCAGTAGCGAGTTCTCTCAGAAGAACTGTGGAAACTTCTAGACTATTATGTTGTTTTCCTAGTTACACAATATATCCACTAACTGTACGCTCAGAAGCAGCTACAACTATTATGTTGTTTCCTAGTTACATAATATATCCACTAACTGTACGCTCAGAAGCAGCTACAACTATTATGTTGTTTCCTAGTTACATAATATATCCACTAACTGTACGCTCAGAAGCAGCTACAACTATTATGTTGTTTCCTAGTTACATAATATATCCACTAACTGTACGCTCAGAAGCAGCTACAACTATTATGTTGTTTCCTAGTTACATAATATATCCACTAACTGTACGCTCAGAAGCAGGAAGCAGCTACAACTATTATGTTGTTTCCTAGTTACATAATATATGCACTAACTGTACGCTCAGAAGCAGGAAGCAGCTACAACTATTATGTTGTTTCCTAGTTACATAATATATGTACTAACTGTACGCTCAGAAGCAGGAAGCAGCTACAACTATTATGTTGTTTTCCTAGTTACATAATATATCCACTAACTGTACGCTCAGAAGCAGGAAGCAGCTACAACTATTATGTTGTTTCCTAGTTACATAATATATGCACTAACTGTACGCTCAGAAGCAGGAAGCAGCTACAACTATTATGTTGTTTTCCTAGTTACATAATATATCCACTAACTGTACGCTCAGAAGCAGGAAGCAGCTACAACTATTATGTTGTTTTCCTAGTTACATAATATATCCACTAACTGTCCACTCAGAAGCAGGAAGCAGCTATGACTATTATGTTGTTTTCCTAGTTACACAATATATCCACTAACTGTACGCTCAGAAGCAGGAAGCAGCTACAACTGTTATGTTGTTTCCTAGTTACATAATATATCCACTAACTGTACGCTCAGAAGCAGGAAGCAGCTACAACTATTATGTTGTTTCCTAGTTACATAATATATGCACTAACTGTACGCTCAGAAGCAGGAAGCAGCTACAACTATTATGTTGTTTCCTAGTTACATAATATATGCACTAACTGTACGCTCAGAAGCAGGAAGCAGCTACAACTATTATGTTGTTTTCCTAGTTACATAATATATCCACTAACTGTCCGCTCAGAAGCAGGAAGCAGCTATGACTATTATGTTGTTTCCTATTTACATAATATATGCACTAACTGTCCAATCAGAAGCAGGAAGCAGCTATGATGGAGAGCAGTATCGGTAAATAGAATATAGACGCACCTCATGTAATCTTGTAACTTCATTAAATGGTCATTTTCTTACAAACTGCGACAGTTGAAGAAGAAACTGTTTTACAGTTGGTTCAAAAGCTCACTCATAGCTTGTGTTGTACTGTTGATATATTGCCGATTCAAAATAAAATTTATCTTATCTTATCTTACAGTTTGCCCTAGTTTGTAGACCAATCAAAAGCCTATATCTCGTTTAAAAACGTTGAAATTATTTCCAAATTGCGACGTTTGTGTTTTATGAACCCAAAAAGTTACTTATTGATTGCATGTCTATATTGGCCGCTCTGCCTACCAAGTTGCAGACAGAATACATTAAAACACGGCCGCTCCGCCTACCTAGTTGCAGACAGAATACATTAAAACACGGCCGCTCCGCCTACCTAGTTGCAGACAGAATACATTAAAACATGGCCGCTCCGCCTACCGAGTTGCAGACAGAATACATTAAAACACGGCCGCTCCACCTACCGAGTTGGCAGACAGAATACATTAAAACACGGCCGCTCCGCCTACCTAGTTGCAGACAGAATACATTAAAACATGGCCGCTCCGCCTACCGAGTTGCAGACAGAATACATTAAAACACGGCCGCTCCGCCTACCTAGTTGCAGACAGAATACATTAAAACACGGCTGCTCCGCCTACCGAGTTGCAGACAGAATACATTAAAACACGGCCGCTCCGCCTACCGAGTTGCAGACAGAATACATTAAAACAATTTTACTTTCTTTTCAACTTGTCATGAATTTTCTTCCATATATTCAATGCATCTATATTTACCATACATGTAAATCTGTGCAGACCCATAGGCATCATGGTAAATTGGGTGGAGCAAACTGTTAAGATCACTGTGAATGCACCATGGCTGCTGTCACGCGGTGAGCATCAAGATCAAAGTAATGATGTAATTATAGGCGGGGCAAACTGTCAATAGGCTACTCACTGTGCATGCACCGTGGCTGCTGTCATGCGGTGAGCATCAAGATCAAAGTAATGATGTAATTGTTGGAGGGGCAAATTCTTATTGATCGCATATAGCAATATACGGCTATACAAAATAAGTGCTGCCGTTCGCTAACACTCCTTTGCACACCATTTGCATATAACCGTATATAAGATTAATACCCTGTATTTACACATTGTTATTTATTTCAACAGCCCGTGAACTTGTACCCGGCAAATGAGCTTGGTTTCTATGACGTGTTTGGAAATGTATGGCAGTGGACCGAGGACCAGTTCAACGGACTCTGTCATGATACCCACATGTTGTACGATGATTTCTCACTGCCGTGCTACGACGGCAAGCACAACGTTATTCTGGTACGTATCTAAGCTGTGGCTGATCACTGTTACATATCTACGCTGTATCTAATCACTGGTACATATCTACGCTGTGTCTGATCACTGTTACGTATATATGCTGTGTCTGATCACTGGTACATATCTACGCTGTATCTAATCACTGTTACATATCTACGCTGTGTCTGATCACTGTTACGTATATAAGCTGTGGCTGATCACTGGTACATATCTACGCTGTATCTAATCACTGGTACATATCTACGCTGTATCTAATCACTGGTACGTATCTAAGCTGTGGCTGATCACTGGTACATATCTACGCTGTATCTAATCACTGGTATGTATCTAAGCTGTGTCTGATCACTGGTATGTATCTAAGCTGTGTCTGATCATTGGTATGTATCTAAGCTGTGTCTGATCACTGGTACGTATCTAAGCTGTGTCTGATCACTGGTATGTATCTAAGCTGTGTCTGATCATTGGTATGTATCTAAGCTGTGTCTGATCACTGGTATGTATCTAAGCTGTGTCTGATCACTGGTACGTATCTAAGCTGTGTCTGATCACTGGTATGTATCTAAGCTGTGTCTGATCACAGGCGAGTGGAGCGTCAGCTATAAATAAACCCAGACACATAGTTTACCTTACCCCACCTGGTGTAGTTTACCTTACCCCACCAGGTGTAGTTTACCTTACCCCACCAGGTGTAGTTTACCTTACCCCACCAGGTGTAGTTTACCTTACCCCACCTGGTGTAGTTTACCTTACCCCACCTGGTGTAGTTTACCTTACCCCACCTGGTGTAGTTTACCGTACCCCACCTGCACACCAAAGTTATGATGTAAGTAGCTTATGTAGTTGAAATGTGGTTCTGTGGTTAAATCTCTTCATTCATTATCCAGTGGTCACAGGTTTCATACCCCTCTCCACCATTCATTATCCAGTGGTCGCAGATTCCATACCCCCTCTCCACCATTCATTATCCAGTGGTCACAGGTTCCATACCCCTCTCCACCATTCATTATCCAGTGGTCGCAGGTTCCATACCCCCTCTCCACCATTCATTATCCAGTGGTCGCAGGTTCCATACCCCTCTCCACCATTCATTATCCAGTGATCGCAGGTTCCATACCCCTCTCCACCATTCATTATCCAGTGGTCGCAGGTTCCATACCCCTCTCCACCATTCATTATCCAGTGGTCGCAGGTTCCATACCCCTCTCCACCATTCATTATCCAGTGGTCGCAGGTTCCATACCCCTCTCCACCATTCATTATCCAGTGGTCGCAGGTTCCATACCCCTCTCCACCATTCATTATCCAGTGGTCGCAGGTTCCATACCCCTCTCCACCATTCATTATCCAGTGGTCGCAGGTTCCATACCACTCTCCACCATTCATTATCCAGTGGTCGCAGGTTCCATACCCCTCTCCACCATACTAATCCATATACCGTAATACTTAAGAAATAATAAGTATCAACCGTGGTATATCGCAGAATAACCCGAGTTTGAAGTTCTTATGCGTAGAAATATATCACGAAGGCCGAATATACCACGGTTGATACTTATTATTTCGATTCTAACACGACTTACTTCTAATAATTTTAAAGGAGTATTTTCTTCAAACGCCGCTGCATTTGGCTTTCGAAATTTCCTCCCGCGTAAGGGGTGATGACGTTATTTTTTATGGAAAATATCAATCTAGTGCATAAATGAACAAAAGTTGTAACTGATCAATACTTTTATTTATTTTGTCAAATAAAACTGTACAGAATAGTAACTGAAATGTTACTTAACAGAAAAACAAGATGGATAAGAGATTATCTGATTCTAAAAATAGCTCACTTCCGTGAATTCCAACGGTATTTTTTACAAACATCACGTGACTTTCATTCATAAAACTTTACACGCATTGTATAAATGACGTAGCCAAAACACGGTGCGCATGCAGCATAGTTCAAGGTAGGTATATTGCAGAATAACCCGAGATTGATTTTACTCTACACGTATGTATGTTATTAGCTGGGTCGTGTTAGAATAATAAATAACATAGGCATTCGGGTGATACTTTTAAACTGATATGTCGATATAGTTTCAACATTAGATCGACACCAATCTATATAGCTGATGGTACGGATTATAATTTGATATTGTTTCATGTAAGGTCAATTGAGATACTTTTACAGGGCGGCTCGTGGATAAGCACAGGGGATGAAGCATCAAGATTCGCCAGGTTCGCTTTCCGACGTCATTTCCTACAGCATGCCGGGTTCCGCGTGGCTCGAACAGTACGGAAGAGATCGGATAAGATCGAACTTCCGGCCAGGATGATGGAGACAGAAATGTACATCCTAGGATCTGGTGTGGAAGGTAAATACACTCCTTTGAGCTCAAAGTTGACTCCTCCATGAATGATAATGGGCATTGTAATTCATTGCAATAAAACTATGTATTTCTTTTAACGGTGTTTGAGAACTATTAAACATGTACATTTACACAATTTGACATCTCTGTTTGCAAACGAATAAATATGTATAAGTGTAGGTGTAGGTGACAGTTACAGTTAAGTGTAGGTGACAGTTACAGTTAAGTGTAGGTGACAGTTACAGTTAAGTGTAGGTGACAGTTACAGTTAAGTGTAGGTGACAGTTACAGTTAAGTGTAGGTGACAGTTACAGTTAAGTGTAGGTGACAGTTACAGTTAAGTGTAGGTGACAGTTACAGTTAAGTGTAGGTGACAGTTACAGTTAAGTGTAGGTGACAGTTACAACAGTTACAGTTAAGTGTAGGTGACAGTTACAATTAAGTGTAGGTGACAGTTACAGTTAAGTGTAGGTGACAGTTACAGTTGTACATGTGTATTTTAAATTAAATGGGTTTCGCCAGTATTTAAACTTTATTTATTTTACAACGATTGCGAAGCAAGTTCTAACAACTTATATTAATCACTCCCGTTGGCGCGGATGAAAGTGTAACTGTGGTCATTCGTGTGGGAAGAAACCGGAGTACCCGGAGAAAACCCACCTGTCCAATCTGGCGATCACCGTACCATCTCACATACTTCCCGGTCCGAGGATCGAACCCGGGTTGCATTGGTGAGAAGCGAGCGCGTTAACCACTGCGCTAATCGGACAGCCGCCAGTATTACGATAGTAACCGTGAATTATGACAGTAACCGTTCTTGAGTAGGATTGCATATACACCTATATACACCTGACGCATATTTCAGGTAAAATATACCAATTATAATTTTAATTACAGCGAATAAGATCGACTTGGACCAAGACAAGATACAGCCTATCATTGTACCATCTACCAACTTTCAGTATCATTTCGAGTCGGCCGACGCCTTAAAAGGCATTCTGGAGCAGGAATTTGGCTTTCGAAAATCGTTTCCGGTGGTGATTGCCGAACTATGTAAGGGTCTCGCAGAGAACAATGGCCTTGACACAAACTCGGCGCTCTGGATTGGCGCAGGATCAGGAAGGGGTCCACTACTGCTTAGCAAAACATATGAGGCAGTATGTACTTGAAATTAGGACATATAAATTTAGCAACTAGCTATCTGGTATTTGACATTTGTGAACTAATCTAATGATTAACCAGACAATATTATATAGAAACTGTTGTTGATAATATTATCGGTTGTCTCCCTTACACCATTATTTCGTGTTATTGGTTATCTCCCTTACTCCATTATTTCGTATTATAGGTTATCTCCCTTACTCCATTATTTCAGTGTTATTGGTTCTCTCCCATACACCATTATTTCAGTGTTGTAGGTTCTCTCCCTTACTCCATGATTTCGTGTTATTGGTTATCTCCCTTACTCCATGATTTCGTGTTATAGGTTCTCTCCCTTACTCCATTATTTCAGTGTTATAGATTATCTCCCTTACACCATAAATTCCATAAACCTCATGGTAACGAGCCTCTGAGTCTGTTATAGATATTATAGATGCATAGTTTTTCCATATAACATATTACAAGACTCATATATAAGAACAGAGGTAGGAATTTGGACATATGCAAATACAGCGTGTGCTGCTACTGGTAATTTATACATGTGATAATAACAAAGCATTATTAAGTTAACATTGATCATGCTTTCATTGCACTATAGTAGTTTTATTATTTTATTGGTGATGATGTTTCCAAACTATGGTATACATGTATATGTCTCTGAGATTACGTATATTTTCTTAATCTTTTGAAATTCTAGAATAAATCATATAAAAGCTCATTTAAACAACACTATTTTACCTCAGGTGCTGGCCACCGATGTTGTTGCCAGGTTTCTAGATACCGCCATGAACATTCAGAACGGAAATGATGTCAGTTTTGAAACAGATGCTGGACGAAATGTAGCAGTAATACTCGATCAGGATGTCAGGCCAAATAAAGTTCTATTCAAACAGGTAAATTGTGCTATAAGTTGAAACTTTAATACAATTAACTACACAGAGTGGAAGTCGTGATAGCACATTCTCTTCAGGTGCAAAAGGAGTTTGAGCCCCGCTGGAGCCGTTACGATTATGCCCATAGGCAAAGCATTTAAATTCCACGTTGCCTCTTCTCTCTCCGTCATGGCGATGGATTCCATCAGGAATCAGGTCTCGAGAGTGATTAATATAAACCACAGGGATTCGGCACGTTTGGGGGTACTAGTATATATATTTAAGTACATGGATTCTACTCTGTGGGATGTCAGATTTCGCATCGATCAGTAAAATGGCCCTATCTGAAACAAGTTTGTACAAAGCTGTCCAAATATAACGCCTATCCCGAGTCTTTATATTGTTCTTCAAATAAAACAACTTTAAGCTGCATGCATGTATACTTTGCAAACAATTGCCACAGACATTGGCCATAGCAGGTCACATTTCCATACCAGGACACGGGTTCTGTCAGCAACAAAAAAAATCTTCGACAGGAGAGTTTTAACTATGAATAACAATATCAATAAAATGTGTTTCCACTAACGTGTAGGTTTATTCGGCAAAAATGTACGTCAAAAGGAGATTTCGTAGCATTTTCAATTTGTTTTGAAAATTTCGAAAGCGGCGCAATTCGCATTGAAACGAGCGTTGAAACGAGCGTTCTGATTGGATTATGATTATTCTTCATATATAAAAAAACATCTTGTTACATTCTAATTTTCAAACAAAATTTTGTCTAGTAAGATACACTGGCCCATTATAAAGCACTCCTTCTATTCAAATGTTGTATTTAATGGTTGTACTGTGCATTTTAACCCTATGTTGCAGAAGTATATTAAAGAACACCATTTAAGGAAGCGATCACGCGCTTTCTCACTTCTCCCAAAAATTCTGACCTAGAATGAACCCTGTGCACCAAGTACTGGTTAACCGCTGGAGCCTATCCAGGAAAGGTGTTGTTACGTAAACTGTCCGTCGCTCAAATGGGTAACCGGTAGCAACGCTTTAGTACCGGTGTCATATAGAATATTGACCCGCCAAAATAATGACCAGCAAGTTATTATTCAGCCATAGAATATTGACCCCTGCGGGTCATTATTTTGAGGGGGGTCAATATTCTATATGACACCGGTTAACCGCTGGAGCCCACTTCATCAACCGGTGAAAAAATGTAAAATAAAACAATTTATTCCTAAACTTTATGCACTCACGACCGAAACATGTCATTCTTCTAACAAATTATCTGAACATTCAATACTTTCGTCGATTTCAAGTGTTTTGTTTGCACAAATTTGATTCATTTTTGCTTTTGATTAGTTAGAAAATCAGTAATCAACGTGAATTGTTCTATAGTGAGTCATAGGTGTGATCATGACCTTGCCTGCATGGCAGTACATCTTACAGTATGCTCCCTTAACCCTTTCCCTCATAGGTGTGATCATGACCTTGCCTGCATGGCAGTACATCTTACAGTATGCTCCCTTAACCCTTTCCCTCATATGTGTGATCATGATCTTGCCTGCATGGCAGTACATCTTACAGTATGCTCCCTTAACCCTTTCCCTCATATGTGTGATCATGACCTTGCCTGCATGGCAGTACATCTTACAGTATGCTCCCTTAACCCTTTCCCTCATATGTGTGATCATGACCTTGCCTGCATGGCAGTACATCTTACAGTATGCTCCCTTAACCCTTTCCCTCATATGTGTGATCATGACCTTGCCTGCATGGCAGTACATCTTACAGTATGCTCCCTTAACCCTTTCCCTCATATGTGTGATCATGACCTTGCCTGCATGGCAGTACATCTTACAGTATGCTCCCTTAACCCTTTCCCTCATATGTGTGATCATGACCTTGCCTGCATGGCAGTACATCTTACAGTATGCTCCCTTAACCCTTTCCCTCATATGTGTGATCATGACCTTGCCTGCATGGCAGTACATCTTACAGTATGCTCCCTTAACCCTTTCCCTCATATGTGTGATCATGACCTTGCCTGCATGGCAGTACATCTTACAGTATGCTCCCTTAACCCTTTCCCTCATAGAAGAACCTCTTGACGCCATTACCAATACGACATTGAATACATTGACAACGTTGTTCATAATAAAGGCCAGAATCTCATGTAGTCCCAGTAATATCAATGGAGGTGGGATAGATATGGCGACTACTTATCCACTGCATGATAGCTAAATGGCTGTCGTTTGTATGGAGATATAATAGTACATTAACCTAAACCTCTATGAAGGAAAGGGTTAATGATATATGTGTTTGTCTTACAGTGTACCTGGATTCCACCTTAATGATATCTGTTTTGCTCTTATAGTTTACCTGGATTTCACCTTAATGATATCTGTTTTTCTCTTACAGTTTACCTGGTTTCCACCTTAATGATATCTGTTTTGCTCTTACAGTTTACCTGGACCACCTTAATGATATCTGTTTTTCTCCTACAGTTTACCTGGATTCGACCGTAATGATATCTGTTTTTCTCTTACAGTTTACCTGGATTCCAAATGAAATTGGAATCAACTTGTATGACATTACTATCGTTACTTTCCTCGAGAGAACACAGCACCCAAAAGGTAAGGTTGAACATCCTAATTGTATGGATAATACCCCAAAGATACATATAAACACTCGAAAGATAATGGCAAATACCAAAAAGGTTAGCCTGGGTTCCAGTCAGTTGATTTTTCATGGTATCGGTGTTAAAAGTATATTTATATGACTGACCAGGCAAAATATATCAATGCCTATTCCCATATTCCCAGGCTACCAAAAGATAAGAGTACACACCCCTATTGTATGGTTAAACACCAAAGTAAATGCCCCAGATGTAGGCGTAATCAACACAAGGTTGGGGTATATACTGCAGAGATAAGGGTAAATATGACAACGATCCCCCCCCCCGTCTGACCATAATAAAATTAACAGTCTTTCAGATGGGACGTTAAACCGAGGTCTTGTGTCGGTGCTTTACACCGTGCACATAAAAGAACCAGAGGAGGCTCTGGAATGGGTCTTTGTCTGTATCATTGCACTATCCTCCAAAAATCTAAAATGACTAATCTATTCAGGAGGCGTCGCTCATATGGGTAACCGGTAGCGACGATAAATAAACGTAACACACACACAAATATGACAGAAGTAAAGATAAACGCTTCAACAGTAAGTGTAAACACCACAAGTGTAAGGACAGACACCCCAATGCCATGGTAACAGTAAGTGTATACACCACAAGTGTAAGGACAGACACCCCAATGCCATGGTAACAGTAAGTGTATACACCACAAGTGTAAGGACAGACACCCCAATGCCATGGTAACAGTAAGTGTATACACCACAAGTGTAAGGACAGACACCCCAATGCCATGGTAACAGTAAGTGTATACACCACAAGTGTAAGGACAGACACCCCAATGCCATGGTAATTGTAAGCATACAAACACCAAATGTAAGGATATACAATATAATAAAAATGGTAACGCTTAATACACATAGCTTAGAGTGCAAAATATATACAGTCAAACCTGTGCTAAAGGCCACCTCCGAATAAAGGCCACATATGAAAAACCTGTCTCTAAAAACCACAATTTTTCTCTCCTGTCGAGCCATTTTCAATGCATTTTAACCCTCTATTGAGGGGCCACCTGCCAACAAATGCCACTTTTAGACTTTCCCGAGGGTGGCCTTTATAGACAGGTTTGACTGTACATAAATACACAAAGGTACAAATCTTTATTTAGAGTCGAATACCGATATGTACATTTTGATAACATTAGCTGAAATCTATTTGCTGATGAACACTATTAAGTTAAAATGCCGAATAAATTGGAATGAATGTGCAAACAAGATAGATCCAGAATCTGTGTTGTTTGCTATTCAGTGTTTTAGCTCCACTATCCGAATAGCAAGCTGGATAGAGTCTGTTCTGTGCCATCTGATCTGGCTCTATGTTGTTTGCAAAAGCAACATTAGTTGTGATTAGCATTTTAAGGGTTAAAAGTTTAAGCAAAATATGATGTAGGACAAATGTGTGATTTGTTGTCAGAAGAAATAATATTACATAACATAAGGTAATATAGTGCTCTTTGACCTTACATATGGTAATATAGTGCTCTTTGACCTTACACCATGTAATATAGTGCTCTTTGACCTTACACAAGGTCATATAGTGATATTTGACCTTACACAAGGTCATATAGTGCTCTTTGACCTTACACCATGTAATATAGTGCTCTTTGACTTACACAAGGTAACTTTATTTTCTAATAAATCACTATAAGCAATACTATAAGTTGAAAATCTTCAGCATACTATATATACTATGTATATTGTTGTATTATACTATAGATATTGTTATATACTACAGATATAGTTATATACTACAGATATAGTTATATACTATGTATATTGTTATATACTATGTATATTGTTGTATTATACTATGTATATTGTTATATACTACAGATATAGTTATATACTATAGATATTGTTATATACTATGTATATTGTTGTATACTATGTATATAGTTATATACTACAGATATAGTTATATACTATGTATATTGTTGTATACTATGTATATAGTTATATACTACAGATATAGTTATATACTACAGATATAGTTATATACTATGTATATTGTTGTATACTATGTATATAGTTATATACTAGAGATATAGTTATATACTACAGATATAGTTATATACTACAGATATAGTTATATACTACAGATATAGTTATATACTACAGATATAGTTATATACTATAGATATTGTTATATACTATGTATATTGTTGTATACTATGTATATAGTTATATACTACAGATATAGTTATATACTATGTATATTGTTGTATACTATGTATATAGTTATATACTACAGATATAGTTATATACTACAGATATAGTTATATACTACAGATATAGTTATATACTACAGATATAGTTATATACTACAGATATAGTTATATACTATAGATATTGTTATATACTACAGATATAGTTATATACTACAGATATAGTTATATACTACAGATATAGATATATACTACAGATATAGTTATATACTACAGATATAGTTATATACTATAGATATTGTTATATACTACAGATATAGTTATATACTACAGATATAGTTATATACTACAGATATAGTTATATACTACAGATATAGTTATATACTACAGATATAGTTATATACTACAGATATAGTTATATACTACAGATATAGTTATATACTATAGATATTGTTATATACTATGTATATTGTTGTATACTATGTATATAGTTATATACTACAGATATAGTTATATACTATATATATTGTTATATACTATGTATATAATATACAGATATAGTTATATACTACAGATATAGTTATATACTACAGATATAGTTATATACTACAGATATAGTTATATACTACAGATATAGTTATATACTATAGATATAGTTATATACTATAGATATTGTTATATACTACAGATATAGTTATATACTATAGATATTGTTATATACTACAGATATAGTTATATACTACAGATATTGTTATATACTACAGATATAGTTATATACTACAGATATAGTTATATACTACAGATATAGTTATATACTACAGATATAGTTATATACTACAGATATAGTTATATACTACAGATATAGTTATATACTATAGATATAGTTATATACTATAGATATTGTTATATACTACAGATATAGTTATATACTACAGATATAGTTATATACTATAGATATAGTTATATACTATGTATATTGTTATATACTATAGATATTGTTATATACTACAGATATAGTTATATACTACAGATATAGTTATATACTATAGATATTGTTATATACTACAGATATAGTTATATACTACAGATATAGTTATATACTATAGATATAGTTATATACTACAGATATAGTTATATACTACAGATATAGTTATATACTACAGATATAGTTATATACTATAGATATAGTTATATACTATGTATATTGTTATATACTATAGATATTGTTATATACTACAGATAGTTATATACTACAGATATAGTTATATACTAAAACTACAGATATAGTTATATACTATAGATATTGTTATATACTACAGATATAGTTATATACTACAGATATAGTTATATACTATAGATATAGTTATACTACAGATATAGTTATATACTACAGATATAGTTATATACTACAGATATAGTTATATACTACAGATATAGTTATATACTACAGATATAGTTATATACTACAGATATAGTTATATACTACAGATATAGTTATATACTATAGATATAGTTATATACTACAGATATAGTTATATACTACAGATATAGTTATATACTACAGATATAGTTATATACTACAGATATAGTTATATAGATATTGTTATATACTATGTATATTGTTGTATACTATGTATATAGTTATATACTACAGATATAGTTATATACTACAGATATAGTTATATACTATGTATATTGTTGTATACTATGTATATAGTTATATACTACAGATATAGTTATATACTACAGATATAGTTATATACTACAGATATAGTTATATACTACAGATATAGTTATATACTACAGATATAGTTATATACTACAGATATAGTTATATACTATAGATATTGTTATATACTATGTATATTGTTGTATACTATGTATATAGTTATATACTACAGATATAGTTATATACTATGTATATTGTTGTATACTATGTATATAGTTATATACTACAGATATAGTTATATACTACAGATATAGTTATATACTATAGATATTGTTATATACTATGTATATTGTTGTATACTATGTATATAGTTATATACTACAGATATAGTTATATACTATAGATATAGTTATATACTACAGATATAGTTATATACTACAGATATATATACTACAGATATAGTTATATACTACAGATATAGTTATATACTATAGATATTGTTATATACTATGTATATTGTTGTATACTATGTATATAGTTATATACTACAGATATAGTTATATACTATAGATATAGTTATATACTACAGATATAGTTATATACTACAGATATAGTTATATACTACAGATATAGTTATATACTATGTATATTGTTGTATACTATGTATATAGTTATATACTACAGATATAGTTATATACTATGTATATTGTTGTATACTATGTATATAGTTATATACTACAGATATAGTTATATACTACAGATATTGTTATATACTATAGATATAGTTATATACTACAGATATAGTTATATACTACAGATATAGTTATATACTACAGATATAGTTATATACTACAGATATAGTTATATACTACAGATATAGTTATATACTATAGATATAGTTATATACTATAGATATTGTTATATACTACAGATATAGTTATATACTACAGATATTGTTATATACTATAGATATTGTTATATACTACAGATATAGTTATATACTACAGATATAGTTATATACTACAGATATAGTTATATACTACAGATATAGTTATATACTACAGATATAGTTATATACTACAGATATAGTTATATACTATAGATATTGTTATATACTA